>JBBPBO010000002.1:31230086-31316193 GCA_037974295.1 Cicer cuneatum | reverse complement strand
ATATATTAAAATCAAACTAATAATATGACAAATTAAAAAAAAAAACAAAATAAATTAAATTGATTTTTTGTTTGTTTCGATTTCAATCTTAATCGAACTAAATAAATTCAATTTCTATAAATTTGAATATGATTTTACTTCATTTAAAATCGACCACCGATATCTGAATAAAATCATTAGATTATATTATTAATGTTATCTTAAATATACGTTTTATTTAAAGATTTTTTAATCATTTAATTTAAAAAATATTTACATATTTGTTTTAATATTATAAAAAATCTAATGTTTAAAAAAAAATTAAATTTTTAAAATAAGTATTACTACAAAACATATGTAGTTGATATCGTAGGTATATATATCATTTTTCTACAAATGTGTAAAAACAATCGCAATAGAAAAATTCACTTAGACTTCTAAATTATTTTTCATTTGACTTATCATTTTACCCAAATCAAAATCTCTTTGCTTTTCATTTTACCCAAATCAAAATCTCTTCTCCTTCGACCATTGTTTCACTCCTATAATAGAATCCCAAGTTAATCCCAATCAAACCCTAATCGAGCAATAGAACCCTACCCATGTCGATTAGAAAATTACAGTGAGGTTGTATGCGGTGTCGACGGCTATGCAGTTTTCGTAGAATGGTTTTGTGAAAGAGTGAGTGCTAGGTGTTTGATGTTATGCAGCTGAGGTTGGTTCTCTTTGATTCGTCATATGTTTGTCAATAAGGTGTTTGAGTATTGACATGTAGTGACAGCTATGCAATGCAAGATTGAAGATTACCTACTAGGTTAAGATTGAAGATTATCAAAATTAAAAGACGTCCTTTGTTATTTCATATTAATATTAATCTTGTATTTGCATAATCATAATTGATCTGGTTTGTGGCTTCAATCTCTATGTTCAAATAAAATGGAAAAACAGACATTGGCTTTCTGTTATTCTAATATTCAATTAACCTGAATAAAAATGTCATCATTTGTTATTAAAGTTTTAGTATGATGATTCTGAATTTAATCTTTCTCTTTTCTGTATATAACTGTAATTGATGTTGGTAATGCTTTTGAATGTACAGGTGCTTGTCATGATTCTTGCGATATTGGTCTCTTGCTTGAGGCATAGCTTTATCAAACTGAATATGATAAAGGTTTTAATAATGGATGAATGCCATCATGCTCGGGGTAGACACCCTTATCCCTTATGCTTGTATCATGACTGTAAATGCTATACCCTTTACTTGCTTTTCTTCTGACTGATATATGTGTATTTTGAACTTATTACCATAGTATATTTTAGTTGTGATATGTTCTTCATTAAAATTAAAATGTTGTAAAATTCTGTCTGAATCATCAACCTTGAAAGGTTTTTTATTTTGTTCTGTGATACACGTGTATTTGAACTTATTACCATAGTATATAATTTATTCTATGTTGCGTGCAGGAGTTTTACCACCACCAGTTAAGATCTGGTGTCTCGGAGCTTCCTCGAATTTTTGGGATGACTGCATCCCCAATTAAGTTGAAAGGTATACAAGCCTAGAGAAAGTTTCTACTCATTTCTTTGTATTGCTAGTTTTTCCTGATTATTTAGTTGTGTCAGTTATTCTCTCATGTTCATTTTCCTTTTTCTTCAATTTAATTTTTTAATACAGATGGAAATTCTGATGAGACCTTGTCAAAAAATATTCGGGAACTCATGACTCTAATGCATTCAAAGGTTCTTTTTTTTCCTTCCTTTCTATGTGCATTTTTTCTTACTTTGTTGTTTATTCTTTCTATGCATGTGTTGTGTTCAATGGCAATATGTTGTTCCCTTATCTTTTTTGTGAATGTTACTGTAAGAAAATACAGTTTAGAGTCTATGATAGGGCCTACTGTTAGGATGTAATCGAACAAGAATTAATGATATATTAGCTTGGCTGTTACTTATTTTGCCACTATATATGTTAATTTTTATGAATGTCAACCTGATTAAACTGAATCAAATCAACATGCTATTTATCAGTTTGAGTTTAATTTTGTGATAAAAATTGTAAAAACTCAACCAAAGTAACTATCTTTTTTGTTTAGATTTTTTTCCTCTCCAAACATATGAACCAAACAATGTGTTATACCCATAACTCTGTATCTTCTAAACAACTTGATGCAAAATATGCATGTGTGAAAAAACATTGCATGTTAATTAAGGTATCTACACAATCTAAAAAAAATTGGCTTAAGGACGTTTTTTGTGTGTTGACTTAGTTTTAAGTTTAAGATGGTGTCATAATTTTAAAAGTATTACTTTGATTTTAAGATAACATTGTAAATAGAGGATATATCTGTTTCGATGTATGAATTTGAAGAAATACTTTATAAACCTTAGGATTTGGAGAAGAAGATAGCTATAATTTTTGTGATGCATTCTAACTACTAGTTTATAGTGAATGTCATGTGAGCGAGCCGCATCATCTTTCACTAATGCTATTTATATATATAGAAAAAATAAATGAAAAAGAAAAATTAAAGGACCAAAGTGATACTTTTTAAAATTAGGGGACAAATTAACTTTGAACTTCATAAATAAGTTATGGGACTAAAAAAATCAATTAAGTCCAAATATTCATCATGCTAATGCTAATAGAATAATGATAGTTTCGTTTAAATCAATTATTTGTCCTGTGCTCGATTCGTGCATATCTAAACAATTTCAACTTAGACTTATTCTTTTATCAAATAAAAAATTCAAAATGTAAAATATTGTTCAATAAAATGCAAGAGCGACTAGTAAAAAGAACAATAACACGCTTATAAAAATAAAATAAAATAGAAATTTCGATCACAGCATAATTCACTAGTGAATTTTGATGTTATATTTGTTTTGTATACTTAACATAATGACGTGCCTTTTCAAATTTCAATAATCTTTAATTTAAGTTGGTTATTCTGACTCAATTATATGAATATTGATATGATCTAAATAGAAATCTGAAGATTTTAGACTATTTATGAAGATGAAACATTCAAAATAAAATGCAGAAAATTTAGAAAGTTCATTGCTTTTAGATTTATGGTTTTTATTTGTATTGAAGTCAATTGAAATACAATATCAACACTTCACAAAAAAATGAAAATGAAAATGCAAGACAATTAAAGATACCATCAAAAAGCAAAATTAACATACTGTAAGTACAAGGAGATACAAATGATTACATTCTAAGTGTAGAAGCAAAAATTAAACTATGCGTTTAGAAAACTTATATTAGTTGGAATTTAAAATTTACATTACAAATCCAAAAAGAATCCATAATTTTGCTTGAACAGCTTGAAGGTACATGCATTTCAATTAAATTTATAATTGATGTTACCAAAAGTCCATTAATTCAAAATCAAAATCAAAATCAAATAAACAATATTTTTAATTAACTCGGGTTTTTACTTGAGAAAATTTTATTCATACTCCCTTGTTAAATTGTGTAATGTGAAATATATTAGCTGTTCTATATTCATTAATTAATTAACGTAATAACAAAAGCTTTTTCCACTCTCACATAATACACCTCTTTCACATTAAATAAATTTTCTATAAATTATAGTGTCGTACATCAATGCAATATAATAAAACAAACACACATGTAGATAAATAATAAGAAAAATATAATAATATTAATTTAGTTTCATAATATTTTTTTACCAAGGCTAGTTAAGCCTCATAATACAAGTATTATTTCAATTATATTTTTTTATTACATTAAGCCTCATGGAAGGAGTGCGAGGTTTCTATTGTAGCATCCGCTGAACAATGGAGGGGGACAATTGCGGTAAGTAGTTCCGTTGTCATATAAACACAACCTTATTTCTTTTAAATAAGGTATTGTTGTGCCCGAAGTACACACAAGAGTTGAGTCGTAGTTGTTATTAGCACTTTTGATAGCTGTAACAATTGTATTTATGTTATGAGGAATTGTTTTATGCGGCACGACACCAACTTGACGCAAAACATCTGTCAGATTAATCTTAGCTTTGATAGTTAGAGCAAGTTAAAAATAGTCTAGCAGAGGGAATTTTTCCTTAGAGCACGTACCATGTTTATCCCATTCGTTCTCCAGAACTGTAGATCATTTCCATTTATTACATGAGACCATTCTTTCTTGAGTTGAGGTTCCAAAACTTTAATTTGAAAACACAATATAAAATAAGATTTTTAGAATAAATAAATATTAAATGAATATCAACATAAAAAAACCAAAGAAGAAACTCACCGAGCCTTGTGATATTTGTCCCTTCCCTCTTCCTATACAATACAAAGGATATGGTTGAGACACATTGGTTCCCCATAAACCATGTATGGTGAAGAGCTTTGGAAGTGTTTTGAGTGTGCACCTTCCACCAATACACACTGTAGTTGGCTATTGTTCAACGATCATGAGATACTCATAATATGAACTAGAAAGATTGAGTTTTGTTGTAAGAACTATGAAAAACCATAAAATCACTCTCACATTCATTTTTATGTTAGTAGTTGATTGCACATTTCACATACATAAATGACTTGAAAATTTTACAAGATTGAACAAGTATTTATACAAGAAGTTAGGTGTGAAATTGTATTCTTCATAATATTTTATAATGATGTTAATAGAGTTTTAAAAACTTTAATTTTCTCTTTTTGAGTAAAATCATTTTTTTCTGTCTTTTTTTAAGTAAAACTGTTTTTTTTATAATTATATCAAAACTATTAATATTTGATAAAATTATATTTTATTAATATTTTGTTCAATAATTATTAATAATATTATAAAATAAAAAATTATATCTTAACTTTTTTTTGACATTGTGTCATATCTTGATTAATTGATAAGTAATCCTATAACATAAAGACATCATAAAAAGTTTGATTATTTGTGTGTGTATTGGACTTATTACATTATGTTTTTTCATATTATAAAAAATGTATTTTTTTTATAATTATTGAATTATTTAAAAACTACCAAAAATAATGTCAACATAGCACCTTAAACAATTGGTGTGATGCACAATTTTAAGTTGTACGTGTGATATCGAGAGTATTGCTAACCACATTTCTTCTTGATTTAACGTCAACCATTAGAATATGAATGAGTTTGATTAACATGCACTGTTTTTCAGTAATGTAACATAACATGCTGTTAAGTTTTTCTAAATTAAAAAAAAAAAAAAACAATGTAGATGCTTTGAATTAAATTTGGACGTGGACTATCTATTCACAAAGAAAAAATTAGGTCCGATTGTCGCATATAGGCCTAAATAAACAAGTTATATATTTAAAAGACATGTTTCATAAAAATAAAATTAGACCATGGTTGGCACTCATGCAAAATATTCAGTTTTATTAGTTTTTAAAAGGCTAAAATTCTAATTTTTTTAAAAGCCAAAAATTGGATTAGTAACTGCTATTGTCCTAAAGGTGAAAATCCAACAGTGTTGCCATTTTCATTAGCTAAATTAAACAATAAAGAGCTACTTATACAACAGAGATTGTCTTAATTAACTGACTAATAAGCTGAGTTAGCCAAAAAAATTGTCACATTAACCTATGTGCTAAACTTCTGAAATCATATACAAAGAAGAGCAAAACTATATCTGCTTAACTCATAAATCTTTTAAGGTCTCTTTGTACAATTTACAAGTCAAAAAGAAGTTGATTTTAAACTTCAAATTTATTTAATAGAATATGATGCAAACTGCTAGAAATGTTAAGATTTTATTCAAGGTCATGTGAATGATTATATATATATATATATATATATGGATTTTCTAAATGTTACACCACCTAGAATAGAAAAGATTGAATCCATCTTCTTTGTTTGATCTTCTCTCATGAAATAATCATTAATGTGTTGCTTTGCTTCCTTAGTCTGCATTAATTTGATGCTTTGCCTAAATTTCATGAATTACTAATTCCATCAAAATATCATTCTAACAAATGAAATTAAAAAATAACAAAAAAACAATTTGCAAAAAGAAAGAGAATAAACATCAAAATAAATTCCATAAAACAAGATTCATATTATTAACTGGATTTTAATTTCTCATATATTTAATATTTTTTATGACATACTTGAAAAAATCTTAATAACCATCGTCTTAAAATCCTCTTCAATGAAATGGTTAAAAAAAAACTAATCAATCATATATTCATCATAAAATCCTCTTGAGTGAAATGGTTAAAAAAAACTAATCAATCATATATTCGTCTAATGGGGAGAAGACGTTACTGGTAAATGAAGTATGATAAAAATATGCATTCCCTTTAAGACCAAACTCCTCAATCAACTGGGTATTGTAATTAAACTTGACAACTTCATCGTCTTTTCTTCTAAAGAATAAATCAACATGCTTTCCTTCTCCAATAGGATGCTCAATGCAAGGTATAGGCCTACAGAGTAAATCAATGCTCAATGCAAGGATGCTCAATGCAAGGTATAATAATAATAATTCAAAAAAGGGCACGCGAGTTTTAATTTCATAAGCTACATGTAAGCTCGTAGTATATGCTACTACAAAGTGCTTATGAAAATATAGTATAAGTTGCTTATGAAATTATGATTAGTTCTTTACACAAGATTACTCAAACACCTTTACAAACACTTTAAAATAAGCCAATCCTAACTGAGCTTAAAAAGAAAAACATTTTGCATACAAAAAGAGAGTAAACATCAAAATAAAATCCATAACACAAGATTCTTATCATCGATGAGTTGAGATGTGGTTAGTTCATTGGCAGCCATTTCAGCCCAGAGATAGAGTTCAGCCTAGAGGCAGAAGTCTAGAGGCAACAACCTAGAGGAAGCAAACAAATATATATGGGCCTAGAGCTCGATATGGTTGCATGTGGGCGGCAACTGCGCGATAGTTAGGGCATTTTCCAGTGATGGTTATCGACAACTTCCACAAAGGTTTAAGGTAGAGATGAAGGCAATGGTTGGGTGGATGTTGTAACGGCGATGCTTGCGGTGGCCGATGACACAAGGTCAGGATAAAAAACGATGGTCATGTATCGACGACAGTAAAGTTGTTCTCTCTTCTTCTTCTTACTTTTTTTTTCTATGATTTTTTCCTTCTTCTCACAAGTACTTTGTTTCTATTTTTATCTTTTTGTTTGATCCTGTTTATGTACTTTTGTTTTGATGAGGTAGTTGAAAGTTATTTAGAATCAAAATGGTTATTATGGTGTATGGATGAGTGTCGAGAGGAAGAAGGTAAGCTTGTTATTTTCGTTTTACATTTTTGTCTCTTTCCTCTTTTTTCTGCAGAACCTCCCCTCTCTTTATTGATTCTTGATCTTAATCTATAAGCTAAAATGGTGAATATTTGTGTCAATGAGATAAAATTTAGTACCAGTTTTATATTATTATTGTTTTGCATCATAAATCAAGCAACCTCAGATAAAAAAGGAAAAAAGTGGCATATCTTTTTGATTACTCGCATAAATGGTGAAGATGATAGCTTTATTAATATAAAAAATGAAAGAAGCATTGATGTTATACTTGATTTGCTTTTGTTATTTGTTTATTATAATTTTATTTTTTTAATTTTTTTTGGGACGAAATATAATGTGAAGATTCGTAAATATAAATTTAAATATGAGCAAGATTTATAAAAGTATGATTTTCTAGATTTTATAATAATTATTGTAAAATATTTGAATTAAATATATTATTACTTATTTTTAGAATTATATTCAATTTACAAGATAAAATTGAGGTACTACAATTAGTGTCTACTATATAAGTTTCGTATCATAACTAACTAGTGTGTTTACCAGTGTGATGCACGAAATATATGATATATGATGATTGAGAAAAAAAAGAGTACAGTTAATTAATTACATAACTTTATAAAATGGCAAAACATTATAATTATTTTTTTTTTGCAAAAGATAGAAGATAAATATCATTGATGAAAAGCAAAGAGATGTGCAAATACCATACATCCAGAACCTCAAACAAAACTTTTTAGTCACAAAACTTGCACTTTACTTTCACAAATACTGCAGTAAATTTCAATTTCTATAATTATGACTAAAATTTATTGACAAAACCTCATTAATTACAATGACAAAACCTATCCTTTTGTCACAAAACCTGCACTTTAAATGAGTTTCTAAACAGCTATATTTTGAACAATCATTGAATATTGTTAGTCCTTATACCTTTCTCAAATTTGATAGTGTATTGTATATAAAACTTTCCGGCAATCAATATTCACCTTGTCATAACAACCTCAAAAAGATGATAGCGTTTCAGCAAGATAGTGAATCGTTGTAAGAAATAATTAAAACAGTAGTATTGAGTGTCGAATTCAAGGATTACGTTTTACAATTGAATTGTCTTTAATTACTAAAATTGAATAAAGAGTTTCTGAATTGATCAACATAATATTTGAATATAATAAGAGTAATAGAATTGAACTTTTATAATAAGAAAAATGTCAAGGATGTAGAAATGCGCCTCAGGCGTGAGAATTTGCGCTACGAGCGCACATCATCTGGTGTCTGACATTTACTGTGTTGTCCTCCTATTTTGAGTCTGAATTTGGTTCTAGTGTCTTAATAAAAATTTGTAGATATGAATCTTAGCTTTCATTTGAACTTAGTTTGATTCCTATTGGATATCTACAACTACAACTTCAGATATGTCTGAAATACTTTACATAGATCATGTTGATTTCTCACAAAAAATCAGCACTGCACTCAAACAAAGAAACAACTCAAAACTACGAAGAATCTCTATTTAATCAAAGAAATAATAACATAAATATTTTATTGAATCAAGAAACTAAAATCAACAAAATATATCAAATTAAAGATAAACAAGACTAATTAAAAAAAATTAAAATATGCCTACGAAGAATTTTAAAAAACAAAAAGGAATTAAACAACTATGCATCAAAATTAAAAATATGAAGTACCAACAATAATGTCTTTGATAACTATACTTATATGTGCTTGCCCCTTTTTCTGTCATTTCCCATTAATTAAGACTTTTTTTTCTTTTCAAAAAACAACCACATTAAATGATAAACGTTCCATGCATTTTTTGTTTTATTTTCGTGATATCAATAATATGTGCAAGTTTCAATTAAAAAAGTTCAATGAAATTCGAAATAATAATTAATTAATATTAATACATTAATATATTATAGAAACTTAATTACTATTAATAGAAATTTTAAATTATAATTGATCTTCTAATGATTGCCAAATGGCAAACTTGTCATAAAATTAGGTTTATAATGTTATTATATATAGATAGATTACACAGTCTCTTTATTTAGTTTTCTTGACAGTTACTATTTCTAAGTGGTTGATTTCTAGCAATTCTTCCAACACAATTCAGACATCGACACGCATTCACAATTAAAGATGGAAAAAGTCAGTTATCATATTCACAATGATCTTGCACTTTCCATTTTATTGAAATTGCCTCTTAAATCTTTGAAACGATTTAATTGTGTATGCAAATCATGGTCTCTATTGTTTGAAAACCCTAATTTCGTGAGGATATATCTCAACAATTTCATAATTAGTAATCGTTCTTCTTATGAGGATGCTTTATTTTTCATAGTAGAAAAAAATTTCCGAAGAGGCATGCATCGTGCGTTATACTTAACATAATGACGTGCCTTTTCAAATTTCAATAATCTTTAATTTAAGTTGGTTATTCTGACTCAATTATATGAATATTGATATGATCTAAATAGAAATTTGAAGATTTTAGACTATTTATGAAGATGAAGCATTCAAAATAAAATGCAGAAAATTTAGAAAGTTCATTGCTTTTAGATTTATGGTTTTTATTTGTATTGAAGTCAATTGAAATACAATATCAACACTTCACAAAAAAATGAAAATGAAAATGCAAGACAATTAAAGATACCATCAAAAAGCAAAATTAACATACTGTAAGTACAAGGGAGATACAAATGATTACATTCTAAGTGTAGAAGCAAAAATTAAACTATGCGTTTAGAAAACTTATATTAGTTGGAATTTAAAATTTACATTACAAATCCAAAAAGAATCCATAATTTTGCTTGAACAGCTTGAAGGTACATGCATTTCAATTAAACTTATAATTGATGTTACAAAAGCCCATTAATTCAAAATCAAAATCAAATAAACAATATTTTTAATTAACTCGGGTTTTTACTTGAGAAAATTTTATTCATGCTCCCTTGTTAAATTGTATAATGTGAAATATATTAGCTGTTCAATATTCATTAATTAACGTAATAGCAAAAGCTTTTTCCACTCTCACATAATACACCTCTTTCACATTAAATATATTTTCTATAAATTATAGTGTCATACATCAATGCAATATAATAAGACAAACACATGTAGATAAATAATAAGAAAAATATAATAACATTAATTTAGTTTCATAATATATTTTTGCAAAGGCTAGTTAAGCCTCATAATACAAGTATTATTTCAATTATATTTTTTTATTACATTAAGCCTCATGGAAGGAGTACGAGGTTCCTATTGGAGCATCCATTGAACAATGGAGGGGGACAATTACGGTAAGTAGTTCCGTTGTCATATAAACACAACTTTATTTCTTTTAAATAAGGTATTCTTGTGCCCGAAGTACACACAAGAGCTGGGTCGTGGTTGTTATTAGCACTTTTGATAGCTGTAACAATTGTATTTATGTTATGAGTTGTTTTATGCGGTACGACACCAACTTGACGCAAAACATCTGTCAGATTAATCCTAGCTTTGATAGTTAGAGCAAGTTGAAAATAGTCTGGCAGGGGGAATTTTTCCTTAGAGCACGTACCATGTTTATCCCATTCGTTCCTCCAGAACTTTAGATCATTTCCATTTATTACATCAGGCCATTCTTTTTTGAGTTGAGGTTTCAATGAATCAAGCTGAAAACACAATAAAAAATAAGATTTTTAGAATAAATAAATATTGAATGAATATCAACATAAAAAAACCAAAGAAGAAACTCACCTCATTTTGTTGTATGTGTGCATTCCCTTTTCCCATACAATACAAAGGATATGGTTGAGACACATTGGTTCCCCATAAACCATATATGGTGAAGAGCTTTGGAAGTGTTTTGAGTGTGCAGCTTCCACCAATACATACTGTAGTTGGCCATTGTTCAACCATCATGAAATACTCATAATATGAACTAGAAAGATTGAGTTTTGTTGCAAGAACTATGAAAAACCATAAAATCACTCACATTCATTTTTATGTTAGTAGTTGATTGCACACTTCACATACATAAATGACTTGAAAATTTTACAAGATTGAACAAGTATTTATACAAGAAGTTAGGTGTGAAATTGTATTCTTCAAAATATTTTATACTTATGTTAATAGAGTTTTAAAAGCTTTAATTTTCTCTTTTTGAGTAAAATCATTTTTTTCTTTTTCTTTTTTTAAGTAAAACTATTTTTTTTATAATTATATCAAAACTATTAATATTTAATAAAATTATATTTTATTAATATTTTGTTCAATAAATATTAATAATATTATAAAATAAAAAATTGTATCTTAACTTTTTTTTGACATTGTGTCATATCTTGATTAATTGATAAGTAATCCTATAACGTAAGACATCATAAAAAGTTTGATTATTTGTGTGTATTGGACTTATTACATTATGTTTTTTCATATTATAAAGAATGTATTTTTTTCATAATTATTGAATTATTTAAAAACTACCAAAAATAATGTCAACATAGCACCTTAAACAATTGGTGTAATGCACAATTTTAAGATGTATGTGTGATGTCTAACCACATTTCCTCTTGATTTAATGTCAACCATTAGAATATGAATGAGTTTGGTTAACATGCTCTATTTTTAGTAATGTGCAAAACATAACATACTCTGTTTTTCAGTAATGGTGCAAAACATATCATGCTCTTAGTTTTTCTAAATTTAAAAAAAAAAAAAAAAAAAAAGTGGAATGACACCTAAAATTTAAAGAAAGAGTAAAATTATATTTTATCACAAAATAACAAAAATGTAAAAGAAAATATATGGCCCGAAAGCCCAACTTGAATCAATAAAAAAATGGTAAAAAGTAATTATGTCAGTTTAGAGGAAGCAACACCAGTCCAGAAGCAGTAGTCCAGAGGCAGCAGCCCATAGGTAGAATTCCAGCCCAAAGGCAGAAGATCAAAGGAAGTCTAGAGGAAGCAAACAAATATATATGGGCCGCCTGTGGGGGGGGGGGGGGGGGGGGGGGGGCAACTGCACGATAGTTTAGTGTTTAGCATAAGAAAAAAAAGGAGTTTAGTGTTTTTTATTTTTTTAAATTTTGGTTCCCTTATGATATGTTATATTTGATTTGCTTTTGTTATTTGTTTATTATAGTTTTATTTTTTTAATTTTTTGGGACAAAATATAATGTGAACACTCATAAATATAAATTTAAAATTGAGCCAGATTTATAAAAAGATGATTTTCTAGATTTTATAATAATTATTGCAAAATATTTGAATTAAATATATTATTACTTATTTTTAGAATTATATTTAATTGACTAGATAAATTGAGGGACTACAATTAGTGTCTACTACATAAATTTCGTATCATAACTATCTAGTATGTTTATCCGTGTGATTCACAGAATTTATGATATACGGTGATTGAGAAAAAATAGAGTACATGTAATTAATTACATAACTTTATAAAATGGCAAAACATTATAATTATTATGGCAAAACATTATAATTATTATTTCTGCAAACGATAGAAGATAAATACTATTAATGAAAAGCAAGAGATGTGCAAATACAATACATCCAAAACCTCAGACAAAATTCTTTAGTCACAAAACTTGCACTTTAATTTCACAAATACTACAGTAAATTTCAATTTCTATAATTGTGACTAAGTTTTATTGTCAAAACCTCAATAATTATAAAATGGCAAAACCTATCCTTTTGTCACAAAACCTGCACTTTAGATGAGTTTCTAAACAATTATATTTTGAACAATCATTGAATGTTAGTTCTTATTCCTTTCCCAAATTTTATAGTGTATTGTAAATAAAACTTTGGGGCAATCAATATTCACCTTGTCTTAACAACCTCAAAAAGATGATAGCGTTTCAGTAAGTGTACTAAATTGTTGCAAGTAATAATTAAAACGGTAGTATCGAGTGTCGAATTCAAGGATTACATTTTACAATCGAATTGTCTTTAATTACTAAAATTGAACAAAAATTTTTTAAATTGATTAAAATAATATTTGAATATAATAAAAGTAATAGAATTGAACTTTTATAATAAAAAAAAATGTCAAGGAAGTAGAAATGCGCCGCAGGCGCGAGAATTTGCGCTTCAAGCGCACATCAACTGGTGTCTGACATTTATTGCATTGTCCTCTTATTTTGAGTCTAAATTTGGTTCCAGTGTCTTCATGAAAATTTCTAGATATGGATCTTAGCTTTCCTTTGAACTTGGTTTGATTCCAATTAGTCATCTAAAACTCCAGATATATCTAAACTACTTTACATATGTCATGTTGATTTCTCACAAAAATTCAGTACCGCACTAAAACAAAGAAACAATGCAAAACTACGAAAAATCTCTACTTAATCAAAGAAATAATAACATAAATATTTTATTAAATCAAGGAACTAAAATCAACACAATTTATCATAGAAACTTAATTAGTATTAAATCAAGAAACAATATTAATAAATCAATGAAATTCGAATTAATAATTAATTAATATTAATACATTAATATATTATAGAAACTTAATTAGTATTAATAGAAATTTTAAATTATAATTGATCTTCTAATGATTGCCAAATGACAAACTTGTCATAAAATTAGGCTTATAATATTATTATATATAGATAGATTACATAGTCTATTTATTTTTCTTGACAATTACTGTTTCTAAGCGGCTGATTTCTAGCAATTCTTCCAAAACAATTCAGACACCAACACGCATCCGCTATTAGAGATGGAAAAAGTCGGTTATCATATTCACAATGATCTTGCACTTTCCATTTTATTGAAATTGCCTCTTAAATCTTTGAAACGATTTAATTGTGTATGCAAATCATGGTCTCTATTATTTGAAAAACCTAATTTCGTGAGCATGTATCTCAACAATTTCATAATTAGTAATTGTTCTTCTTATGAGGATGCTTTATTTCTCATCGTAGAAAAAAATTGCCGAGGCATGCATCACGTGTTATACTCTCTTTCTGGAGAGAGGTATGAAAATAAGGTCAAATTAGATTGACCACCTCCATTTCAAGAGAATGATATATCTATTTTTATAAAAGGTCCTGTTATTAATGGCATTATTTGTCTATACCAAGGTCGAAGGCCTAATGTTGTATTATGGAACCCAACCACCGAGGAATTCAAGGTCATTCCTCCTAGCCCTACTGGTTCCCCAGTAATATACGAGGATGCATATTTTGAAAATTATGGATTTGGTTATGACCTTGTTAGAGATGACTACAATGTGATTCGATATGTATATTATCAACTAGATGTATCCGACACTGCTGATATGGAAGGTAAGCCAGAAAAGTTGTCACGCAATGATACTTGAGAGATATACAACCTAGGAAGTAACTCTTGGAAGAAACTTGAATTGAATTTGAATCAATGTCATTTTGATATGCCAGATCATATATACATGAATGAAGTGTGTCATTGGGGAAAATATAATGGAGATGAAATATATATGGTGTCATTTTACTTAAGCAATGAGTGTTATGTATAACACCTTTTCCCATGGATATGAATGATAGTTTTGATGAATTTGTTATTGTGATCAAATACTTGGTGGTACTAAATAAGTCCATTGCTTTGAACTTAAATTATCATGAGATGGCTACTTTTCATGTATCAATTTTGGCTAAATTAGGTGTGAAGGAATCGTGGATTAAACTTTTCATTATTGGGCATATACTTTGCATTGAGCATCTTCTTGGAGAGGGAAAAAATGGTGATTTAATCTTCCAAAGAAAAGATGGTGAAATAGTGTAGTTTAATACTATCTTTCTGTTTTCAATTTATTTATTTATAATTTGATAATTTTTTTTATGTAATTGACTCTTGTTTGTTTCTCGCAGTCTTTCACATTGGCGTCTTATTGTCTTATTGTGTCATATTGTTAAATGTTTTACTTTCTGTCTTTCTCTTTTTTGAAGTACAGTCTTGCATTTCATGATTTGTTTATGCTCAATCTTCCTCTATTGTATAAATAGTTTTTGTCGCATAATTTGACTAATGAAATGTATAACTTGGTTGTTGTCAAATAATGGTTATAGCGTTATATCACAACATATTTCGATGAATTCATTATGAAAATTGGGACGCTATTGTAGTTTTGCTATTAGGACAATAACAATCACTATTCAAATTTTTGCTAGCCAAAATAGCGGTAATAGCAGAAAAAAAAAGTAGAATATTAAATTTTAAAAAATAAATAAAACCAAAGATTTTGCACAAGTGCTAACCTTGATAGTTTTTCTGTATAACTTTTTTATTTAGGTATTTATGCGGCTTTTGCTTTTTGACCGTAACGTTATCCGCTATTTTACATAATTGATTTTTAGTGTTTCGCTATTTTTTGAAATCTGCTATTGATTTTCTTTATATCTAATAAAAAAGTTAAGTTTCTATTTAGCTATTCTTTGCCTTTCTTTATGACTATTCTAGACACATCTAGAAGATCTAAATTGAGTATATACATTTAAGTGAATTACGATATGCATTGGAAAGTGCATATATTTTTCAATGTGTTTTTGTTTAACATATGAGTTTCTAATAATGTGAAACTCAACTTCATAAAAATTAAAAAAAATAAAAACTAATTTGAGGTCATTATTAAGAGGGTGGAGATTTAATAAAATGTGTAGAATGAAGTTAAATTTATTGGAAAGTGAAAGGATATTAAGTTTAGTGGCTAATAGAAATTGGACGAATTTTTTTATAGACTAATGATTTTGAGAATCATTATTTAACATTAAATGTCAATTTAATTGACTGCTCTATAATAGTAGTAAATGAATTTTGAGATATAAGTTTAGAGTCATTCGTTTATTTTCGAGACAAAGGTATGCTTGAATGAACAACATATATATATATATATATACCAAAGTTAATAAACAATTCATAATTAATCAATAATAATAATAATAATAATTCATAAGCATAGTGTGTGTATCAAAAAATGGGCACGCGAGTTTTAATTTCATAAGCTACATGTAAGCTAATTGTATAAGCTACTATAGAGTGCTGATGAATATATAAGATAAGTTGCTTATGAAATTATGATTAGTACTTTACACACGATTACTCATACACCTTTACAAACACTTTAAAATAAGCCAATTTAAACATGTTCTATTCTTTCTTTCATTTAAGATTACACTAGTTTTTTTGTACTTTATTTCATTTCAGGTGAATAAAGTGATGTGGTTTCATGTATAATTCTTCGCGTTTTACAAAACTCATTAAATAGACTAGTATCATACTCTGTCCATCTATCACTACGAAATCTCTTAATCTTTTTACAGAATTGATTTTCAATTTCAGTTACAAAGATCCTAAAATGTTAAGCGCTTCACTTTTATTTTTCATTGAATATACAAAAGTATAGTTAGAGCAATCGTCAATAGAAGTGATAAAATAACATTTTTCATTTTTTGTTAACGTTCAATCAAGTTCACATATATATCAGAGTGTAATAAATCTAAAGACTCAGATTCTCTAACTACATATTTATGTGAACTCTTTGTTATTTTAGCTTAACTACAAAAATCACAATTTTTCAAAATCATTTAAAGATAACATTGGTATTAAACCTGAGTTACGTAAGTTTAAAATTACATGTGTTCACGTGATAGAGTCTAGCATGTTAAATATTAAAATCACACAACATGTAAACAGAAGGAGACATTCTTAATTTCAACATTTAATTTAAACATGCATCAGGTCTACCATTTGCCAACAAAAATATCATATTTGAAATTGGTGTACAAATCTGCCCCCTATAGAGTAAGTAAACTCGCCTTATTCTGAAAAAAATCATTAATAACAATTTTTTTCTTATCTCTAGAGACGGGTTATCATACTCTTAAGAGAAAATTCTTTTTTTTTTATGCTTGAGAGAATTGTTTTTGAAATCCTTCCAAACAAGTTCAGTTTTTTGATGATAACAATCATTTTAAAATTCATATAAAATCATATCTTAAGAGATGATCTCATGAACTTTCTTTTAAATTTCACAAGAGTGAACCTCCACGGATCTGTCATCAAATACTCTTACTTGAGGTAGCGGCTACAACACACTTTTTAGCTTCAACTTTCTCGATATCATATTTCTTATTTATAGCATCACAAACCTGTCTAACAGTATTACTAGAACTGTAGTATTCATACAGATCATCAGCAAGTCCATTAACCCTCCCATGGGTTATTTCTTCAGCTTTCTTATCCTTTTTTATTTGCCTCAATGAAACAGATCCAGTAATGTCTTCGGTTGACATGACAGAAAGAAATGTCTTAAAATTGTTGTTTTTTTGAATTTCGAAAACTGTTTGAAAATCAATTTATGTCACTGAAGATATTACTGGATGAGTCGCGGACTAGGTCGCTCTCTTTAAGACGTTTTGCGGCACTTCCCAAATTGTGCAAGATAGACTATCAACCACGACGTCCCCATGATAAAACAACCCAGATTCACTGTATTGAAGTTCTACTGCACTGTAGAAAACCGTTCAAGAATTACACCATCAATATGGCGGTTAAAGTCACTCTCAATATGACAGTTAAAGTCACTCTCAATATGGCGATTAAAGTCACTCACAATATGCTACTAAGACCACTCGTAAATCAAAAGAACTACGACAAAACAACTGCTCTAAAAGAACAATGCTATTATGACTACTCAAAAATAGAATGAACTTCAGAATAAAAACTGCTCTAAAACAACAGTGGTATTATGACCACTCAAAAATCGAAGGAACGATGGTATTATGACCACTCAAAAAGTGAAGAGACTACGACATAAAAACCACTCTAAAAGAAAGTGATATTAGAACCACTAAAACTCGAAGGGACAGAAAGAAAGGGGAGAGGTGACTCGGAAATAATCGAGCAGAATAGAAGAGGGAGAAAAGAGAAAGTTGTGAAATGAATCCAACTTTGGTGTACTTTTTACAATAGATTGACACTCTTTATATAGTGATGGAGGAAAATCCTCATATGTTTTCTATCAAATGTGAAACTTCAACAAAAATTTGAGAATTTTTATATAGTGATGAAAACTACTCAACATATCAAATTTTTCTAATGTGAAACTTTAACAATTTTTAAATTCACACACTAAAATATTGTTCAATAAAAGGCAAGATCCACCCATAAAAAGAACAATAGAAGGCTTATAAAATTAATATAAAATAAATAGAAATAATAACATTCCATTAGAGTATAATCCACTAGTGAATTTTGACGTTATACTAGTTTTGTATTGAAGTCAACTGAAATACAAATATCAAAATCTCACCAAAAAACAAATGGAAATGGAAATGCAAGACAATTAAAGATATCATCAACGTGCAGAAACAAAATTAACATACTATAAGTACAAGGGAGATACAAATTATTACATTCTAAGTGTAGAAGCAAAAATTACACTATGCGTTTAGAAAACTTATATTAGTTTGAATTTAAAACTTACATTACAAATCCAAAAAGAATCCATAATTTTGATTTTAGTTGACTTCAACTAGCTAGCTTTAGCACATCTTTTCATCCAATCAAACAGCTTGAAGGTACATGCATTTCAATTAAACTTATAATTGATGTTACCGAAAGCCCATTAATTCAAAATCAAAATCAAATAAACAATATTTTTAATTAAATCAGGTTTTTACTTGAGAAAATTTTATTCATGCCCCCTTGTTAAATTTTATAATGTGAAATATATTAGCCGTTCAATATTCATTAATTAACGTATAACAAAAATACACCCCTTTCACATTAAATATATTTTCAATAAATTATAGTATTGTACATCAATGCAAGATAGTAAGACAAACACAAGTAGAAAAATAATAAGAAAAGTATAAAATATTAATTAAGTTTCATAATATATTTTTGCAAAGGCTAGTTAAGTCTCGTAATACAAGTATTATTTCAATTATATTTTTTAATTACATTAAGCCTCAGAAGGAGTACAAGGTTCTTATTGTACCATCCAGTGAATAATGGAGGGGGACAATTACGATAAATAGTTCTGTTGTCATATAAACACAACTTTATTTCTTTTAAATAAGGTATTGTCGTGTTCGAAGTACATACAAGAGTTGGGTCATGGTTGTTATTAGCACTTTTGATAGCTGTAACAATTGTATTTATGTTACGATGAGTTGTTTTATGCGGTACGACACCAACTTGACGCAAAACATCTGTCAGATTAATCATAATTTTGATAGTTATAGCAATTTGAAAATAGTCTAGCTGGGAGAGTTTTTTTCTCAAAGCACGTACCATGTTTATCCCATTCTTCCTTCCAAAATTTTAGATTGTTTCCATATATTACATCAGACCATTCTTTTTTGAGTTGAGGTTCCAATAAATGAAGCTCAAAACACAATATAAAAAAAGATTTTTAGAATAAATTAATATTGAATAAGATTTTGATATATTTTCATTCCCTTTTCCTGTACAATACAATAGATATGGTTGAGATACATTAGTTCCCCATAAACCATGTATGTGAAGAGTTTTGGAAGTGTTTTGAGTGAGCACCTTCCGCCAATACATATCGTAGTTGACCATTGTTTAACCATCATGAAATACTCATAATATGAACTAGAAAGATTGAGTTTTGTTGTAAGAACTATGAAAAACCATAAAATCACTCTCACTTTCATTTTCATGTTAGTAGTTGATTGCACGTTTCACATACATAAATGACTTGAAAATCTTACAAGATTGAACAAGTATTTATACAAGAAGTTATGTGGAAAATTGTTTTTTCAAAATATTTTATAATTATGTTAATAGAGTTTTAAAAACTTTAATTTTCTCTGTTTGAAAAAACTTTTTTTTCTTTTTTTAAATAAAAATGTTTTTATAAATTATATCAAAACTATTAATTTCATAAAATTATTTTATATAATTTAATCATTGAATAATGCATATATACATACAATTATATGGTTTAGATGAGACTTAAATTATCTTGGTAAAAAATGCAAATAAATAACTCAATAATGTAATGTGTCACGGATAAAATTTGGTCATATGTAATTAATAATCTTTTTTACATATATATTTGTAATTTGCATATTGTTATAAATACATTTTGTTATTTGAATATTCATCCATTCGCCTTTATGATATAGTTTATGTTTCAAATTGGTGTGATGCACAATTCAAAGATGCATGTGTGTTGCTAAGAATAATGTCAACCACATTCTCTTTTGATTTAATATATGGTGCTGAGAATGAGTTTGCTTAATATGCTCTATTTTTTGTAATGGTACAAAACATAATATGCTTTAAATTTTTCTTTCTTTTCTTTTTCTACAAAGAAAACAAATATTTCAAGATAATTATTTATAAAATAAATAATTAAAATAAGATATATTTAGAAATAATTAAATATAATTATATGCACACTTAATATTAGTTAAACATACAAGAAAAATATCACATTAACTACAAATAGAGATATACACGTAGAATTGTCTAAAATCTTATTCTTTAAAATATGTACAATAAAATACTATTTTTTTTAGAAAAATATATCAAATAATAAATATAATATTTATTATTTATATAACTTATTTAGTCAAATATGTACAAGATTAGCACATAATAGAAAACACACATATAAAAAAAATTAATTATAAAATTAATCAACATATATTATATATTATAAAGTAAATTATATAAGGTGCTACAATGGATGGATATTTTTTTTATATTTGAGGATGGATGGGGTGTGGTTAGAAGGGGTTGGTTAAAGGAGAATGTGGTTGGTAATGGTGCAAACACTTCCTTTTGCTTGAATCCTAAGTTGGTTGGTAATGTCGGATAATTTTTTTTTTTTAAGGATAATGTTACATATAGATGGCATTCTAAATTTGGTTGGAGACTTTTGTTAGTGTTTGTTTGGAGACTTTTTAACAATAGATAATTCACAAAAGATAATCTTCTCATCAGAGGTATCAATCATATTAATTTTATGTTGTGTATAGTGGATTGTGGATAGGGTGAATCTTCACAACATTTTTTCTTCTTATGGCAGATCTTCTCAAGAGTGAGTAGAGCCGACGATATCCTCTATAATTTAAATTTTTATTTTATATAAATAATAATGATAAATTATTAAAATGATAGTGATAAGTTATTAAAATATTCTTAAACTTTTAGAGTTTTTAAAAACTGGCGTTGCTTCTCTTCTCTTAGTTCTCTATATAGACAGTTCTCTCTCACTTCTCTTGGACTCTCTCTCAGTTGCACTGGTCGGCCGCTAGCATTGCTTTTTGGTTTTGATCATCAACCTATTTCAATCTGCTTCTTATATTTTTCATTTTCCTCTTCTACTTAAGTAATTTTTGTCTATAAATAGAGTAAAAAATAAATGTCGATGGTTCTTGTCAGCAGTAATCTTCTTATTTTTACGACAATGTAAATGAGATTATTCAATGGTTCTTAAATCACAACCAAGTTGTTGATGTCATATTAGAAATTGCGCGATTGAAGAGATAAACGAGAAATAAGATAGACATTTATTATAAATTATACTGATAAAATATAATAAAATTAATATAACGAACTCTATATACAAATAAACTATATCTAATATCAAATGATAAACTAACTTATATCAAACTGACAAACTCTGACACCCAAATTAGCAACTCAACTACTACCTATTATCAAACTATGACAAACTTTTACATGTTAACAATTGATATATTATATGGAGTGATACTATTTGTTAATTGTGAATTGTTTTAGTTAATTTGTAAATTATTTTAATTAATTTGTAAATTATTTTAATTAATTTATGTATTTTTTAGGAGCGACACGATATTTAAACATAAGAAACTTGATGCATTTTTCAAGAAGAAAGTTTTCAACAAAAATAAAAATTGCAAAACTTCAATTATAATATTTTAGTTAATATATGTAGTTCCCCCAATATTTTATGTATGATCCGCTACTTATTATACTTATAACAATGAGCTATTAATATTATAACATAATTTTAGAAACTCGATTAATTCTCCATGGTGTGATGTAAACTAAGCTAATTTGACTTGAAATTAAAAAATGTGTCTCATTCTTGTCTTTTTGTTGTGATGCAAAATATGGTGCGTATGATGGAGCTGCAAAATCATGATGTGAAACATATTTTTACCCAAATACCTCATAAAAATAGTATAATGACCCATTTGTTGATATAAACTATCTTGTAACTTTAAAAAAAAAACTCTTATATTTTGCCACCATGAAATCGAAAGAGGATTCTAGATGCTTATTTGTTATATAACAGTTCATGTTTTGTAATTTGATTGATATAATCTAAACTAAGATATTGATATCTTATTCTTCATATTATGATAGGTTTGAACTCACTTACCATTTTTCATGTAGGAAAGTTTTTCATTTAAGCTTTAGAATGGTTAGTTAAGGAGAAAAATTTGTGTCCAAGAAAAATGTGATGTGTGTAAATCTAGATATTTAGCTTAGCGAGTTAGGAATTTTTAGCATGTCCAGCATTTTAGTTAGGATTGAGTAAGTGAATTTTTCATTCCCAAAATACCCATTATTGTACATTTTAATTAGAGATCAAACCTAGTTGTTGTATTGTTGACTTTCTAGAGCAACTAGGATTTTTAATACAAGAGCTTAAGGGATGGGGGAAGCTTCCCCCATAAGTAATTCCTTAGAGTTATTATTAGGGTCAAATTATGTTTTAAATAATTATTTCTTACCCTAACATTAATAAAATATTAAATTGGAGTTTCATTTCCAACATCATGAAAAATATATTAGAACTTTGATTCGGAAATTTTGGAAGTTTATGGAGACCATTAATTTCTATTCAATAGTATTGTTATTATACTATATTGTTATGTCTTAGGGTTATCCTAAATTTACTTAAATAGTATATTTGAACTCCAAATGAATTATTGGTCCTCACGTTTTGAAGAGGCTGAATATAGACAGCCACACATCAACACTTTTAAGTCTTTTATTGCTCTGATTTAGATTCTTGAAAGGTGGGGGAGATTTTTTTTACTTGTTTGAATAGTGTGTGTCCCAAGCCCTAATAAGGCTAAACAACTAAAGAGAGCTAATATTCATTGAACGACTCTTCTTAGTATCTAATTGCTATTATATTTGTCTTATATCGTTTATTAGCAGGACGATTTGTTATGAGATTATAAAGAGATGATTTGTTACCTATTTTCGTGTTATGTGCTATTTGTGACTAACTACTTGAATTTTGTTGGTACTAACTAGTTAAGAAGGCTAATATTCCTAAATGTGATATCATTGATGGTTTTGTGGTGTTAGGAAGTGAGGAAATGTTGAGTATGGATGTTGAGGATTACATTAGTATTTAAGGAATTGATAAATAATTATGATGGACAGTACTCAATCCAATATGATAATATTATGATCGCACTTATATAAAATGTTAGGACTTATGGGTTTGAGATACTTAGATATGACATGAAAGATCATATAAACTTGCAATATCTTCGTGTAAGTCCATTATCGTGCATATGAACACACTTGACTGTGTGACGATAACAATTAGATTATCCTAATCTGAATTTGGTTGTGATCGACTTATAATACTTAGAGTACATGACAAGTCAAGTGGCATCTGATCCGATCATGGAAGATGTTAGTGGCAATATCGGATGGCATGTGTTAGAATATATATCTAGGATGGTATTTCGAATAATTAGACTACGATGTGAGATATATGGATTAAAGGATGAATTAATTTATGTGTTTACTTGTGTTATATATATATATAGAGAGAGAGAGAAAATCGGGTGAGAACTAATAGTTATTATAAGAATTGAGAACTATTAATAATAACTGTTATATTTAATTAACGTTTAAGATTAAATTTGTCATGAAAAATATTACGCGGTTGTGTATCCATCAAACATTTACTGCCATGTGCTAAAATATCGTTAAAATGTTTGTCATTCCTTTTTTGTAATTACTCGAAAACCCCCTTCCTATTATTGTTCGTTTGTCTGACAAAAAAAAATCCATTTATGCTCATCCTACTTTTTATACTTCTATATGCATCTTAGCCCTATTTCTTTGTCATTTTATACTCCTACTTTATCATAGGGTTTGATATAGGAAACATAGATGAGAAAACTATAGTAGTAGAGAATGATGTGATTTCAAAGGCCATCCTTAAAGAGTAAGTCGGATATCTTATTTAGAAAATCTTGAGATATATTTTACTATGAAACATAGTAAAATATAGTAACGATCAAAATTCCAATCACATTGTTGTATTTTACCATGTTTTTGATATGTGTTTGTTTGATATATTTTACAAATAAATTATGATTATATTGACATCTTCTAATAATTGGCACAAGTTTTAAAAAATTCAAAACTCTCGAAGATTTTCTCGAATAGATTTAAGGTGTTTTCAGTTCTCAATTCATACAAAAAATTCTTAAACAAAAGTAAGTCCCATTTTTTCATATAGCTAAAAAAACACAAAAATAAATGGCTATTGTGAAAAATTTCTAAAGTTTTTTTTAATAGAATCTAGATGTTATATTTGACATACTAAAATATTATATTTTATATGGGTTAATTATAAGAGTTTTTTTTTTTACATTTATAAGAAAAAATTCAACTTTTAAAATGTTTTAATTATTTTTTACCTTCACTTACAACGTGTATCATCTCAATATTAGTAAGTATATATATTTTTTTGTCTAGTTTAGTAAGTATATATATTTTTTGTCTAGATTAGTTAGTATATTTAATGTGTCACAATTTTTCATAAATACATATCTAGGAAAATACTAAAAAAATTAAAACAATAAATGAATTGATTGATTTTGGTGATTTGAGTTTTTCTCTTATAATTGAGATTGGATTAAATTAGATGAAAGTATATTTTTGCTTAAATTTCGCATCTACAATAGTGTTGCTTTCCTTAATAAACAGCCTATCGTAAAAGCATTCTCATTTTGACGTCATAAATATTCAAATGCCAATGAGAACAATAAAATCAAAATAATTATGGATTGAAACATTTTTTTATTTATCCTTTGATATTAATAAGAAAGTGAAAAATACATTAATGATACAGATCATAACATTTTTTTAGAAGTTAATGAAAAATTATCAAATCAAAACCTTAATTCTAATATTCAAATTAATTTTTTTTTCTAGATATGACCAACAGTAAATAATACTGCAAGATCCAACGTCTTTAAACTCGTCTATTTATGAAAAAAATATTTGTTGATGTTTTCTCATATTGACTATAGGTGATATCTGACATAACTAATTTAATCACGCGTTGACAAGTTATATATAATGTTGAGAGGATATTGAATTTAGTGATAACTTTCATAAACTTCCACTCAAATGGTAGCGATTAAATAATTTTTCTCACACATTTCAATAAACTCATGAAGTACAAACTTTAAACATAGTAAAATGCAGCAACGAGACTGAAAATCAAAATACGACACTAAGAAGACGAATGTCGCACTTAGATAATAAAATTGCAAACAAAATGAGAATAAACTAAATATTGTAGAAACCACTTATTTATGTAAAATGAATAAAAAACGAGTTAGATAAATGATTATAAGAAAAAAAATAGACATTTAACCACATTTTCCAAAAGATAAAAAAGAAGATATGTAATGATATTATTATAAATACACCTATTCCCTCCTCACTTTTCACATGTCCCACATTGACTTGAATGTAATAATATATAATTAATTTTGAGAATTATTTAATAATTTTTTTGACTTGTTTAATTAAAGAGATTGAGAGCCTATTTCTTATGACTTTTTTCCTAAAAGAATCATTTTTTAAAACAATATAATTATTTTTGAAATTTTTATTAGTTTACTTATTATAACTTTTTGAAAAGTGATCTAAAAACCGTTTAAATTAGAAGTTGTTTTTAATAGTTTTTCAAACAAATTATTTTTCATAATTAATTAAAAACAATAATTTTCATTGACAAATACAAAATAATTTTTTTTCTTTAAAAATTTTTAAAAATAATATCTAAATTGTTGAGTACCAAAATCACTTTTTTTAATAATATGTAACAAACAGAATTTTATAGATCAAGATTTTAGATATTTTAAAGAAAAACAACAGCTGTTGTGTTTGTGTGACATAATGAAAATATATATATTTTTTTTAAAAATCAACTATAAAAAATGATTTTTTTTTGAGAAAGTGCTAAAAATAACTTCTCTTTTAAGTAATTTTTAGATTTTTTCCTTCAAATTTTTATTTTTTAAAAAAGTGGTAATTAACAAAATAGACTTAAACTTTCAAATGTAGTTATTTTATAAAAAAAAACTATACCAAAAAAATTTAAATTATTGAATACTAAAATTATTTTTTTTAATAATTTTGAGTCCTAAACACCTATTATTATTATTATTAAGAAATTTATAAAATAAATTATATGCGTGTACACTTAAATAAAATTTATTAAATTTTACTTAAATAAATTCGAGTCTAACTATGGAGATGGTTTGTTAAACATTTAAGTAAAATTTCCAAGCAGTTTCACATTGTAATCAATTATAACATTGAAATTTGCAATCAAACAATTTAAATTACAAATTCAGATTCACACAACAAACAAATCTCGATCGTTTATTTTGATCGAACCACTGAAAAAGTCTATTGACTCTAGAAAGCACTTCTAAAACCCTCAAAACGACACAATAAACCCTTCAACGTTTTTACAAAAATAAAAAAAAAGAGTGAAATAAAAAAAAATAGAGATCTGTGTGGTTCTGAATCTCACACACACACACACACACTATGAGAAGAGCTTCCTCTGTTTTACTCTTCAGGACCATCGCCGCCGCACGCGGCGGCTCCGCCGCCACCATCCCTATCTCTAACCGTTTTCTTCAGTCCACTCTTTACGGCACTACATCCGGATCATCTCCAATTCGCCGCCGTTGGTTTTCTTCTATCCTCGCTACCGCCGCCGGGACTTCTCTCGCTGTCGGAGGTGCTTTGATCGCTGCGTCATCCATCTCTGAGGGAGCACTCGCTAAGGAACCACCTCCGCCACATGCTCTACCTAAAGACGTCGTTCTTTATCAGTATGAAGCTTGCCCTTTCTGCAACAAAGTTAAAGGTTTGATTTTATGCGGAATCGCGATTCGTGATCGTCTTTTTTTTTTTTTTTTGAAATTGCAATTGTTTATTTATTTTTTTATTAATTATTGCCATGTATTTTTAATTCGGATTCATTGAATTGAAATGATACTGTTTATTCAGTTTTGTTCTATTGGAAATATTAGAAACATATAAACAAAATTTAAATCGAGTGAGAATTAGGAAGGGATATCATAAAAGTGGTTTTTTTTTTTTGTGTTCTGTAGAATGCTAAGATAACGTAAAAATTGAGTTTTCAATATGAACTTAGAGCTTGTTTGTTAGCTTATTTTTAAAAGTAATCATGTTTTTAAAATAGTCATTTTTAGGAGCTTTTATTTGTTTGTTACTGTTTTTGAAAAAAAATCAGAATATTACAATAATCTTAAAACGGCTTTGAGAAGCTGTGTTTTGAGTAGCTTCTCATAAAGTTTTTTTTTTTTTTTAAAACTGATTATTTTTAAAAAGATTATTTATATTACAGTAAACAAACACAAAACAAGTTCTGTTTTTTTTTTTTAAAATCTCTAACAAATAAGGAATTCCAATTTTTTTTTAATAATATGTAACAAAGGAACCCTTAATAAATGTGCTCACCGTTGTCAATCAATCGAGGATTGTGGAAATTGATAGATTGTTCAAATTCAGTTCCGCTATAGTGCTGGTGTAAATGCTATTTGACTACACTAGATGTGCTAGAAAGAGAGATTCTCACACTGGTGAATGATCAAAGGATTGAAGTTGTTAGGTGGTAGACGGATGCGGTGGATCATAATGGAGGGGAACGATGACGGTGAACACCTACCATCAAGTTAGTGAGTGTTTAGGAGAATGAGAGTTCTAACTTCTAAATGTATCAATACCTTGACTAGAGATGATAGTCTATTCATATAATCAAGCAGTGAGAACATAGAACCTATTTGTGTAACTGAATTAGTTCTATGGTTAATATATAGTTTTAAACAATCATTCGGTTAATGTCCTATGAAATCTGCAACTGCCTTGATTTGATTAGCTAAGCTTCTGTTGGAAGCCTAGGAACCAGGCCAGCTACCGCAGCCCGCTAGGCAAATTTCTGATCCAGCACAATGAGTACATCTACATATAGTGTAATACTTTGGTTAATTGTGTCTGTTAGAGATAACTCATTTAGTATCAATTTTGAAATGGAAGAGAAAGATCATTTGGCCTCAGTTCCTTTGGAAAATTATTTTGTTATGTGAAACTTTTAAATGGAAGCATTTGAGCCTTTAAAAATAAAGTGGAGATGAAAAGTTGGTAGTTAAACTGTTAAATTATACTTCCGTATGAGGTTATATTTTCCCACTCCATTGTTTTATCTTATCATGTGATGGCATGTTCGCAGTTATTCTACTATATATCGTATGTTTTTTATTACTTTAGTTTTTTCATTGGGCTTTAACAGCATTTTCTAGCTTCTGTTGCTGAGAATTTTGCTTGCTTTACCAGCATTTTTGGACTACTATGACATACCATACAAAGTTGTGGAAGTCAACCCACTTAGCAAGAAAGAAATCAAATGGTCTGAGTATCAGAAGGTGCCAATTGTAATGATAGACGGCGAGCAGCTAAATGATTCATCAGGTTTTCCACATTTTCATTTGAAAATGGATTGTGAAGTTTTCTGAATGTACTTATGCCTACTAAATCAGACCTACTGTAACCTTTTCACTAATAATGGTTTTTGGCAGCTATAATTGACAAGCTCGGGGAGAAGATTCTGTCTAAGAAAAAGGCAGATTCAACCTCCGAGGATGATGAAGAGACAAAATGGCGGAAGTATGGTTTTATTTCTCTTAGTGTTCTATTTTTCAATAAAACATGTTTTCAGTAAATGTAAGATGGTGATGTGTAGAAACATTTATAAGTCTGATTGAATTTCATTTTTCCAATTTGGAGTTGTTTTCACACTTTGATTGGAACCATTTACAGTGGAGATGTTGAGTGTGTTGTGCAGAAGAAGCTAGGATTGAAAAAAATATATTTAGTACTTAGTGATGATTATATAATAAGTGTTCACTTATCTTTTCATATGTAGAATATGCATAGAAATGTGGTATACTGTTGTTCTGACAAGCATATTTATCACCGGACATTTGTTGCGTCAAAACAGTATAAAATAAGTTGCTGCTCTTTGTATGTGTGCTCCTGTTGATTCTTAGCTTTCTTTGTATGATGTGGCAGTTTGATTTCGGTCATTCTTTATCTCTTGGTGTTCTATTTTTCAATAAAACATGTTTTCAGTAAATGTAAGATGGTGATGTGTAGAAACATTTATAAGTCTGATTGAATTTCATTTTTCCAATTTGGAGTTGTTTTCACACTTTGATTGGAACCATTTACAGTGGAGATGTTGAGTGTGTTGTGCAGAAGAAGCTAGGATTGAAAAAAATATATTTAGTACTTAGCGATGATTATATAGTAAGTATTCACTTATCTTTTCATATGTAGAATATGCATAGAAATGTGGTATACTGTTGTTCTAACAAGCATATTTATCACCGGACATTTGTTGCGTCAAAACAGTATAAAATAAGTTGCTGCTCTTTGTATGTGTGCTCCTGTTGATTCTTAGCTTTCTTTGTATGATGTGGCAGTTTGATTTCGGTCATTCTTTGTCACATAATTGAGTCCTGTTGTAGGCTTGTATCTCAACATGTTTGTATACCATGCTAATTAATTTTACTCTTTCAATGTAGGTGGGTTGATAATCATTTGGTACACGTTCTGTCACCCAATATATATCGAAATACCTCTGAAGCTCTTGAGTCCTTTGACTATATTACGAGCAATGGTAAGTTGCACTGGTCTTTGCTATATATACATATAAGCATTATTGTTGTTGTTTTGGTGAGCTTTTAGTTTTTTATGTTTTTTCCACTAAGTTTTCTGTTATATGAAGTTTGTCGACAAGCTTGCATTGAAACAATGTCCTTAGTTGGTAGATAAGATGGACAACTTTTTTTTCTTCTTGGAGTGCAATAATCCAGTTTCAGGCATTTACATGAGTCAAGAAATGAACCCTATTTCTACTGATATCATAAAATTCTTGGTTCTTTGGCAACTTTAACAATTTTCTAATCTGTTTTATCATCGTTCGGTCTGTATTAGACTAGTGCAATTTCATGGGCAAAATTACCACTACATAAGTTTTTTTTTTTTTTTTCATTTTCTTTTTCCTTATGCACATAAGAGATATATGCACACATGTTATTGCATATTGTCTTTTCTTTTAGCTCATGTATATCTATATCACCATGCATGCAAATGCTTAGTTTACTTCATTTGATTTTCGTTACTTGAACTTCTTTCTTTGGCCATGCTATATTTCTTCAAACGTAGATAATATGTGATAAATTGATATTGTAATTCATTATACTTTTACTTAGGCAATTTTAGCTTTATGGAAAAAATTTCGGTGAAGTATGCTGGAGCTGCAGCTATGTATTTTGTGTCCAAGAAGCTAAAGAAGAAATATAACATTACCGACGAACGTGCTTCTCTTTATGAGGCAGCAGAAACATGGGTAGATGCTCTAAATGGCCGCGAGTTCCTTGGTATGTACTCCATTGCTGAATTAAGAAGACTATAATATATGCAAGAACATGCATCCACATTGTGCACGAGCGTACTTCCGAAACTGAAGCCCGAGATAACTTAAAATGCTTTGATTATTTAATTTCCCTTTATGGTGGGTTTTTCCAAGCAAATCAGTAACAGATAAATTATGGGTTCATTTATCCTTTGGTGGTAAAAAATATTGGTCCTGAAGTTTCCATTTGTATTACCTAATTAGTTTTGATTTTGTCATGATGGGAACTTATAATATTTGCAATGCACTTATTTATTTGATTTATTTAAACCTCAAAAGAATATTCATAATTAAGAACGTGCACCTAACCATTCAAAGTTAGAAATACCCTTACATATCTTTGTGAGGTCGGATATAAAAAAAAGTTTCAGACTTATGCTTCAGTTTACTTAAATTTTCTGTGAGCTATTGTAATGAATACTCATTTTGCGTTCTTTGGACATGATATAATGGTTAGTTTTCTGTCTTTTCAGGAGGGTCTAAGCCGAACTTCGCCGATCTTGCTGTCTTTGGTGTTCTAAGGCCTATACGCTATTTGAGGTCTGGTAAGGATATGGTGGAGCACACGCGTATTGGTGAGTGGTACACAAGAATGGAGAGCGTTGTCGGAGAGCCTTCCAGGATTAAAGCCTAAACTTAAGTTATTTTTGAGTCCATACTCCAGCCATTGTTTTGCTTTGATCTTGTTACTAAGCTCTTTCGGTTTTGCCTTCAGTTTTTTGAAGGAAATACATTTTGGTTTCTAAGTTAACGGACATATTTGGCTATTTAGAAAGATACTACCTTGTGGTGGTGGTAAGAGTTAAATATAGAAGAAGATTAACTTATCTATTGATTCTTTAGAAAAATGTTTTATATATGTTGCAGCTGCTCCTATTGTAAAGATTAAAGAGATCTTTTGAGCTGTATCAAAGAATAAGCCAATCTCTGCTGTGCCTGTGATGTTTAAAACACTGGGTTTAATCAAAATAAATACATATAAGGACTTGATTGAGTTAAATATACTGTTTGATGTTGGTCAGTGAGCAATTGATGTAAGTAAATCTTGAATAAGATGTAAATATGCTTTGAAACTTTGCTCCTCCCACCACTCTTGTTGATCAGGCTTTGATGTTATAAATCCGTAAATCATGACTATAAAGAATGCCCAAAAAATCAAAATTTGAGACAACTTCAAATGTCATCTATTTCAAGTCCTTACATCATTGTATGACATGCATTGATGTTTTATATTTATAATTTACAATGTCAGGAGGTGCACATTGATTATTTTTGAATTATTTCCTAATCTCTAATTGTCTTGATAATAAGAGTGTTAACAATACACTTTTTATCACAAGATCGGTTAAAATTTACATAGGTTCACTCATATAAATTTGGTGAAATTTATGTATAATTTCTTTTTCTTTAAAAATACAAACTTATTTAGAGTAAAACAAAGGCTTAAAAAGAAATATAGATAGTCTTTGAAATTTACAAGATTTTGTTATTTTTGCGACTTTTTAGTTTCTAATTTTTTCTTATTTAATTTAAATATTTTATCAATGTAATTTTTTTTTACCGTCACTAAATTATAAATGTTAGACTATTAAAAATATTAAATTTTAATTATAATTATTTTTAAAATTAAAATACGATAAATTGTTATTTGTTGATGTTGTAAAACTAATAAACTCTTATATTTTTGTTCTTTTATTATTTAGGATAATGTGACAAAATAAAAAATTCTAATGAAAATGTAAGTAAATTACACAAACAATGGATACCACCCCACCCTTAAATTCCTTAAACTAAAAAAAAAAAAATCTAGTGGAGCATGTTAGTTGAAAATTGAAATCCCTCACATCCCATGTAACTTCCTAATTCCAACCGTCTATGCATAACAACCGTTTACAGACACAGACACAACAAAAGAACCTAACAAAATAACAAACCAAAACACACAAACAAAGGTTTGGTTTCACATCTCATATGAACAAAGATTCCTCTTTTCATCATACACAAACACAACAACCCCGTTCCCTGTGGGACCCACCACCACACAAATTCAGAATTCAGATAAGCAAAAATTAAATCACCAATTTAATAATAATATAATTAAGAAGAAAAAAACTCATTCATATTATATTATAGCAATTAATTAATTGATAAAAGAATAGTAAAAGGGTGGAAGAAGAAAAGAAATGGAGGAAACAGCAGCAGTACCAAACTCTCTGATGGAGAATTTGTTAGGTCTTTTGAGGATTCGTGTCAAGCGTGGTGTCAATCTTGCTGTTCGTGATGTTCGTAGCAGCGATCCTTATCTTGTCATCAAGATGTATAATCAGGTTATTTTCTTCAATTTTTCACTTTTTTTTTCATCACCATCCTCATAAAAATTCAATCTTTTTTTTTATTGATTTATATTTATTGACCCATCTTTCTTTCTATTGAATCAAAGACCCCCCTTTATATTATTTAAAAAAAAAACTGTTAATTTTGAAAAAATTCTACTAAAATTTTTTTTCTTGCTTTTGATTTATTGAATCAAGGGCCCCCTTTATTTTTCTTTATTTTTAAAATTAATATTTTTAAAAAAAAATTAAACATTGTAGAAATTCTACTAAATTTTTTTGCTGAGGTTTTTGTTGCTGTTGTTTCTTCTATTGACAGTTGTGTAAGATAAATTGTTAAAATTCTATGAATGTTTGAAAGTTGATTAGGTTCTAGTTATTGAATGAAGGGTTTCAAATGCAATATTTTATCTTAGTAGATACTGTTTTCTTTGTCTAATTATTATTCACTATCATAACACTTTTTTGTTTTTGTTAAATTTTATTTTTCAGAAACTTAAGACTCGTGTGATTAAAAAGGATGTTAATCCTGAGTGGAATGAAGACCTTACTTTGTCTATTATAGATCCTAATCACCAAGTCGCATTGGTAAGTGTTTAAATTGATTTTTAATGTCTTTATTTTCTTGTTTATAATAAAATCCATTTCATTTAAACAGTTTTTGTAGTTATTTTCAAAAAAAATTACCAACAAAGAACAAACACATGCATGTGAACAATTCTAGATTAATGTAATTGAACAACTATGTATACAACTTCATGAATTTCTCTGTTTTGATGCAACACAATGTTATCATTTTGTCCTGCTTTGATAATGAAAGTGTGTTGTCAAATGAACAAATCGCTATTTAATACAAAGTGCTGCCAAATAGCGACGCTATAATGCTGTAGCATAGTAGAATTTGAATAAACTGCTATTTTCTGTGATCCGTGATTGTGCATCCTCGTTAAACTAATTCTGATATATCAATTTTGTTCATGTATTGGAATTCTTTCTAAATTGCAGACTGTGTATGATCATGACACATTTAGCAAAGATGACAAAATGGGAGATGCAGAATTCGACATCTCGGCCTATATAGAAGCCCTGAGGATGAACGTAACCGGACTTGCAAACGGAACCGTACTCAAAAGAATACAACCAAGCAACCAAAACTGCCTCGCCGACGAGAGCTGTATCTATTATACAAACGGAAAAATTATCCAAGATATGATCCTTAGATTGCAAAATGTTGAATGCGGCGAAGTTGAAATCAGTTTGCACTGGATTGATCTTCCTGGTTCTAAGGGTTTATAATCTTATGTTTATTTAATAGCAACTTCATATATATAAAACATAATTTGTGTCTTCAACTATATTGTTTTGTGAAGTTTGGTCAGTTTCTGAACTTGAAGTTATTCAAGTTTTTCTTATTGTATTCAATTTGTAATGTATTTAGTACAGTTGAGAAATTTCTTTTTTTCATGTTTAGAAATTCTTCCTCTTGTTTTTTTTTTCCTTTTCCTTTCACATGTTTGAATTGAACACCTTTTTCTAGATATCCTGCATTAAACGTTAAACATTAAACATTGTAAAAAGATAATGTAAAGATCTTATTCATATATCGTAAAGAGTTTTTACTACTTCATTTGGAATAAAATATAAGTGAAAAGGATAACTGAAATTTAAGATTAGATATATTAACTTTTTAATTATTATTTTTGTTTATATTTCATTTAAAATTAGATACATCAATTTTCTTCATTATTTTAATTTGGGCTATTACTTTTTACACCACTAATTTTACTAAGCACACAACCATCCCTTTTTTGTTGCACACACTTGGCCCATGTTCAAGTAATATGTGTGACCTTGTAGTAATGATCCATAAGAGCCCAAGATAATTATAGATTGATTCTTGTATGGTGAGGGTACCATTTTAAAATATCAATTGCACTATTACGATAGTTTCTTTCTTTCTTTTTTTAAAAAAATATTACAATAGTTAATTAAAAAAAATGATAGGTTTTTGATAATTGCATAACTTTTTATTGAAAAATAATTTCATAGTTTATACACACATGTATTTTATAATTTAATCTATTAAATTTTAAACTAAGTGTTTAATTTCAAATACTATGTAACTGTCAAAAAATTTACATTAATTATAAACCAACTATAAATTATCTTATTAGAAACTTTCAAGGAAGTTATGATAATATCATATATTTTTATATTTTTAATGATGTGAAGATGATTATTTTACTGAAAAAAATTTATAGTGGAGAGATAACGTCTAAAGTAAAGATTATTATTTGTGTTGAAAATATCAAAATTTGAAAAGTTGATTACATAACTACTAAGATAAAATTTCCACTTTTAATGTCTTAACAAATACCCAAAAAAACTTGTTATAATTTCTTTTATATATATATATATAATATATATATATATATATATATATATAATTTTCTATTTAAAATTATTTATTTTTTGATGAAGGTAATGCAATTTGTATTGGATTGAATTAATTGATGAACATCCATCATAAACCCTATATTATAAGCCAATCTTTACACAATTGAAAGTGGATTTAGTGAGTTAGAAGTCAACTCTTTATAGCTTCCATATAATTTTATTTCATTTCACTTGCAATTAAAATATAGTAGAATATAGCTATAAATAAAATCAACATCGAATATTGTGTTTGAAACATATTGTGAATCCACATAAATATGCTTTTACCATATCTACAATTTCAAACCTTTGCAAGTATGAAAGGAACACATTTTGTAGCATTCTTTTCTTTTCCAAAAGTTGGTCTCCTTATCTACAATCAAATTTCCCAATTCCCATTCAACCACATTAAAAACATGTTTGCACCTGAATTTATCTCATTGCTTGCTCAAATTGAAAAAACTGTGGGGAATTTCAAAAAATATTTGAGGAGAACATAGAAAAACAATACTCTCTAAGTTTCTTTTTAATTATCATTAAAAATTGAATGGTTGGATGTTATGTTGTTCTTGGTTTGGTTACGTCTTTTTGGCTTTTGAAGAACATATGTATATTGTCAATTATGAATATGTAGATTTTTCTCTTAGAATTGCTTCTAGATTATGGATGGAGAATGCCACAATTTAATAGTCTCAAGTTATCTAAAATGTTTGTTGTTTTTTCTCTTGAATGAAATTGTTTTTACCGTAAAAAAATTATCATTAAAATTTATTTACATATGTACAAAAAAAATAAATTATTTTCATATATAAAAATGTCAATGAATTTGTTATCTTTGATAAAATTATTTGTATGTTTTTATAATATTTTTAATTATTTATTTCTCATTCCACATAGTTATCTCACTATAATAAATTATTAGGGATATTTTTGACAAAAACATAATTAATATATATTGAATTTCGAAAACCACAAATAAAAATGAAAAAAAACTTTTCTTAAAAAACAGAAAGGCACAAAGAGGGTAACGAAATAAGATTTTTTTTTTTTTTTTTACAAAAGCAAAACAAAATAAATTCATTAATAATAATCAATGAAATATAAAATACATATAGGAATGTCATCACAATTTTGAAGAATATAATATAGGAAAATTTTAATTCTTGGAACATTTGTTAATAATTTAAGTGTGAAAAAAGTTTTGAAAATTGTGTTATTCATTCTTTAAAATTGTAAAAAAGTAATATTTTTTATTAAAATATATATTTTTATTTCTTTTTTTAGTTATTTAACAAATGTCTTTAGGCTACTTGTTAAAATGACCTATACCATATACTCCTACTAGAGTATGAGCTAATATGTACACAAACTTTTCTCTTTAAAAACTCTTCAAAAATTGTGAAAGTAAGAAGATAAAATACTCTTAAAATTAATTTAAAATAATAGGTCTATCATCACATTGTTCATTTGATTAAATTCTTTGTCATTCACAATATCACTTTTAGTCGGTCTAAATTGAGTTGGACAAACGATAACCTATAGAAGGTTTACCGTGCCCATTTCAAGAAATTGGACTACATGAGGTATGATTTATATAAGATTTAATGTATTTTTGATCTCTCTATTTTTTCAAGATGAACATTTAATCTGTTTATTTTTAAAATTGAATTTTTGGTCTATCTACTAACTAATTCTTGGGATTTTTTGGTCCCTACGTTTTTGGATGATGTGACAGCCTTATTAATGATGTGACAATTAGATGTCATTTGTAAGTTGGATAAATATTTTTCATGTCATTATTGTTGTAATTTATTTTATTTATATATTAAATATTAAAGATCAATTTATTTTATTTTATTTACACATTAAAATATTTAAAACTAAAAATGAACATTTAAAAATTTATTTGTTTTATATTTAATATTTTAATATATAAATAAAATAAAAATAAAACTAATTACAACAATAATGACATGAAAATTATTTTATTTAAGTCACAAATGCTACATAAGTGTCACAAAATTAATGAAAGTGTCACATAATAAAAAATTGTGGAGGCTAAAAAATTCCCAAGAATGAGTTAATGTGGAGACAAAAAAAGTGGTTTTAGAAATATGAGGACTAAAAGTTCTTTTTTGAAAAAATAGTGACAAAATGGACACGGTTTCAATGATAAGTCAATGCATATGGTGAGTTGAAAGAAAGTTGCTCGTCCAAAGAAAGTGGGAGGCTTAGGTATTTGCACACCTCTGTTTCAAAATGTGGCCTTGTTGGGTAAACTTGTGTGGAGTCTCTTACAAGGGGAGAATAAACTTTGGGTCTCTTTGTTGTTCGACAAGTATCTAAAAGAGGGCGGCCTTTTCTTAAACAAATCAACTTTTGGTTCGGCCACATGGAGAGCTATGTTGAAGACCTTGAACCTTCTTCAAGAGGGTTACACTTTCTAAATAGGTGATGATGATACAAATATCTGGTTCAAATTGTAGGTTACCCTGACGTCTTTATGTGACATTGTTTAGGATATTGCACCCAACGATTTGTGTTTGAAAATTAAAGATCTTTGGGTATATGATATAAGAAAGGTGGATGACATGACTACCATTCTACCACTTGTGACTATTACGACAATTAAGGATATGAAGCCTTGTTTCATCGATTCCATTGATGACATGTGGGTTTGGAAGGCGAATTTCGACATAAAATATTCAGCTAATAGTGTGTATGAATGACTTCTATCTTTTAACAACACAATGAACTCTCAAGACACATGGAACTAGATTTGGAAACTGCACACTTCGGTTAGTGTTCAATTTTTCCTATGGCAAGCTTGTCATAACTCCATCCCTTTTGGATCGTTTTGCCTGATAAAGGTGTAAGTATGTCTCATACTTGTCCCTTCTATGAGGTTGATGAGGAGAGTATTCTTCAATGTTTATTCTTCTGTCTTCAGGCTCTTGAGATTTGGGCAGGGTGTGGTTGTACCGATATTCAAGGAATAATTAGCAACATCGATTTTGCTAATATACCAATGAAGGTGCAAACACGAGAAGGGGGTTGAATTGTGTTTGTTAAACTTGAATTCTTTTGTTGTTTTGTTGAATATTGATGTGAGTTATTTGATGGATAATTAATCAGATTCAACAGCGGATAATAATAACATAATAACACAACAATTTATATTGGTTCACCATTAACTAGGCTACGTCCAGTCCCTTCCTACAGAAGGCCTTTTCACTAATTCAAACTCCTTTGAATTGCAACACCACTGACCCTTCAAGTCAGTCTTCCCAAACAGCTTGACAATCCCAGACTTTTGAGGAATAACAACACCTTGACTCTACAAGCCAAGTCTTCTCAAACAGTCTGACAACCCCAGACTTTTGAGAAACAACAACACCTTGACTATACTAGTCAAGTCTTCTCAAATAATCTGACAACCTCGGACTTTTGAGGAACTTCACAACCTTAAACCTACAAGCTAAGTCTTTTTCTAACAACCTGACAATCCCATATTTTAGAAAAAACTTCAACACTATATGATTTTATATAAGGGATCAAAATTAGAACTGAGTAACTACTTCTCGAAAGTTGATACTCACGATAATCTTAAAGTGAACTAGAGTGTTTGCTTCTGAATGATTTATGATGACGATCAACTTCACACTCTAAGAAAAGAACACTTAGAAAATATTTATCTTTTAAGCAAGTGTTTCTCTCATTTGAACTCTCTGAATACTTATGGATTTTTGCTCGAGTTCTTCTATTTTCGATGCTTCATGCTTCAGCATTAAGCCTCTATTTATAGTTGAAATTAGGGTTTCACGTTGATCTGATGCTTTACTTCTTGAGTGTATTTCAATTAATTCTATTTTGAGAATATTCTGAAGTATTTTGCTCAGATTCTGTTTCTGGAGTCTTTTTCTCATATTCTGTTTTGAGCATGCTTTTAGCTAGATTCTGTTTCTTGAGTCTTTTGCTCCAATTCTGTTTTGAGCATTTTTCTTAGATTCTATTTCGAGCATACTTTTAGCTAGATTCTGTTTCTTGAGTCTTTTGCTCCAATTCTGTTTTGAGCATTTTTCTCAGATTCTATTTCGAGCATACTTTTAGCTATATTCTTTTTTTTTCTTCTGATTTTCGTCTCTAATGAGATCCTCTGATGATACCCTCTGATAACCATCGTTTGATAATCATCCTCTAATGATATCCTCTGATAATATCCTCTGGTATTTTCTAGAGGTATCTTCTAGTACCCTCTGGTGACATCCTCTGGTATCCTCTAGATGCATTTTTATCTTCTGGTGACATCATTTTCTGATGACATCTTCGGCTTCTGATTTGCATCTTCTGGTGACATCCTCTGGTGACGTCATCCTCTAATTTCCTCTTCTGGGGATGTCATCCTCTGATTTTTGCTTCTGGTGACGTCATCCTCTGATTTCTGCTTCTGATGACGTTATCATCTAATTTCTGCTTCTGGTTACGTCATCTAATTTTTCATTCTTCTTCTAAGTCAAAATACGATTTTCATAAAATACATTTGTTAACAGCAAAACTTTAATTGCAAGAACTAACTTGGTTCCAACAGCTAAAACTTTTTCTTACAATAGTAACATAATTTGGCATAATAGCTCCTCTAATCATGTAGAACTGAAGGACGTCAAGAAACAAATTCATTATTGATGGGACTCTGTCATTGAGTGATCGTTGTCGTCTTTGCTCAAGTACAACTTGCTAGAGTGGCTTTTAGTGACCATTCTTCTCTATCCCCTCGACAAATTCGTGAGGTTTGTTGGAGAAAAGGTGATATAGATACTACGGTTCTCAATAGTGATGGTAGTGCATTGTCGGTGTTAAGTTGTGTTGGCAAATAGGTTATAAGAGGATTATTTACTTCTCAGATTCGCTTCACACGGTTCAACTCGTGACTATGAAAAACACTCATTACTATTATTATGCAAATATGTTAGAAGTCATTCGAGATTATATAAAAAAATTGAATCTTTTTCCTCTATCATACTCTTCGTGAAGGGAATACTTGTGCAAATTTATTTGCGAAGATAAAAACTAATAAAATAAATTCCTTAGTTGTGGTTCACAAACCTCCTTCTAGTTTGTCTTCATCTCTTTTTGATTTTGTTTTTTTAAAGACCTAGTAATCTAGCTCTTTTTTTTTTATATATAACAAAAAAAAATGGCCAAAAAATCCATTTAAGCTTTTATCTAATAAACAAGGAAGATATATTTATCTATATTGTAAAATTTCACATTGTCCAAAGCATGAAGTATACACATTGGAATGTCCTAAGAGTTGCTTTATTCCATGTTCAAACATTGTAGTTTCTATAATCCACATTCATGTAAATGTGGTTTATTAGCCACCCATTCTTGTTAGCCAAATTAAAATATTAAAAGGCACGAAATTTTGGGAGCAATTTTGTTATTTTTTTTTCTTCCAAGAGAAATAAAAAAATGGGGGTTGAGCATGAGGTTAATAAGACAAACAAGTTTATAGATTAAAGAAACAATGATAATAAACAAATCAAATGCGTGCGTTTCATTATTTAATCTTTTAGGAAACACAAAAAACTGTTGCATTGTGTTCATCTAAGCATGGAATTTGGTGTTTTAATTGAATAATTATAAATTGTTTGACTGACATGTCAATCAGTGTTTGGATCTAAGTCACTTTGATTTTTTTTCATTTTATGATAATCCTAATGGCCTCCATCATTGACTTCAACGCATGCTTGTGTTATCATTTCTAGGAGAGGGGCACTCTTCCTGGATGAAATAATCTGCCAAAATATAATTAAAAAATTGATGTATAAATTTTTAATTAAGATTAAATAATTAAAATTTTAATTATTTCTTTTTATTTATATTTTATTTCAATTATACATTTTAATTGATAGTTCTTGCCTCACTCTCATATCAATGTTTTTTATTTTGTATTTATGAGAATGTTGAATAAAGCAGTACTTAATTAAGATAATTAAGTAAAAATATTATTATTATTATTATTATTATTATTATTATTTGTTTTATACATTTTTTTTAATTGATGTGAAATGATCAAATTGGTGTGGGATGGAGGGAACGTAATCTCTATGTACTCCATTTTTTCTCTGTTTTTTTTATAAGTAAAAATTAGAGTGTAAATACATTACGTGATAGAATTGACATCTCAATTATGTATGTGGCACTCAAAAATTATCGTCTATCATTTAAAGTATCTTAATAAATTTATTAAATAAAATAGAAAAAATGTCAAAAGTTTAAAAGACTAAATTAAACCCAAAGAAACAATGATAAACAACATTGCCTCAATATTTACGTATATTAAGAAAAGTAGTTTTAATAGTTGTGATAAAAAGAAAAGTAGTTTTAGTAAAAAAAAAATGTGTTACTCTCCTATAACTACTCTTATAATTATTGATATTATAAGAAAGAGAAAATGACTTTACCATTCTAAATTATAAATTAAATATGGGTGTTTTTGTAAAGTAATTATTATTGCATGTAAGTTTTTGAAAATAATGTTATAATAAGAGATAACTAAATCTAAAAAAAAAAATCTTATAATAAGAGATAAGTCAAGTATATAATCTTCTTTTTTGTAATACAACAGGGTTGAAGCTCAAAGGAAGTAAGAAATTACAGAGAAATGAAGAGATTCAAATATTTGTTTGATTTGGGGTAAGATATTGGGATATCTCCCTTTATAAAGGAAGCTAATATGTATGCAAATGTCCTTGCAAATATGGAATATGTCCCTAATACGAAAATTTTGATTTTCAACCATCCTTCTTGATGGCTTGGGGTTTTGTTTATGATTTTAGATGTGTGCAACACTATACATTTTGTAGACTATGTACAATGATCTCTCTTTCCTTGTAATAAATTTTGTTGGTGTATCAATTGTGAGTAAGAGTTTCGTATTAGATAGATAAGTAGATATTGAACACTATATAAGTAAGAGTAGTCACATATCAAATGCCTTAAGATTTTTGGTGAATATATGGTGCTCAATCCACTTGCATGATTGCTCTTTGTCCAATGTGACGATCTCTTAGACTCCTTCGTAATCCAACAATGGTATCAGAGTCAAGTTTGGTGTGAATGAGTTCTTGTATGAAGATATTTTGACAATGGTGGTCCAACGGTGTGTCTAGTTGATGAGGTGCCAATGGCGGTGCAAGTGTATGAATGAAAAACTTCAGCTTGAGAGAGCATACCCAAATAAATGGATGGACTCACACTTGAGGAGATTGTTAGTATGTCATTTGTAAGAGTTCTTCATTGGATGAAAATAAATATATCGAATACTATATAAGTGAGATGACCGATATATCCAATGTCTTAAGGTTTTTGATAAGATGTTGTGTTCAATATTCTTGTGTGATTGTTCTTAACCTAATGTGATGATCTCTTAGACCCCCTTGTGATAGGCGTGTTCACGGGTACAAGTCAACTTGTCAATCCAATTACCCAACTCATTTAAGTTCGGGTCCAATTAAAATCAATTCATTCAAACCCAATAATAATTGACTTGAACCACAAACCAAACTCATTATCGTAACACGTATTTTTATTATTATTTTATCTATTATTGACATATAATTATAATTTAGTTGTTAAATTGGATTTGAGGATTTATTGTTAATTTAATTAGTTTATGTGTTTTGTTGTGTATATAGATGTATTTTAACTATTGAATCAATGATCAAATAAAAAAAAACTATTGAATTAATGATGTGTTGTGATAAAATTTTGTGATTATTCAAATGTTCAAATATTGAATGTAATTACATAAATGGATGCATAACATATTTGTGCCTAATTATCATAATTTTCAAAAGGAAAAAACCTTGCTGCCACAAACATTTTCCTCTTTGGATCTATTTCTTCTTCATCTTAGAAGAGGAGTATGTCATTTTTTGATCTGAAATCAGCTATCAACATTGCTTCTCTCTAATTTTAATTCAAATAAGTGATTTTCACACATATCTATCTTTTTTGGTTGTGTTTTTATGTTATTTTGTCACCCAAGTGCGATATTTGTTCATCGTCTTAGGGTAATGCTCTTGGTTTTCCCGTCTTATTACAATGCTTATTTCGTTTAGATTGACAGACTAACTTTGAGCTGTCGGATTCAACCAATGACTTCAGTGTCATAAACGTTGCAGATTTGGAGGCATGAATATTCTGATTATTTTAATTTTATCAAATTTGTAATATGCTATTAATATGGATGTTGTGAGATTGTTCGTAGATTCATCATTTTCATTTTTAGAGAATTTGTATTGTTCTCAATCGATGTATTCTCTTAATTTAAATAAATGAATATCGTTTGTTTTTAGTGAAAAAGAATTAATTTTTTTTTCTATATAACCCACAAACTCAACTCAATGCAACAAATTTGTGACCAGAGTAGTTTGATTTAGGTTTCGTACAAAAATTATAGATTAAAAACCGAATATAATTCAAATATAATTAATTAACAAATTAATTAATTCAAATATCGAATTTAGTCAAAACTGACATAAACTAGATTCTTACATAAACTAATTCTTATACACTACTTTTCACGTACCAGTGAGGATGCATAGTATCATGAAAATTGTTTAAAATTTCTAATCATGTCTCTCATTTGTAACATTCTTCAACTTCCATCCTCTAGTCTAAGCAAGAATATCAATTACTACATCACAAAGTATTGTGTATTCAACATTAATTTCAAAAAACAATATTGTTCTGATTCTATTAAATTTTCTTGATATTAGTTTTTTTATCTAGTAAATTAGTGGTTAAATTAGTTTTCTCAAGTTTGAACTCATAACCTTTATCTTATAACTCCTTCGGTGTCACTTAGTTCGTCTACCAAGTGAATATTTTTGTTGAAATTCAAGTGTGAGTGGTTAGTTTCACATCAACTAGAAATGACAAAAATGTTGAATATATTATAGTGGTGACCCATATACCTAATGCTTTAAAGTTTTTTGTGGAGAAGTGGTGTCAAAGTCTTTTAAAAATCCTGAACATTTAACTCATTGCAGCTCTCTCATATATAAGAGTGGTAGTGACCTATATACCTACTACTTTAAAGTTTTGAATTGAAATGTGATATCAAAGTTTCTTAGAAATCCTAAACGTTCAATCCATTACTAGCGCTCCTCGTACTCTTCCAACAATTTCCTTGATTTTAGTATTATGGTTGTCCCTCCTAACACATGATAAACCTCTCAAGAAATATAGAAAAGATAGAGAGAAAGGTAAAAAAAAAATAAAAAATCTATACACAATTACACACACGTGTCACTATATGATTTTTTTTTTCATACCATCCAACATTTTCCATTTACAACTTATCCTATCCTATCAACATTGTTTTGCTCAAATTACCATTTTAAGACAACTAATATTGTCGGTTTTCTTCTTTGGTTTAAATCCTTTCAAAGTTATCCATTTCAATAATTAATACCCAAGTTCTCTTAATTTACATATGATACTAGCTTCTAATATAAAGTTTGTTAATTGCTTATAGTGGAATAATAAATGGGTTAAGGTCTAAGGAGCACCTTATACCCACAAGATTATTTCTTTTTGCATGTGATTTTTTTCATTGATGTTTTATCATTTGTTTAAACACTCGAGACAAACAGTAAATAGTATGCTCTTCGACATTATTTTTACAACTGACTGTTTTATTGTATATTAATGGTATTTTTTGTTTAATTTATTTCATGTATGCTTTAATTAATAATCCAATACTTTTATAAATATAATTATTGTAAGTGCTATTTTCATTTTTTATCATTGTTGGATTGGCCAAGGGCCAAACGAGTTAATTTAAGGTTTTAGGGTCTCAAGAATTTTTTTTTAATTTATTAAAGAAATAAATCCCACATTGATTAAAAAAGCAAAATAATTAATAATATCTATCGTGAATGACCAAATGAAACATATCTTTTTAACTCTCTAAAATTAGTAATCTATAAATAACTTCATCTTGACTCAATAACATAAAAATTAATAATCTCACGTGACTATTTGTTTTCACCTTTTCTTTGATTTTTGTCTTACATAACTAGATGAACACTCCACCATCTTTGGTTTTCTTAAAAATTCTTTTTTTTTTCTTACCCTAATTCATTTATAGATCCACCATCTTTGTTTTAACTTTGAATATTCATTAAAACATAAGGACGACTCTAATATTGATGGACTATACTTACTTTTAGAAATGAGAATTTTAAAAGAAAATATACAAGTGAAAAATGATATACTTATTGATTAACTATAAGAAGCCTTGATTCTTTTTTTTTTTTTAAATGAATATTAACGATTCTTGTATGCGTTGTTTAAGTATTTCAAAACTAAAATTAGTAAAATTATATCTTAGATCAACAATGTCTTAGCAAAGATTAAATAGTCTGACCTCATTATCGTTTGAAAAAGAAATTGATTATGATAATTTAGTAAAAGATTTTGCATCTCAAAATAGTTAAATTTAAATAAATAAAACAAACTTTTTTTAAAATCTTTATTCTAGAGTTCGCTTAAACCTTGTTCAATATTGGCTCACTCTAAATTGGCTTCACTAATTTTTAATTTCATATTTTCTGAATTTCAATATAAGTGTAAATATTTATTATCATAACCATCACATTCATAAAAATATTTAATTAATCGATATCATTGTTATATATAAAGTTAAATATATGATTAATTGTGATTCATTAATAATATAAAGCTTTTTACATTAACATGAAATATTAAATAGAAATTAAATTGATAGAGAAAATATAACACCCTCTATATACAGATTCAACTTGTGTATAGTTATAAGTACAGTTATACAACTAACAACTCTGAGATTGCCGATCAAGATCAAATGATCTAAATTTTATCATTAAATTTTGTATTAAACAAAAATAAAAAATTATCTTAAAATTAAAACAATTCAATTTTGATCGAATTATTCTGATCCACTGCCTCACTCCAAATATACCTAATCCAAATTTTGTATATACTAGTGATCCATCTGTTCAATTCATCCTAATTTGATATACTTTGACACATTGACAACCATTTCTCTACCATTCATCCATTTTGAAAATTCTATACTAATCATGTTATCGATAAACACTTGGAGAATTTTAATTTGATGAAACAATTAGCAATTAAAGATTTCTCTTCTATTTAGGTCAAAGACATTATATATATGTCGAATACAATATAATGTTAAACCCCATCATTATAATTATTACAAGTACTTGTTTGTTTGTTTGATAGAGTATGTACAATTCTAATTTTTGCAATAGATATCTTTATGTAAATAATATTCGGTGATAGTAATATAAGATTTTTACCATGATGATGCATGCTATGGGGAAAAGGTCTAAAAGCACAATGATGGTAACTCAGCATATGCTGCTTCAATATATTCCCTCAAAACACTTTTTCAAACTTAGACATTATCATTTAATAAGTGTCTCACTTGTTCCATATATGTGTGTTTATACATGAATCAAAATGGTAAGGCACGATTCATAGATATTTATGTCTTTAGTCATTTAATTGGTTTGAAGTTAAATTTTTGTGAGATACTCAACCTTCTTACACTTCACAACAATATATGATATTATTTGACTATTTCACGTATAATAATAAAAATATTATAAATGTAATAATCACCAATTCTAAAAAATGCAAAATAAAAATTTGTAAGTGATGCAATTAATGTTTGCTAAATTAGGGGTGTAATTGAAAAAATTATTAATAATGAATTGAAAATTAAAAGGTTAATTCATTTTAAGACTGATTTTTTTTTTATAAATAAATCACTCATTATAAGATGAAATAAATGGAAAATATTTGTTAAGATATGTTACGTCAAAAAGAAAAATCTTGATTTAATCAAATTAAATAAAAAAAAGTTCGGACTATTGGCTATTGTAGTTTTGTTTTCTTCTATAAATTATAGTTAAAAAATTTTTATAAAGATTTAGTTTTGTTCTTTGTAAAATGGTTTATTCTATTTTCGTTTCTTCAAAAATTAAAAGAAATATTTTTCATGCTTGTAAAATGAGGGTATTTTTAGCCTAATAAACATCACTACTTAATTATCTACGAGAGTGGCTAATAGACATGGATGCTTATATAAACATTCTCTCTTTTATGTATGACATGCGGGTTCCACCATTAAAAAAAATAATAATAATAATAAAGTCATAAAGATAAAATACAAATTGATTTATTATATTTTTTCAATTTAATAACGATGTAAAGTTATTTGTAGGATCCTTAAGTAATAAATTGAAGTAATTAAATGTTTATTAGGGACTAACATTAAAAAACATAAACAAATTATGTGTTTATTAAAATCATTTAAACACTCTTTTTAGTATACTGTATCGTAAGAAATTATGTTCTTATTTAATATGTTGAAAAGAAATAAACTTATTTTTTTAATGAATAGTTACTTTAATTAGAATTTTTAAACAATACCCTTAAATCACTAGGGTTATGTTTACGTAAATATCTTAATTAAGTGATTATAGTATAAACATTTATAATATAGTATTTATATATAAATTATTTTTATAAAAATGATAAATTAATATCAAATTGTTTTTATATAGTAAACCGTTTTTTTTTATAAATTATTTTTAGATAACTTATAAAAATTAATTGAAAATCACTTATGTAAACATATAATAAATTATGTTTATAACATCTTTCATTTGGTTTCATCAATATCTATACGAATAGATAAATTCAAATAAATTAATTTCATCGGAAAAAAAAATTGAAAATACATAAGGGAGTCTAAAAAGATAATGGCTTATTGCACGCTATCAAGGATATGCTTTTCATTGGATGATGCTCAAAGTATATACCATTGCGTCACTACTCACTACCTGCAATTTTGTACCACAAAAGTAATAACAACAATGAATTTAATTTATATAAAAAAAATAATTAGTAAATTTAACTTACTTGTTTTAAGTTTCTGAAGTTTCAGATGATGCTTCATAGGAATCAATTGTTTAACACACCACGCAATGCAATGCATTGCAATTAGCAAATTAAGAGATGTTTGTGTACGGTATGGTGTTATAAAATTATTACAGCTTTATTGATTCAAGTAATCAATTCTCAAATTGTCTCCAAACTCAGAAACCCTTTTCTTGATTTAAGTGAACAATTCTTAATTTTTTAGGAAATACACAATTTTTTATGGAATGAAATAACAATTTAGGTCTTCAAATTATACGGGTCTTGTAATTTGAGATTTTAAATTCACAAAAAATTAAATTATTTTTTCAAATTATTTAACGTTAATCAAAATGATATTTTTGTGAAGTAGTTTTGTTAGAGGTGATAATATGTACGTTAAGTGACAGTGTGACTTGTTTAAGTTGATGATTCGTTAAACGAAATAGTAAACGCAAATTTAATATGATTAAAAAACTTAATATTTTGTGTATATTGGACTTTAGTCATCAATGTCTTAAAACTAATTAAAACTTATGAAGAGTCCAATAAACATAACAATATAAGTTTTTAACCGGTATGAAACTTGTGTTTAAAGTTATGTGCGATATAGCATCAACGTGGACTAACCACTAGGTTATTTAACACGAGAGATCAACACGTCTAGCAAAACTATTTGACAGAGTGAATATTTTAATTAATATTAAACAATTTAAGAGAATAGTTTAGTATTTTGTAAATTTGGAGTCCTAAGTTCAACTTTTACAATTTCAAAATTCAAAATCTTGATTTACTCATTATTTTATCCTTGAAATTGTATATATTGATTTAATCCTTTTACATTATTAATATTCATTTCAATAATATATTTAATAATAATTATTTTTAAAATTATGTCATTGTTTCTAGTATAAAGAGAGTGTTGAGTCTAATACTTTGGAGAAAAATATTCACATTGGCCTAAGAATAACTTTTATGTAAACATACTTCAACGACTAAAGATAAATAATTAAAGAAAATACCCAAAACATTGTAACTTTTTTAAAAAGAAAAAATAAATATATTGTATTAAAGAATTGCACCCTCTAATTTATTTCTTTAAGATTTTTTATTAAAGAGTCATTGCTACATGTTTTTACATTAGAACACAAAGTTGATTACCTCGTTTGTAATCACTTGATATGATTGCTTCAGCAGTTGTTCTTCTAATTTGGGGTGTGTATTTATAACGACACTCTAATATTAAAATAAGGTAGGGTATAATAGGTGAATTTAAGTATACAAATGAAAATTTGTGATTAAGTCATTTGTATGTCAATATTCAAATCCCTCTCATTCTCACTTAAAATGAGAGTTTTCATTTGATACAATCTTTATATTTATATATGAGAAAGGACCAGGTTACTCCAAGAGTAACTATGGGTTCAATCACCTCGTGTAATAACTTATTATAAAGATTGTATTTCACTCATTTAACTATCAATTAAAAAAATTGTTAAGAAGATCAACTCCACAGTTTTTAACAAAATTTCAAAACTATTGTTAGTTAATTAAATAATTTCAAATAAATATTTAATTATCAACTATCGGATTACATTTCTACAAACTTCTAAATTATATAACACTTAGTATATTTAATTATTAATATAAATACGACGATCATCACAATTGAATTGATATAAAGAGATTGAAACAAATATCCATTTTCCAACCTCAATAGAGATTAGAAGAAATAATAGGAATTTTATAGGAGTTTCCGACCTCAATTTTGTTAGATTATACGTCTTGTCTCGAATTCGAAACAGTAAGTTTGTATTTGTTTGAATTAATTATAATAAAATTTATTATTTTTTCTAAAAAAAAATAATCATTTAATGCATGAATGCAATAGTGGAGAGTAATGATGAGAGATAGAAAGATAAATTGCCACACCCATGGAATAGATATATAGTGACACATTGCTTCCATCTATATGCCTTCTTTCCCAAAATCATAATATTCCTTTCCTAAAATAATTAAAGATAATTATTTCTCCTTTAGACAGAAACATTGAACACAAAATTGGTTTCTATTTCCCCTTTTTTATGTTATCTTAATAAACATAGCATTTTGGAGTAATCTATAATCCCACCTAACAATTAACCCCAAGCTCTTGGAAGTGGCAAGCCTATAAGATATTTTTGAGAAAATGACAATTTACGTGCACGTGAAGGTTTTTACCCCATTCACTTGTCTTCTCTTCTAAATTGCCCTCCAATTTTTGGAAGTCCCATATGGATATATCTTATTAGTATTTGAGATTTGAGTCTCTCATTTCAATTCATCTAACTTTTCACAAAATACTTTCTAAATGAATTGATCTCATTAATCAAATCATAATATTAAATATGAATGAAATAGTATGTTTATACTATTTCGATATAAAATATAAGTAGAAATAACATAAAAAGAATTGATATACTTTAACAATCATCTACAATACGTTAATAAATTTTATTAAAAAAAATAAAAAGAGACATAAACAACGGGGTCAAACCAAAATCATCAAACCTTATTTGAAACGAAAATAACGAAGATTAGATTTATTGTGGAAAATTCTTCGATAATAAAGGAAGAAATGATATTCCACTAGGCGAACCTATGCAAAGTAAATATATGATTTCCAAACTTGTTGGCATAATGGTTACATTCCTTCTATATATGAGAGACATTAAGGCGAGATTCTTCGTATTCTTCAAGTAATTCTGCCACCGATTCTTTAATTTCCAAGAAACAATATGAGTAGATTTAAAAGACAAAACAACAAATTGAAAGTAGCGACCGCAATTAGACCCACACCTGCAAAAAAAAGTTCTTAATGGGTAGAGTAAAAATCTGCATAATGGGTATGAGTATGGGGACGAGTAATTACCCACAAAATTGAACGAGTATGGATGTGGGTTCGGGTATTATAATACCCACCCCGCCCCGCCCCACACATATATTATTATTATTATTATTATTAGTAGTAGTAGTAGTAGTATGTAAGTTTGTTTGAGCTTAAATAAAAATGATTTTTGTTTTAAATAATTTATAGATTATTTTTTAAATTTTTTTTAAAATATGATTTTTTAACTCCCGTTTGTTTACTATTATTAAAATGATTTTTTTTGTACAATAATTTTTAACATGTTTGTATACAATTTTATAAAAATAATTTTTTTAAACTAAAAAATTACCATAAAGGACATAAAAATGATTTTCAAGAAAACATGTTTGTTTGAAAAAATATTTTTTAAATACATGATTTTTCTAAATACACATATGTCTATCTACTATCTTATGCATCTCTATCTCCTCTTCTAATCTCTATCTACTATTTCTCTCACTCTCTACTATCCATGTCTCTCTACCTCTACTTTTTATTCCAAACAAATCAACGAATTTAGGTCATTTATTTCATAATTTTCAGATCCTCCTAAAAAATAAACATATAATTAATCATCACGAGAATATGTTAGTAAATAGTAATAGATTTTGGAGGTCATGTTCTAATCTTAAAAATTGGGCTCTTAATAAAAAAAATACAATTTTAATAATTAAAAAAATTTGAAAAATAAATTTTAGTCCCTATACACATATTTGATTCTAATGAAGAGGTAAATAATTGTGATTTTATATTTAAGAGTTTTTTTATATTATTAATCGTAACTTTATAATTATAAATAACTAATATAATACACATATCAATTTTTTTCCAGATCTCGGAGAATACCATCCAAGGACTTACAACTTCATAAAATATTCTTTCGAAAAACATTATTTTTGATGTTTTGATATTAATTGTAGTAACGTACTAATGTTGGATCATGATGTATTTTGGAAGTTTTGAATTAGACAATATTTTGGTTTGTAATACTTATGATTTTGGATTTAAAATATTTGGGAGTTTTTTTAAATTGAATCACAAATTATTTATGGATATATTTTTATTAAAGTGCGGGTAATGGGTATGAGTACGAGCACTTAAATACCCAAACGACAAGAGTACAGATATTAAAATTGATGACATGAGTATTTTTTTAAACTGCGTGCATGGAGAGACTACTTTACTACTCTACCCATACTCTACCCATTGCCATTACTAGTTAAGAGTCACTTTCAAGCCAAAGAAAAAACTAATTGTCGGATGAGCAATTTCAATAGTCTATCGTAACACATAAATTTTGCATGGAAAACATAATTAAGAATATAATTTTTCAATAGTCTATCGTAACACTTGAAATTAATATAATTTTTAGAAAAACTTCAATTAACTAGTATATATGTTTTTGAAAAGTAAACTATACTAAGATAAACCAAATAAAACAACTCTAAAAACATATATTATAAAATCAAATCATTTATTATTAGGTTTTGAAAATTTAGGTAAGCTGGATAGATTCTAAAATTACATGTTATTGAGAAATCTGATCAAATATTCCTTTCATGATTTACATATGTAATACTATGACTATATATATATATATAAACATATTATTATTGCTAAAAAAATTATTATTATTTTTAATGAAAAAACTATTATATTACCTAAAACATTGAATATTCACACTCCTTTCTAATATACTTTGTATCATTAAAAACATCAATCGAACCGGTAAAAATGTACTAATAATTATGATAAAAGTATATGTATTTTAAGATAAATCCCATCACACAAAAATAAATTAACTTGCATAAAGAACACCAAATTACTAATTTTTATTCATAATTTTTTTATTAAAATAAATATTTTTAGAATATTATTTCCTCCTTTTATACAGATATGCAATTAATATTTGAACATAGGTGGGTTATTATGTCATATATGATGTAAAATTAGGATTCTCTCAATTTACATAATCAAACATAAAGATATAATCTATTTATTAAATCTATTTAATTAATCATTATTTTTTATAAAGTAACCATAGATCCAGAGAAAAAGAGGATCACTCTTTACAAAAACTAAAAAAGCATTCTCCAAAACAAGTATTTAAGGAGACATCCCCACCTCAACCCAAAATACTTTTTCTATGCTTTTTGTGACAAATATAGGTCCCATAGAAGGTGTATAGAAAGAGATATCCACACACACACACAAACACATCAACTAGTCCCATTCCTTTCCCTAACCCAAAATTCACAAACATTTCAAAACAAAAAACAAACCAACAAAAACTTCAATCTAAAAAAAAAATTACAATATTTAATTTTTTTAAATCCAAAAAAAATAATTATATTATATTATATTATAAAAAGCTTATAACTTTCCCATCCTCTCTATGTACCTTGGAGATTGCAAGTGCAAAATTTTGCTTACTTCTCTCAAAGCTCAAAAAATAGTTTCTCTATTAATTCTTCATTCTTACACACACACACTCACACCACTATCTCAAAAATCCAACATAACCACATGCTCTCTTTTTCATATCCCTATATCTATATCTTCTCATCATCACAATTCACAACCAACAAGTTTCTCATCTAATCTCTCACAACACAACATAACAAGTTCAAGTTCAAGTTTAAGTTCAAAAAGTTTAGATTTTTCTCATACCCTTTATTCTGTTTTCACTTTGAGAGTTAAAAAAAAACATAAAAATGATAACTTTAACAGATTTTTACCATGTCATGACAGCAATGGTTCCACTCTATGTTGCTATGATACTTGCTTATGGTTCTGTGAAATGGTGGAAAATATTTTCACCTGATCAATGTTCTGGTATAAACCGTTTTGTTGCTCTCTTTGCTGTTCCACTTTTGTCTTTCCATTTCATAGCTTCAAACAATCCTTACAAAATGAACCTTAGATTCTTAGCAGCTGACACACTTCAAAAAATCATTGTCCTACTTGTTCTTGCAATTTGGAGTAATTTTAGCAAAAGGGGTTGTTTAGAATGGACAATAACACTATTTTCTCTTTCAACTCTTCCAAATACTTTAGTTATGGGTATCCCTTTACTTAAAGGGATGTATGGTGAATTTTCAGGTAGTTTAATGGTTCAAATTGTTGTTCTTCAGTGTATAATTTGGTACACTTTGATGCTTTTCATGTTTGAGTTTAGGGGAGCTAGGATGTTGATTTCTGAACAATTTCCTGACACTGCTGGTTCAATTGTTTCAATCCATGTTGATTCTGATGTCATGTCATTGGATGGTAGAACACCATTGGAAACTGATGCTGAAATCAAAGAAGATGGTAAGTTACATGTTACTGTTAGGAAATCAAATGCTTCAAGATCAGATATTTATTCAAGAAGATCGCAAGGTCTTTCATCAACAACACCAAGGCCTTCAAATCTTACTAATGCTGAGATTTATTCTTTGCAATCTTCAAGAAATCCAACACCAAGAGGCTCAAGTTTTAATCATACCGATTTTTATTCTATGATGGCTGGTGGTAGAAACTCAAATTTTGGTGCTAATGATGTTTATGGTTTGAATGCTAATTCTAGAGGACCAACTCCTAGGCCTTCTAATTATGAAGAAGATAATGTTAATGTTAATGTTAATGTTGTTGGTGGAAAAACTAAGAAATTTTCTGGTCATTACCCTGCACCTAATCCAGGAATGTTTTCACCTAGTAATAATAATAATAATAATAATAAAAATGTTAATAATAATGGTAAGAGGGGAAATGGACAGAAACAAGAAGATGGGAATAGAGATCTTCATATGTTTGTTTGGAGTTCAAGTGCTTCACCTGTTTCTGATGTGTTTGGTGCTCATGATCAATTTGGTTCTCATGATCAGAAAGATGTCAAATTGAATGTATCTCCAGGAAAAGGTTTTCTTTTTCATACTTTTTTTAATTTCTATGAATTTATATTTATAAATTTTTAAGTTTGGTTTTTATAAATTTTTTTACCATTTTTAGTTTGTTTGTTTTATAAAAAAGCGGGTGTTTTAAATTTTTAAATCACCCATTTTTTTAAAAGCAATAATTTTTATAAAATGTAGGGATTAAAAATGGTCAAAATTTTGAGACTATGAAACTACATATTTTATGTGAAAATATAAGTTTTCAAAAAAAATGAATATTTGATAGGTTGTAAAACCATGTTTAACTATTTATCTTTTAATTGCAAGTATGATTTTTTACATCTTAATTTTCATTTTTTGTTATGTAATATTTCTTGGTTTTGGTGTTTGATTAATTAGTGGAGGGTCATAGAGAGACTCAAGAGGACTATTTGGAGAAAGATGAATTCAGCTTTGGAAATAGAGGAATGGAAAGAGAAATGAATCAACATGAAGGTGAGAAAGTTGGAGATGGAAAACCAAAAGTGATGCCACCAGCAAGTGTTATGACAAGGCTCATATTGATCATGGTGTGGAGAAAACTTATAAGAAATCCCAACACTTACTCAAGTTTAATTGGCCTCACTTGGTCACTAGTTTCATTTAGGTATGTCTTGTCTTCCTTCAAAATTTATGCATATCTTAGCACATTTCATCTCTACACCATTTTGTATTATTAATTAAATTGTTAATTAAATGGCTAAATAAGTTTTTAATTTTAAAAGTTTTTTGGATTAAATATGTTTAATTCTCTATAAAATTATAATATTTTAAGTTTAGTTTCTAAAATATTTTTATTTATTTCTAATTTTATTTTAATTTTTATAGAGATTTTTTTGAGGGATTAAAATTATTAATTTTTTATAAAAACTTTTCAAAATAGGGACTAAAAATAAAATTTTGATATTTTATAGGGATCAAAAACTTATTTAACTCAAATTCTTTTTATTCACTCACTCTTTATTTTGAAAAGTTTTTGTAAGAATCTGATCCTTTTAGTCCATAAAAAAAGTTCTTATAAATCAAAATGTGGACTAAAAATGAATGTTTTTTAGAGACTATACTTAAAAGACATTTTCTCTAAAATGAAATATAAGAAAAATAGTAGTTGAAAAGTTGATGTAATTGATTAAGAATTTAATCTCCATACATATTTTTCAATTACCATTTTTGTTTATATTTTATTCTGAAAAAAATAATAATTTTAGTAAGACTAAAAATATATTTAACATTTAATTAAAATGACACTAATAATTATTTTATTATTTTTAAAATAATTTAAATTTTGCTCTAAATATTTCATTTCATGTGTACAATTGATTCTTGTTTTTGTTTCTATTTTGATTGATTATGGTTTATCTTTGCAGGTGGAATATTGAGATGCCTGCCATAATAGCAAAGTCTATATCCATACTGTCAGATGCAGGCCTTGGCATGGCCATGTTCAGTCTTGGTCAGTTTATCCTCTCCTTATTGTATTATCTTCTAAAAAAAACTTTGACTAATAATTTAAAAAAATTATATTCAAAAAATAGAATTTAACTTGTTCTCACATTTTTCTTTTCCTGAAAAAGTAAAAGATAAAACATAAAATCTTTTTTGATTCCATGCTAGTTTTGATAATTATTGTTATCATTATTAATAAATACTACTTTGTTTGACAAAGCAAGCAATGGTGGAGTGTGTGTGATAAATAGAGAAAAAGCAAACAGTATATAATGTTATGATAACAATCTATTGGTTACTTTATCAATCTTTTTTCACTCTTTTAAATTTAGAGAAATCATTTCTTTTTACATAAAAGATTTTTATCGAATACATAACCTTTAGTTTTGTGTGTATTTTTAAAATATATGCAAGTTGTATAAGATAAAAAATACTCCAACTTTTTCAAAATAAATGTTATTTAAGTACTATAATTTTTTATATTAAAATAACACTCATAAAATCATTTAATTATATACAATGTCATGAGAAACATTTAAGTGTTGAGTTTTAAATAAAAATTATTTAATTATTTTAAAAAAGTATTATTCAAATTTTTATTGAATTCAAATTTCTTGTAATTAATTGATTAAACTATTCACAATGGCAATACAATAGTGTTCATTTGATCGAGATTTAATGATCTAAATTTTAATATTTTATTTTTTAAAAATTAAATACTAAATTTAAAATTGAAGTATTTAATCTCGATTTAACAATGTATTTGACTATGTTTATTTTATTTTAAAAATAAAATTAAAACAAATTTTATTTTTAAAAATTTATGATAACTTTTTGGGAAGTTTGTGATGAAGTGTGGTTGGCAGTGGTAGTGATGATGAAAGGTGTAACACAAAGAGAAGTGTGATTGACTGAGGAAAGTGGTGACAATAATAATAGTAATAAGCATGCTTATAAAATTTGCTTTTTGATATGAAAATATTATTGACAGGTCTGTTCATGGCTTTGCAACCAAAAATCATAGCATGTGGAAATTCCATAGCAGCTTTTGCTATGGCTGTGAGATTCCTTACAGGTCCAGCTGTCATGGCAGCTGCTTCCCTTGCTGTTGGACTCAAAGGTGTTCTCTTTCATGTTGCAATTGTTCAGGTCTTGTTTTTTTCTTTTTTCTCTTTCTTTTGTTCCCTTTTAACATAACCATTACAATATTCATTGCATACCCTCCAAAAAATTCCTCTTCTTTGTTTATTATTTTTTAATATATAAAATATAATATATGTGTCTAGTGTGTATCTAGCTCTGCCAAGATAAGTTACTTTATTCTTTTTTTATATAAAAAAAATTATTTCATTGGTTGGAATTTAATGGTACAAAAATTAATGTGCACTATGGAATCTATGCAAATAACATTCTTTGACTATGAAAAAAAATCCATAACTCATATATAAGATAACAAAACAAAAATAGTTTAATAATTGTCACCTAACAAATTTGTATTTCTAACAAATTAAGTACTAATATTTATTTATAAAAAATTATTAATTGTGTAAAAATATTTTGCACGTATATTTCTCTATATCTATCCATAATGACACTTTTCTATACTAAATTAATAAATATTTGCACAAATATTATTATGAAGAAATCAAATTTGATATGTGTGAAAACCCTTTTTTTAATTTGTCAATTTTTCTTTACATTGTTTGTGCATCATAAATAAATTCATATAAAAGAATTGTTATTCTATGATTTATTATATATCTTAGTGCTAAGTATTTGAATTTGATTTTAAATGAGACGATTATAAAATAATTATTAATATCACTTAAATTATTAAAAAATTCTTGTTTGATAATTTTTTTATAAAAAAAAACTATTTATATTTATCTCTAATATTTGTGATTGAATTTATACAACAAAGAATTGAAACCACATTTGACATGTTTGTTTGCCTGTCCTATTTGGCATCTAATTACCAAAAAAACAACAGGCAGCTCTTCCCCAAGGAATTGTCCCATTTGTCTTTGCTAAGGAATATAATGTACATCCTGATATTCTAAGCACAGGGTCAGTATTCTTTAACAATTTACTTTTCCTACCTTTCATTTCATTTTATTTTATTTTCATTCAATTTTTTCTCTTTTAATGCTAACCAATGAAACTTCTTTTGTTGAGAATGCAGTGTCATTTTTGGAATGTTGATTGCATTGCCCATTACTCTTGTGTACTACATCTTAATGGGGTTATAAATTAATGAAATGACATGATGGATGATTCAGAAGATTCATGTGTGATGGGATTCATGCAAAGACTTGGTTGAGGATTTTAGAGCATCACATAAGGAAGAAAGAAAGTTCAAAAGGAATAGAAAAAGCTTCATGAGAATTTAATAGGAGGAACCCCAAATTTATTTTACTTTTTTTTTTGTTTCTATCTTTGTATGTGTATTTGTTTTTTCTTTTTTAATGGACTTTGCTATCTTAGAGGAAAAAAATGTAAAATTATGATTGTAGCCAGCTAATTTACAAAATTAGTATTTGAATTCCATTTCAAGCAATGAAATAATTTGTGGTCGTATTATACTAACCGACACATAGTTAGTCTGAATGATAAGAGACTCAAACGCTTTAAAAAAGTTGTGCCTTAAAAAAGTTGTTAGAGTTTAGATCTCTGAGTCTGAGTCTGACTATATCACGTAGAGAAAACTTAGTTGAAATGTAAGAATTTATTTTGTGTGCTAATATGTTTTCTTACAAAGATTAGTAATTGTTAAAATGTGAACACTTCCTACTTATAATGTTTATCAAAAACAGAATTATGCCAACATTGAAGTCCAACAAAGATTAGTGTAGGATCTCATTTCCAAATAAGTACCAACAAAAGGTAAAAAACTTCCCGATCAAAAGAGATTTGGACATCCAACAATGTATATGGATCACTTTCTTATATATTCAACATTTAATTTATTCATAGTCGATGAATGATTTAATCATTCACACTTGAATATGAGTCACTTTTTTTATATATATAATATTTAGTTTATTTATAATTAATGTAAAATTTAATCATTCATACTTGAATCCAACAATCTATCGTCGTCGCTGATTGTTGCACTATACTTAGTCTTTTTTCCTTTAAATGAAAAGTATCATTTACACTTGATTATTTATAGAACATGCATTTTGAAAATACTAAATAATTAATTAATTAACTAGCAAAAACAAAAAATACTTATAAAAATAACATTTTAATGTATTTTAACTTACAAAAAGGGACATGTACATATGTTTGAGACAAATGAAAATTATTTTTTATACTATCATGGATAATAATTAACATATGCTTGTTATTGGAGCAACTCGAAAAGAAAATGGAACAATCAATGTTAACGTTAAAATTTCTTATTGCACTAGCTAGGTACTCGTGCCATAATGGGATATATATATATTTTTGTTGCGGTTTAAATTTCGAATGTTTTTCGAATTCAATAGAGTCGCTACTAAAATTTATTTAAAATAGACAAAACATTAGGAAACCCTTAAAAAGGAAAAAATGATATTTGAAACTAAATTTTGAGTTCGGGAGTCGATTATAGATAGGAAAGGTATTAGCACTCTACGACGACCGTTAAAATACGGTTACCTATAATTAATTGTGCAAAATTAGTATTAACTTAAATATATTTATTTCTTCTTATATTACATATGAGTATCAATTGTATTTTAATGTGATTTTGAAATAAATATGTGTTTAAGAAAGAATGGAAAAAAAAAAAGAAATTTTGTATTAATGTATTTGACAAGAGTGTGATCTTGCTCTTACGTATCTTTCGATGCGATGGAGAAATCAAAGCTACGTAGTTTTTGGGTAGAAAATGCGGATGTGTATTGCTTTTAAAGAAATTGTGTTGATTGTTGATATAAATGTTTTGACAGAAAAAATGTTTGTTTGATTTGAATAATTATTTTGAAAAAAAACGAGTTTTAAGACTATCAAGTTGCACAACTCGTGTCTCAGCAACTCAAGGAGTAAAATGATGTCTCATCTAGTTAATCCGTTTAAAGATATTTTTATTATTTTCGATTTTAAAATTGAGTTTTAAAGCTACCAAGTGGTACAACTTGTGTCTTAACAACTCAAAGATTAAAAAGATGTCACATCTAATTAATCTAATATTTAAAAAAAATTGATTTTAGATTCATTTATTTTTATTTTAAAGATGAAAGTGATAAATCAGATAATGAAATTTGAATGTATATGATTTTTAAAGTGGTTGATGTTAATTGTACTTAGTCCATAATTTAAATAAAAGAATAAGAGAACAATTATTATAATATTGAAAGAATTTAATAAAACTGACAGAATTTAATAAGACTTTTAACGAAATTAAAATGCTTATTTATGGTAAAACAAAATTCAAATTAAAGGTATACCACTAAACAAAACTATAGAATTGTTACAAAGAAGAGTTTAGAAATAGTTACCACACAAGTTGAATATTTGTTATACTCTTCGATTTTCTCTGATTGTATTTTTGCTTTTGTCTTGAATTATTGTATTCTTCCTTAACTCATTTCATGCTTCATTTATCTTACCAACAAAAATCTTATTAGCTTAAAAAATGAAAACTGAAAACTTTCAAAACTGCCCCTTGATTTAATTTTTGTTCTTCATTTATAAACAAGAGTGGTTAATCTTGGTATCCATGGGATATAATTGAGTTTTGGATTATTGCTTGTTTTTGCAAAAAAAAATTGGTTTTGCTAAGTTATGTGTGGAAAAAAGAGAATGCATTTTTTAACTGCTCGTATACATCGTAAAAGTTGTAGTCATTTTAGGAAAAAAAAAAGAGAAAAAGTAAAAAGGGCTAAAAAATTATTGGAAAGATAGAGTGTACACAAGAAAAAATGCAACTTGTTTTATAAAAAAGAAGCAAAAAAGATTAAAAAGAGTTAGAAAGGTGGCGTGTACTGTTGTAAAAGTGAAAGGCATGGAGGCTGAAAAGATGGATGAGTGTTATTGCTGCCCTAAAACAAAAAACATAAAAAGAACAAAAATAAAAAATAAATAAAGGAGAGAACCATAACTAAAACCAGAGGATACCATCTAAGACAAAAAATTAGAGGTAAAAATCAGAAGCAAAAATTAGAGGCAAAAATCAGAGGATAACATCAAAGGCAAAAATCGAAAGCAAAAATCGGAGGATACCATCAGAAGATATCATCAGAAGTAGAAATCCGAGGCATAAATCATAAGATATCATCAGAAGTAGAAATCAGAGGATACCATCAGAAACAGAAATCAAAGGATATCATCGAAAGTAAAAATCAGAAGATACCATCAGAGGATATCATCAGAAGCAGAAATCAGATGATACCATCAAAGGATATCATCAGAAGTAGAAATTAGAAGATATCATTAGAAGTAGGAATCAGAAGATAAAACCCTCTTTCTTTTTAAGGGGACAAAATTGAGATACTACAATTTCCATATAAAAACTTCTATAAGATAATAAATATAAAAAGATTGTGTAGAAAAGTTTGTTTGAAAAAATACATATAGAAACACAGATTAATTTCTATATGATCTTAGTATAAATAATTTTTTTTTAACAAAAAAAAACACATAAACTCAAAAAACTCAAAAGAGAAACTAAATGACTAAACAGTCGCTCTTAGACATGTAAATTCTAGAAATATCATCATAAAGTGTCTAATATGTTGGACTTGAACATTTCAATTAAAGGTAAAAGAATGTCTAATATGCTTATCCTACTTAACTTGCAATTTCTTAAAATTATGAAAATGAAAACTTTAGAGTCTCTCCACAATAAGATAGGTAAAACCCTCCCACTAAGCCATACTCAGGCCAATGTACAAATTCCACATTTCCACATACAAGACATCTCATGCACCAATCCTCTTGGAAGTTCTTGGTCCAAGATAAATTTCTCTCTTTCAATTCTTTCTCGACTACTTCTTTTGTTGCATAGGCTTTATAAATAACTCCTGAGATATTTTGGCAGTGTGGGTCTCCATTGTACCAATCATCATAAATTCCTAGAAATGGTCCATTGAATATATCATACCATTTGTTGGTTCATCATTGATTTCAATTTCTTCAAGTGGGGATTTGCCTTTCATCACTATAATTTCAGCTATACTCTTTGATCCACGTCTTAGTTGAGTCGCGAAAAAACCCTCTATATTCCGAAAATTGATCATTATCCTTATAAATGTCATATATATTAAACTTGATTTACCTAGTATGAAAATTTTATATTGTAAATATATTACAACTATTCTTATTTCTGATTTTAGAAATTGTTATTATTAAAATTAAATGTTTTTAATGAAACTAATTTCAGTGTTATTTTTCCTTAATTGATTTTAGTGTCCACACTTGCATTTCAACTTGGCATATACTTTTAATTCAAAGACTTAATGATCAGTTAATATTTTTGCAAGGCTGAAGTGGAAGAAGATGATGCTTATTTTGAACATTTTAAATTCATAAATTCATTATAAACCAAAGTGAAATACAATGAGGATGAGATTTAGATACTTATTTATGCTTTTGAAAATAAATTAATTCAGTCAAAAAAATAAATATATTAATATAGTGCTATAAGGGACCCTCCCTTACAAGATAGGGATTTGATAATTTGATAATTTGATTTGATATGGACAACTTTGGAATATTGGGGGACAACATTCATAATCCAAAGTTTCTCCTCCTTTTATCAAAGTCTTTTCTCCTTGCTTCTTTTCTTCATCTATATTCTTTTAGTTTTACACACTTTACCTTTTTATCATAGCTTTCCCTTTCATTTGTAGTTTTTATTTGTTGTCTTAGCATTACTTTATTTTTGAATTTTGAACCCTTTGTAAACTATATAATAGATTAGAGGCTATGTGTGGAGGTGCCTACCCCCATTCAGTTAATATTTGCCACCAAATTTCTACTAATTTTAGTTGGTATGATACTTGTACAAGGTAATGTCAAAAGGGTATGTGTTCCTTTAAAATGGGAACAAGGGAAGATTTGTTGCAATCTAATCACATGGGTTTTGTGAGGAATTTAGTCACTTGTAGTAAAATGAAATCTAAAAGAAAAATAGAGATAGCAATAAAGTCAACTAAATAGTCACAATATTTTATTTGGGTAAAATAATTCTTATTAAATAATCTGATCATTTTGATATATTTTGTGAAATTTTTAGATATTTGAAAATATTTTACATTAATTATGTTGAAAACAAATTGTATTTTAAATTATTTTATTCTCTAAATTTCGGCCTTAACAAATTTGTGGATATTCCTTATTGGTTTTGTAACATTTTTACATACACCACTCTATCTCCTAACTAATAATGTGTTATTATGAAAAATTTTAATTTTATTCTGTTACAGAAAAATTTGCTTATGAAAAAAATATTTGATATTTTATCATTTTGAAATAAATTTAAGATTTTTTAAGCTCAAAATTTGTCATATAATTAATTCAAGAATATTGTTATTCTAAAAATATATTCTTGATTTTTTTTAGTTTGTAATTATTTTAACTATTTTAAATGATAGATTATTAAGATTTGACCCTAAAATAGTCATAATTATTTTTGTATCTTTTATGAATTAACTAAATATAAGAAACAAATACTATGATTTAAAAAATAAACCAATTCTCTTATCTTGAACATAAACTTAAAAAATAATATTAATCATGAATAAATTTATACTATTATCAACTTTCTTAATTATTTTACAAAAAAAAATACTTTCTTAATAAAAAATATTATTGCAAGGTAAGATATAGTAAAAAATAAAAATAAAAATTATTGCTTTTTATGTTTTATTATCTCTACCTAGTTTTTGGTAGCATTCAAAAAAAAAAATTGGTAGCAAAATTATTGTAGCACAAAGATTTTTTTTTTATTTTTCGCAATGATAGATATGGTTGTCACCATAAAATACTATTATGCAAGATAGTGTTCATTTGATATTTTGTTATGTGAGTTTGAACGAGCTAAAATTATTTCAATATAGATATAAAGAAATTGAAAATAAATAAATAAATAAAAAAGTTAATATATATAGACATAGAGAAATTGAAAAGAAAAAAAAATTAATGACAGTAAAATCCACTTAATAATAAGATCAATTATCTACCTTTGTGTTATCTTTTTCCAAATAAATCATAAATAAATAAAATGAAGAGAATTTCAACTCACATTGTATAAATAGCATGACATGTTTGAATTGAATGTTATATACCCTACCAAAAAAAAGCAAGAAGAAGGTTCTTGATGAGTTGGCTGGCAATATAGATAGCATGGGAGATTCAGGCAAAGAATACAGTGGAAACCATAACATGTTGCCACCCCTTATGTTACCACTGCTTAGCTTTCAATTTGCCTCTGACCATCAAATGAAATGTGAATAACCCATGTCTTTCCCTCTTAAAAACAAGGAGCGCATTGTGCATTTGTCAGTACATTATTGTATTTTTGTCCTTATGGTTACTCACAACTACATCTGGTGAATATATTGCATAGCATATTTGAAATCAAGATTCTAAGTATCTCTCCATAACTGTTTTAACTTATTAACTAAATGTTATTTATTATATACAAAATAATACTTAAATATTTTTTTATCTTAATCTTTCGATTTTGAAGAAAAATAAATTTTAGTAATCAAAAGTTTAATAGAGAGATAGATAAAATTTTACCTTGTTAATTTCAGTCAAATCATACAAACTTAAATACTTTTGATAAATTTGTTGTTAATTAAAATTTATTAACTGAGCACTTGATTCAATTAAACGTAAATAATTGCTAAGTATTTAGAATATCTCTCCCTCAAAAAAAAGTATTTATGATATCATTGAATTTTAATGTATTTAATTAAAAAGTACACTTTAACTCCCATTTTCATGTATTAAGTTAGATGCTTTTATAATTTACTCTCAAATTTTTACACATTTATTTATTTAGCTTTGAATTATTTGATAGATCTTCATCCTTCTTAAAATAATTATCGCATTTGATATTTATTAAATTATTCTTATAAAAAATTAGTTGATTTCAATTATAAATATAAGTTGAAATTAAAAATAATAAATTGAAAGGAATGTATATATTATTAATTAAATCATAGAATTAATAAAAAGAAATTAAAATTATATTGAGCACCAAACATGATAATTATTTTAAAATAATTTTTTCTTGCAAATGTGACCATTATTAGTATTATAGATATAAGGGAGTAGTATTTTTTTTTTCAAATAAATCAATTAATCAATAAATTAATTTTTTTCTCAAATATAATTAATGATCGATCCCTCTATTGGGTAGCTAAGGTTGGAATATTCCATTGCGGTAGGAAAGACATATTTTGGAGATATAATTACAGTTGCTAATTAAAAAGTGAAATGGTAAGCTGAAATTAAAGTTGGAAATAAATATATATATAAAAAATAAAAATAGAGAGTACAAGCAAGCAATCGTAGTTGCAATCCATAAATGTAATTCTCTTGTTTAACTTTTATTTTTTAACCCTCGATTTTCAAGAAATTTAAAAAGATTTTGGTAATATGAAGTTTGATTAAAGTTAACTAAATTTTATTACAAATTATTTTAGTAAAAAATTTGATTGATATCTTTAACTGAAAAATTATTAATTATTTGACTCTAATTATTTGGTTTGTTATTTAATTTATTGATCTATTGTGGAAAGTATGTAAATCGATGATACGTTTAATGACTTTTAATGAATACACATATTTATAAATAAATAAAAAATTGCCAATCATTATTATTACATTGAAGACAGATATTAAACCCTAAATATCACTTATCATTCCATAAAAATAGAGAGAGAAAAAATCATATTTTTGAAATATATGAACTATTTTAGAATATATTAATAAAAAAAATCAACGACACATTATTACAAATATATAGTTTTAGAAATGAAATTGAAAATATTATCATGTACTTTTAAAATATTTGTTTACTTATCAAAATAAAAATTTATATTAAAATTATATATTTATCTATCTAAAACATTATACATTTCATTTTTTTAAAAAAATATAACTATTATTTATGAAATTAAATATGGAGAATACGACCCTTTCCTAATTTAGGTATTTGCTTTTCTAAATGGAGTTTGACAAATAGCCCCTAAGATTCAGTCATTTCATGAGTACTAGTCTACATCATTGCTGCAGGCATGTAATATAAGCAGTAAAGTATTAGCATGCAATGCATGTTAATGTTAATGATTATTCCTCCCAAGGATTCGCAAAATTGCTCAAAGTTTCAAAATAATAATCAATTTAAGATAGAAATTATATAGTTATGTTTTGTAATAATTAGTTAATAGAGCCTCCCAAAAGCACATGCAACAAAAATATTGATTGCATCAAATAGTAAGTTTTAGTGTCGATATACTTTTCAATTAAATTTAGTTTTTTTTATCAAAGTGTTCTTAATTATTTACATTTTTTGGAAAGCCAACTAATAAATAATATTAAATAATACTAGTATGATGGAAGATAATGTTGAAAAAAATCGAAGACTTTTTTTTTTTTTATCCTTTTAGGTACCTTGTAGTTTACGGCACAAAATATTACACACCAACTGCGCTAAACTCAATAATATATTTAAGATTTTTAATACTATTATATCTATTTTACAAAATAAATAAATGTTATTTAATTAATAGAGTCCTATATATAATATCTGAGACAATATCCAACATTGATGGCTTTTTATATGAGATCATGAATGGTTAGATATAGTAGGCAACAATGACTTTTTTTAAAATAAAATACATTATGTGTGATCTTTTAAATTACATTAAAATAATAAAATAATTATTTATTTTTTTAATAAAGTTAATTTTTAATTTTTTTTAATGTCAAATTTATTTTTTATTTTTGTAAATGTTTATACCAATTAGGACCAATCATTGGAATTTAGAAGTCTTAAACGAATAAAGAAAATATGCATTCGTAAATATTTAAATATTATATTTTGTATGTTTTTAACAATTTTTACAATTTCAATTTAAGAAAACCTATTCTACAAAACACAAAAGCTGAATGAATAATTAATATTATTCTATAAGATATGTTGACATTGGGAAAACAAATAAATATTTTCAAGTAACTAATCAATACTATATATAGTTGATTTTAATTCAATTGCTAAATCTTATAGAATGACTTCTAATTCTTTAAACAAAATTTAGCCGTCAATATTAGAAGAGTTATTACATTTTTGCAAATTTTAAGATATTTACAACATATTTTTATGTTATTATCAAAGAATAATCTAATTCTTAATACTAGACAAAATTACAAATATTGTCACATATGTAGTATGCTATACAACTCAAATCTTCTATTAAGTGGGATATTTGTTAATTTTTTATTTGAACATAATTTTAATTATATATTTTTTTAATATTTTAATATCTATATATCCTAATTAATATTACTAAAGTAAAACAAGATTTGGTGCCCCTCAAAAAAAGAGGCCTTAGGCGGTTGCCCGACTCAACCGCTCTTAGGACCACCACTGGCACTGATTATCTTAATTTCAAATCAACAAAATTGAATTCTAAAATTCTCTTAATTTTTTAAATAAACTCATGTAATTCTTAGAAATATAATTAAACAAGAGACAATTCAAGTGAGATACATTTTAGGGTTTTTGAAATTAAAAGGGAAATCATGTCAATTCATGTCATAAAATCACATAAAAATTTATTATATTATTTTGTATATGATCGATAACAAAACTCATAGTATCATTTGAAACACCTCTAACTCAAAATGATTGTAATAAAGTTAAGACTAAAAATAGTTCAACATTATACTTTGTGTAAACATAAATGACTAATTTGATAAAAAAAAAAGTTAAATGACTGATATGATATTTTTGAGTAACTAAAAGAATTACATAATGTATTTTATATTTTTTTATATAAAAATAAAACTAAAATTATATTAACAACCATATTTTTAACATAGTGCTCTGACCATCACTCACCTCCCTAGGAAAATTATTGACAAACCAAAAGACCTCTTCATCCACACCTTCCTCATAAATTGACAAAATATCTCTTGTCAAGTAATAATAATACAGTAATACAGTAGTACCAGGTGTCGAACTTAAAGATTACGTTATCATATTGAATTACGTTTAATTATTAAAATTGAACCAAAGGTTTCGATTTAATTGAATAATTTTCAAATTAATAAGAGTAATATTATTGAACTTTTATAGTAAGAAAAATATGAGAGATGAGTTTCACTTTGAATTCAACATTCGTTCATAATTTGATCCTGATTATTGAAATACTTTATTGAACTTTTATCGAATCCTCTTTATTATTCTTGTCATATTTCCTTTGTGAAAGAACATTTAATTCCAAAGTAACCCATAATTCTATAGTAATTTAAGATTAGAATTAAACTTGAATCTACAAGAAGTCGTGAATTTTTCATCTCAAACATTCATAAAGTTCACTTCAGTTTTAAAATACGAATCATAAAACAATTTAAAAATGATCAAACAATAAAAAAAATTAAGCATAAAAATGAAAAAAATAATTCAATAAACTCATTCGTATAACCAGATATCAAATCAAATATTCAAAAGTTTCGTCAAGTTCTACTCATTTCAAAGAATTATTTCTAAATGATTGTTGAGAATATTCTTTCAATGGTGTTGTAGTCAGGCTCATGTAAGTTTCCTATGTTAGGGCATAACTTCCTAGTCTCCAAAAACAACCAAAAGATCACTAAAAATGTATAAAACACGCTTTCGCTCCTATGATAAAAACATATAAAAGAAGAATATATATATATATATATATATATATATATATATATATATATATATATATATATATATATATATATATTAGCTTTTATTTGCAATTAATTTGAATATCTACAACTCCATATTTGATTGAAATACTCCATAGAAATTATGTTGGTTTCTCGTCAAAATTCAACATCACACTGAAATAAAATAATAAAACTACAAAAAATATCTACTTAATAAAAAAAAAAACATAAACACGCTATTGAGTTTATGAAATATATATAATCAATAAGTTATATTAAATTATCTAATGACGAAAAGATAAATAAAATAATTAAAGAATAAAAACAATGAAATCATGTCTATAATGAAAACATTTCACCTAACTCCCCCATCCCATAGTTTTGCCTCAGCAATGATTATTTCAAAGAAATTAGCCAAAGTTTACACTGTGAGTGTAGACTTCCAAACAATGCGAAAAAAAATATTTGTCTAGCTAGCTAGTCATTCTTTGCATGAAAAACTTCTAAGAAGAAAAGGAAAGAAGCTATACACACTTGAGAAAAAGTCTACTGGCCAGTAGGGCATATTTACATAGTTTTTTAAAACAACCTTAAAATTGTATAGCTTGATTAAAAGTTTTATTTTACTTTTACACCCACAAATATTAATTTTGATTTAAGATTCAACTAGTTATTTGTTTTATAATTGGTAAGGTTTGATTAATAATATCCCAACATATAACCTTCATTATGTGACAAAGGCATCACATTAAAAATATTTATTTTAAATAATTTTATTTATTTATAAAAGTAACAATTATTATGAAACAAGTGGAGTAAATAATTGAAATTAAAAACGTAATTAGAATAGTAAAATAGTACTCCCTTTGTTTCATTATGAGTGACTCATTTGAAAATAAATGATTCAAATTGAATATTTTTTAAATTTTTATAATATAATATTAATTTGTTTTTAATTAATTGTACTATCTAATTAATACTATATGCACTTATCTCAATTCACTATGTTCAAATTAGTATTAGTGATAATTTTGAATACTCTAGCTTTTCTTTTGTTGATAAAAATAATTTGGTAAATGTATTATTTTATCTATCTTTTATACATTTTTTTTAATATGTATGAAATACTTAAATGAATTAATTTTGTAATGAATGGAGTAATTTCGGTGGAGAGAGAGTTGTTGAGTTTTGGTTGAAATTGAGGATTTGAAAAAATCTCACATTGCTTAGAATTATGAAGGAAGAGAAAGCTCAATGTTATATATATAATTTTAATTTTTTATTACAATACGCATCCGTTAAAAACACTTTAAACATGCATCTGATTTTTTTTTTTGTTTTATCTTATACTTTTGTGTTAAAGTATTATAAGATATAGTTCAATGTTTGCTTTAGAAAGTGTGACAATGAGAAATTCGAGAAAAATCTATGTATTGTAAGAATTTTTAGAGTGTTATTTTCTAATTGTCATTCAATAACGGTCGTAATTTTTCTCTGATTTAGAATTTCTACATTATTTTCTTCATACACCAAACCCTATTCCCATTTTCCCTCTCCCCTCTCCCATCCCTCCTCCCCATCGCCCCACCCCTTTGGTCAATTGAGTTAGAAAGAGTTTAGATGGGATGGCAAGATTTGGCATCACCTAAGACATGATTTAGTGATTTATTGGTGTTAGGAAGAGTATTGTTAGATGGATCACTCATATTGACACATAATTTGAGCGTACACACGTAAATATATATACTATTTAATTATTTTTCAAGTATATACATATTTATTAAATGATGTGTCCAAATGATTGAAACCAAAATAAAATAAAAAACATATAAATAACTAATGGACGTGGCCATAGCAAATAACATGAGAGTACTGTTTTTGTTCTTTAATATTTCTAAAGTTTGGAAGTACATTTTTAAAAATAAAATAAAATTATAATGAAGTATAATTTTTTCAGGACAAAAGAATTGTATTTTTTTTTTAAAAAAGTATATTAAGTTCAAATAAAGGCTGCTTTAAAATAAAATGAAGAAATGTTAGTAAGTAATGGGCCAAGCCAATATTGTGTCATTAAAAATGGATTTAATCACAGAAATGTAGAAAATCGATGGTCCAAGTAAAAATATAGTTTTAACACGTAGGATGAAAAAGAAACGTTAATTCAAGCAAATCTCATATACAAACGAAAGACAAACAAGGTTAGTGTCGTCTTTATCAAGTGGATGGATATTCTAGAGAGAGAGAGAGGGAGAGAGAAGAGGAGAGAGAAGAGATATTTGTGGCTAGCTAACTTTAGATTGTCTCCCACTAATTTGTGCTTGGTCGGCCATTCCTTAGACAAAGTTTTGTGGCCTTCCCACGTTTGTATAAACCTCAACTCTATTAACAAAAAAAACTTTATACACATCTAATATAACTTGGGGTGAGTTTTGGTGGACCATTTTTATAAATGATTCATTTTAGTCAACAATATTATTTAAAAATAATTTGTTATTATTTTTGTTTTTATAAATAAGACAGTAACTTAATTGATGTTGAATTAATATGAGATATATATTTATTTTTGTTTTTTTTTCTTCAAAATAGTGTTATTTAAGTTAATATTTTAGTCATCATGTACATATATCGTTGAAATTTTATGTTTAAATGTATAAGAAATACTAAAAACACTCTATTTTTTGTATTTATTCTAAGATTCACTTTTTTATTAAATAAAATCTACATAAATTCCACTGTTTTATGTAAAATTTATTTTTAAAGTGTAGAATCTACGTCAATTTTATTTAATAAATATGTGAGTGTTTAAATGAATGTTAGAAAATAGAATATTCCTAACACTCATCTTTTTATATATGAGTTGAGATTGATTTAATTTGATTGATTGAAGAGTTTTAACAAAATTATAGTGGCACTTTTATTTTATTAAACATGCAGTCAAACTAAATATTACAAAAAAATTAATTTTATGTCATTCGTAGCATACTTTCAAATAACTCTCTCAGATCTCAATTATAAATAAACAAATATCAATATTTTTTTAATCATAAACATAAGTAAAACTTAACTAACTTTAGTATATTTAATGTTATTATTTCTCAAATATCTATTAATTAATTTAGATTTTACTTTTGAAATGTAATATGGACAACGCTGCTAGAGCCTCTTGATTGTTTTGTGGCTCCCCTTAGAGTTAATAATGTTTGTATGCTGAAATAATGGTTGCTATTATTACTATTGAAACAATTTTTTTGGAGAAATATTTGACTTGAATATGATTCTATGTTGGGTGTGACTACTTTTAGAAACAATACTCTTTTTCTTTGAATATGCTTAATTGTATTAATCTACCAAGCACATGTGCTTCTTTTGTTCTCATATCTTCATAGAAGAAAATTCGTGTGTAGATAAATTAACTAATTGTGGTATATTTATTTCAGAGTTTTATATTGTGAAATCTTTATTATTTTCTTTATTTCTATCAATTTTTATATGTATAGGAATTTTCTCCCTAAATATGGTTTTTTTTATGGACATGGTTTTAGTTCAAGTTTCTTTGTTATCAATGTTTATTTTTTTTCTTTGGAGTTAGGTTTTCTTTTGCATAGCACTCATGTTCCATTCACTATAGTATTAATCCATTGTTTTTGTAGTAAGGTTTTTAACCAGATAATTGATTTTCAACTTAAATGATTGTATTCTTGGATTTGGTCTAATTCTCTAAATTCATTTTTTATTTTTTTATTTTTAATAATATTTTGTTGAGATGATGCAAATGATAATGTATTTGAGACTTATTATCCTTTTAAAACAATAACAGTCACATCATCACAATAACAATTGCTTTTAGATGAAACTAGACATAAAAACTAATGTCTCTCCGGTTAATAATTGTCGAGGATCATTTCAGGAATTTAGTTTTGTGGAAAACTATTTTGGATCACACATATTTTGTTGTAGACAAATTTAGAAATTTATTCTATAAATTATCTTTAGCTATTTTGTTTGAGATCTAAAATAATTTTCAGTACCTATTTGATTATCACACTCAAAAACACATATTAAATCAACATATCATTTAAAATCATAAATAGAAGTCTTAATTAATTTTTATTTGTTTACATTAAAACATTAATTTGAGATTTTGTCTTACCAATCTTGACATAATAAGAATATTTAAATTGACTAAATTATGGTCGAATATCTTCTTAAAAAAAATAGTAAGGTATAGTTTGGGCCCCACTGAGTTGGGATTTCTTTCTTTTTTATAATAAATAGTCAATTTTATTGAAATTAACTAAGTCCACTTTAACTAAATAGTTGTTGAACTCTTAATAAACATCATAAAATTTATTTACCTGTTTGTTAAACTCCATATTATCAAAATTATTTTTTAAACCAAAATAAAAAAAAAAGTTAAATAAATTTTTAGTTCTTATAAAATCTTACTCTTTTAGTTTTGGTGTTTATAAAAAATTTTAATCAATTTTTAGTTCTTTAAAAATTTTCCTTTTCATTTTTTGTTATTGATTTTAAACTAATTATTGTGTATCATTTGAATTTTGTAATGATCGTTTGCGGTAATGTTTGGGACATATTTAAAAACTTTCAAACAAAAATTTAAAATATTTTAAAAAATGATAAATTAAATATGAATTTTTAAGCTTTTTGTACTTAAAATTTCATAATTGATTAAACATGTGTTAAAAAATTCTAAATTTTTATAAAAACATTTACTAAAATGTCTCAAGTATTAGTGAAAAAATCATCAAAAATTCAAAAGATACACAATAGCTGGTATAAAATTAGTGACAAAAAATAGAAATAAAATTTTTTAAGAGACTAAAAGTTGGTGAAATTTTTTATAAAGACTACAAACAAAATAGTGAAATTTATATGGATCAAAAATTTATTTAAACAAAAAAAACCCGATACACTATCCTTTAAAACTACCTTGAAGAAAAGCAAAATATAATTATTGGAGCATCAATTCTTTAGTACATGTTTAGTACCATAATGAATTTGTTAGAATCTAGATTTTACAAAATCACATTAACTTCGTGTAACTCTAACAAAATTACTACAATACCAAAAATACGTAAATTTATTAGAGTCACGATGAATCACTATTGTAGATTTTACAAAATCACATTAACTTACATTAACTCAACAAAATTATTGTAATATCAAAAATACACTTAATAGTTCTACAACTTTGTGAATCGAGGAAAAGAAAGGTGATCAATAAACCCAACTCAAGACATTTATATATTACAAATGGTAGGTCCAAATAATTTATAAGCAATGATTATTACATAAAAATGTGAGTTTGAGGTAATTAATTCTAGAATTGAACTCTTTGCTGTCATTTAATCACACAACTAAGAGATCTCAATTGTTAGATGAAAATCAAACATCTATTTTGATGTCAATTTATTGATGTAAAAATACTGACTATCAAGTCTCCAGTTGAATTGCTTCTATTGATTGTTTTAATATTGGTTACACCTATCAATAAAACCAATCATTTTTGGAGCAATGATAGTGACAAAGGTGATCCTTGTCATAATCAAATTAAGTTTAACTGAAATTATTTCGAAGTCAAAAAAAAAAAAAAATTATAAAGCACAGGTGTTTAAACATTATTTTATATAGCTTTTGGTTGCTTTTTCCTTCTATTTCTTGCTTTATTTTTTTTTTCTCTTGAGTAAGGTCTATATCCCTTAGACTTTTGTTTTTCGCTTTTATTTAATTTACTTTTAGCTTTATCTCAATAAAACCAATAATTTTGTACTTTGATTGAATTATATATATAGGTATTCGGAGACATAACCATGAATTAAGCATATATAAGGGGATAAAGTTTAAAAGTATAATTTAGTAAAGAAAAAGATAAAATTTCAAATATACAATATATACAAGAAATTATAAGATATATTTAAAGTTAATATTGTCAAACAAATATAAAAAAAATAAACATTTATTTTTAAAGCTGTGTTCGTCGTTATTTCATAAAGTTAATATATTTAAGGTAAATTTTTCAATAATTTCATCTTTAATATATTAAGTAAAAAATGTCCATTATAAAATAATTAAAGTGTTTAAAGCCCAACGAATTGAATCCACAAAAGGCCCATTATAAATTTCATATAAAGTTTAAAAAAAAAAATACAAAGACAAGAAATATTTAGACTATTTTAATGTAAGATAATAAGAACTTTTTATAGTAGCCCTATATTGGGTTTTATTAGTAGAACCCAATTAATCACTTTTGACACAATTAAGCAGCCTCTAATCCCAATTAGACACTTTGCATTAGAAGAAATAAGCAACGTTCTTTTTAACTTTTTTATTATTTTTCTACCATCTTTCATAAATTCAGTTTAAAAATCAAATTGCAGTTGCCTCCTATAGGAGTTACTTCCGTATGTTGCTATTATAGACAAAAATAATTATTTTATAATTATTAAAAAATTAATTAAATATAATTAGTTTTCTAGATTTCATATAAAAAATAATTTAAATTTATTATATTAATCGTTTGAATTTCAAACACTCAATTTTGTAAGTGCTTCACAAGCTTTTCTTTGCTTTTTTTATATATTTACTTTTCTAAAAAATTTTTTTAAGAAAATGAATGTTTTACCTTAAGAGAGATAAATTAATGTGATTTTAATGTGCTTTATGGGCGATAAATGTGATTAAAAAAATGAGAGATAAGATGATATAGACAATAATGAAAGGGAGAATGTAATTACATTCAACAAATCTTAAGTATTAGACAATTAATTAATGATTAATTTATTAGAATATAAATTTTAATATAAAATAGGACACAAATACAATACTTCGATATTATATGAAAAACAAAAAATAATTCTTACTAAATTTTATACAATGCTATATTTTTGTCTCATTTTATGTCAAGCTTGTGTTCCATTTAATTGATCATTAATTTTAATTTTTAAAATTGTTGAATTGTGTAATTGATTTCTTTAACTAGACAAATCTTTGTCTCAAATTTACTATATACATCTAAAATTTAACGTACAACTATATGCAACTACTAGTATATATTTTTATTCTCTATTAGAGTTTTCAAAATATATATTGCAACTATAATTTTAACCACAATATCAAAGTTTTTATATAACTATATAATGACATTGAAACTACTATTTCGACTACACCAACTATATTTTATTTTACTATTATATATATATATATATATATATATATATATATATATATATATATATATATATATATATATATATATATATATATATATATATATATATATATATATTCGACTATGTTTTGAAAGGAAAAAGAAACACAATCGTGATTATCAATTTATCACAATTACAAATTTAAAACTTTAATTGCCACCAATTCTCTCTATCTTTTCCTTGCTTTTCTCAAGTTCAATAGATGTGAAGGTCATTCCCTTTATGTGGCAATTGACATTTGGGGCTCAAAAACATGAATGAACGACAAGAACCACAATACAAGATCAATCTATAATTATAATTAGAGCATTTGGATTTTGATCATTGGAATTTTGAAAAAGTTAAAAGGAAAATTGAAACTTTTTCAGGTACACCAACCCTTATCTCCTTGGAAATTTCATTACATGTCAAATATTTTAGTAACTTCGTCAAAAAAAAAAATTATAGTAATTTATCTCATTTGAGTTATACAAAGTTCTTTAAAAAAATATTAGTTGAGTTGATTTCAATAGTAAAATTAGTATCATTTACAAAAACATACACATTTATTAATTGTAGTTAATAGAGTAGTTAAACATAATGAAATTCAAAAAATAATGATATATTAATTAAAAAAACAATAATAAATATTGCATTAGTATCTTAAGTAACAATAATGATGTAAAATGAGACAATTTTTATGAGAAGAAAGTAGTTACATATTTAATTTTGGTAGTGCTATTTAAAAGTTCAATTTCATTTCACAAATTATTCTTCATCTCATTTAATTGATAAAAAAATGGGCATTAATTTGAAAAAATTGACATTAATTGTTTTGTAAAAGAAAATGTTGACATTAAACTTCTTTTACAATTTAGAAGTGTCAAAATTTGCTTATACTTTGTCACCCATAAAGTATATCAAAATACAGAAGAAAAAAAAATTACTTCTCCTCTAAAAAAAACTCTTCAATATTAAATATAAGTAAAATAATTGATGTATCTGATTTAAAAGACAATTTATATACTTCCTCATTCAAAACATCCATCCATTGACCATATAATCAAGATCATGACCTTAGCTGGTAGCATTTGTTTGCAAGTACAATGATAATGCATCCCAAAAGTGGGTTTAAGTGGCAATTGTGGACAACCCAATCTTCTTTTTTATAAAAATTTTCATTTTATGGATAGCATGCGTTAGTTAATTTGTGTAATCAAGACACAAACAAGACAAGAGGGTGCAAATGAAAGTATCAAAATCAATCAAACTAGCATGTGTGACAACTGACAAGTATGTATACTTAGGGAGCAACTTGGCCACAACAAATTTTAACAATAAGGTATGGCCATTTTATACAGCTAGCTCTTGGTAAAAAATAATATGAACGTTAATTTTAATCATTTAATTCTTTTTGCTTCTTCCGTTGACAAGATAATAAATACAACTGAAATACACATAAAATAATAAAGTATCGAGTTCGAATTTAAAATATAATATTTAATATAATAATATATTGATATTTTTCAGTTGAGTTAAAATTTAAAAAAAAAAAAATTAAATTTAGCCTCTAAAAAAATAAAAACATTTATTTTTCCTTTAGAAAAATTAACGGGTCAAATTATGTTTTTGAGAGATTAAAAGGAGATTTAATTTTTCTTAATGACTAAATTAAGTTTTTCGTTTTTTTCAAAAACCAAATTAGATATTTACTATAAAAAGTATAGTTGGCTTGAGGGCCTTACAACAGATGATTTTGCATTTAATTTTGATATGTTATCATCAATGATTCGTAACTCCTTCATAATTAAGAATGTTTGATTTTAATAATAATTACTTTAAAAGTTACACAAATCAATGGGTGTAATATGTTGATAATATAAATTTTTTATTTATAATATATAAAAATTAAACTTATTTCAATTGTTTATCTAAAAAAACTCTCGTTCAAAATTTATTATACCACTTTTCTTAGAATTTAAGTTTGAATCTAAAAATCGAACCTCATAGACCGGTTTTGCGGAGGTTGAGAACTACCCCACTAATAACCACTACAACTGATTTTAAATGTAAGGAAATATATATATTATATATATATATATATATTTGCAAATGTATATATATATATATATATATATTTGCAAATGTCGGTCAAAATGTTTAAGATTGAAAGAGTATTGTGTGAGCTATAATCTAATGTGGTATTCTTAACACACTCTCTCATGTCTAAAATTCAATAACATAAAACAAGTTTATTGATCATGTGTATTTTTTTTCCAGTCAATCGACTGACTATATTCTTGACAATCCTTCCTAAAGGTTAGATAAAGTTAGCACATTGAAGCTATATATTATTAATGATTTTCCACTAATCAAAAAAAGAAGTTTGTTGAACATATGTGAGTACTAATAGATCTTAAACACTATCTATCATCTTAATTAGGATTTGGGCTTGGGCCTAACTAGAGCTAGGTTAAATCAACAAATTTTAATGAATTTTTTCAAATTCTACCGTAGATTTATTATTAGGTCACAAGAATTTCAAACATGCCTAATAGTCTTTAACAAGAGAGTTGTATTGGAAATTTCCATGTCCCACATTGATCGACTAGATATATAATCTAAATAGAGGTTATAAAGTGGCAGATAATTTTCACTTTACATGACATTCACTATTATTAAAAGTAAAATTAGTGACAGAAAAATGAAATTTCACCCTAATTCATTTGTTAATAAATTTGGTGGCAGATTAGTAAAGAGTTTCACGTTTTTCTTCTCTAATTTCTCTCATTATTGAAATGGTCTTGTTGTTTTGTTTTAATCATGACAAAAATAGTTATATTGGAGTTGGTCCATGTAAGATATAAAATATGTTATTTTAATTCCTCCTCTATTATGAGTTGCATAAGGATTGAAATAAATATTATAAGAAGCAATTTTAATATGAACATAAATTTTGAAGACCAAAAGTAAATGTGTTATATTTGCAAGGACTTTGTAGATTATGGATCCGGTCTTGGATCTACATGACTTTTTTATTTATAATAGGCTAAATAGCATCCGTGGTCCCTTAACTTAATTTTAGTTAACGTTTTAGTCCTTTATCTTTTTTTTTTCGATTTGGTCCTTTATTTTAATTTTAAGTTACAATTTGATCTTTTATGTTTTAAAATGTCAACAATATTATCTTTTTTTTTACAAAAATTCAAAAAACTCATCAAAATTTTCAACCAAAACCCATAAAATTAATTATATTCTTTAATATAATACAAATTTCATCAAATTCGTAACTCAAATCTTCAAATAAACTCATACAAAAATTTCATCAAATTTTATTCTTTATTTGATGTTGTTAGAGATTGAAATATGAGTTTATTTGAAGATTTGAGTTACGAATTTGATGAAATTTGTATTATATTGAAGAATATAATTAATTTTATGGGTTTTGGTTGAAAATTTTGATGAATTTTTTGAATTTTTGTAAAACAAAAAGGATAATATTGTTGACATTTTAAAACATAAAAGATCAAATTGTCACTTAAAATTAAAATAAAAGACCAAATCGAGAAACAAAAAAGATAAAGGACTAAAACGTTAACTGAAATTAAGTTAAGGGATCATGGGTGCTATTTAGCCTTTATAATAATAACACTCCAATTCTAAGGAGAAACGTTTTTAGTAATCTAAAATTTAATTGTAACTTAAGAAAAGTTTGATTAACTGTTGTTATGATCTCATTTTATGCGATCATTTATTTTGTTCCTTGCAACATATGTCTTTTGGAAAATGCTCAAGTGTCCAACTTAAAATATAATCTTTTACCGAATGCTGCCTCTTGAAAGTAAAAAAAATGAGAAATTACACTATCAAAAACTGACTTTCGATTATATATTTAGCATCTTATGAGTAAAAAAGGGGGTGGGTTGAGCAATCGCCATTTTTTTTCCTTGTTATAAGTATATGAGGCCCAATTCTTATATCCCAATGGACCCAAACCTAAATTGTGCCCATTGAATGTCAACTCTTATACGTAGGTGCAAAATGGAAATTTTATAGTGGACTCACACTCCCCACAACACTAGGAGTTTTATATTCTTCCTCATTTATTGGATTCTCTTTGATCCTAATAGATAATCTATTTATGGTGAAATTGAAAAAAACACGTAGCTTTTGCAAAATGGTGGTTTGTTGTAATATTACTAATTCCACTGCAAAATTAAATATATTAACGTTGTTGTGATGTAATACCTGAAAACTTATAAATATTAGTACTCTTATGTATAAGAAAATATTTGAAATTTTTTTGGGTCTTTAATATAAGAAAAAGTCACATTTTAAAATTCATTTATTACTTATTTTACTTATACTCTCATTCTATATTTAATAGATATACATCTATCCAATATAAATGCAATCATAATTTCCAATAAAGTTAAATATAGGGTCATTTCTGGAATAACATAACAAATTTATAGCATTAAATAATTGCCTTAGTCTTTGCGATTTAGAGGAAGTAAATGTGTAACATAAGGGGCATTGGACCCATTTTTTTTACACTCAAGGGCTTTGGACTTTGAACAATAACACTGTTTATCGTTGTTTTCAATAAAATAAGACTATTATTATGTACAAATTCGTATTGAGTAAATAATCACATCCCTTAACTTAATTAAGAATTGTGGGCAATTTTTTTTACTATTTTATCTATAAGTAAAATAAAGAGGACTTAGCTCAATAATAAAAGTTTTCAAAAGACATAATTTAAATCTTAGTTAAAACAATTATAAAATGGTTATCAATATCACGTTTATAATAATTTTCTTTTCCTCAATATTTTTTTTTTAAAATAGGCATGGTTTTGTATTGTATTAGACACAAAGAAATAATTTTTTAGTAAAAAAAAAGAAATAATTATTTTCATTACACTAGCACAATGAAGTGATTTTACGATGCACCTCTTGATATTGTTTTAAGTTTTAACAATTGAGTTGTATCATTAGTGGGGGGACAAATATAAAACAATAAATAAGACACTATCTTTAAATTTATGTTAATAATCATATTAGTTTTTAAGAAGCTAACCATAGTTATATTTCTCTATAAATATTGAAAATTATGTTAAGGTCTCTAAGTAATATTTTATCAGTGAAATTAATTATTGAATGTGTAGTTTATAGAACACTTTTTTTGTCCCAAAAAAAAAATTATTTGATATTGTGAGTTTTTAAAACAAATTATTTGATATTGTTACACTTCCTTTGACCCGTGCATCCTTTCTTAAAAGAAAATATTTTTGTACCTCTATAACTATTTCTCTCATTCTAGCTCTATGTGATATTCTAAACATGGAAATAATATATTTAATAATTTATAAGATTTTAGTAATTCGTTGACGGAAATTATATATTTAATAATTTATTAAATTTTAGTAATCGTTATCACGGAAGACGTAGAGTTCGTTTTAAATTTTTTTACATAGGTTTAGAACATCATACATGATTGCATATTCAACATAATTCACACTTAAATGATTTGCATAAAATTAAACATGGTTGATCCCATAAAATTCATGGAATCAATACTCTAAAAATTTATACATATATATAATGTTTTAGAAAATAAGAGTGATAAATAAACCAAGTCTTGTCGTACAGACCGACAAAACTGAAATCAAATAAAAAGTCTGTATGATAAACTAAAATGACTTCACTATGCATTACTTGCAACATGAAGAGTATATGTTTCATTGCAACGCCACACACAAACTACTATATCATGTTTAAAGTACAAAAAAGTAAAATGATCACACACACAAACATATATCACACCCATCACATATATCTAGTATAAAATTATAGTAGGTTGACCGCGTAACATCCAAACATAACAAGCAAAATTATTATTTGTGATCAACTTCAAAAAGATTAATGGTTGTCAAAAGACAATCACAAATTACTAGAAAAAAATCTCCACAAATTATAAAATTTCAAATATGTTTTTATTGGTTAAAAAAGCCCACATAAAAATTGTAATGGTTTTTTCAGCCATAAATTTGGTTACGAGACAAATATGTGAGGGCTTTGGCCATCACAAATTTTGCTCTCATTTCTTATATATATATATATATATATATATATATATATATATATATATATATATATATATATATATTACTTTATTTTTCTCATTTATTTTTTATTTATATCTTCTTTCTAAATTTTTTTTCTACGATCTCTCTCTAAAGTTTTTCACTTCTTATTTTCTCTCTTTATTTTTTACTTCTATTTTTTCTCTACTATTATTATCTCCTCCTTTTCTTAGTTATTATTTACTCCTTCTTCTCTCTACTATTTTTATTTTGTAAAATATATTTTTCTATTTTAATTTTTTAAAATAAATTAAATTATTTTCTTTATTTTAAAATTATTTTCTCTGTTTATTCTTATTTTTGGTTTGTATGAATAATTAAAATACTATTGCTTGAATGACATAATTTATTAATTATTATTTTTATTATTTAAATAATATTATATATATATATATATATTCATTTTTATTGTTTTGTTAAACAAATTATCCCATTGTGGCGACTTAAACTGCCACTAATGGACACTTTTTTTTTTAACGTGGCTTAATGTTTGTGGCGGCCCGAATGACCACAAATATGTGGCAGCTAAAACTGTCATAATCTTTTTAGTAGTCTAGACCTTCACAAAGTATAAATTGATTTAAAGAAAATAAGATATTTGTGGAGATCTAGATCATAATAAATGTTTATGACCAACTCATATGCAAGAATTTTTGCCGCAACATATAAGTGATTTGTGGTTGTTTTTTGCAGGTTCGTGAGGCTTTTGGCTCCACAAATTACAAATTTTCTTGCAAGTGATGTTAATACTTACACACATTACTCAACAACATATTTGATTATACATGCAGTGCAATATCATACTTATTAGATCCTTCAATAACATGTGGTATCAAATTACTCTAAAGTACTTGATACGGAACGTGGAGTTACGCTACCATTCAGGTGGACAGATACATTCATGTCCTTGTTAACACTCTCAAGTCTAGTCGATATAATCGTGTGTTGCATGATAACTTTTGGCATTAAATGCCATCCAAATTATTTAGATATTTTTCACTCCGAATATGTCCAAGGTCGTAGTGATTGTCACTGATAAGACTCAATACAGTTTTACTTTTCTAACACTGGATCTAGGTCATTAAACCCTCACATCGCTAAAATCTAAGTCACTCTTTTTTTTATATCGGTGGAGTTATCAATTGATGTAAAAGAGTATTGTCAAATATATTTTTTCAACTAGTAAGACATGGAGAGTAAGACATGGATTAGTTGTATCACAATTGACCAAGCATCATATTCTTATAAATATATCACATTTATGTCACAAACATAAGACATAGTCATTTAATCACAAGATGCTATGTCCCCAATTCATTAATATGGCAATTTCAGTTAACACAATTGTTCTTCGTGACGGTAAACAACAACTCACAATAATACAACTCCATCATTGACAACAATATTAACAACTATTCAATTATAACATTAATAGCTACAGTGATTCAATATAATTTGTAACATTTTATTTTGTCATGTATTTGATATATATTTTATCGTGATATATATATATATATATATATATATATATATATATATATATATATATATATATATATTAAAAGATAAAATTACCATCGTGAACCAAATACATAATATTTTTAAAAAAAATTAACTTATAATACTTTTAATTTTCAAATATTATAAATTAAAACAAATACTAAAAAAATTAAATAGGTAGGGAAATAATTATATTTAAAACAATCTATTGACACTACTAACTAAATAATTTTTAATAAAAAAAATCACACACAATTATTAGATTAAATAAAATTGCACCTTGTAATTAAAATTATACATATTTTTTTAAAATTAATTTACTTTTAAGTTTAATAACAAATTCTATTACTTTTTATTTTTATATTTTATGATATTTCAATTTTTTATATTTTAAATTATATTTTATAAGGGTAACAAAGTAAATTTTTGTTTTTATCTTATCATGCTAGTTTTTAACACAACTTTATATTCAGGATAAAAATTATAACTAGAGAGAAACATTCTGAATTAACTTATCATATCCTCTTAATTTTCGATTGAGTTCCGTAACATTTGTCGTAAATGATCCCGTATATAGTATATATTATAGTCCCATTACCTATTTATAAGTAAAAGTAGATCAATAAAAATTAATGTATTTAATCCAAAACAACAATATAATAGTAGTTAATAATTGTTAAAATTATGCTTCAGAGAAGGAATTGAACCTCTCCCTCCTTATCACTATACTCCTTAACTCATCTACTTCGGCCACCGAACCATCTTTATATCCCTTATAGTAGTAGTCTTAGCCGTGATAGCTACAAAGCAATTGTTAAAAACAAAACACAATTGTTCACAATATATAAGACCATGCATACATCTTTATTTACATGTTTATCATTTTTTTTATTTAATAAAAATTAACTTTTTCAAATATATATACTTTAATATAAAAAAGGATACGAAATTTTGACGGAAACTTTTTCCTCCTAATTTTACCTAATATTTATAATTTTATCTTTTCGTATTGATCAAAAATTGAATTCTTTTTAAAAAAATTATAACATTTTTGTAATTCTATTACTTTATCAATAAAAGTGGACAGATGAATATGCTAATATGAAAAACATAAATAAATAAGCAAAAACCTATAAATCAAGTAATTAATAACAATAACACAAACATAAAATAAATAAAATGTTTCATAATTTCATGCAAATACTAACAAATGTTACGTATCCATAGAATTTTATGAAAATCTAGATAAAAACCCATATGACAAAAAAAAAAAAAAAAAAAAAAAAAAAAAAAAAAAAAAA
>JBBPBO010000002.1:31211752-31226165 GCA_037974295.1 Cicer cuneatum | reverse complement strand
TATATATATATATTTCTTCTTTTTTACAAAATATACATACATATATATTTGTTAGTAGTACAAAATACTTTGTTGTCATAAAAAATACATTTGAATATTATTGTTATCCAATATATTTAAGAGTGAGTGTGTAACTCAACTCAGGTAAGGAAAAAAAATACTAATATAACAAATTAGTTGTCCTTTTAAAAAAAAAGAACAAAAGTATCCAATAGATTTAAAGAATACCAAATTCTTTTATAAAAAAAAATAATCAAATTTATCATTTTCTGATTGCAGCAATCCTAATTTGTGGACTCATGTATTTTAAATAACATAGGTACTCTCCCTATTATCAGCATAAGAAGGAAAATCAATTTTAGAGCTTGGGGCAGGCATTGGAAGATTTACAACTGAATTGGCTAAAAAAGCAGGGCAATTACTTGCTGTGGACTTCATTGAGAGTGCAATAAAAAAAGTAACTATAATCTGTTAATTGTTATTCATAATTTTAAATTGCACTTATAGTTAAGCTACAAACTTTTGGTCAATGCAATTTAAATTGTAGTTATGATGTATTGTAGAGATTTCAAAATATACAATATTACAACGGTAGTTACAATTGCGAATTGCAGTTTAAAATCATCAAATGATACCACTATGAAATATTGATAGTTTATATTTATCAAAATAAAATAAAAAATTCATATAGTTGTGAAGTAATTACCTGATTAATCTCATATAATATTTTTGCAGAATGAAAATATTAATGGACACCACAAGAATGTCAAGTTCATGTGTGCTGATGTCAAATCTCCAAAGTTGCATACTTCTGAAGGATTAGTTAATTTGATATTCTCAAATTGGTTACTCATGTATCTTTCAGATGAAGAGGTGACATTTTTGTTATGTTTATATTTAATTAAGGCTTATAATTTTTGGATATGGTTAGATTAGGTCAAAATACTCTACAATCAGTATATCTCGACCAACGAATCAAGATTGATTTGTTTGTATTTCGTTTTTTTATTTGAAATTTGATTTGATGAAATCGATGTGTGAACCGTCTGATCTTGATTTAACATGTTGACTGTGGTATAATTTGACCATTGACAACTCAGATCGACAATTTTCCATTTTTGTCCCCTAATGTATTTGTCTAATTATGTTTCATTACCATTTTTTAAGGCTTTGAGTTTTCCATTGATTAATTCTAGGTTGAAAATTTAGCTGAAAAGATGGTGAAATGGTTAAAATATATTCTTTAGAGAATCTTGTTTTCATTAATCTGGAGATTCAAAGAGAAAATACAATCCAACTCACTATAGGGAACCAAGATTTTACACTAAGGTTTGTTAAGAGTCTAATTATTATTCTCTTACTAAAAAATAAAACAATTTCTTGCTTAAAGATGAGGATTTCATCAACTTAATTTTGGCTCACATGGAATGTTAGAGACTTTTGTTTTATGGAGATAGGAACTTTATATTACACAAAGTAACCTTTGATGCATGATTGAAATTTTTATTTAATATATGTACTAACGACACTTTAGATTGAGTTGTGTTTGGTGTGTCATATATATTGATTTTCGACACGGACACGAGCATGACACATGTCATTACATTTGTCTATTTTTAATTTTTTTAAATATATTATTAGTGTCTACAATGTCAGTGTTGTGTCTAATGTTCGTGTATGTATTGCTGCTGCATAATATTCAACTAAACATGGTTGAGAATTTTGATGATAAAGACAAGTTATATAAGGTCAAGGATTAAAGTCAATTATTTAACCAAATTGTCATTCATAATCCTGATTTTCTATATTAATATTGTTGAAAAGCTTGATTTTGATCATTACCTTTCCCCTTTTCATGTAGGTATTTAAAGAGTGCCATATGAGTGATGATAATGGAAATTCCTTTGAGCTTTCTCTTGTTGGTTGCAAATGCATTGGAGCTTATGTTAGAAATAAGAAGAATCAAAATCAGGTGATATTAAAGGGTTTTCTATTTAATTGACATACAATTTATGATTATTAAACTAGTAACTTTTTTCATGCAGATTTGTTGGATATGGCAAAAAGTTAAATCTCATGATGATAGAGGGTTCCAATGGTTCTTAGATAGTGTTGAGTATAATCGTAAGGATATCTTAATCTATGAGAATGTTTATGGACAAGGCTTTGTGAGCACAGGAGGACTTGGTAAGAATGTTCTTCCTCAATGATACCATATGGTTCTTATCATTTACATGAGCCTTGTAGTAGATGAAAGATTTAAAGTGATTTCTAAGGATTGAGGGAAGTTCATTTTTTTTTTTTGTCTTAATCCCTTAGTTCCTAAGAGAAAGGATTTTGATAATTTGTATTTCGTCGAGAGGTAAGTAAAATCTGGCAAAGAATAGTTTCAAACAGAGTTTAAACTCGAATTCTTTTGAATTAAAGAAAATTAAAAAACATAATAGACTGATTTGTACTCAAATATTAATGCTATGACTACACGTCTATGTGAAACTTCATTTGCCTTTAGAAACACGGACTTCATGTTTGCAGGAGTGGACGTAATACATCGATAAGCCATCAGTAATAATGATCAGATATATTATAATCTAAATCGTTTATTAGAATATTTATATATTCAACAACTGTTATTGATAGTTTTATTGTTTCTCTATAAATATTTAATACAGAAAACAAATTTAAAATAAGGTTGCAATTTTGAAATTGAAAGTGAAAACAATATATGCAAAGAGACCAAACAAACCCTTATATTTTGAGGTACTTGTTTCTTTTAGTTTCAATTTCAAAGCATTAATTACTTATTGAAATCTTTACTTTTAGGATGATTACAATGAAATTGTTGAAAGATGGAAGGCCAAGCAGATGAGCAAATATGGGGATTGTTCATTGCCAAGAAAATTTGATGCTTCTTTCTTATGTTATGTATTTAGATAAGTATGAACAACCTTCCATTAATAATTGTTCTGTTTTTAGCATGGACAGTTTTGTATGCATGCTTTTCTATATGAAAGTAATTGTAACGTTCACTAATTATATATATATATATATATATATATATATATATATATATATATATATATATATGTATGGATATTAAAAATATTATTTATAAGCAAAATTAGTGTTTGATTCCACAAAGAAGCTTATGCTTAAATGTTTTTAATGATATTCTATCAAACATTTTTGTTATTATTAATTAAAGTGATTAATAGTTATTTTAGAATTATTTTTAAAGAAATTTAAACCCAAGATTTTAAATATTTCCTTTAAGTGCCTTAATAATTTTATTGATTAATTAATTCCAACAATACAAACTAATGATGGATATATACACAAACATCGATGTTAATTTAACAACTTAATAAAAATAGAAAACAAAAAAAAAATGAATGAATTTAAAGACAAGAGTTTGAAAGAATTTGAGTTGGAATTCGAATTTAAGTATTTGTATTAGGGGTAAAAATGGAGGTTTCCTCATTGGCACCACCTAAATTGTTCCTCAATGTTTGTCGAAATTGGTCGAAGAAGCAGCATATTTACTTTAGGCTTTGCAATGGCTAGCTCAATGCCACCTAGGAAGAGTTCCTATTGAAATGGAATGTAAAAATGAGGTTGACTTTATTCACACTATTAACGATCAAGACCTAAAATAAGCTAATTAGGAAGAAAAATGATAATATTTTAAGTCAAAATTTTATAATAGTTTTTAGTTTTATTTGTGTTTAATTTGAATTTTAATAATTTTAGTTAAATGGTGTAAGTCCAATATAAGTCTAGAGAATTGTCTTTTGGTCCATTTTAGAAATATGATAAATCCTTCTTTAAATATTTTGTAAGAGTTTTATTTTGAGAAGTGTAAAATGAATTAGAATTTCTCTGATTGAAATTTATCTTCTCTTTGAATTTTTGGATTAGAACTTACTTGAATCTTATCAATGACTTTTTTACCATTGTGGTGATTTCACATTGACTTATCAATCATCATTGATTGTAGTGCTTTTTCCATTTCCTCAATCTAATCCATGTTTGGATCTTTTTCCATTTTCATTTTGTCACTTTATTTGAAGAAATCATTTAGTTCGATTTTTTATCACATGTGAAAACACTCAAATCCACATCTAGTAACCTAAATATTGTGGAGGTACGTGCCTTTATTAAAGATTGTAAAAGAATAGTTTATTACCGTTCCAACCTAATCGACATGAGATAAACAAATCAAATTGTTTATCTCTTAACTAAAATATTTATATTGAGACTAATCTCCAAATTAATTATAATTATCCTCTATGTATCATTCCTTTTTAGGAGTGGGAATAGGCCAGACCAGACTTTAAAAGACCTGAGCCTGACCTACGATTAATTTTTTAGGCCTAAGTCTGGCCTACGGCTTATTAGGCTTTTTTTTCGGCCTGACCTGACCTTTTTAAAATCCTGGTCTGGCTTGAAAGCCTATTTAAAAACATTATTCACATTAAAATATTTAAACGTTATATTTTACTTTTTTTTTAAATAGACTAAATTAGAAAGTTTTATATAAAGAAAACTAATAAAATTATAATCAAATCTAATATAATAAAATAATATTAAAATATCCTAATTGACAGGCTTTAAAATAAGAAATAATAATATTAATAAATAACATTAATAAATAATAAGATATATATATATATACTTTAAAATAGGAAACTATAATATTAATAAATAATAATAAAAAATAACATTAATAAATAATATATATATATATATATATATATATATATCGGTCTGTCATGCTTAATAGGCTTTTATATAAGTCTGAACCTGGCCTATTTAAAAAAATAAGCTTTAAAAATAGCCTAAACCTGACCTTCTTATTAAATAGGTCAGACCAGGTCAGGCCATAAGTAGGTCAGATCATAGGCCTAGCCTATTCCCATCCCTATTCCTTTTATTATTAATGAAATGCCATAATAATTTTTTTCTCAAAATAAAAACCTACAATTTTGTCTAAATTGTACTACTATTAAATTGTTTTATAAGTCTTCTTTTATTGAATCGCATAAAATACATTAAAAAAAAAACTAGCATTTTTTACTCCACTTCCTTGATCATTTTTTTCATTCCTTTATTTTTACAATAACTTTATTTTATTTTGCAAATTTGAAACTCTTAATTGCTTTTTATATTTGCAGAAAAAGCCATTTTTCATGAATGATGATTCCGACACAAAAAGCTTAAAACTCTCTCTCTCTGTCTCTCTGTAGTTGCCATGTCCGTTCACCTCAAGCTCTCTCGCTTCAATCGTATCTATCGCCCTTCCGTAAATTTACTTCTCTTTCTCTACACATACAATTATTATATACAAATATGAATATTATGTGAATTAGACCCTGAATTTTTTTCTTGGTGATTTGAATTTTCAGGAACTTCTAGAAGGAAAAATAATTCTAAAAACACAATCTTCAATTTCTCACTATGGAATTCGTCTTACTATCAAAGGATCCGTCAACTTGCAGGTTCCACTCTTATTTACTTTCTCATAAAAAATAATGTAAAGATGTAAACTTTGTGCTGAAAATTATTCCATTTTGCAAAAATTTGTTTGACCCAGTTGAATTTGAACCAAAGGGTATTTGAATTTGGTCTTAATAAGTTGTTGGTAGTTTTGGAATTTTGTTTTTGTTGATTTTTGTTGTGTTATTGGGTTTGTTGAAGGTTCGTGGAGGATCAGCTGGGGTTGTTGAGTCATTCTATGGTGTTATTAAGCCTATTCCAATTGTGTAAGTCAATAAATAATTTCTTGAAATAATTGATTTTGTACATTCATAGGGAATTTACTAGTAGTTTGATAAGTATACATGTATAAGCAATTTTTAAGCAGGAATTTAATCAGGATCCAGTTTCTCTAAAGTGAATTGTCCATTGGAGTTTAAAGTGAGTATTAACATTGCGCTAGAAGGAGAGCCTAAGCCATGCATGAGAGCTGACAAGCTCTTTAACTCCTTAGCCTCGACTAGGGCTACTGATCTAGTACACTAAAAAGTTTCACATTGTTTGAGAATCGAGGTTAAGACTAGTTTATAAACATTCATTCTCCTCAACCGATTTAGGCGCCGTTTAACTAAGGATAAAACCGTGAGGATTCACATAAGAGCCAAAGTGGACAATGCATCGGAAAAGCTGTGCAACAGACTTAAGATTGGAACCATTGATCAATGGTTGATTACATAAACATGCATATAACGAATCGTGGACTTGTTTTTGTTTGAAATATTAACCCTTTATTTCCTCGCTTTAGTCTCTACTTTAGAGGAGTCAAATTCATTCTAACTGTATGTCGTCATATTGCAATACCAATACCATAAACAAATATTAAGCAGTATTATTTTCATGTGGTAAAATGGGAAAATGTAATTAGATGTCTTTGTAAATTTGTTTACATGAAGAATGTATACTTATTAGCATTAATTAATTAGTGAATATCTTAGATTTTTAGTTATCCAAAGATGTTGCCTCATAAAAACTGTATCAAGTTAGTGTTGTAATGTTGGGGGCTCCTATTTACACTATTCACTTTTGTTATTGATTTAATTTCAATTCAATTTTTTGCCAAGCCATATCTAACTAATTATCAATGTTTTCTACCATATTCAATTAACACAATATAGTCTTCTTGTACGAAAAATCTGAAACTTTTCATGATGTATTAAATTTTTGTGCTTACATTAGGACAAGTGCACATGATTCTAATGATTGGCTTCTTAACAGGAAAAGGACCGTTGAGGTTAAATCTTCCGGAAAGATTGGTTCGGGTACAACAGAGGTAGTATATCAATAGTGAATGAATGTAATAGTGTCTCTTTAAGGCAGTTTTATATAGTTGTATGCCATTGCCTTTAAATATCAAAGCACAAGTTCTATATTTATTGATAAAGTATTGACCTACTCAAATGAGAATTTTAGTTTTTTGGTTCTTTGTCAACTTTGAAATTCCCATCAATGTCTGATTTCTGGATGAGCATCCAACTATAAGACACAAGCTTTTTATTGATACTTTAAGCACCTATTTGGATAAATAGTTTAACTAAGCATTTATGCTATAAGGACTTATGTATAAGGTATTTCTTTAACAATAACTAAAATAAAGTCAAATTATTTTTATATTAGCTATGTTCATAAGCTATCCAAGAGAGCTTACGAAAATGAGCTGAAAACAACTTATGAGCATGTCATAAGTTGTTTCCACAAGCTCTCTTAAATAGTGTCACAAATGCTTATGACAGTAGATAATCTCAAATAAGCAAAATTCAAACCGACCTGAATTGTTGTTATGTTATATAATAAGTAGTTTTCTCTGTCATATATAAGATTTTGTCCAATAATTTTTTATTCTCTTCTAAGTTTATCAAAATATTTTTCATATATACATGAGTTTTATTTGTGTAGATTTTCTGAACTAATTGGGATCTCTGTCTTACAGTTTGTAAATAGCACATCAAAGTATATTTATTAGCAATATCTTAGTTCTTTTCTTTACCAATTATTATTTTTGAACACTTTGATAACCTATTTGGTTTATATGACCTATTTTCTTGTGTTCATTGTAAGTTTTGCAATCTTTATGTCAGATACCATTTTCATTGAATCTTAGACAAGATGAGAATTTGGAAAGATTTTATGAGACTTTCCATGGAGCAGATATTAGTATCCAGGTACAATGTTATTTGAAAGTGCTTTGTTGTGCAAATGACTGATAAGATGAAATTATTATTTTTCCTGATATTGTTTTTTATTTCTTTCATTTTACAAAAGTGCATAAGCAATTTTGTGAACTCATTTTTCTTTCGTTTTTGTCTTTTTAAAATTTTGCGTAATTTAGCCGGTTGGTAATTGATAGCCTCTATAGTATTTGGTGACTGTAGATATATCTCGCGGATACTTGCATAAATCATTATCAGCAACGACGGAGTTCATTATCGAAAGTGATAAAGGTATAATTTTCGTTCGCTCCTATTATTTATTTTTATGTATCTGTGAATGATTAAATTACTAGTGTCTCTTCTGTTTGTGGAAAATTTCAGGTGATCTTCTACAAAGACCGATTTCTCCCGAGATGGTTATCTTTTACATTACGCAGGACACTCAAAGACATCCTCTTCTTCCCGAATTAAAATCCGGTGTGTTGATTTCCCCGAGAATGTACATGTTATCTCAGTCTGATTATAAAACATAGAAAAGAAAAGAAATTGGCACAATATCATTTTTTTTTAATCATAAGGGAAATGTTCAGCAGTTGCGCATTTGAATAGCTGAATTCTATTAAGAATTTTTTCGAATTGACTTATTTGTGCTTATCTACCGACAAAGTACTTGTGAGACTGTTTAAGAGAACTTATGAAAACAACTTATAGCATTTGTGTAAATAGTATGATGTTATTTTATTTTTGTTATAGAGATAGCTTCTACATATGCACTTATATGATAAGTGTTTATACTAATAGAGCTTAATTAGGTTTTTTTATCCAAACAGTCTAAGTGTAAGCATCAATGAAAAGGGGTCATGTGACTCATGAATATTTATTGTTGAATAGGTGGTTTTCGGGTGAGTGGAAAAATCTGCACTCAGTGTTCTTTGTCACGTCCTATTAATGGTGAACTAACCGTCGAAGCATCAGCGGTTCCAATTCAGTCAATCGACATTCAGTTATATCGCGTTGAATCCATTCTTCATGGAGAGAAAATTGTGACTGAGACCTCTCTGGTTCAAACAACTCAGGCAAGTGATAACAGATTTATATAACACCATGTCACTTTACAAGTTGTTTATTCTCTCTTTTATTGAGCAGATAGCAGATGGAGACGTGTGCCGTAATTTGACTCTGCCTATCTATGTAATACTTCCTCGTCTTTTGACCTGTCCAACAATCTTTGCCGGGTATGTGTTTCGTTATGAAAATTCTCCTCTAATGTGTATTTCATAGAGTAAATGGTATATCCATAACTAAACACACACGCGCGCGCGCACACACAAAAGCATGTGCGTGCTCGCGCACACTCACAATGACTCAAATGTTTGACACTAAATGGGTGTTTGGAAGAATTTATTTGACTTACCTTATGACATAAGTGTTTGAAAGAGCTTATGAAAATAGCTTATGACATGTGCATAAATTGTATTCAGCTTATTTTCATAAGCTCCTTGTGTCATAATTTGTTTTCAATTTACGCACAGTTTACCTTCATTCTCCCTCTGATTGTAGAAATAAGTTATACATAGGCTCTTACACGATGAGTGCATGATTAACTTATATTATTCAAACGCCTCTTAACATTGTTTGGATCAGTGTTGTCAATCGCAAATCATGGAAAATAGCAATTTGTTCAAATTCCTCTATGTTACAAAACTAAAATGCTGCTTTAGCTGTTATTTCACAACACTTTGTATTAAACAATGTATCACGGAACAATAACGATTTGTTTGAATTACGATATAGAAGAAGTTAATCTAAAGGACTCATTTTGTTATTGTATTTTCATGCAGTCCCTTTTCAATTGAGTTCAAAGTTGCAATTGTTATAAGTTTTCAGTCAGAGCTATCAAAATTGCATAAAAAGTCCGACTTGAGAACTCCGAGACTCTGGGTAGGTTCATTTTTATTAACGTATAATTACATGTTTATATTATGTCAAATAACATTTTATTTAAAAAATAAACGGCTGTTGAATTCTCATTCTCATATCATTGATCAGTCTTCACTTTGATGGATCATTTCACAATTTTCTTGTTCTGAATTTTCAGCTGGCAATGGAAACATTACCGCTCGAGTTGATTAGGACAATGTGAGATATGATGTTAAGTTTCTCAGAATACAACTTGACTTGAATTTTTGGATATAAGTATGAGTTACTAATGTAACATTTCATTTAGTTTTGATTATATTATTGGCTATATGGCTTTTCAGTGTTTCCTCCAATGTAATTCAATATTACTTGTGTAACTTTTCAAAATGAACTACAGAAGCATTGAAAGCATTCTCGTTCTCTACACCTGTGCAACATTTCATATATTGTTAAGTTGGTGAATTTGTTTGTAGAATATCCATCCTTTTTATTTTAGTAAATTTGTATTTGTATTGTTTTCGATCGATATATTCTTTAATTTAAATAAATGAATATTGTTTTTTAGTAAAAAAATACTCATAAAGTTGTCAAAGAAAATATTTAATTCTTTAAGATAAGTTCATTTAAACGATTGTTAATTAGTATATTTTGGTTTATGTATCTATTTAATTTCATCGTACAATTAACAATATAATTTCTTAGGTGTTGTTTCACTTTATAGAGAAATTATTCTTGAACATCATAATTTTGGTAGAAGTTGTAGAAATAATAAAAAATAAACAACAATGTGGTATACATTTAGTTATACAAAACTGAAAATTGCATTTAACAATACTCAAATCTATTGTTAAAATAAGTCAAATCAATACTTTATTTTATAAGTTAGGTATTACTTCAGTTCACAATTGTAGAGACTAATCTTTCTAAGTCTAAGTTGGACTAAATAAACAACAAATCTGTAATTAGAAAAATGAATATTTAGCGGATTAATTTCGCAGTATGATGTCTAAATTTAGGAGTTGTAAAATAAAAGAGTCCATGATGTGCTCATAAATCTGTGATACTCAACACTTCAAACAATTATTTAAACACAAGTAACAATTTTAGGAGCAACCAAAGTTTTCAGGTTCTAAAAAACCATAATAAGCAGAACAAGTCTACCTTATTTCACTACTCACTCCAACTCTCCAACAATATTTCATTCAATTGAAAATTCAAACAACATAGAATGTTGATACTTCTCACCCGGTCGAACCACGACAGACGGAAAATTCGACTGGTTTATAGCGTCAGGGAATCCTTGCGTCTCAAGACATAATCCGGCATGCTTTCCATATATAGCGCCTTCTTTTCCTGCAACATTGTTGACATAATTTGCAGTGTAAAATTGCACACCAGGAGCATTTGTCCACAAGTTAAGTACCCTTGAACTCGACGGATCCCTTACTTTTGCAACGTGTCTCAAACCCGCTTTCTCTTCGCCGCAATCGAGTATGTAATTGTTGTCATATCCTAATCCAACCTGATTTATGGTGTCACCTATTCTCTTCTCAGATGTGAAATCAAAAGGCGTACCCTTCACTGGCATGATTTCGCCGGTTGGCACAGTATTCTGATCCACAGGAGTGACATGGTTAGCCCATATCTGAATTGAATGGTCAAGTATATGCCCCGAGCTATGGCCAGCTAAGTTCCAATAGGTATGTTGAGCTAAGTTAATGATGGTTGGCTTGTTCTTTGGCACTCCTTCCATGTCGAGCCTCAGAGTCGTGCTTGAGGTGAGCGTGTAAGTTGCGGTAACAGTGATGTCTCCAGGATAACCTTGCATGATAGAAAACAAAAATAAGACAAAGGGAATGGAAGATCATAGCAGTGTTTTAAAAACCGAATAGGACAATTAAACCGATTGAACCTGGAACCGGCCTTTACTACGACGCAAATATAGCAGTTTGATCGCGGCTTCATCCTGGTTCGAGCATTTAAAGGTGGTTGAACCATGACCAAGAGGTCCCATTGATTCGATGTTCAGTTCAGTTTTTAAAACATTGGAATTTAGTGACTGCAATACTTAAAAATGAGAGAGAAATTGGAAATAAACACTACCTTCCTCCCCATCATGACTGTCATACTTAAAAGTGATTGATGGAGTTTCGCCTTTTTTATATTCAATTACTTCCCATACCTTCTTATCAAATCCAACATTTCCACCTAAAATTTGGACAAGAAGCAGGAAATCAGCAAACAAAAATCATAAATTGTTGTAAGAAAATGATTTAAAACTTGAGATTCAACGCAATTTCCAATTCCTCTTAATATCTACCACATTCGTATGTTTATATTATACATAATATATGAATCTCCAATATAACTGACCAGTGCATCGCACGAGTACAAGATCTAGTTATTGGTGAAATTTGAAAAGAGAGCACAAAACATATTATATGATATAGATAATATTAATTAAGATCATTCATAATGATTATAATAAGACCCTAATCAGATGAATATTATCTAATATAAGCACTTCATAATCTAGCACTTCGATGCCAAAACATGCTTTTGTAAGCATAATCTAGAAAAACTTGAATAAAGAACAATGTGTGTTCATAGAATTGATACCATGGAGACTGTTTGGAGGTTTGTTGAGAGGCAAAGAGTACTCAACACCATCAAGTGTGAACTTTCCACCCTTAATCCGGTTCGCTACCCGACCGACGATGCAGCCAAAATAAGGAGAAAGACCTTTCTACTTGCAACAAATAACATAACAAAATATTCAGCAAATCAATCATGCCAAAAACTAAACATCCACACATACATATACACATATGTATATATATGTCTGTGTGTGTGGTTTGAAATTGTTGTCCAACGTAATTGCGATCAGTGATTGAATTTGAGACCACATGAGTAACATATATGTACAATTTTATGCAACTTTAAGGATTGTGACTGCAATTTCGGAACAAAGGGGTTTTAAATAAACGTCTGTAACTGCGATTTAGACTATGACATATCGGTTTTTGAAATTGTCGAAACTGCAGTGACTGCGACTGAGGCTGCAATGGCCGTATTTGACCGCATTTCTTTGTTATATCAAGGATCGTGACACTACTGCAACTGTTATCGTCTATAAAGCACTGACACAAACACTAGACATGACACACACATGTCATATGTATGCCATTAGTAATCTTTTGAAAAAATGAAGTAATCGAATGTAATCACATGTACACACCTTCGATACCTCTATTTCAAACCCTCACAATATCAAGACTTTTGGGACCTCAACAACGGTATCGCAATTGCAGCTGCATTGACAACATTTGTTAATGCAATTTTCAATACAATATCAAGGATTGTGACATAAATAACCGCAATGTGACTCTGACCACAATTTAAAACCTCGATTATAACCATGATCACATTCTAAAACCATATCTATAGACACAATTCTAATTTCTCATAGGATTTTCAATGTTGAAGCTTGAAAGGTAGAATTTATGAAAAGTGACACATAATATCCATGAGTGACATTGGCAAACCCAATTGAAAACTAAACAACCCAATTACAAATAAAAACTAAAAATTAGAAAAAAAGGGTTTTTCTTTTTTTTGGTAAATTCATACCTGATAAGATTCAACAGAGTCAAGTCCAAGAACAACATCGGATAAAACACCTTCAATGTTAGAAACAAAATCATCAATCAATTCATAGCCACATCAATAAAAGATAAAATTGAAAATTGAAAATTGAAAATCAAGAGAGAGAGAGAACCATCTTTGCCAGGAACAGAGAAGGAGATGATAGTGCAACCGAGATTGGTAACAAGGAGCTGCATGGTTCCATTGTTGAGTTCAAAGATCTCAGCTTTTTGGGTCTGATCCGCCATTGAAGGAAAAGGGTATGTGAAAATTGTGATAAAAAAAAGATTAACAGTTTGGTGAGTTAGTGATATCACTCTCTACGATTCAGAATCTGATTATGTGAGTTACGAGGTTGTTGTCTTTAACGGCTATTGGTTTTATTTACTAAATGTGTCGGTTATATTGGATTTTTCATTTCACCGACCATTAATTTTTAATGAAAATATAATTTTAATTCTTTATTTTTTATTTGATATTTGTCTCAAAGTAATTGTTATTTTTTATTTTTAATATAATTTTAATTATTCTATTTTAATTATACTTTTTAATTTATACTCAAATTATTTGGAACCGATTTCAAGCATTATATGTATCACATATTAGTCTTTCAACAATTCTACTCTCATAATAATTTATATAAAACTAAGATTATTTAAGATAATTTCAAACATAACACACACACATGTCACATGTATGCCTTCAAACAATTTTACTCTCATACTAATTATAGGTAAATGACATCTCGTTAAATCAATTACAAAAATTTGATTGTATAAAAAAAATTAAGAGAAGCTAGAATAAAATCAAAACAAAAATGAGATATATAAATAATTTTTAATTAATTACCTACTAAACACCAATAAAAACAATAATATACAATAATATTTTTCCATTTTTGACGGATGTTCCATTCATATATTATACTAATCTATTTTTGAGTTTTAAATTTTTTTATAATGTTGTAGACATTATTGTAAAAAAAAAAATATAAAAAATTTTAACGTTCAAATACACTTAATACATCTTTCATTTTGGTAAGGACTAAAAGTAATTTTTAAATAATTTTAAAAACTAAAAAATGTAATTTTATTTTATAGAACTAAAATTCAAAATTTAAAATTTATAAGAATTAAAAACAAAGTTAACCTTTTATTATATTCGAA
>JBBPBO010000002.1:31181303-31211616 GCA_037974295.1 Cicer cuneatum | reverse complement strand
ATTTTATAACATATTTATCTCAAAAGTATATTATAAATGAAATTTTAATTTTTTACCATTCATAATATGATTATTAAATTTGTAGTGTTGTTTTTATATGAATAATTATTATTTAAATTATATCATTTTATTTTATTATGAAATTTATCTAAAATATGTAAATATCTTTAGTATTTGTAATTTTAATTTTTTTTAATAATAATGACTCAATTTGATTATAATTTTATTTTAATATATATAATTTATAGATATAAAATGCAATTTCTATTATATCGTTTTATTGGTTATATACAATATTTAAAGTTTATAATTTACATATAAATAATCATTTTTTACCCTTAACAACGGACTCAACAACACTAATTAATTTTTGTGTCATTACTCTTAAGTTAAGTTAGTATTCTCCACTTTACATTTATGAAAATAAAAATAAATCAATACTTGATACGAGTAATTTGGTAAAATCACGGTTCTATTTCTTTCATTTATTATATTTTCTAAATATGTTTGAAATGATCAACTATCACAATTATTTTGAGACAGATGAAATATTTATTTTGGTCATTTATTTATTTTTATTTGTTTTGGTCTTTATCTTTTTTAATTCGTTTTCGGCATTTATCTTTTACATAATATTCATTTTAGTCCTTTATAAAAGGAAAAACTTGTATAATTTTGTGAAAGATAAAGGATTAATGATTATTAAATAAAAGATAAATGGTCAAAATAAATTAAAAAATAAAAAATAAGTACCAAAACCAATATTAAAGAAAAGATGAAGGATCAAAATTATATTTAAGTTTTTTGATAGATGGAATGGCAAAGAAACGCGCAGTAATTGTGAGGTTATGAGACATGGTTGAAGTAGAAATATAAATTACAAGAAATTGATGTTTGAATTGAGATCTCTTATTAAAATTTAATTCCTACACTTAATTTTAATTAACTCAAGAACAATTTAGGTTGAAATATAATTAATCTCTTCTTGAGGTGTTAGTAAAAATAATACAATTTTATGAGTAAGTGAAACAAATTAGTGAGTGCAAGATAAATAGAGTTATGGATATATCTTGATTCACCCAATGTAGATTACGTTCAGTCTTCACAATTTGTGAGATCTTCCACTAATGGGCTCAACATCAAAACGTTATGTTTTGCACTATCATTCTTGATCAATTACGTCATTCACCTTTCAACCTTGAAAGAAATTTCTATAATCATCTTTCAGTCCATAAAGGATTTTACATGTATCTTTCAAACTAGAAAGAATTTTTACAACTTATTCGATCTAACTCAAAGGATAAACTTGAATTACAAATATGTGTGTATGATAAAGCGTTTTTGGGATATAAGGTTTCTCAGTTCTTGTTTGAGATTGATAAAAACAAAAATTTAGTAATAGTGATCTATACATATATTCAAGAGTTAGAGTTTGTGTAAATTGATTGCAAATAAAACTCTTGTCTTCAACTTCTAATTGTTTCTCCTTTTATCGATGAAAATAAGCTTGAGAACTCATATAAAGTTGACACACTTGTCAAGTGTCATATATGATTTGATCACATTAAACACATGTTTGTATTAGTGTCCATAACGTTCTTACCTTGAATATGAAAGTAACATGAATAAGTGTGAGAATGAGTTGTCAAATGTTAGTTGGTACTGTACTTGATCAGTAGCATGCATAACTTTCTGTAGTAATAGTGTCAGTACAATATACTATTGTTCTTTTGTCCTTGCTTACAGTTCATTAATCTTGAGATCAATTTGGAAACTGTTTTAGCCAGTTGAACCTTCAATTTGAGTCATTTAAGTGCTCATTATATCTCAAAAGTCTCATGTGCGAATCTAACATTCTTATCTTATAGTTTGACTTCTCAAACTATTTGTTTTGACTTTGTCTTTAATAAAGGACAATCAAAATATTTCTTTTTTTTTTTTTAAATTTAAGAAGAAAAAAAAGTAATAAATAGGTCTTCTATCTCATTAATCAATGAGTTAAATGTATAATTGTTTTGTTTTTCATTTTGCTGTGATTTTAGTTTTGTTCAAATTGACATATTAATTTCAACACGTTGCAAATTCAAACAAAATTTTTGACGTGGTCAATAATATAGATTTAGAGACATAAACATTTCAGACACTTTTATTTTTGTTACATTTGTGAGCAATTTTCAATTTTATCTTATTAATTTAGATATTGTTAATATGTTTTAGATTCATTCTTTTTTATTTTAAAGAATTTAAATTTTTATTATTTTAAATCGATTTATTATATCAATTTTTTTTTAATAATTAGACACATGTGATGCACGGGGATATATAATTGTAAAATTATACATTTTCAATTATAAAAATGATAAGTTTGAAATTGGATGGTTATATAGATAAGGATAATGCTGAATCTTACGAACGGGTGAAAACGAAACGCAAGAATTAATGTTGTCCATTTATTTCAACCAACCAACGATCATGATTGGAGTCAAAGATCGAAAAAATAGTTTTTAATTTATTTAAAATCGTAGATACATTATTGTCCTTGTTGTTAAAATCAATTAGTAATATATAGCAAGTATAGATAAAGATAGAATAAGTTTGAAATTGAATAATCATATAGATAATACATGTCATTATACTAATAAAGACACCTTAAGGTTATTTATATACTTTTAATATAAGAACCTTTAGGTTACTTATATATATTATCTATGACATTTATTATCTATTTCAATTTTAGTAAAAAAAATATTTAAAATCAAATAGTTCATACAATTTTTTTTAGTCCTCCGGAAAACTAAAATAAAATTTTTAATTCTTACAAAATTATCCTGCAAGTAGTTTTAATCTTTGTTGATAAGAAACATCTTTAGAATATTATATATAGTAGGGGTGGAAAAACGGGTCGAACTCCGGCGAGCTGACCCGTTTAGTTTGTCATTTTATGCGAGATTTGGAAGAAGGTTTGAAATCAACTACTTAAACTAGTCCGTCGATCCGACTCGTTTAGTCTGCCATTTTAGACGTGCAAGGTTGAAGGTTTGAACTCAACTACTTAAATTAGTCATTCTCATTTAACCCGTTAAAAAAATAAGACAATCATGGAGTGGGATGGGTTCACTAGTCATATTAAAAAATTTACTATTTTTTTTAGTTTTTTTTCTTATATTTGTTGTTTTTTTTATCAACCCAACAAAACTAAAATTATAATTGAACCATTAATTAACCCAACTCAAAATAAAAAAGGCTAAGGTATTAAGGATTTTGTTTCTAATTTTTATCCTCTTCTTTCACTCAAACACACCCACTCGACGATCATGCTCCTACGATATGTGTCAGCATTGCTCCTGCGACCTTTAAGACTTGTTTTATTCTAACGGTGGCTTAGTTTTGGTCTTATGGATTGTTTAATGTTGGTTAATTTATTTTGAAACCTTTTTATGTTAGTGATAATTTTATTTTGACATTTGACTTTGTTGATTGATAATGATTGTCATTATTTTTGTCAAAATGTTAAAATAAATAAATAAAAATTTGGCGGGCCAAACAGGCTAGTCCGATTTGTTTTAATTGGAATGAACTAAATATGAAATTTTTAAACGAAAAAAACTCAAGATCAAAGTAACAAAAATATAGACTTAGAAATCGAATTTTGAAATTATTTTATGTGGAGGAATTTTTTTTGTTTTGTTTGGAGCATCCTTTCTAGCTCATAATGAAGACAAAAGAGTTTGTGGAGGAACTTTAATAAGGCTAAAAATAATAATATTGGCCATGATTGTATAAAAAAAAGTAGGGTTTATTGTGCTTTTTGTCTTTGTAATATAGAAGAAATATGATTTTAGTCACTATAAAATATTTGTTTTAAATTCTATCTCTGTAACTTATTTTTTTTTTAATCCATGAAAAATAATTTTTTTAGATTCTACCCTGTTACTTGATATTCTTCCTTTTTAGTCCTTGATGAATTTTGACATTTCTAAAAACTGGTGTGGGCAATGTCATATGAAAAAACTTGTGGTGAGGTGGAATAATATTTTTTTTTTACTATTTACTTACATTGTTATTAATATAAACGAAAAAAAAAATTAAATAAAAAAATAGAAAAAAAATTAAATTTGTTTCGAAAGAAATCAAAGAAAAGTCGAAAGAGATAGAAAATATCATGAAATGTAAAAAAGGTACACAAAAATTACATTTAAACATAAATTTTATAATTTTTATGCTATATTGTTAATAATCGTTTTTGAAGAGTGTAATGACAATGGTTTTGTATTGATTCATTTTAACCACGTATATGTTAGCGTTGCTTTTATATATTTTTTATAAAATACAAAAAGTAAATAACCATTCTAGTAAACTTTGAAGAAACTTAAGTGCAAAAATCTCCTCATTTTCATTGTAATGAAGTTCAAGAAACTTCATAAACTTCTTCCCTGTGCCCTAACTAAATAACATCATCTCACACTACAAAATACCGTAAAACCCTACATGAGAGTTCCACTCCATTCGTCGAACGAAAAAATTAAAACGAAAATTGAAATTACGATATTGTTGAGGAGATTATCAATTTGCTTGAATTTTTGATGTGGATTTAATTGCTTCTAAATGAGACGAAAGATCTAACCAAATGACTTCGTGATTCAAAGTAGCAAATGAAATAAGGAGAAAATGAAGATAGTAAACCAATGAAGTTGAGAAGATGAAGAAAGAGGTATCACAACCATAAATCGTTGATAGCCAATAAAGATTCACCATATTGGTGAATATGTCATTGATAAGAATCATTTAGGATTATAATCCAAGTATCAAATAGGAGGCTTTTTCTAGGGAACCAAAGAGAAAACCGTTCATCCATCATTCTCATTAGAAAAAATTTATTTCGCTTCAAACTTATTTCAAATGAGGTCAAATGTCTACTTGTAACAAGACTTTTTCATAAAACTAAATGGGAAATAAGTGGCACCACTCTCTAGGTTTATACTAGGGTTACATCATATTTTCCAAAAATCATCTAAATCTAATTTAAAAATATTACAATCTCAAATTTAAACAAACTATCAATTATTACAAACTCAATTTAAATAAACAAAAATTCATCTTAATTCATTAACATATGAACTATCTTCCTGCTATTGAAATCCTCGTCAACTTTAGATTACTTTTTTAGGTGAAATCGCATAACGATTTTACTTCGATAATGATCACGAGGACGTGTGATTATGAATAGTGATTGACATATGACTATGTTACCGATGATGCTACGTATATGCTTGGGGAAAGGATTTGGACTCTTCTTTGTTTGGTTATATAAATACTCGTTTAATTTATGATCATAAGTAAGTAACATAAAATAAATAATGAGGTATTCGTATATCCAAACAAATTAAAGATAAAGTTCAAATCCTTCTCCCTAAACAGATCAATAGAGACATTAGTAACATAATAATAAGTCAATTAACATCCAGACTCACGCGTCCTCATGAGTATAGTAAGTAAAATGGTTATGCAATTTCACCTAAAATCAAATTGAAAATATTATCAACGACATTATCATTTCAATTTTCGTTTTCGAGGTTGAAGCAGAAATGATAGGATGGATTTTGCAGTTATTTTAAACTATGAGGTCGAGTTCTTCAATTAGGGAAAAGGAAAGAGGTTAATGAAGCTTCTCAAAATCATCAATGAGAGTGAGAACATATAGTTTTGATCAAAAAACTTATTGTTTTAATGGTTTTTTTTTTTGTATTTGCGGAAGTTGAATTTATATCTGATATATTTTGTATCTGCTTTTGTATAAAATCTCATATCATAAAATTTTATTTATTGCTCTATATATAGAACTAAATTGTAGTATAAAAACATATCATATCTCAAAAATAATGAACAAATCTTAAACATATTATAAACAAAAATATAAATTATATATCCTAACTATATCTTATTCTAAATCTTAAATATATATAAATCAAAATCCAAATAAATCTTTTTAAGATACATAGTCATATTATTTTTAAGATATATGACAAAGATTATAAGCGAAAAGGTTTGAAAAAAAGATGAGAAGAGAAAAAGGCAGAATTGAGCATATACAATAAAAATGAAGAGTTTTTTTTAAGTTCAGAAAACGAGGAGATTTATATATTTAAGTGTATGAAAAGTTTATATTTTATTATTATTACTATTAAATATTTGTTTAATTACGTGTAAAATTTGACAAATATTGGAAAAAAAATTTGTTGGTAGAAAGACTTAAATATTGCTATAAACTCACGCAACCTCTTATGTTTGAATTGTAGACAAAACGTGCAATCTAACCATATTAATATTTGTCAGTTAAGTATCGACTTAAGTAAAAACAAATATTGAATTTACTCCATATATAAGTTGTACACACTTTTAGTCATGAAAAATATAAAAATATTGTGTATTTTAAATTCTTGATAAAAATTATTTTATGCGTTCTATTTTAATTTTCACATTTGTTATTATTCTCTAATTTAAATTATTTATCATGTTACAATATCAATACTATATTTTATATTTCATATTCAATTTTATAGAACTTAATTACTCCACATACCATTTAATGTCAAAGCAATAAATTTGACTGATAATATATAAAGAATAAAAATTAAGAATTTAAAGTATAAATTTAACGTTTGACAAATTTTAAAGAAGTAAAAAAAATTGTATTTATTCTTATTATTATATTAATATTATCAATTTTAATAATTACTCCTATTGTCCCACAACAACTCTCACTTTTTATCATTTAACACAATAAGCTAAATGAAATAAAGAGAATTGTGTTTTTTTTCTATTTTACCCTTATCAATTATTAATTTACTTTCAGTATAAAAAAACAAAAAATAAAAAATAATAACTTGAGATTATACGAATGGATTTCATTATAGGTACAATCAAAAAGATATAATGACTATTATATTATAAAGTACAAATTCATCGTTTGACCAACTTTATAAAAATACAAAATGTATTGACCATTATTATATTAGTTATTACTAAATTATAATTAATAAAAAATTTATAAACTCTAATTTTAAGATTTGACCAAATTTAGAGAAATAATAAATGTATTCACACTTATTATTATCTTACAAAGTCCCAATTCAATGTTTGAACATATTTAAGAAATAGCATATAATTTTTCTATAATGAAGTATAAATAAAAATTGTATTTGAAAAATTAATAAATCTGGTTAAAAATTAAGATAATATACATCAAATTTTCATATACAATTTTTGTTTATATTTTATTTCATAAAAAATATGTATTTGTGTGTGAATTTAAAAATTAATTGTGTGATCATAGTCAATTCGACTGACAAGTAACTTTAAAATAAACGACGTAGTTATCTGTTAACATTAATATTAATTATAAGATTTGACTCACAAATTTTCAAGATAACTAATGATGTCCCAACTATCTATGTTATCTCCTTTTGTCAATATAAATAGCCTTCAACCCTTACCTTTTCATTGCAAGTTATATTTTCTTTCAAATGGCTATCACCATCTCCTTCCCTTTCTTGATCCTCTAGTTTTATGCTATACTTTTGAACAATTCTTGTTTCCTAATGCTTTTGTCTTAACGGTGAGATGTCTATAAGGATTTATTCCTTTGTCTAACGGCAGTTTGTGTAGATAAATAGATTATTATAAACAATTGTCTAATCTAATCTAATGCAAATCACTGTGGAAGGTTTTTGGGATCATGATAGTCGATCTGTTAATTTCGTTCGGCTATCCTAATACCAAGTTCTTCCATTGGTAAGCCATTTATGTATTTTGAGCCTTTAGCTGTGTTCTCCATCCCTTTTTCAGAAGTTTTCGCTTAGTCTATGGTGATCTATTTCTGAAATCGAAATTGAAATTGTCACAATTAGTTTTATGTCATTTGTACCTTTTAAAAATAATATTGAATTTTAACGATGTAAATCTTTGTACATTTTTTATTCCAATAAATAGTAACAATATTATTTTATTGTCAATGACTTCTTTTGTGTACCTACCATCTTACTATTCATGCGATCAGCTAGAAAGTGGCTTTTTATTTTATTTTATTGATACTCATCTAAGTTTTAGTTCATTTAGTTTGGCTGCCTTAAATGTTTCTGTCCAAAAAAATTTAAAATTAAGAAAAATTCACTGTTGGAATCTTGGTAACGAATATTTCTGAAGAAAAATAAAAATAAAAATTGTAAACTTCACGGTTCAAAAATGTTTTTTGATATTGTCAACCCAAATTTAAGGTGTGAGATCTAGACATAGAGATGCTTAATTTTCTTAGTTAAATTACGTTTTTAATCTATTAATTTATTTTTTGACTTTATTTTGATTTTTTAGTTATTTTTCTTTTGATTTTGATCCTTTAATTATATTTTTGTTTGTCAGATCATTTTCGTTAATTTCTAACAAAAAAATGTTAAGTTTTGTTATCTCACTTATCTTCAATCTCATAAATCAAAAAATTTATAATCTTCAATATAAAAACTCATAAATTCATTAATGAGGATTTGGTACGAGGCCGAAAAAGGACTTAGCTGTGGAGGATTGAGTCTCAAATGAAAAGATCTTGATAGTTTAATGAAGATTTTAAATGAAAAAGTTTCAAAGAAACAAGATTGGTTTGAGCATGTACAAAAAAGTTGAAGAGATCTCTACATTTAAGTGTATTTACAAACTCTTAGATAAATATTGAATTTACTCCATATTAAAGTTGTATACATTTTTTGTCTTGCAATGAAAAAGATTGTGTCTTAAAAGTTCTTGATAAAAAAAATAATAGAAACTAATAGTTTAATGCATAAATTTAAGTCTAACCTATTTTATGAAAATAAAAAAGAATGTACTTACCCTATTAAAACTAGGACGATACCCTACTTGTGCATTGTAGGAAAATATCTAACCTTGACACATTGAGAATCAAGAAGATCTGGTTGTTGGATTAAACATCCAATTCGTTTAGCATGCAACACCTCACTGAACACACAAAAGGTCATGAAACCAATGTCACCTTTCTCTTTCTTAAAACAAACCAGTCTCCGCTTTTCTTTTGGAGTGCTTAGCAATGTTGATGATGCAATTTTTCAGCAACAAGATTGTTTAGGTATTAGTATGTTTTTGAGGATGGTCAAGGTCATTTTATTATGGAGAGAATGTGAGGGGAATTTTCAAAATATATTTGAAATTGTCTAATAGTTATATTAATGTAGCAAAATTAAATAACATAATATATCACTTGATCAAGTGGTTGTAATGTTTGGTTTAATACATCTATTAGTCATCAAACCAATGCATTTGTTAAGTTACCAAATTTTACAATCTTTTTCAAGAATTGTTTTCTTGCACAAAATTCACGTTACATAAGTCAAATTTCTATCAAAAATATCTCTAAGTCATTTCTTTTTTTCTCTAGTACACGAGAGTAAATGAATGAATTTTATTCTGTAAAATATTATTGATTGATAGGTTTGATGTGAATGTGTAGTTCACTTTAAGGATTCCAAAGTATCCTGAAGGAGATTCGCCGGTTAACCTGTTTGCGTCCAATACAAATAGATTGGTGGGGCGAATCGAACCTAAAGTGTAGTGTGATACACACGCTTTGGAATTTATTGTGCAACCTTAATCATCATTAGCTTCATCTTCTTATTGTACCAGATTTGTAGCATACCCCCAACAAAGGATCCAACAATCTTTAGGTTCGATTTTGATTTAAATTTATATTTGAACAATTGATATTTCTTTAAAGAAGATGAACAATCTCATAGTTATGACTACGGTGAAAGGTGCATAATCAATTTAATTTATATTAATATATGATATGTTTGATATTCATGTAATTTTAATATTAAGTTAAGGACAATATATTTGTCAGGATTGCATGTCATGTTGCTGACTTGCTAGCATATATAATTGATGAAAATTTTATTATGGTTTATATATGCATAAATTTTGTTTATTTGGATTTTGAAAATCAATTTATGTCTTGATTTTTATTAGCGGCATTGTATGGGTTTGACTCTTGGCTGATATTTTATACGGTTCTAAAATTTTATGATTTTATAAAATACTCATAATTGTAATGCTACAACGAGTTCATGTTTTAATACTAACAAGTATGTGATTTTATTAGCATTCATATGTTTGACTTATGATGCATGCTTCTGTACTAGTTTATTATAAAGTAGTGTAAGTAACTTTCATAAATATTTACTGGGATTTTAATTGGTTCATATAAAAAAATTATTTTTATTTAGAATGGATGATCTCATAGTATATGTGCATGACAATATGAAAGTAATTGTTTCTTGTTTGCCTTGATATTGAAAATGATTTGGATTTATTTTGAATGATTGTAAGTTTACAAATGTTCATCGAAGAAACTAATAGAAAATTTTAACGATTTTATTCATTGTTTATTTTCTATTATGATACTTATTTGAATTTACCATAAAGCATAATTTAAATATGAAACTTGAATTAACAAATAGAATTTATCATACGTGTATTAGCTATAATATAACTATGAAGAAATGGTTTCTTTAAAAGAAATGAAATGAATTCTTATTTGGTAAGAAGTAGATAACTTACATGTTTAGACTCACATTATGATATTTGATTATGATAAATTTTTATGATCATGTTTTGTTAACTTGTGGCAGTATATATTTAATGGATTCAATGTATTATATCTTAGACTTGGATATATTGAAGAAAAAAAATTAGAATCTTAAATTGAGATGCTTATTAAACATAGTAAAAGGTAGAATGACATAAAAGTTTGTGTATGTGATAATTTAGATGCTTATTAACTGTATGTGATACAATGTGAAGAGATTAAATGACAAAAGTGTCATGGTTTGGTAATAGTTGGTCAACACTATCAATAATATAAAAGGTAATTAGATGCTTGATGTAAGTCATGACTTGTTCCAAAGCTGATATAGCATATATTGTTGGAAGATTAAGTCGGTATACAAGCAATCCAAGTAAAGAACATTGACATGCTATTAATAAAGTATTAAAATATTTGAAAGGAACAATTAACTATAGTTTAATCTATAATGGATATCCTTTAGTTTTGAAAGGATATACATATGTCGGGTAAATCACGTTGGGGATCATGCTCCCACAAGTGAATGGATATTCAACCTTGGTAGACGTGCAGTTTCTTAGAGTTCAAAGAAACAAACTTGCATTGTCGACACCATCATGGCTGTAAAATTTATTGTTGTAGCTGCAGATAGTAAAGTAGCCGAATTGCTAAGAGATTTGTTGTATGAGATACTAATTCGGCCAAAGCCAATGGCACCAATATCCATACATTGTGATAGTCAATCTACACTATCAAAAGCATATAGCCAAATATATAATAGAAAATCTAGACATTTTGGTTTAAGACATAGCTATGTAAAGGATTTAATGGAGTGATATCCATAGTGTTTGTATGAACTAAAAAGAATCTTGAAGATCCTTTGACGAAAGGTCTGACAAAGGACATGGTGTTGAAGACATCATTAGGGATGTTATACAAGTTCATATCTAAATAACCACCAATGGTGGAAAAGATCAACTCACAATTGAATAACATCAAGTCTTGAGTTCAATGATGAAAGTACACTATTAGAGTGATTGAAGTACATGACAATAGATACATCTCAAATGGTAAAAGTACTTGGACCATAAAATATAAGTGGTAGGATGAGGTCTCCTCTTAATGGACATATAACATATATTTTCTGTAATCTATAATTATTGGTGCATTTCTGATATAGTCCACCTATATGAGAATGAAGTGGGCCACTTCATAGAGTTCAAGAGTTTGACTCTTAAATTCTAATGAAAAGAATATGAGACACATGGTCTTATCAAATGTGTCATCTTTATAATTCGATCAATGGTACTGAGATTTCATGTGTGCACACTTGTTCTAATGAATGGTTGGTTCAAAGCTTGTTCACCAATCTATTTGGGGATGAGTGAAAACATAATTTACTAATTAATGGTTCAAATTGTAAGATACATTTATCTAAAACCATGAGATTTCCGGAATAACGGATTTAGATATATTTTGAATATGGTGGGGGATTGTGAGGGGAATTTCTAAAATATATTTGGAATTCTCTAATAGCTATATTAATGTAGCAAAATTAAATAATTTAATGTATCACTTGATCAAGTGGTTGCAATGCTTGAGTTTAATGCATTTGTTAGTCATTGAACCAATGCATCTATTAAGTTATCAAATGTTACAATCTTTTTCAAGAGTTTTTTTTTTCCACCAATTGGTATAAGTTTCTCTATAAAAAGAGATACTCTAAAGGCATAAAGAACAAGACAAAATTCATGTTACATGAGTCAAATTTTTGTCAAAAATATCTCTGAGTCATTTCTTCTTTTCTCTAGTGCACGAGAGTAAATGAATGAAGGAATTTTATTCTGTAAAATATCATTGATGGATAGACTTGATGTGAATGTCCAATTCACTTAAAGGATTCCAAAGTATCCTGAAGGGTATTCGTTAGTTAACCTGTTTGCGTCCAATATATATAGATTGATGGGATGAATCGAACCTAAAGTTTAGTGTGATACACACGCTTTGGAATTTATTGTGCAATCTTAATCATCATTAGTTTCATCTTCTTCTTGTTCAAGATTTGCAGCATACCCTCAACAAAAGATCCAACAGATAACAGATTGAAAACCCATGACTTGGGGTCTCTTTCATGCACTACAATGGATTATCACAATAGGTCTTATGAATGTCATATTTGAATTAGATTGCAAACTAGTTGTAGATGATGGAAATATTTTTAGTAACGAAACAAATGAAAATACTTTTTTTATTGTGTGTGAATATGACAATACATATACCTCTTTTTTATAGATTCGTTCTAGTAAATATGGATACCTCTTTTAAAAGAAATTCGAACGCAATTTTATCATATTATAGAAATCTAGGCATTGTTAACAAGCATGTTAACTTAGGTTGTATATTAACTAGTAATAACTTAATAAGTAGATCGATGTTATGGACAAAATATTTAAAGAATAACCATGTTAAGTAACACCTTTTGCTCGGTTTCAAAATGCAGTCAAGTTTATTTAATTAGATTCTCACATTGATTGAACTCAACATAATGAATTAATGAGGTATATATTCTTATCTACTGGCACAAGTAGCACCACTCTCTTTGATACTCCCTTTACAATATTAGTTTTTTATTGAATGAAATATATATATGGATGATATCATTTTGTGTGGAACTCATTTTAAAGTGATAAGATAAATCTTATATTTCATTTTGTGTGGAACTCATATAAATTCTCAATCAAATTAAATAACACTTACTCTCGGAGATTTAACTATAAAAAAGAATCACTACAATATTTTCGAAGTACAAGAACATTTTTTTTAATTATAAAAATTTTTGTTCTCGTAGTGCACGATAGACAACTGTTTTATATATTTTTGTTATCGTTAAATATATTTTTGACTCCCTTTTATTTTAACTAAAAAGATTATTTTAATTCCCTCGTTCTAAAATTGAGATTTTAGTTCTGATGTTTCACTAGTTTTAGGATTTTACTCCAAAGCTTAGTTTGAGACTTATCTTTATAACGTGTCATATTTATTAATGATATGACATTACTTATTTGAACCAGAAACAATTAATTTAAAAGTAATAAAATTGTAGTCAACCAATGAAACTGAAAAAAAAATTGTAATTGATTTTTTGGTCCAAATCAATAATGTGATACATCAAATGTACTTCATTACCATTTTTGTAATTGTAATTTTTTATTATAATGATTATAACACCTCATAAAAATAAACTTTGAATTAAATAATGGAGAAAAATATCAAAAACTATGAAATAAGAGAATTAAAATCTTTGATTAAACATGGGAGACTAGAATCATATTTCGGAAAGAAAAAAAAAGTACACAAAAATTACATTTGAACATAAATTTTATAATTTTTATGCAATATTGTTAATAATCGTTTTTGAAGAGTGTAATGACAATGGTTTTGTATTGATTCATTTTAACTACGTTTATGTTAGCGTTGCTTTTATATATTTTTTATAAAATATAAAAAGTACATAACCATCTAGTAAACTTTGAAGAAACTTAAGTGCAAAAATCTCCTCATTTTCATTGTAATGTTCAAACCCAATGTTCTTGTTCTAATTGACAAATTCAAGAAACTTCATCAACTTCTTCCCTCTGCCCTAACTGAATAACATCATCTCACACTACAAAATAACCGCAAAACCCTACATGAGACTTCTACTCCATTCATCGAACGAAAAAACTAAAACGAAAACTGAAATTACGATATTGTTGAGGAGAATCTCAATTTGCTTTAATTTTCATGTGGATTTAATTGCTTCTAAATGAGACGAAAGATCTAACCAAATGCCTTATTGATTCAAAGTAGCAAATGAAATAAGGGGAAAATGAAGATAATAAACCAATGAAGTTGAGAAGATGAAGAAAGAGGTATCACAACCATAAATCTTTGATAGCCAATAAAGATTCACCATATTGGTGAATATGTCGTTGATAAAAATTATTTAGGATTATAATCCAAATTTTTAGGGAACCAAAGAGAAGACTTGTTCATTCACCATTCTCATTAGAAAAATTATATTCCGTTTCAAACTTATTTCAAATGAGGTCACAAATGTCTATTTATAACAAGAATTTTTCATAAAACTAAATGGGAAATAAGTGGCACCATTCTCTAGGTTTATACTAGGGTTACATCATATTTTCCAAAAATCATCTAAATCTAATTTAAAAATATTACAATCTCAAATTTCAACAAACTAAGAATTATTATAAACTCAATTTAAATAAATATAAAATTTATCTTAATTTATTAACATATGAACTCTCTTCCTGCTATTGAAGTCCTCATCAACTTTAGATTACTTTTTTAGGTGAAATCACATAACGATTTTACTTCGATAATGATCACGAGCACACATGATTATGAATAATGATTGACCTATGACTATGTTACCGATGACGCTATGTATATGCTTGGGGAAAGGATTTGGACTCTTCTTTGTTTGGTTATATAGATACTCCTTTAATTTATGATCATAGGTAAGTAACATAAAATAAATAATGAGGTATTCGTATATCCAAACAAATTAGAGATCAAGTTCAAATCCTTCTCCCCAAACAGATCAATAGAGACATTAGTAACATAATAATAAGTCAATCAACATCCAGACTCACGCGTCCTCATGAGTATAGTAAGTAAAATGGTTATGCAATTTCACCTAAAAAAGTTATTCAAAGTAAATCAAATTGAAAATATTATCAACGGCATTATCATTTCAATTTTCGTTTTAGAGGTTGAAGCATAAATGATAGGATGAATTTTACAGTTATTTTAAACTATGAGGTCGAGTTCTTCAATTAAGGAAAAGGAAAGAGGTTAATGAAGCTTCTCAAGAGTGAGAACATATAGTTTTGATCGAAAAACTTATTTTTTTAATGGTTTTTTTTTTTGTATTTTGTATTTGCGGAAGTTGAATTTATATCTGATATATCTTGTATCTACTTTTGTGTAAAATCTCATATCATAAAATTTTATTTATTGCTCTATATATAAAGCTAAATTGTAGTATAAAAACATATCATATCCCAAAATTAATGAACAAATCTTAAAAATATTATAAGCAAAAATATAAATTATATATCTTAACTATATCTTATTCTAAATCTTAAATATATATAAATCAAAATCCAAGTAAATCTTTTTATGATATATAGTCATATTATTTTTAAGATATATGACAAAGATTATAAGCGAAAAGGTTTGAATGAAAGATGAGAAAAAAAAGGCAGAATTGAGCATATACAATAAAAATGAGGAATTTTTTTATGTTTAGAAAACGAGGAGATTTATATATTTAAGTGTATTAAAAGTTTATATTTTATTATTATTACTATTAAATATTTGTTTAATTACGTGTAAAATTAGACAAATATTAGAAACAATAATTTGTTGGTAGAAAGACTTTTAAATATTGTTATAAACTCATGTTAGGTCCTATGATCGAATTTTAGACAAGACATACAATTTAACAATATCAATATTTGTCATTTAAACATCTACTTAAGTACAAACAAATATTGAATTTACTCCATATATAAGTTGTACACACTTTTAGTCATGAAAAATATAAAAATATTGTGTATTTTAAATTCTTGGTAAAAGTTATTTTATGCGTTCTATTTTAATTGTCTTATTTGTCATTATTCTCTAATTTAAATTATTTATCATTTTACAATATCAATACTACATTTTATATTCCATATTTAATTTTATAGAACTTAATTACTCCACAAACCGTTTAATGTCAAAGCAATAAATTTGACTGATAATATATAAAGAATAGAAATTCAGAATTTAAAGTATAAATTTAATGTTTGACAAATTTTAAAGAAGTAAAAAAAATGTATTTATTCTTATTATTATATTAATATTATCAATTTTAATAATTACTCCTATTGTCCCACAACAACTCTCACTTTTTATCATTTAACACAATAAGCTAAATGAAATAAAGAAAATTGTGTTTTTTTTCTACTTTTCCCTTACCAATTATTAATTTATTTTCAGTATAAAAAAAATATAAAGTAAAAACTAATAAATTGAGATTATACGAATGCATTTATTATAGGTACAATCAAAAAAAATATAATGACTATTATATTATAAAGTACAAATTCATCATTTGACCAACTTTATAAAAATACAAAATGTATTTACCATTATTATATTAGTTATTACTAAATTATAATTAATAAAAAATTTATAAACTCTAAATTTAAGGTTTGACCAAATTTAGAGAAATAATAAATGTATTCACACTTATTATTATCTTACAAAGTCCCGATTCAATGTTTAAACAATTTTAAGAAATAATAAATAATTTCTCTATAATGATATATAAACAAAAATTGTATTTGAAAAAATTAATAAATTGAGTTAAAAATTAAGATAACATACATCAAATTTTCAGATACAATTTTTGTTTGTATTTTATTTTATAAGAAATATGTATTTGTGTGTAAATTTAAAATTAATTGTGTGATTAGTGTCAATTCGACTAACAAATAATTTTAAAATAATCGACGTAGTTATCTGCTAACATTAATATTAATTATAAGATTTAACTCACAAATTTCCAAGTTAACTAATGTTGTCTGAACTATCTATGTTATCTCCTTTTGTCGTATAAAAAAAATATAAAATAAAAACTAATAAATTGAGATTATACAAATGGATTCATTATAGGTACAATCAAAAAAATGTAATGACTATTATATTATATAAAGTACAAATTTATCGTTTGACCAACTTTATAAAACTACAAAATGTATTGACCATTATTATATTAGTTATTACTAAATTATAATTAATAAAAAATTTATAAACTCTAAATTTAAGGTTTGACCAAATTTAGAGAAATAATAAATGTATTTACACTTATTATTATCTTACAAAGTCCCAATTCAATGTTTAAACAATTTTAAGAAATAAAAAATAATTTTTCTATAATGACATATAAACAAAAATTGTATTTGAAAAAATTAATAAATTGAGTTAAAAATTAAGATAACATACATCAAATTTTCAGATACAATTTTTGTTTGTATTTTATTTTATAAGAAATATGTATTTGTGTGTAAATTTAAAATTAATTGTGTGATTAGTGTCAATTCGACTAACAAATAATTTTAAAATAATCGACGTAGTTATCTGCTAACATTAATATTAATTATAAGATTTAACTCACAAATTTCCAAGTTAAACTAATGTTGTCTGAACTATCTATGTTATCTCCTTTTGTCGTATAAAAAAAATATAAAATAAAAACTAATAAATTGAGATTATACAAATGGATTCATTATAGGTACAATCAAAAAAATGTAATGACTATTATATTATATAAAGTACAAATTTATCGTTTGACCAACTTTATAAAACTACAAAATGTATTGACCATTATTATATTAGTTATTACTAAATTATAATTAATAAAAAATTTATAAACTCTAAATTTAAGGTTTGACCAAATTTAGAGAAATAATAAATGTATTCACACTTATTATTATCTTACAAAGTCCCAATTCAATGTTTAAACAATTTTAAGAAATAACAAATAATTTCTCTATAATGATATATAAACAAAAATTGTATTTGAAAAATTAATAAATTAGTTAAAAATTAAGAAAATTTTTAGATACAATTTTTGTTTGTATTTTATTCCATAAGAAATATGTATTTGTGTGAATTTAAAAATTAATTGTGTGATCATAGTCAATTCGACTGACAAGTAACTTTAAAATAAACGACGTAGTTATCTGCTAACATTAATATTAATTATAAGATTTGACTCACAGTTTTCCAAGTTAACTAATGTTGTCCCAACTATCTATGTTATCTCCTTTTGTCAATATAAATAGCCTTCAACCCTTACCTTTTCATTGCAAGTTATATTTTCTTTCAAATAGCTATCACCATCTCCTTCCCTTTCTTGATCCTCTTGTTTTATGCTATGTTTTTGAGCTATTCTTTTTTCCTAAGGCTTTTGTCTTAACGGTGAGATGTCTATAAGGATTTATTCCTTTGTCTAACGGCGGTTTGCGTAGGTAAATAGATTGTTATAAACAACCTTCTAATCTAATGTAATGCAAATCACCATGGAAAGTTTTTGGGATCATGATAGTCGATTTGTTAATTTCGTTTGGCTATCATAATACTAAGTTCCCCCATCGGTACGCCGTTTATGTATTTTGAGTCTTTTGCTGTGTTCACCATCCTTTTTTCAGAAGTTTTCGCTTAGTCTTTTTCAAATATCAAAATTGTATTAGACTATAGTGATCTATTTCTGAAGAGGCACTCAACTTTATGAAATCGAAATTATCACAATTAGTTGTATGTCATTTGTACCTTTTAGAAGTAATATTAAATTTTAACGATGTAAATCTTTGTACATTTTGTACTCCAATAAATAATAACAATATTCTTTTATTGTCAATGACTTCTTTTGTGTACCTACTATCTTACTATTCATGCGACCAGCTAGAAAGTGGCTTTTTATTTTATTTTATTGATACTCATCTAAATTTTAGTTCATTTAGTTTAGCTGCCTTGAATGTTTCGGTCCAAAAAAATTTAAAATTAAGAAAAATTTACTTTTAGAATCTTGGTAACGAATATTTCTGAAAATGAAGAAAATTAAAAATAAAAATTGTAAACTTCACGGTTCAAAAATGTGTTTTTGATATTGTCAACCCAAATTTAAGGTGTGAGATCTAGACATAGGGATGTTTAATTTTTTTGGTTAAATTACTTTTTTAATTTATTAATTTATTTTTTGACTTTATTTTGATTTTTTAGTTATTTTTCTTTTGATTTTGATCGTTTAATTATATTTTTGTTTGTCAGATCATTTTCGTTAATTTCTAAGTAGTAATAACTTAATAAGTAGATCGATGTTATGGATAAAATATTTAAAGAATAACCATGTTGAGTAACACCTTTTGCTCGGTTTCAAAATGTAGTCAAGTTTATTTAATTAGATTCTCACATTGATTCAACTCAACATAATGAATTAACGAGGTATATATATATATATATATATATATATATATTCTTATCGACTGCCACAAGTAGCACCACTCTCTTTCATACTCCCTTTACAATATTGGTTTTTTTATTGAATGATAATAGCATTTTATGTGGAACTCATTTTAAAGTGATAAGATAAATCTTATATTTCACTTAATAAGAATGTTTCATATAAATTCTCAATCAAGTTAAATATCACTTACTCTCGGATATTTAACTATAAAAAAGAATCATTATAATATTTTCGAAGTACGAGAATATTTTTTTTAATTATAAAAAATTTTGTTCTCGTAATGCACAATAGACAACCGTTTTATATATTTTTGTTACGGTTATATATACTTTTGACTCCCTTTTATTTTAACTAAAATATTATTTTAATTTCCTCTTCTAAAATTGAGATTTTAGTTCTGATATTTCACTAGTTTTAGGATTTTACTCCAAAACTTAATTTGAGACTTATTTTTATAATGTGTAGTATTTATTAATGATATGACATAACTTATTTGAACCAGAAACAATTAATTTAAAAGTAATAAAATTGTATTCAACCAATGAAACTGGAAAAAAAATTGTAACTGATTTTTTGGTCCAAATCAATAATGTAATACATCAAATGTAATTCATCACCATTTTTGTAATTGTAATTTTTTATTATAATGATTATAACACCTCATAAAAATAAACTTTAAATTAAATAATGGAGAAAAATCTCACAAACTATGAAATAAGAGAATTAAAATATTTGATTAAATATGGGACACTAGAATCATGTTTCGGAAAGAAAAAAAAGGTACACAAAAATTACATTTAAACATAAATTTTATAATTTTTATGCAATATTGTTAATAATCGTTTTTGAAGAGTGTAATGACAATGGTTTTGTATTGATTCATTTTAACCACGTTTATGTTAGCGTTGCTTTTATATATTTTTTATAAAATACAAAAAAATAACCATTCTAGTAAACTTTGAAGAAACTTAAGTGCAAAAATCTCCTCATTTTCATTGTAATGCTCAAACCCTAAGTTCTTGTTCTAATTGACAAGTTCAAGAAACTTCATCAACTTCTTCCCTCTGCCCTAACTAAATAACATCATCTCACACTACAAAATAACCGTAAAACCCTACATGAGACTTCCACTCCATTCGTCGAACAAAAAAACTAAAACGAAAATTGAAATTACGATATTGTTGAGGAGATGCTCAATTTGCTTGAATTTTTTATGTGGATTTAATTGCTTCTAAATGAGACGAAAGATCTAACCAAATGACTTCCTGATTCAAAGTAGCAAATGAAATAAGGAGAAAATGAAGATAGTAAACCAACGAAGTTGAGAAGATGAAGAAAGAGGTATCACAACCATAAATCGTTGATAGCCAATAAAGATTCACCATATTGGTGAATATGTCATTGATAAGAATCATTTAGGATTATAATCCAAGTATCAAATAGGAGACTTTTTCTAGGGAACCAAAGAGAAAATCGTTCATCCATCATTCTCATTAGAAAAAATTTATTTCGTTTCAAACTTATTTCAAATGAGGTCACAAATGTCTACTTGTAACAAGACTTTTTCATAAAACTGAATGGGAAATAAGTGGCAGCACTCTCTAGGTTTATACTAGGGTTACATCATATTTTCAAAAAATCATCTAAATCTAATTTAAAAATATTACAATCTCAAATTTCAACAAACTACCAATTATTACAAACTCAATTTAAATAAACAAAAATTAATCTTAATTTATTAACATATGAACTATCTTCTTGCTATTGAAATCCTCATCAACTTTAGATTACTTTTTTAGGTGAAATCCCATATCGATTTTACTTCGATAATGATCACGAGGACACGTGATTATGAATAGTGATTGACATATGACTATCTTACCGATAATGCTACGTATATGCTTGGGGAAAGGATTTGGACTCTTCTTTGTTTGGTTATACAGATGCTCGTTTAATTTATGATCATAAGTAAGTAACATAAAATAAATAATGAGGTATTCGTATATCCAAACAAATTAGAGATAAAGTTCAAATCCTTCTCCCTAAACAGATCAATAAAGACATTAGTAAAATAATAATAAGTCAATCAACATCCAGACTCACGCGTCCTCATGACTATAGTAAGTAAAATGGTTATGCAATTTCACCTAAAAAAGTTATTCAAAGTAAATCAAATTGAAAATATTATCAACGACATTATCATTTTAATTTTCGTTTTAGAGGTTGAAGCAGAAATGATAGGATGGATTTTACAGTTATTTTAAACTATGAAGTCGATTTCTTCAATTAGGGAAAAGGAAAGAGGTTAATGAAGCTTGTCAAAATCGTCAATGAGAGTGAGAACATATAGTTTTGATCGAAAAACTTATTGTTTTAATGGTTTTTTTTTTTTTTTTGTATTTTGTATATGCGGAAGTTGAATTTATATCTGATATATTTTGTATCTGCTTTTGTATAAAATCTCATATCATAAAATTTTATTTATTGCTCTATATATAGAACTAAATTGTAGTATAAAAACATATCATATCTCAAAAATAATGAACAAATCTTAAACATATTATAAACAAAAATATAAATTATATATCCTTACTATATCTTATTCTAAATCTTAAATATATATAAATCAAAATCCAAATAAATCTTTTTAAGATATATATAGTCATATTATTTTTAAGATATATGACAAAGATTATAAGCGAAAAGGTTTGAAAGAAAGATCATAAGAAAAAAAGGCAGAATTGAGCATATACAATAAAAATGAAGAGTTTTTTTAAGTTCAGAAAACGAGGAGATTTATATATTTAAGTGTATTAAAAGTTTATATTTTATTATTATTACTATTAAATATTTTTTAATTACGTGTAAAATTTGACAAATATTGAAAAAAAAATTTGTTGGTAGAAAGACTTAAATATTGCTATAAACTCACGCAAGGTCTTATGTTTGAATTGTAGACAAAACGTGCAATCTAATAATATTGATATTTGTCAGTTAAGTATCGACTTAAGTACAAACAAATATTGTATTTACTCCATATATAAGTTGTACACACTTTTAGTCATGAAAAATATAAAAATATTGTGTATTTTAAATTCTTGATAAAAAAAATTTTATGCGTTCTATTTTAGTTGTCTCATTTGTCATTATTCTCTAATTCAAATTATTTATCATTTTACAATATCAATACTATATTTTATATTTCATATTTAATTTTATAGAACTTAATTACTCCACAAACCATTTAATGTCATAGCAATAAATTTGACTCGTAATATATAAAGAATAGAAATTAAGAATTTAAAGTATAAATTTAATGTTTGACAAATTTTAAAGAAGTAAAAAAAATTGTATTTATTCTTATTATTATATTAAATTTATCAATTTTAATAATTACTCCTATTGTCCCACAACAACTCTCTCTTTTTATCATTTAACACAATAAGCTAAATGAAATAAAGAGAATTGTGTTTTTTTTCTACTTTTCCCTTATCAATTATTAATTTATTTTCTGTATAAAAAAATATAAAGTAAAAAATAATAACTTGAGTATACGAATGGATTTCATTAATATAGGTACAATCAAAAAAATATAATGACTATTATATTATAAAGTACAAATTCATCGTTTGACCAACTTTATAAAAATACAAAATGTATTGACTATTATTATATTAGTTATTACTAAATTATAATTAATAAAAAATTTATAAACTCTAAATTTAAGGTTTGACCAAATTTAGATAAATAATAAATGTATTCACACTTATTATTATCTTACAAAGTCCCAATTCAATGTTTAAACAATTTTAAGAAATAACAAATAATTTCTCTATAATGAAATATAAACAAAAATTGTATTTAAAAAATTAATAAATCTAGTTAAAAATTAAGATAATATACATTAAATTTTCAGATACAATTTTTGTTTTTATTTTATTTCATAAAAAATGTGTATTTGTGTGTGAATTTACAAATTAATTGTGTGATTAATGTCAATTCGACTAACAAATAATTTTAAAATAAACGACGTAGTTATCTGCTAGCATTAATATTAATTAGGCTAAATAACACTCGTGACCCCTTAACTTAATTTCAGTTAACGTTTTAGTACTTTATCTTATTTTTCCCGATTTAGTCCTTTATTTTAATTTTAAGTGAAATAAAGAATGAAAATGTGAGTTTATTTGTAGATTTGAGTTACGAGTCAGATAAAATTTGTATTATATGAAAGAATGTAACTAATTTTATGTGTTTTGGTTGAAAATTTTGATGAATTTTTGTAAAAAACAGGATTATATTGTTGACATTTTAAAATATAAAATATCAAATTGTTACTTAAAATTAAAATAAAAGACCAACCGGGAAAAAAAAAAGATAAAGGACTAAAACGTTAATAGAAATTAAGTTAAGGGACCACGAGTGCTATTTAGCCTATTAATTATAAGATTTGACTCACAAATTTCCAAGTTAACTAATGTTGTCTCATCTATCTATGTTATCTCCTTTTGTCAATATAAATAGCCTTCAACCCTTACCTTTTCATTGCAAGTTATATTTTCTTTCAAATGGCTATCACCATCTCCTTCCCTTTCTTGATCCTCTTGTTTTATGCTGTGTTTTTGAGCGATTCTTGTTTTCCTAAGGCTTTTGTCTTAACAGTGATACGTCTATAAGGATTTATTCCTTTGTCTAACGGCGGTTTACGTAGATAAATAGATTGTTATAAACAACCGTCTAATCTAATCTAATGCAAATCACCATGGGAGATTTTTGGGAACATGATAGCCGATTTGTTAATTTCGTTTGGCTATCATAATACTAAGTTCCCCCATCGGTACGCCGTTTATGTATTTTGTGCCTTTTGCTATGTTCTCTATCCTTTTTTCAGAATCTTTCGCTTAGTCTTTTTAAATATCAAAATTTTATTAAGCTGTGGTGATCTATTTCTGAAGAGGCACTCAACTTTATAAAATCAAAGAAATTGTCACAATTAGTTGTATATTATTTGTACTTTTTAGAAGTAATATTGAATGTTTGACGATGTAAATCTTTGTACATTTTATATTCCAATAAATAATAATAATATTCTTTTATTGTCAATGTGTACCTACCATCTTACTATTCATGCGATCAGCTAGAAAGTGGCTTTTTATTTATTTATTTATCGATACTCATCTAAATTTTAGTTCATTTAGTTTGGCTGCCTTGAATGTTTCGGTCCAAAAAAGTCTAAAATTAAGAAAAATTCACTTTTGGAATCTTGGTAAAGAATATTACAGAGAATGAAGAAAAATAAAAATAAAAATAAAAATTGTAAACTTCACGGTTCAAAAATGTTTTTTGATATTGTCAACCCAAATTTAAGGTGTGAGATCTAGACATAGGGATGCTTAATTTTCTTGGTTAAATTATGTTTTTAATCTATTGATTTATTTTTTGACTTTATTTTGATTTTTTAGTTATTTTTCTTTTGATTTTGATCATTTAACTATATTTTTGCTTGTCAAATCATTTTCGTTAATTTCTAACAAAAAAAAGTGTTAAGTTTTGTTATCTCACTTATTTTTAAACTCATAAATCAAAAAATTTATAATCTTCGATATAAAAACTCTTAAAATTTATTAAATCTATCGGTTTCAAACTCATCTTTCAAATTCAAAAAGAAAAAAATGAAAAATACTCAAATTCATTTATAGTTGACATAAATGTTGATGTGATGAAAAAAAGAAATTTTATATACTCACAAAATTTCATAAGGCTCTTGTATAACAGTGAATGTTGAACTCACATTTGCTTCAAATTTTGAATTTAATGGCCGTAAAATAATTATTAATGTTATTGTCATTAATAATATTTTTCATTCTCAATTACAAAAGTTTAGTCAATTTTTTTTTAATTTTAAAATAGATAAGTACATGTATAATTTATTTTATAGGATTGTTTTTTTTTTTGTATAATATGGTTTCGATAAGTACGAGTATTAATATATATATATATAATAACATATTTATAGTAATAATTATATAATTTTAAATTTTCATAGTATTTATTGTTTCGATGTTATCCAAGCCATGCATATCTTAAAATAAAATTTGAAATTAATACGACAAATATCATTAAAAAAATTAAAAAATAAAAATAAATATAACAATACGGCCATCAGTGTGTAAAAAAAAGTATATATGGCTATGAATAATTAAAATTGATTGTTGCTCAAGGGTACTTATTTATTTTGGAAAATAGGGTCGGCCTAAAGGAGACGAACGAGGTATCTGAATTTTTAATTTATATTTTGATTTAATTAATATTATTAATTTTTTAATATTATTTTTTTTTTAGTCTTTATAGTATAAATTTGACTCTTTAATTTTGATACTAATTAATTCAATAAAAAAATTACTCAATCATGTGAATATATTTAATATTTTTATGTACATTGTTTGACATTGTATTCGTCGAAAAAAATTGTTTGATATTCTAAAAATAATTTGGTTTAAAATGCCTCCAATTTAATTAATGTTAAAAAAAATTTGGTCAAAATTTATTGTTAATTTTTAATTAAAGTGGTTCATTTTAAATTTTGTTTTAGACCTCGAGAATCATTGGACCCTATTGAAAACATTAACTTCATACAATTAGAAGAAAATAATTTTGACATATTACGATATTGATTTGGGAAGGATCATGCTAAAACTTATGGAGCTTGAAAACTATTTTGCAAAGTTTTGAATTCGTTAAAAGTAACTTCTTGTTGTGCAATTCAATGTGCAAAGGACAAAATGGGAAGAAAGTTTCTCATTTTATTTGGTTCTGGTTGGAGTGCAACAATGTTTTTTTTTTAATGTGAAAGTGGCTAATATTATGTAGGTAGAAATAAGAAGTTTGTTTTTTTAGATTGTTGGAGTAGACCCATTTTGTGTCTTCAAAGAATTTGATGTTGTTTTTTTGTAATGAGTTTGGAGTAACTCTTATATTCATATTAATAAATTTTCTTATAAAAAACATTGACATGTCTTTTCTAAATGAAGAATCCAAGTTACACATCCAAATAGGAGCAGAAATTTTCAACATATTTGTAATCCAATTTAGCATCATAGATATACTTCTTTATGACAATCAATTTATTCAACATATTTGTAATCCAAGTGCTTGGATATGGAATATACATTTGAAACACTTAAGATGATCAACATGCACAACTTTTGGATTATGAAATAGAAAGAAAATCCAAAGTAAAGTAAACATTAGTGAGCGCAATAAAGTTTCATTAAACATTTTCTTACATAATATGATATAAGAGTGCAATAAAGTTTCATCAAAAGATTATGCTAGTAATAGTATAACATCGAGAAGTTTCATCAACCTCTTTCATCTGCCCTAACTGAAGAACATGACCTCACACTTCAAAATAATTGCAAAATTTGCCTAAGATTTCTGCTTCAACCATCGAACGACAAACCAAAACCAACACTAAAGCGATGATGTCATTGAGGATATTCTCAATTTTTTTACTTTTGATGTCAATTTAACTACTTCCACAAGAGATGGAAGATCTAATCAAGTGGATTATTGATTCAAAGTAGTAATGAAAGGGGAAAATGAAAAAGATAAACATGAATTAGTTTGAGAAAATGAAGAATGAGGGGCCACAATCATGTGGTTGATAAACCATGAGGTCCTCATGAACTTTGGATCACTTTTTGAGGTCAAATGTATAATGATTTTACTTCTATGTCACTCATGAAGACACTTGAGTGTGGGTATTAAACTTGACCTATGATTATGTTACAGGTGTGCTACCAATATACTTGAGGAAAAGAATTTGACTCCATTTTTGTTTTGTTTGGCTATATGGATTCTCCATTATTCTTTTATCATAGGTAAGTAACATTAAATAATAGAGTATCCATATATCCAAACAAAATTGAGATTTTTGAGTCCAAAACTTTCTCTCTAAAAAGATCAAAAGTGTCATTGGTCACACAACCATAGGGCAATCAACATCCACACTCATGCGTTCTCGTGAGCAACGTAGAAATAAAATCGTTCTGCAATTCTACCTCAAAAAGTGATTCAAAATAAAAGCAAATTTAGAATATCCTAAATGACATGTTGGTTTTCTCGTACGACTATTGGAGCAGAAATATCCTGGAGGATTTTGTAGTTATCTTGAAATGAGGTTGAGTCATTCAATTAGGGCAAAAGAAAGAGGTTGGCGAAGATTCTCGAACTTTGCAATGAGAGCAAGAATACAAGGTTTTGAATAGAAAGCCAATATTGTTTGTGTGAGTGAGGGATTTGGTATGAGGCCGAGAAAGGTCTTGGCCGTGGAGGATTAGGTCTCAAATGTAAAGATCACGATAGTTTGATAAAGATTTTAAATGAAAATATTTCAAAGAAAAAAGACAGAGTTGAGCGTGTACAATAAAAATGAATACATTTTATTTAAGTGCATTAAAAGTTTTCAAGCACTTAAATAAATATTGAATTTACTCCATATTAAAGATGTATACACTTCTTGTCTTTGAATGAAAAAGATTGTATATTATAAATTCTTGATAAAAAATAATACATAGAATAAAAATTAGTAATTTTGAAGTATAAATTTAAAGCTTTACCTATTTTATAAAAATAAAATAAAATGTACATACCTTATTATAGTTATTAATAAATATTTTACATAGTCTAAATTTGATGTTTGACCAATTGTATAGAAATAGAAAAGAATGTATTGACCTTATTATTATATAAAGATTATAATTGTTAATAATTACTCCATCTATTCCACAATAAACTGCTTTTATTAATTTTTCCTTAAAGGATTGGTTTATTTCCATTATAAAAAATACGAACGGAAGAATAATAATTTGAGAGTTATACATATAATAATAGTTTCAATCTCTAACAACATCAAATAAAAAATAAAAATATGAGTTTATTTGAAGATTTGAGTTACGAATTTGATAAATTTGTATTATATTAAATAATATAATTAATTTTATGGATTTTGGTTGAAAATTTTGATGAATTTTTTAATTTATTGTAAAAAAAAGGATAATATTGTTGACATTTTAAAACATAAAAGATCAAACTATCACTTAAAATTAAAATAAAGGACCAAATCGGGAAGAAAAAAAAAGATAAAGAACTAAAACGTTAACTGAAATCAAGTTAAGGGACCACGGTGCTATTTAGCCTAATAATAAATAAAGGTCACAATTGAAACAAATAATTAAGAAGAGTGCTAACAACAAACTCTCTAACACAATTTTCACAAACTCTCTAACACAATTTTCAATACATTTTCTTTAATTGATCAAAATTCGCACATATCCCACCAAGTTATGTGGGACTCATATGAATTTAGTGGGATCCATGTGAGTTTTAAACAATTAAAAAAAGTGTATTAAAAAATATGTGTTAAAAAATATGTTGTTAGCATTATTTAATAATTAATATTAAATTAAAAACAACATTCATTTTGATTTATTTTTTTTTTGCAAATTAATGTGATCGTTATTAAAGGACAAGTGGGGTAATTTTTATAAAGTCCAAATTCAATATCTGACCACATTTATAGAAATAAAAAATTTATTTACCAGTATTACTATAATAGATATTTAAAAACTCTTAATTAAATGTTTGACCAATTAATAAATTTTTATAAACTCTGAATTCAAAGTCTCAATTCAATGTTTAACCAATTTTATGGAAATATAAAATTTGTAATAATTTTTGACAAATAATACTATTACTATTATCATTGTAAGGCTAGTAAATAATATACTCTTCGTTTAAGAAAATAAATAATATTTATTATATTCAATATCTAATATGTGAAACCGAGTGTGCAGTTTGAAATAGGCTAAACCAAGTTAAAATTTGTAATATTTAAGTCTAATATGTCAAAAAATATATGGTCTAAGCTAATCTATGGCATTTCATAAACTTACTTTTTAAGTATGAATCTAATTTTAATTTAAGTCAAGTATGATATGTTAGTCTATTTAAAAATATATTTTATTTTAACATAATTAAATATACTTTTAAATAGTCTAACACATAATATATTAATAAAATTAAATTCTATTTTAAAATTTAACTTCACAACCTGACTTTAAAAGAAAGACCTTATGAAGTTGATTTTATTTTATGAATGAAATTATTGTATTATCATAAGATATCGTCTCACAAGGTCACACTCAATACACCTCTTAAATATAATTATATAAACATGTATGTATTCATATTATGAATAAGGAAAGGAACAACTTTCAATGTTTTAAAATATATATATATATATATATATATGTTAGCATTTGATATTTTCAAATATATTAAGAAAAACTAATAGTGTAATTGATAAGTATATTTTATGTATAATTATTATTTCCTCAATCACGAAATATAAATTATTCTATAAAAAATATTATGTTGTTTTACGTTATCAATAAAGTTTTAATGGTGTTTTTCTTATTACTCCTTATTATTTATTAGTCTCACTTTTTTTAATTTTAGTAATTTATTTTTCTCATACTCTTAATGAAATGCATTTTTGAAAAAAAGGTCGCAATTTCTTTTTTATATGAAAAGTAACTATGTTTCTT
>JBBPBO010000002.1:31038529-31181246 GCA_037974295.1 Cicer cuneatum | reverse complement strand
TTTTGTGTATAAATACTAAAAATATCATCCTATTAGTATAGATATATAAACATGCCTTATTCACTTTAGATTATAGAAAAAACATAATAATATTTTCATACATATTGATTCCATAATTCTATATAACATGAAATTGACCTATTAAAAAAATACATAAATTGACATTGAATTGAATGTGTGATTTTGTTTCTATATTTTCTTAAAAAAAATCAAGATTTAAAAAATTCTTAAATTTATAAATACAATCTCTCAATTGTCATTGACTTGATTATTGAATTATGATTGCAATCTCACTATAATGGAAATAAATATTATCAATTAAACAATAAAATACACGATTTATTTATTCATCATCTTCCTTTACTATTGGTGGAATTAAAAATGTATCATTCAAAATGAATAATTTCTTACTATTATTTTCAATAATTTTAAATAATCGTCCATTATCAATTTATCACCAATTTACCATTAACAAAAAACATATCAATCCTACATCTTGCAATAATTGCAAATTATAAATTACAATAATTACAAATTCAATAGTTATTTTGTATTGCATATTTAAACATGAATAAAATTTGTACTGATAGTAATTTTCGTTGGCCTAATAGGCATATTTAAATTTTGATTATGTTGCATATAGACATATTTTACCCATATTAATAAATTATACTATCACAAAATAAAAATTATTATTTCAATAAATAAATAAACTTAACCTTTGCACCAAATCCATGCAAATCACTCCTTTCATCAAATCAAATAATGCATAATTTTTTATATTATTGCACAAGTTTCAATACGTAAAATGAATATGAAAGGTAAAGATTTTGGACTTGATTAATTTTTTTAAAATGCAAGCCATACTATATTGGATTCAGTTAGGGTATGTTTGAGATTTGGTTCTCAAAGGGGTTTGGAGAAGAGGATTTTAGAGTACTAAGTGAATATTTTGTATATACGAGATTTAAAAAAATTGAAAGAATAATATGACAAATAAATATAGAATATTTTAATTTAACATAATTTATTTTTAAAAATATTTTATAACATTTTTAATTTGAAAATGAAAAATAAATTCTCATTTCTTCTCCTTCAAAACTCAACTCCTAAACATAAAAGTCACAATAGAAGGTCTATTTAAACATATTGGGCCAAAGACTACAAGTCTATTTTATAAAAAATACTACACGCACAAAATATAATATTTAAAAAAAAATTATTCAAATTTTATGTTAAACTCTCTTTTATATATTGGATTAATGCAAAGTTAAAAGTTAATATATGACTTCAAAGGTATGCATATATATATATATATATATATATATATATATATATATTATGTTGTGTGTGTGTAATTTATATTATTATATTAAAATCATTTTGTTTTAAATTAGGGGATGGCTAAATATTTATTATCAATGTTCCCACTACGGATCATTTTAAAAATGTGTCACATTTTATTTGAACTTTATTTCTTAAGTTTCTAACGTCAATCTCTCCATATTAAAAATAATTAAATTCAACATATATTAATATATACATTATTAAATTTTTATGTCATATTCAATGTAAATTTTTATTTGTAATTATAACAATGTTAAAAAATTATAATTTACATTTAAATAATCGTTTTTATATTTCGTGCAATGTACAAGCTCAAATATACTAGTTAGCATTAATTAGTATTAACTCTTAAAGACAAATTAATTAGTATCAATTATGAGTGGATTATTTTGTTTTACTAGTTATGAGTTTATTTAAAAGTAAATGTATTTAGCAATTTGTATTTGAACTTATCATCTAAGGATAAGTTTGTTTTCAAAAAGAGGACTTAAATTTAGGACGGAGTTAGTAAGATCTAATTATTTGGACCCTGAAGAACTTTAATTGAAGGAATAAGGGACTCAAAAAATTAAAGGAATTAGACAAGTATAACACAAAAAGAGACATTGTTTTTAAATTAGAAAAAGTAAGGAACGTCGCAAAAAAATCTTAACTTTGTTTTTCTTTTCTGTAATTTTCCTTAAAAATAATATAAGATAATTTGATCAACTTTTTAGTGTAAGAAATTGTCAAGAAATGCTTGGCTGTATTACTAATTAGTTTCAAATACTCCAAGTCCTAAGCTAGTATATAAAATGATTTTTATTGGAATTAATATCATAAATAAAATTGTATTTTAAAAAATAAAGTAGAAAGATTTTATCTAGATGATAAAATCTCAATAATTAAATATAATTAAATTTGTGTGAAATTGATTTGCATTACAAAAAAATAATACTTCTTAAAAAACTTCAAAATTTCTTTATACATGTAACTTTTTTTCTAAAATACGGTATTTTTTCATTCAAATCGATAGAAATTAATAAAATGACATAATGCCAACAAATGTGACAAAGACTACGGATATAATAAAATTGAAGTTCTTGAAATATCATGTTTTCGAAATTGTAATGTTGAAGAGATCAAAGTCATTAAATGAATTTACATGATCAAAGTTCATCTCTCAATTTGAAATAAACATTACATCTAGATGGAAAATCAAATTAACATGATACCAAGACGAAGAACAAAACGTCGCATTGAAACGAAATAACGAAAGAAAAAAAATTAAATATATTATATAAATCCTTTATTTAAATAAAAGAAAAAACGATTTAAAGAGGTAAATCAGACTAAAAATTGGTCGAGGAAAATGAAACAAAAGAATCGGATGAAGATGGAGGAAGCGGCTGCATAATAGTAAAATACATATAGTTGATAGTAAACATTAATCCTAGTAAATAAATTTGTAGATCAAGCCCTTCCTGCAGAGCCAAAGAGATGCATCTTTTCTGCAACCACAGCTTTCATGGCTTCCTTGGCAGAAGCCATAACATGAACTAGATCTGTTTTTGGAGTAATGAGTGAGTCCAAGTATGCTTTTCTTACTTCAGTGTTCACATTGAACTTTCTGACACCAAGATTTATGCATTCCTGTCAGGAATCAAGAAGCTCTTACAAGATTAGCAATATAAACTTTCGAATCGACATTGCCCATCACACATGAATGTTATTTTTTATGAATAAGAGGTTCAACATAAAGGATAGCTTCCAAAGGCCCTATTTGAATAAAGAACATAATTAAATGCTCATAACATAAGTGTTTCTCGTATAAATGCTAATGTATACGTTATTCCTATAACAAAAGAGAACAAGAAATTGTCTTTATATAAGTTATAAGCTGTTTTCAAAAGTTATCCTAGAAAGATCATAGAAATAAGTTGAAAACAGTTTATGAACATATCATAACATGTTCTTAAAAGCTCTTTCGAACAACCTCACGAGTGTTTATGTCAATAGATAAATTTAAATAAGTTAATTCAAACAAACTTAAAATTTGTGATGTATTGCAACTGTATCCCGAGCTTCATTGCTCATAGCATGTAAACGGTTACTTGGAAGACAGATAAAAATCTAAAGTTAACTTCCAAAATATTTTATCTAGATGTCTGTACCTTAACAAGTTCTTCGCCCAAACCTGACGCACCATGAAGCACCAGAAAAACCCCTTTTTTCAGGCTCAAAGCATGCAGCTCCTAAACATTGAATGTTAAAATTGCACAAGGAAAAGAAACCTCAACTATGGGTTAAATGATGATCCGTACGGAAACATTAGGCATCCACCCCCACCAAAATTTTGTTGTTTGAAAAGCAAAATAAAAAGGAAGATTTTACTTCTGCTGAAAGTTTAATTAGGAGCTTTTCTTTGTTTTTTACTTTTTAGTAAATAAGTAAATGCATGGAAATTACAAGCAAAATTATAGTATCACCTTCAGCAAATCTAATCTGAGATTTGGTCCACTTGCCGGATACTTTCCATGCACATTACCAATACATACTGCCAAAGCATCTATGCCAGTCTCATCAATGAATTTTTCCGCCTGAAATTAATGAGACTCGCATTAATAAATTTAGCAATGTCAAGCACAGAAGAATATTGTGAGATCTTTTTATAGAGGAGATAGCAACCATATTAACATCTGTTAGCTTGGCTTCATACTCTTCGACAGTCAAGTCATCTTCTGTCCCTGACAATCTTCCTAGCTCAGCTTCAACCAACATATCTTTTGAGTGAGACAACAATGATATAAATTTTGTGTATGCAGCATTTTCATCGAAAGAAAGATTTGAACCATCCACCATCACAGAACTGAATCCCTGGAAATGTTGCATTCACCATACAATTTTACTCAGGAGAAGTACAGAGATAATAAAGCAATAACTAACAATAAATGCATGGTGCGCCATCTCTGAGATTGAATTTGTTCTGTAAGTATGAGTATTATGCAAGTAGAAATGCAAATTACCAGTTCAAGAGCTTCCACAAGATCTTGCTTTGAAGTTCCATGATCAAAGTGAACAGTAATGGGCACCTGCAAGAAATATAACTAGTGAAATATAACGATAAACTAATATTTATTCAAGTATAAATAAAAATCTCTGTGCTCTCCTCACTCAGAAATGCTCACATCAAATCAGATACATTTAGTAACCTGTAACTTCTAAATAAACATGTGTTGATTGTGTTTAATTACTTCTCTATTTCCTTTGTATGGAACAGTTTTCTTAGAGTAGATTAATGGCTGTGATCTTTCTCAATTTATAAGTTTTGGAGATTCCTTTTTCTATATACAGTATATCTTGCGTTACAGTACATCTTGTGTGGGTGTATATTTTAGTATCATCAAATAAAATGAATAAAAAAAATTAATCTCAATCTATAATTGTTCCTCCACTTGTTTTTTACTCTACTTGCTTTGTTCATGATCTTTCTCATTGTCGTGATAAGTGATAAGTTGTCTACTACGCTATTTGAGTATTCCAGAGTACATAAAAGGCACCGTTGGTATTCCCTTCTTAACATTGTTTTAACTTCAAATAATTTTGCATTCTTATTAAAAATGAAGAAAGGAAAATAAAATGAAAAACTTCAAATAATATCATTGCCACTTACACTGGCACGCTCTGCAGCAGAAATGCAACAAGCAACCAAGGGAATTCCTCCTTGCTTCAAGGCGCCAGGATGAATCTGAAAATTATATAGGTTGTACAAAAGTACTTTCAAAACACCAAGTTTTAAAAATATAAAATAGAAGAATTTCCAGTCATCTAAAAAACCATATACAACGTGATGCACATACTTATTGAGCATAATAATTACTAATATGAAAAAATCTATCAAGAGTGCAATAAAGTTTACTTATATGTATTAGGCAGTTATTCTTAGAAATTTTAGAATTTCCACTTCGGATATTTCATTATTACTAGCAATTTTTTCATGAGCAAACTTCCCCAATGGCTTAGGTTGGTACGTGAAAGCATAGGAATGGTTTTGTAGTTAACAAATCCCTTTGGGCTTGAAGTTTGCTTCTTACCTGTAATATTGCAGGACTTAGCGCTTCCTCTGCAGCAGAAACAACAGCTTGAACTCCTTCCATATTATAGACATTAAATGCCCCAACAGCATATCCACCATTTTCTGCATTCTTTATGCCAAAAAGAACAAAATTCAGTATTTACAAAGACTCAGCTGCAAAACCTTGAACCAGAGTATCCTTACATTAAGAATCTCTTTGGTTGATGAAAGTCTCGTTGGACAAGTCCAGGACTTCACCACTTCTGCCAACGCTCCGCTATCACCGACATTACCTACCAAAGACAGATTATTTTAGATAAATTAAGATGAGATATAGAATGAAGAAAGATATAATTTTACAGTACCAGATACTCAGACTTAAAAAAACTTACCTGGGAAGACAATGTAAGGAACTCCAGGATGTCTACTTTCAGGGCCTAGTTGCCACAAGGGAATTCCGGCAAGTGCTTGTCCAACAATCTTGGCACATCTTGCACCAAGGGCTTTTGTAGCAAGGTCTGAAGAGGTAATACCACCCTAGAAAAGGTACTATTTGTCAGGGTTTGATCAAAACTTGGGACATACACAAAAAGGAAGGATATTTGATTGGGTTTTATCTGATCAAATATCAAGCAGGAACGGAATTATTTTATTAACTTGTAAAAAGAAGTAAGATAAGAAATAAACTTTTTCTATGCATAATCAATAAATAGCAGAATGCAGATTCACTAAGTCATTTAAATATAGAGTACCTTTGCAATTATATAGCGAGGTTTTGTAGTTATTCTTTTCATTATTTCCACCAAAGCAGAACTCACTTTATAGTTAATGTCCAAACTCTCAGAGGCAGCTGCAAATTGGAAATAAACTAGAAGATTAGAATGAGGGGCATAAAATTTATTCACGTGTTTAACTGCACTAGCATTTTTTGAATGGTCAGAACAACAACAGAGAAGCTATCTTAGAGATGATCTTGAATGCTAATACAGTTCTAAAATCTTGGAAAGAAGGAAGTGGAGAGAAGAAATAAAAACCAAAAAAGAGATAAACAAACTTTTCCCAGTTATGAGATTTCGGCTGGTCAATATAAGTGTGTCTTTGTGAGCTTTAAGATATACATCTGCTAATTCGGCTGTTTTACTGATTTCATCCTCCCTCTCCTCAATAGACCTCATTGCAAGTTTGTCAACGGAAACCTATTACAGAAGAATCTTAATAAGACCAGCAAAGAAAACTTGCAAAGAAAGATTGCATTACGCATAAAAATGAATGCTTTCAGTAAACTGATTTTCATGATTGTTCTCTACATGAGAGGATTAAAACTAACAAATGATGTAAATAAATTAAAGATGTTGGTCACCTCAATGCTTCTTAAGAAATCACCACACTGTAATTTAAGCTCTTCAACCTGGGATTATAAGCATGAGAGGGAAAAAAAATTGAGAAAATGGGTTTGCTTGGTAAATTGTATATCAATAACTTGATTTAACTTCTGACCTGCTTTGTCGTCTTTGGAACATAAGATCCCACAATTATCAAACCTCCATTCCTTTCTCTAGCTATTCCTAGATCCTTCGGCAATACCGGAGGCTTAGAGATGATTCCCATACAGGCAGATACAAAGCTAGCAGCAGTACGACACAAGAAATGCTTCCCTGTCAACTCTGCCTGTTAATAAGACAGAACAATACAAGAAGATCATTTTCATCAGTAACAAAACATGCAGAAGGGAAAAAAAACACAGAGGAGAAGAAAGAAGTTTTGCCTTGATCATTCCAAGTGCAAATACAGTCATGTCTCTTTCACTAGCTGCATTAACTATGCATACGGACCCCTGCTTAATACAATATACATAATCTCAGTAAGTGGATTGAATACCTCTACTTCTTCATAATTTCTTGTCTAGGCAAAGAAAAGTTACGTGTTCTTAGAAATTGAAAAGAATCGGCCATAATATTACATACTTTCTGCAAACTGCATAGATGCTGACAAACTGCATCTGGCCCTCCTTTCCTCAAAAGGTGGATAGATATAGATACAACACTACTTGCAAGTATGCGACCATTTGTCTTCTCCTCTACCCACTATATTTCGGTAAAAAGCATCTCAAAACATTATTATTCTTATCAATAATAAGAAAATATAAATTACATTGATCTAATCAACAAAAGGGATAAAAAGTTTTACATCACGTAGATTTGAAGATTTATAGCCAAAAGATGCGTCTTTGGCAAACTCTGTGTCCCCTGCAGGAACAAGCCTGCAGACAAAGATAAGTAGGATTATAGCTTTGCATCTATTCGTAATTCCTTATAGCTAGATCATGAATGGAAAGACATACATTTCGGAATCAGCAACAAAATGTGTATCGTTAATAGTGTAACGACCTCCTTGAAGGAAAAATGGACAAATTATCCATGCATCCATGTCACCCAAAACTGAAATAACAGCTTCTGCTTCCTGTAAACAACAGTCGTGTCATTTTCCAAATTGAAGCATAGTCTCTATCATTGACTACAATAACTATTCAGCTAAAACATGTAATCCTTGCCTCTGGAAAATGACCACGCAAAGTTGAATCTCCCCTCAAAACCACTGTATAATCAATGTTGTCAACTGATTTTGCTGCAGTGTCTAGATTTCTGCAAATCTCTTTTATCAATATAGTGGCCTGTCAAGCATCAAATGTAAATTATGAATTTCATAAAATGCAATATTACTGATTTTATGCTATATCTAAGTGCTGCAACTATTACAGCTCATGACATTATTGGTACATGTGGACTAAGCTCTTTACCTTGTTAGAACTCAGTGCCCTGGAGTTTGTCAAAATGAAAAAGCATTTTGGACATCTTCTAAACTGCTCAATTAGTGAATCAACAGTCCTGCACAGGAACATGTCCAATTGATAATAACTTGAGATTTTACTTCAGAAAGAATATCTTACTTTCAGTTCCAATATCTTGATTAAATTACCACGAAGTGAAAAAATGATTAAAAGTTATCTCAAATAGAAACACCAGTGGTTTTGGCAATTTGGTTTGAGATAATATTATATTATCATGAGAATAATAATATGAAAAGTAGAATTGATTCTGCCAAGCACTTAGATATGACAAAAGAGAATGAAATACTTACCATTCCGTCAATACCTCTATATCATGAACAGTTTGTGTTCCAGTTGGATCATCATCCAGAACAACCAAAATCTTTGAATTGCTTTCTTTTAATTTTTGTATGTCAAGAACATGATCTTGGGGCCACTCGGGTGGAAGAGAATGCAACACAACATCTTTCCTGAGAGACTGGAGTTTTCCCTCAACTCTAACACCAGTTAATGTCTCATAAACCTGAATAAAAGTTGACAAAGCCTTCTGATTATTGTAATCAAAGTGTTTACCTAATGTCTATTATTTCTTGACAAAATCATCTTAGAATTTTAATTGCTAGAGAAGAAACTCAAAATTATAGCTAATGATTGTGAGGTTGTCATTGCCAATGATTAGTTGGCTTTTGACATGGTATCTGATACAGACAAATCAGTAAAAGTGGTAACATGGTGATCAAAATTATTCAATAGCTCTTACTCTGATAAAGGTGATCCAAAGATAGAGATAGAGTACAATGTATTGTTCTACAGGGTATTTGAGAGACCCCCAATGTCTCCTCGATACAATCTCAATTTTTTCCTACTCCTATTAAACCTTCCCCTCCCACTCCAAATCCTCCTGATCAATCAGTTACATCAGTAGAGGTGATATGACCCACATTGCACAGCCTCTTTCTCCTAGTGCATTTCTTTAATTTTATTGAACTCTTATCCATATCAAAGCCTCTATTCCAAGAGTTCGATCCTTGCCACCTCCTTTCTTCTCAACAGATGTTGAATTTTAACACAAGATAGGGTGGGCTTGTACATCGTACATGCTCCGAGCCCAATGGGCTCTCATGTGTGTTGGGTGTGTTAGATATATAAGTGATAAAACCATCCATGAGACTTCAACTAACAACTCAAACTTTTTAGATATTTGGTTATTTATTGGTTGTAAACAACAACCAAGATACAACAATAATACAGACACTAGGGGAAAAGTATAAAATTGTTTCTTAGTTTCGAAAAAATAGTTGATTCAACTGTACATATCAAACAATGAGTTACTGCTTATTATTGAAAATAGCAGAGCCTGAAATTGTTATTTTTGTCAAGCTAATTGCATTCTCATTTTATTTTGATATATCAGAAAGAAAGAAATATCAAATTCTAGAGGTTCTTTCGATCAACATTAGTTGCTCATACCTTGACCACACCAGCATCATCTTTTCGTCCCCAGCCAGCAGCAGAACCTATGCAACAATATTTCAAGTTTGAGCAAGTACTTCTTACAGTTTCTGAAAGTCCTTTTTCAACTTTTCATCATTTGTGAAAACTATTTAGACATGATTCAGAATAGGACATTACGAATTTGTTGTTTGATAGCCGACCCTGACTTATGGACAAGACTTCTGTAGTTGTTTTTGCTAAAAACTATATAGCTAACTTTTATCATCTACATGTTTTATATTTGAGAATTTTGGGTACCACAATAACATGAGCATTTGAAATTAAGACCTCATGGAAATAACACATTAATTACCAATAGCCCTTTACAAGTGGCTTAGTATTTACAAATCATAATAGATGTATCCTCCAGCATATTGAGACACACTTGCAAGGTAGGATAATAATTTGAATATTGTTGTAAATAATATCGTACCTTTAATTATTAGCATATGTTGTATTTCCTCATTTTCTTGATTATTATTTACTAGGAGAAGTCATTCATATTAGAGCTTGTACCTTACACTAATTCAATAATATTCATAATTTTATTTTCATATGGTAAAAAGAGCCCCTAATCTTGGGGGGCTCAATTCCATGCAAAAACCCTAGCCGGCTTCTTTGCGGTTCTCTATACATCATAAAGATTCAAAGTAATATACAGCACCTGACAGATACAGTTGATGAGCAGTAGTTGATAAGTGAAGTGGAACTTTTAAAGAAGATGATTCACGAGTAACAATTCCCTATATATGAAAATATATTAATAAAAGAAATCTTAAAATGTTATTCATATCAAGTGTCTACCAATGCTCTTGCTAAACATATATATATAAAGAGCATATCAAATGAAAGGAGTTTTACAATGAGAGGGTGCGAGAGTTAAATCTTGACTACACAACCATACATGGATGGTCAAGATTATTAGAAAAAGTCATGTGACTTTTTTAAATGATCATGTGTCACTTAAATAACTCTTAATCATGACCATCCATGTATGGTTGTATGGTCAAAATTTAATCCTCTCACTGTAAAACTCCTCTCATTTGATATGCTCCTTATACACACACACACACACACATAAATAGATTCTTTCTAACCATATCCTTCACAAAGATATCAAGCGCTGAATAAGGTGTGTAATCATTATTTAGCATGTGTGGAACGCGATTTTCAAACATCCTACAACAGAAGACATCTCTTAAGCATAGCAGTAACACTTGCTATTCAAATCTATGAATGTGTTATTATATATAAAAAAAAATGCTAACAAAAGCCCTAAAGGCACATGTTAAGGAACCAAATATAGAAATAGTGTCTTGGAACTTGTGTAATTTATTTGTCAAAAGTTTAAAATTTAATCTTTTCAACACAATTTCTATTTTTTGATTTCTTAACATGTGCCCATACAGAAAAATGTTAGCAAGACCCATATAGAAAAGAATGAAATTTAAAATTAGAGAGAGAGGAAGAGAAGCCATGAGCAGAGCGCAAAAGAGAAGCCATGAACACAATCATTACCTCAAAGAGATGATTATGAAAAAGAAAAGAAAAAAAACAACTTTGAATGACTTCGATTTTTTTTCTTATTTTCCTTATTTGGCCAGGGGAAGAGGAGGGAGAAGAGAATGATCACATCATGGAACAGACATACCAGGATGTTCCCCCACTAATTGTAATAAAATCAAACAATAGCCTTGTATTCAAACCCAATCTTGCTGCAAATGCCATTGCCTCAGCAGCTGATGCAATATGAACTCCAGCTAGCAGTTGGTTAACCATCTTTATACCACTGGAGAACAAACCAAAGTGATGTTATACTTTAATTTGAACTAATGATATCTCATTCGCTCAACTTTATTGTCGCCTTCAATCAGAATTAACATTGAATTACCTGTTTCGCTAGTATGAGACAAAGGACTAAAATGGATAAAGAATTATTGGCTTATAATTGAACAATACCTTCCAGAACCACAACCCCCTTTGATAACATAAAGTTTTTCGCTCAAGGCTGATTACAGAAAATCATCATGAATTAACCAGAAAGTTATTTTAGAAAACTCTGTTAACCCAGATGCAGAATTAACATTATTCACTTCTATTTGAAGTACTTGTTACCTTCTAAGACATAACCGACACTCTCAAGAGCATCATCAGTCCCTGAAGCCATTATCTGAGAAATATACATGACTTCAGTGGCTCCGCTCACAAAATCAAAAGAGCAGTTTAACTAAAAACCAATGATGTACTTCATACCGTAAGTGTTCCCAATGAGGCTCTCTGAACACCACCAGATACAGGGGCATCCACCAACTTTAAATTTTTACCTTCATCTGTGTTATTTTCATGTTAACAGTTAACAATTACACAACTACATCCTTCATTGAAGGAATAAAAGCATGCTGTAAAAGGAACTCTGAGAAGCATTCAAGATGAAGGAATAATATCCTTATGAACATCATACAGGTAATCATGACCAAGGTTCAAATATGGGAATCCACAGATTGCACAGTCATTAAACTCACAAAAAATAATCATTTACAAACTTTTACATGAACACATTTCTCTATTTGATCACAAAGAAATATAATCCTAAAATAGAAGAGGATTCTGCACATTTAGACTAATATAATAACACATGTTTTTAAGAATTAGATATATTAGATGGGGGGGAAAACAAACATACACAAATTATCGTAAGAGCTTTTAAATATTACCATTAAACTTCTTGCCAAGTACATCAAATCAAGATATCCCTATATAACTACGGTAAACCATGTTTTAAAGATGAGGGGTGTCCAATGTCCAGTAGTTCTAATATTTTACAATTTGTAACAATACAAACTTCTGTGTCATACTGGGATAATTTTTTTTTCTCCTCGTTCTGGGATAATTTAAACAGTCTATTTCTGTTTGTTTTTAACTTGCACAGCTCTTCAGAGTATTCAAAAATGGGAGGAGACTTTTTTTGCTAATTAAAAATACAAGCTGATAGGATGGTGTACTTATCCATTTTGCTTGACACTAATAAAGCAGAAGCCAACATTAATCTCTTGAAGGTTTTCTAAAACATAGCATGCCTTCGTGTCTCATACCTGGTCAGAAACCTTTACCCAATTATTGAATGGCACTAGTTTGCCTCCAACTTTTATTTTATATATATATTCATCCTATACAACTAGGCTAAGAAACTTTGCGGTCTAGTTTTCTTTCTTCTTGCATGTCACTTAATTCAGTCATTAAATTTCAAGCCCCATTATAAATAGTTGTATTGTAAATAATATATATATTTATATTTATTTTATTTAGCCCACCAATAAGGCCCAATAGGTTTAGATTATTTAAATGAATCAACGCATGCACTATCATTATTATTGAAATAAATTCAAATATATTTTCTACATGGTATCAGAGTCTATCCAAAATCCGTTGGACCACGTGCTATCAGGTCACTGCTATCGGGTCATTCAGGTCACGTCCAGATGTTCAGTCCTGGACGTGAGGCAAATGTGTTAAGAGTCCTACATTGGATGAGATAAAGCCTACAAAGTGTTTATAAGTGGTGGGTAATCTTCACCCTACAAGTCGGTTTTGTGGAGGTTTTGTAGGGCTCAACCCAAATTCTAAGATGGTATTTGAGCCTATTGATGACAAAGTGTTTATAAGTGATGGGTAGTCCTCACCCTACAAGCCGATTTTGTGGGAGTTGTTTAGGGTTCAACCCAAATTCTAAAAAGTTGTGAATTGACAAGTTTGCTCTTGCATAAAATGAGGAAAGGAAATAAGAAATGAAGAAACATAATACACGATAGAAAACCATCACAAAGGAGTAGTAACATACTATGCAATCTACGCTCTAGCTGACTAACATATGCCGGAGAAACTGTAGAAGAGAGAACGATAGATGCACCCGGAGGAAGAACTAGATAGTGCAAATAGAAGGGTCAGTACAGTTAAAAAGATATATAATAATAAGGGCAATTAAAAAATAGATAGTGCAAATAAAAGGGTCAGTACAGTTATAAAGATATATAATAATAATAATAAGGGCACTTAAGATACATATGCGTACCTGAAACAGCACCATTTTCTCCGTATAGAGCATTCTCTGCTTGAACTTCATTCGCAACCATGATTATGAGAACATCAACATCTGGAAGCAATAATATGTGAATAATTGGTTGATGTAGAGGACTTGAAATGTGATTGAGATATTTTTATCTGTATGAATCTAGCAAAATTCATTTACATAAAAAGAACATACCGTTTTAAGCAAAAAGAAATAAACGGTTTCAATATTTGGCTCAAACAACTCATTTGTCTAGTTGCTCATGCACACAACTAATTACCACAAAAGATCATTCTGCACTCTAAGAGCTTACATAAAATTTCTTGGTTCCAATAGCAAAACCATTTAAGTTTTGTTTTATTATATTCCCAATTTGTTTCTTCATTACATGTAATGCACGCAGGCAGCATCTTGTATCAATCATATTAAATGCTAATTGAGAATATCACCCTAATAACTAGTATACACAAAATGGACAAGAACGCAGAAATAGTACAAGAACTCTTGAGGACATTCTTAATCCTAAAAATAATTAGAATCGAAATAATACAGGTTGTAACCACCCGGACAGCTGTACTCAGTTTAATAAACACCAACTAGGAAAATGATACTAAAATCAAAGGTATGACCAACGAAGGAGTAAATAATTGACCGGCTCATTGGCCTACTTTCTGTGGCAACATTAACTCACAGTGAAATTATTATAAGCTATTAACTATGATTGATTTATTGAAGCTCTCAATACATTTGTTCCTTGATTGTTGAATGCTATAAATTTTCTCTCGCTAAGTGGTGACCAGAAAAGAAATAACAATTGGTATAATCAACAATATGACTAGTGAACTAGCATGCCAAGTCATCAGTTTTGACATTCATCATAGTATGAGTATTCAATATAGCGTCCTTTAAAGTGACCATAATGCACTAACAGCAAAGTATGGTAAAGTTTGACTTCACTTACATTTACATAGACAGTTGGAAAACAATTCCTAGTGTCATGACCAATATCTCAGGCCTTTTCAGTCTTACAAAACAGAGAAAAATCACTAATTTATTCATCTTATTACTCATTACTGTATCAAATCATCTGTAGCTCTATAGGTAAGTACCAATTTTTTTGGGTACATAGTACGGTATGTATCAATTTACCTTTACTCACTTCCGCTGGAGAATTTCCAATAGAGCCACCAGCATCTGAAAATCGGATTCGAGTTGGTTCATACACCTAGATGCAAAAATAAAAATAAGGATTTGAAAAGATGCTTATAGTGATCATTTCAACTTTCTACCCTTGATATTCAATTAAAATTCTAGATCATACACAAATTGCTAACAGTAATGCATGCATACAAGTTTAAAAGAAATACCAGCATAAACAGGAAAAAGTAAAGACAGAAACATGAACACAACTTCAAACAATCATGATAAATAGAGTAAGTAAAAACCAGCTTTAGTAAGAAACAGTGTTTGTCTATTATGGCTAAAATCAGCTTTGAATCTTAAATTCTGATGCATATCACGTTGCCACTTCACTTGGTTTTTTTCTTAATGATTAAGAGTTAAGTTAAATTGCTAGTACCTCATTATTTTCATTCAAATCTATATCTAGACATACAAACGAAGTCAACTTTAAATGCAACTCATGAATAAAATTCTAAGTGCTTCCAAAAGATTTAACTTGGACCAGACTTCTGATCTTCTGGTTCATAATGGAAAACGGGAAATTTCTTATTAAATACCAATACTATATTGATAAGGTGGACAAACCGTTGACGAATACAGTCACCAAATCACTATTATGATACCATTATCAAATTTTTTAAGCAATAATAACATTTGTTTAATGTGATATAGCTTAAGAACCCAAAGAGAGAAATTACATCATAACCAAAAACGCTGAAATTCGATCTGAGCAAATGAGTTGCCATGCCAAATCCCATAGCTCCAAGGCCAACAAAACCAACCCACTTCCCACTCTTAGAAGCAGTAATGACTTCAGATGCAAGTTGTTCAGGGTTATATGCATCTGCATTTGCAGCATCTGAAATTTTCACCCCATAAACTTTTTCCCAAATCTGTCATGATGAAGAAGAAAAAAAATGATGTTAATATTGAAAGATAAGAGAAACAAAAGGCATGTAATGAAATCTGTGTGTCGATTACACACTAAGGATCTTATCAATTCAAGGAACTATGGTTACAGTAATTACATAATAATATACAAGAAAAAATCAGCCCATAATTTTTCTATTTACATTATTTCCAATAGTAAAGAAAAAACACTGCAGCTTCTAAAAACAATAACTTCTGATTGAACTACTCAAACAGATGTAAACAAAATTAACCTTAATCAATGTTGTGTCATCGTCATCTTCATAACAAGCATGTGAAACCCCTGAAAAAATGAATTTGCTAAACTATGTCAGCTGCAGGTGGGTTGCTTTTTATAAACTTGACATCAAATGAGTACTGTATAGTTTACTGAATTTCATACCATGAATAAGTTGTTGATGAGTTGTCGCTAAAAGTGGAAGTGGAAAAGTAAGTGACTTGGCCATAGCCAAAATTGTTTCCTAGAATAAAAGCAAACTCAGTTACTGTCCGGAAATGTTTAGAAAAGAATAAGAAGTGTTTTGTATAGGTTAATTTTGAAAACAAGAATTAAATAATACAATAATGTGACTCTTTTCCAACTAAAAAGTAATAAGTGATTACATCACCATTAAATAGCAATTCAAGGCATTAAGTTTACTTAAAAATGTAAATTAAATTTTTATCATAATTGTCAACAAACAATCTAGGCTAGAGCTAACTTAGAGATTTTTAAGTAAAGAAAGCAATATAAGCTTGTTTACATTTATAAAAAATAAAAATGTCTTTTTAATATTTTCTCTCATCGATCACACTCTTTGAAATCAGATAATTTCTACGAGGGTGCTAAAAACAATTTTTCATTATAATTAGAAAATTGTTGGTTTTTTTCGTATTCTAATTATTTCTAAAAGTTGTAACAAACATCTAGCAAAATCTAAAAAGCGAATGTTATTTTACAAAGTATTTTTTTTATAAAGCAATCTAAAACAAATGCGCTTGAAGACAGTAATTCATGCATGATATGATAAAGCATACATAGATTGGCATTTCTTCAAGACAAAAAATTGATCCCTATAACTTATGTTTCGATCAAGTCGTCAATTGACATTTGTGTTAACTAAAGGACGTCCAACTAAGTGGTTTCGAGCTCTTACTAACAAGTTGGGAATGATAGATTTTCACTCACTAGTTTGAGGAAGAAAGTTGGGAATTATTTTTAAAAAGTTGGCACAGATCCAAACAGTTGTAAATTTGTAATATAGCTTAATTTCAGAAAATAGCAACAGTGATTAAGTATATATTATGGCAAGACCTTTGTACATGGAAGTTAGTTCAGAAATAATGTCTCGATAATTTTTTTCTCCTTTCAATTGTTTTATATCTAATCTAATCTAATAGACAATTCCCATTCAAAATATTTCCTACCGTTGAAGTCAGCAAAAACAATTCACAGTCCACAAAACTAGTCAAAACACTGAAAATAATATGAATATTTAATTACTTCTGATTCTAAAGATCTTACCAATTCCTTAATCAAAGTGCTAAGAATTTGATGCTTAACCTCTCCCTTTAACAAAAGGGGAACATTATTCTTGAATACCCTGCAAAATAAATAAATCATCACCACCTTCAGATAATAGACAGGGATGGGTTTCAGTTAGAAAATATTAAACAAAAATGTACATGGCACGTTTTATTCATCAGCATTATATTTGTGCAAAACCAAGAACATATTTGTTTATAGACATCAAAGAATATTTGTGATAGCAGAAATCCTCCTATTCAAAAATTTTTAGTCACTTTTCCTACCTTCAAAAAACTTATTTTTCAAATAAACAAAAAAAAATGTAGTCCAAAGCATCAACAACTTATGTGAACGTGCAAGAATTCATTTAATGAAGTTATCTGTATAATTATTTTTTTTATAAGATATCTGTATCATATTGACTAAACACATGCCATGAATTTCCAGCGGCATTGGAAATTATATCATAGATTATCCATGGATGAATTCCCGCTTTTGCACCAAGAGAAAGAGCCTCCACTGAAGCAGTGAAATGAATCCCTTCCAGCATCATAGAGACCATTTTAACCTTACTGCAATGAAAAACAGTGGTAAATATTCTTCAAGTAAAAACACCCAACAGAACACAACATTGTATAACCGTAACTTTTTTGTTAATGTTGACAATATAAACTTAGGATTATTATCTAAGTAAAGCATGTAATTTTGCAATATTGTTTGGGAGGTAGGGGGCTCTTCAAGGCATGATCATATAGAACTGGTGTATTTAAAGATTTTTACATAATGAAAAACTAGGCTTAGCAAGAGCGAGAAGTAAGGGCACCTGCCACCACCAATTTCACCCTCAAAGCTGAACAGCTTTTCACACATTGCTGTCAACAAAAAGCAGATATTAACTAATATGAAAAGAAAAAGAAAAAAGATACTAATCTTTATGGCATATCATGTTTGTGTAGTGTATAACTAAACAGGTGTCAAAACTTTACCTGAAAGAAAAGGCCTTACTCTTGCAATGGCATCTGTTCTTCCAGATGATACAATCTACGTAGTACAAGCAACAATAGTCAATGCAAGATAGGATAATTAAGCAGTTGAGGAAAAGACGTGCAACATATTATACATACATATACCAATGTTAAGATAATAACTTACAGTGACTTTTCCATTCAAAGCATCTGACCTCCCATAAGAGGCATATGCGTCAACAACATAGGCTATCTTTTGAATTTCTACAGGATAACAAACACGGTTACTTTTGGGCAGTAAACTCCTATAACTGAATTCCCAAATAATCAAAAGTTTTAAGATATCACTCCAGAATATGTATACATTGACTGTGCAATGGATATAGTTGATAGATTAGAAAAAATATGGTGACGAATTCCTATCAGTATATCTGTATTTGTTAATTGCAATATGAAAGAAAGAAAATAAAAGAAAGTAAGAGACAAGCTTCCAAACTAAGAGTGTGCACTCTAGACTCCCAATTGCAAAAGTAAACTTCCTCATTCCCCCCAGATTATTCATTCCCTCCTGATATAACAGACTCAGTCTGGTACCACCTTCTCTCTTTGTAACTAATTCTTCCCTCTTTTCCTATTTCCGCCTAAGATGCCTCTAAGGCAGGCCCTGGAAATTGGGGCCTTCGGGTATAGACCTTAACATTGTTTTGTTTGACTTAAACTGTAGAAAACACATAATGGTATTAACAGATGCATCATATTGACCTAAAAAAATCTGATAGCTTCATATCATCAAATATTTAACTAACATGAGATCTGCTAAAAGAATAAGCATGATTTGTTAGGAACTCCTTTTATAAAGAATCAAGCATTTTAATTAACCAAAAACATAGAAGGCATATGTTACCTTCCAGGTCTTTCTCCAGTTTATGGAGAACTGATGGTAATATGGTTGAACGAAGAATAAGAACTGTATCTGGTTTTAGACCTGCAAATTCAAGAAAAAAAAATTATTTTTTACATGAACCAAGATCCTTAAAATAAAAAATGTATAATGTTATAAAGCTCCACAGAGACCTTTCAAAGCACCCTCATCCCCAAAAATTAGATCATTAATCTGATCTGTGTGAGATATAAGGACAACTAAAGCAGCTACACCTGCAAGTGAGAAAAAGATATGCGTTAAGTGAGAAAATAGTCAGCCAATATAGCTGAAATATCAATTACCTTTCCCTGCTTCTGAAGGGCTTGCACATCTAATTCCTCCAAGCTTTACAAGTTCTTCAATGACAGGATCACTTATCTACAGATAAATTTATTTCAATTCAAAAATTTTGTTAATAATAACAATTTTTTACACCCTCTTAATTATCCCTCTCACATTTTTTTTACTTTTTACTGATTACTACTTTTTTGAGTAATTTTGTGAAATATAACATTTTATTTCAAAATTAATAAAATATTTTATTTAAGTAAAACTTTATAAGATTAAAAAATAAAGATAACACAGAGTAAAATTTATATAAATTTATTTAATTAAATTATAATTTAAATATATTGTTTCATTTCATTTAATAAAAGTATTTCAAAATAAGCATTAAATTTAAAAATTCAATATCCTAATTTACAATAAAATATGTAAAGAGATAATTATTTTAAGATGAATAATTTAAAATAAAATAACCCTTAAATGAAGGATCAATAAATATATATAATTAATTATTTCATCTTATTTTTCACTAAGTTTTATTTATCAATAATTGAATAATTATTTATTGAGTTTTTTGACAAAATTATTTATTGAGTTTGAGTTTAATAGTTATAATGACACATTTATTACATGTGTAAGTGTAAGTTAGTTTTTTTTTTATCGAAGTATAAATTAGTTTTACACTTATATTTAATGAGAGCTCTTTATTTTGTTATGTCTTATTGTCAATTTTAAGATGCAGTTACGAGACTAAGGCAACATGGCAAAACAATAGATTTTCATTAGATATTAAATAATTAATTAATGTAAAATTGATTTTAAGTAAGAATGTGTTTGGCAGAAGAATTTATGGAGGGGAAAAAAAGGAGGAATTTTTTTTTTCTTTAAATTAAGGAACTATTTTAAATATTTCTAAAAATTATTTTAAGTGTGATTAAAATGTTAAATTATAATTGTACCCAAAAAAAATTAAAATCTAAAATATAAATTTATCTCTGGGGATTCTCCACATGACTCTATTCATATATATCCCGAGTAAATGAGCACATCCTTTACATGCATATTTATTTTACTAACACTTCAAAATCTCTCCTTTTTTTTTTTAGAAACTTCAAAATCCAACTACTAGAATCAAAATTATATAATAATTTTTGCCTAAAAGCGTCAAAATTGTTCAACATTCAAAGCGACAAAAAATCAAACAGAACACACGCATAGCAGAGCAAAAACTGAACTTGATTTGCAATGAGAGAGAAAAAGGAACCTCGAAAGCTTGAACAGCGTATCCATGGCGAAGAAGCGAAGACGCCATCTCTAATCCTAATTCATCCAATCCAAAGAACCCGACCACTCTCCCTGACTCCATTGCTAAACCTTCCAATTTCAATTTAGGAAAATCAAACAAAAATTCAACAATCTCAACACTTCATTAAATCAATTAATACTTCAACATTATAAATACATAAAAAAAGAGAGAGATTATTAAAAAATAAAGTAAAGATGAAATTAAAATTTGTTAGGATGAGTTAAAGGAAGGAAGTTGCAAAGAAATTACGGTTACTGATTTCGATTTCGTGTTCGTCCAAATTGTGCTCGTGCAGAGTGTGGATATTTTTGTATTTTTTATAACAAGTGCAGAGTGTGTACGCAATTTCAAAAAATGTACAATAATAATGGTTTTGTTTTGTATTAACACTCACTCTAAGACTTATTAGTTTAGTGGTTTGATCCCAGTTTTATTTTTATTTTCATTTTAATCTGTTTTAATATCTTATATTAATTTTTTAATTAAAAATTAATGATACAATATATTTTAAATAATTAATCACAATAAAACTCTCTAAAATTGAACTTTCAATTTTAAATTTTTTTTATTTTTTTAAATATGTCAAATCGTTATTTTTTAGTTTAAAAATTTGATATGAACCAAAATTGTCGACTTTTAAAATATAAAAATCAATTTCATAAATTTGGTAAAAATATAATGGTAAAAAATGCAATTAAGCCTAGTTTATTTCAAGTTTAAACTTATGGTGTTTGTGAAAATGTACGAAAATGACTAATTTAATCGGTATCACTAAATTCAATGTTTTCTCAACCACAAATTATTTGTCAATATATAGTTGGATCAGTCATATCAAATATTACACATATAGTTGATAAAGAGCAAACATAAATATATATTTTTTCGAAGATGAATGAAATTAAAGAACATAAATCCTGCATTATTCATCGAAGAAATTAGTTTGATTGTGAAAATTAAGTTTCTAGTGAAGTGATTTTTCATTAACTTCTTCAATATTAACAAATCACTTATTAATATTGTATTAAATTTTAAATACAATAAATAAAAAGAACAAAATTTTTTTGTATAAGTGACAACTTAAAAAAAATAAATATTTTATTTATTTATTTATAATATAAAAAATAAATTATCATTTTAGTCTCTAAAACTTTGATCCTCAAAAAAAATTCAAATTAATCTCTCACTCGTCCAAACTATAATTTTAGTCTATGATGTTAAATTAAAAAAAATATAAATTTTACTATCATTATATGACTGTTTACTCAAGAATAAACGTAACAACAACACGTTATATATCACATAATCGTGGAGACTATTAAATTAACAAAGTTAAGTGTCGATCTTATCCCTCTCAAGGTGAGTCATTCATGCTCATTTACTCGTCGTACTCATTTAAGCATCATCCATTCATTACATGGAAGCTAGCGCGTTTTAGTTTTATTTGCGTACTAGACTTGACTTTTTTTTTTTTTTTTTTATTTTACATTTTTAAAATAGGCACCTGTTAAGTACCCTCTTTTTATACTTTTTACCCTTAAGGTATATAAAAATTTATTTTTGTCTTTTATAATCATTTAAAAAAATTTGAAATATAAGTAAATTATTTCTCTCTATTGTTGAAAATTTGGTTAAAATTTAAATGTTTCGAAGTGTAAATTCTTAGATTTTTTTTTAAAAGAATTTATTGAATGTGAAATTTTTTAAAAGTTTAAAAAAAAATCGAAACTTTTGATGAATGGAAAACTTCTTAAATGTAAATTTTTTTAACAAAAATATAAAATTTGGATGAACATAAAACTTTCGAAATATAATTTTTTCATAATTTTTTAAATAAAATTCAAAAATTTGAATGAGTACGAAACTTTCAAATGAAATTTTCTAAATTTTTTTAAAAAAATTCAAAAATTTGAAATTGTCAAAAAGATGAAGAATGAGCACATGCTTATCACTAAGCATGTTCAATCAATGACTTTCTTGGTGCGATTATTCGTTTTGGTTCAAATCAACAAAGTAGTTTTGATTTATTATAGATTTCAATCAATGATTTTGGCGTTATTAACATTATAAATTTGAAGGCATGGGTATTCTGAATCTTTGAATTTTGATATATTTGTAGGAATGTTGTTGTTTTGTTTTGTGTTATGTTGTCGTTTATGTTGGAACCAAGTTGGTTCTAAGTACTTAGGATTTTGATGCTTACAAATGTACTCAACGTAAACTTATTTTGTACTTTGAATTATTAAGTTAAATGCCCCAGAAAATGAAAGAAACAGAAGCAGAGATCAAAGGAAAATGAATTTTGGAATTTCCAGAAGATGTTCCAGGATGTCAAAACATCACCAGATGATATGTTTGGTGGCCCAGAACAGAAGGAATAAAAATCATAATGAAACATGGATCATACCATTGGAAAGCCTGCCAGAAGGAGAGTTGTTACAGACAAACAGGAGTCAAATATCAATTTTATTCCAGAAGTTATTCTGACCAGAAGATGGCCTAGCAGTGAAAAATTACACAGTCCAGACTTATTCCAGACTTGACCAGAAGGTATGTTTATGAGTCCAGAACAAAAGGATCGATTCAGATTTGGCCCAGATCATAAGATAGCATGATTCAGGGCATGGAACTAAGTCCAGACCAAAAGAAATGAGTTCCAGAATCAATCCAGACCTGGTCCAAAATTAAAGGTAAAATGTCCAGACTAAAATATTTTTTGTTCAAGTTAATTTCAGTTTGTTTTAGACCAAAGTCCAGAATCTGTCCAGATCAGAGTAAAAATTTCCAGATCAATGGTTTAGAAATAATTATTTGGTCCAGTGATGGTCCAGATCAGAAAATCAGACCATGGCCCAGTGGTGGCCGAAATTAGAGGGTTAGGAAGTGTGGTCCAGGAATGGCCGAAATCAGAGGATCACAGAATATCAAATAGGCTGGTCCAGATGTGGACTATCGCATTAAGATCCAATGGTGCAGATTTGATCATAAGGATTAAAGAAGAAGAATGAAAAATGTTCAAAACAGAATTGGAGAAAAAGGCTCAAAACAGAATCTGAGCAAAAGGCTCAAAACAGAATATGAGCAAACTACTCCAGAATATTCTCAAAACAGATTAATCTAAATATACTGCAGAAGTAAAGCATAGTGAAGTTCTAAAGTTCAACTATAAATAGAGACTTAATGCTGAAGAATAAAGCAATTGAAAATCACAAAAGAGTCATACACTTCCAAAGCAACGAACACCCAAATTTTCATAGAAGTCAATTGTGAGTTTTAGCTTTCAAGAAGCAAGTACTCGTGTTATTTTCTTTCCACTGTGGCAAATCTAAGTTGTTGAAGTAGAGTCTACAATATGAGGGAGTCAGTAGAGGTAGCAGGGTACTTGGCAATTAGATAGGGTTGTATCTAAGTTGTTGAAGTAGAGTCTACAAAGGGAATCAGAAATGGTAGCAAGGTACTTAGCAATTAGATTCATAGTGTTGTGATTTCTTCTACAATCTGGGGTTGTCAGATTGGCTGAAGACAAGGTTGTTTTCCTCAAGAAGTCTAGGATTGTTAGACTATTGAGAAGACTGACTTGGAGGGTCAGTAGCAAGGTTGTAATTCAAGATTGAATTAGTGAAATCCTTCAAGGCGAAGGGACTGGACGTAGCCTCGTTAACGGTGAACCAGTATAAAATTTGTTAGTTTTATTTTTATTTTTATCCGCTGCTAACTCTGTTTTTAATTATACATTAAGTTTTGTTTTGAAAGTATAAAAACAGAAAAAGATTCAAGTTAAGTCAAACACAATTCAACCCCCCCTTCTCGTGTTTGCACCTTCAGTTTATACTATTAACTCGAGTGTTGTGAATTTGTTCGTATATTTATCCTTTTTATTTTTAGCAAATTTGTATTGCATCAATAGATATCTTTTTATTGGTAAAAAGAAATGTATGAGAACATCATTTAATGTCATATATTGTTTTAATATTTTGCAAATTTTTAAAACATGATTAGTGATAAACATGTGTTTCATGTATAATTTATACAATATATTATAATTAATGTATTATAATTTTCTTCACAATTTTATCTATGATATATTTAATATATATACTACTAATGAAATAAATATTTCTCTTTTAAACTAATTACTTGTAAAAGATAATCTTTTAACTGCCATATTAATGAAATATATTTTTTCTTTTATAGTGATGGAGGTTGTAGATGTGGTGGTGGTTGAGAAGAGCTGCTGAGATCTAAATTAAGAAGAGAGAAGAAGAAAAAAAATAAATCGAGGTTTGGTGCATGATAAAACCAATGAACTCATTTAATCTAATGATATAGTTCACACCGAGGGACTTAATTACTTATTCACCATAGAAGCCACCGTATAAAATATAGGTTTAGCATTCATTTAATTTAAAAAAATTAAAATTAAAACAAAAACATAGTGCAAAAGCACCACATGATTAATAATCTGATATCTTAATTATGTTGACACATCAAGTTAATCATTTATAATACTTTAAAATTATTATTAAAAATAAAAAGGAAAAAATACAATGTTTGGAGATGATACCAAAAGGGATAAAACAATGGTGAAATAAAAAAGAGTGCAATGAACATCTACAAAAATCAGCAAAATCTATATTTAGATAGATCATTCTTACTTCTACTGAAATATTTAAAATAGTAAAAGAAAAAGTATTCTACTAATGAATGTTATCAATGTCAAACCCAAAATTATCAATTTTGTCAACACATTGATTTTTTTCTCTAGAAATATTAAAGATGATAAATTTCATCATTTTAATCATCTCAATGCAATTGAGTCATATGTTTCTAATAGTCCCAAGGAACTAGATTGTGATTCCAAAAAGCCAGATATTCCAATTAAGAACCGTATTCAATCCTCAAAGAATGTTACCATTTTTTGTAGGTTGTTTCAATAGCCACTATAACTTCAATAAATTCAAGATGCAAAAAAATTGTAATCTCCAAATTATCAACAAAACAACCTAACGTGGTTGCAAAGCTATCCCTAAAGATATTACCACAATTAGTAGGAGCCAAACATCCAAAAGCAACTCCATCAATATTATATTTAATCAAATAAACTTTGGAAGGATGCCAAATCGCTTCTTTGATAATATGAGTCTGAAGGAGGATGAGTTCTAACTTGAAAGTATTTGAGAATTCAAAATTCCCAAATAGAATTGGAGAATGTGCTAAAAATGTGATTTTCAGATAAATAAGTGTTGACAATAATTATGTTGATGACTATGTGAAAAGCAAGGCTCATACCCTCAAAGTGGGGATTTCTGCAATACCAAATATAGTATCAATAGTAAAGATGATGCTGACTAAAATAATATATCTACATTTATGATACCAACCTTTGTCACAAATAGCAATAAGATGTTGAACCGATTTGAGAAAGATAAATGAAGCTTAGCCAAAACTAGAGCTAGTAGCAAAAGAGCAAGATAAAAGTAGATGGGTGCTAGTCTCTATAGCACATTGATAAAGCTCACATGTAGAGACAACTTGACAACCACTAGAGATTAAATTGTCATTAGTAGACATCTTGTTATGCATCAACCTCTAAAATCTAGAGACTTGTAAGGAGGAATGTTATTATGCCATATGGATTTGACCCAAGGAATTTGTTGCTTCAAAGGTTTGAAGAATAAATAAGCATTTTAGAATTTAAAACACCAGAATTGTTAAATCTCCAAACTAGATGATCCTTACAACCAGGAAAAGTAGCCTTGGAAAGCAAAACAGTCAGTTGTGCATACTTTTGTAAGATTGAAGAATGAACTTTCGAATGATCATCTTGAAATAAATAATTTAATTAAAGAACTTAAACAGAAATAATTTAATTAAAGAACTTAAACGTGGGGAGGCCCCTGAGGGTTTTCGAGAGGTGCAACCAGTAAGATTTCAAAGTTTTAGAGACACTAAATTATTTCTAACTATATATATATATATATATATATATATATATATATATATATATATATATATATATATTAAAATAAAAAATTATAGACTTAACAAACTCATTTTTTTATATTAACATGTCTAATAAAAAATGATAGACTTAACATACTCCATGAAAATAAAAAATGTTCTTACGAAGTAAACAACTTCTAATTTTTCTATAATTCTATTGTGGTTGATTTTTTTTTTTTTTTATAGATACTATAGTTTTAGATTGTTTTGAAATTTTCAATGCTCACGTGATATTTAACTTTTCTTAAACAATATTTTATTTCACTTAAGGCTCTATTAAAAAAATTATGACTAGTTTTTTCAAAGGACCAACCATTTCTTTTTATTTCACTTAAGGCTCTATTAAAACAATTAATGATTGTCTTTGTTTCACTTAAGATTAGTAGATCAAAGGATCAAACATATTTATTCATTTAAATTGGTAAAGTTACATCAATCAATAATAATACAACTCGAAGTCACTAAAACTAAAAATGATGAATTTGTGAACAAACTCACAACATCCAGATTCATGCCATAGAACGACAAAACGCCTACAAATGCGGCAAAATTTACGTAATGATAAAATTAAAATGTTTGAACTATCCATGCATCCGAAGCTACAATGTTGATAACCACCAAAGTCATTGATTGCATCTGCACTTGATCGAAGTTGATTTGTCGATCTGAATTAAATAAACACTGCAACGAGAAATCAAAACACCGCATTAAAACGACAAACAAAATAATGTCGCACACTTGGACAACGAAATCACAGACAAAACGAGGAAAAAAAACTAGATATATGTAAGAACCACTTATTTGAATAAAGGTAAAGAAATAAAGAGTGCAAGGAATGATTTCATACCAATAATGACCTTAAACCACCCCCTCTAATAGATAAAGAATAAAAAAGACCTAAAGAAAAATGGTTGTGAGGTGCAAGGAGCAACCATTGTTGACAAATAGATCACTTCAAACTTTTAATTTTTATTATTTTTTTTGAACACTTTTGATATTCATTTTAATCTAAAATTTCTATTATTATATTTGTTCCACCATTAAAATTGTTTTTTTTAAATTAATAATTATTTGTATTAAGGTAGACTATTTAATTTACGCAAAACAATGCGGTCTAGTATTTCGTTAATAGATAATAAAAGATAAATCAATTTTTCTAGTTACCCCTCTTGTTTGCTAGTTACACTCCATTAATATTTTTCTAAATGTAAATACCTAAAATGCCCTTTATTCATTCTTACTTCTAAAGTCCTTATTTATCTTTTTCTCTTAATCGCTTACCTCATATCTCACACTCCATATGAAAAATTTGTAAAAATAAATAAAAGAAGTATAAAAAAACTTGCAAAAGTCAACAATGGTAACACACACAAACTGAAATTGCATACATACGTAAGTTGAAATTGCGAACGAGTTACATAAAATAAAAATCTAGTAACCATGTGCAATATCAATTTACGTACCTATACGTGAATTCAATTCACATATGTGATTATGATTAGAGATGACAAAAAATTCATACAACATATATCTGCAAATAAAATCTACAATGGCTACGAGATGGATAGCTTAACAGATATCCACAAATACTTAAAAACTTGTCAAATATTCATTTAGCAGATACTTGCATGGATATGGATAGAGTACAAATATCCTTCAAGAGTACAAATATCATTTTTATTCAATAGGTAGAGGAGCGAAATATTATTATATATACCTGTAGATACTTATTGTCATCCTTAATTCTGATTCACGTTTTGAATACATTTCAAAACCTATAAGAACTCAATTCACGGATACACGTGAGCATGTACATCTACAACGTTCACACTAATTAACATATACAAACATGAATTAATATAAACACATGAAATCGAAAGAAATAAAAAGAAAACAAAGAGGAATTGAAAATGTAATTAGAGAAAGAGAAAAGAGATAAAGAAATAAGGAGAACTTGAAAACTCTTGTTCCTTTGCTTCTACAAGTTCCGTAAATAAAGAAAAAGAAAATGAGAAGACGAGAGAAATTGTGAAAACAAGAGAAGAAATAGTTTGGGTAGAACGAGTGAGTTTGATTTTATAATAAGGGTAATTTGGTCATTTTCTTTCTACAAGAGGGTGTAACTAGCAAACAAGGAAGTGTGAGTAGCAAAAGTAAAAATAAATTTGCAGACGCTGCTTTGGTCTTGTATCAGAAACAAGTTATAGTCGTCCGCCGGAAACGGTTAGGAAAGTTCAGGTTCCCTTCTTTCTCCTATCTTTTTCGCATTTTCTTTCCCCTATCCATAGCGCGTGCTAGGATTCAATTTCACCGCGATATTTTGCCCTAAAAAATCACACATTATTACATTTCGTTGATTTATATTTTCACTTTATGATAGAATAAATTTCACTTTATGAAAACAGTTTCAATTCCTCAATGAAGTGTTCCGATGAAGAAAACGAAGGAGTCAATAATAATCACACATCTAAAGAACTTCCTCGTTTATCATCTAGCGGTGCAAAATTTGTTGATGAAGTACTTAACGGTCCAAATCAACGTTGTTTAGATAATTTCCGAATGGATAAACAAGTATTCTACAATTTATGTGATATTCTAGAGACCAAGGGTTTATTACGTGACACAAATAGAATCAAAATTGAAGAGCAATTAGCTATGTTTATGTTCATTATTGGACATAATTTACGGATTAGGTCTGTTCAAGAATTGTTTCATTACTCTGGCGAAACTATTAGTCGTCATTTTAACAATGTTTTGAATGCAATTATGTCAATTTCGAAGGATTATTTTCAGCCTCCTAGCTCGGATGTTCCGTTGGAAATCTCTCAAGATCCTAGGTTTTATCCATATTTTAAAGTAAGGTTAATGTAAATTAGTTTTTGATAAGCATGGTGTTTTGGGCCCTGTTTGGATAAACAACTTATTTGATAGCTTATAGCATAAGCGTTTATGTATAAGCTATTTTTATTTTTATAATACTAGGTAAAATAAATCAAACTGTTTTTATATAGGCTATAAGTTGATTTCTTAAGCTATCTTGGATAGCTTATGAAAATTAGTTGAAAAGGGCTTATGAACATTTCATAAGCTGTTTTTACTCAAAAGTGCTTATGCAGCAAATAAGTTCAAATAAGTCAATCCAAACGGGTCAATTAGGAGCTATGCCTCTATAGCACAATAGATTTTCAATAAATTGTTGATGTTCTGTAATACGTTCTTTAATATAGAGCAGTGTTGTCAATCGCAAATTGCAGAAAATAAAATAGTGGTTTGTTCAAATTTCACAATGTTACAGTGCTATGGCGTTATATTTGACAACCCTTTGTACTAAGTCACGTATTGCAAAATAATAACGGTTTGTTAAAATTCCAGTATGCTATAGCTGCTATTTGACAATATTGGTACAAAGTTTTGTCAAATAGAAGCTATAGTGACACTATAGCACTACAGTGTAGTGGAATTTCAATAAATTGCTATTTTCTATGATCCCCGATCGACAACATTGATCTCACTTTTTTTATTACTCTTTAATAGGATTGTGTGGGAGCAATTGATGGTATATACGTACCTGTGACAGTTGGTGTAGAGGAGCAAGGACCTTTCCGCAATAAGAAAGGGTTACTTTCACAAAAGGTTCTGGCAGCATGCTCATTTGACCTCAAGTTTTGTTATGTTTTAGCTGGCTGGGAAGGATCAGCTACAGACTTACAAGTTTTTAATTCAGCAATCACTAGAAGGAATAGATTGCAGGTCCCTGAAGGTAATACTTATCTGTAAAATGTAATTATGATTTGGGTAGCAATAGTGTTGGAGTTCCTTCTCTTGACAAATGTTGGGTTACCTGATGTTATGATGTTCTCTCTGAAACTGCATATGTACATTAATTTGGTTTGAAAGATAAAATAAAAATCACTGAATTGAAGTTATATCTGGATGTAGTTGTAACTTGTAAGAGATTGATATTGTGAAAATATTGTGTTTCTTATTGATTTTGTACAAATACAAATGGTATAAATAGCCTAGGGAGTACAACTTAATGAGAAAGCTAATTAAATCCTAATTAACTCAATTAATTACAATAAAGAAAGATATTATAATGGTAAGAGAATATCTTTATGATTAAAAAACTGTACAGCTGTCCCTTAATGGACAGAATTGTAACCAACACTCCCCCTCAAGTTGGATCATAGATATCAATCATGCCCAACTTGAATCTTAAGTTTTCATAGATGGCTCTAGGAAGTGCCTTGGTCAAGATATCAGCAATTTGGTGGCTTGAAGGTGTGTGCTGGAGAGAAATTAGCCCATTGTCAACTCTTTCCTTGATGAAGTGTCTATCAATTTCCACATGCTTTGTTCTGTCATGTTGCACAGGATTTTTAGAAATGCTTATGGCAGCTTTGTTATCGCACAATAGGCTTACTTCATGGTCAGTGTAAACATGTAGTTCTGCCAGCATCCTTTGCAGCCACATCCCCTCGCAAATCCCATGTGCCATGGACCTAAGTTCAGCTTTTGCACTGCTTCTAGCAACCACAGATTGTTTCTTACTTCTCCATGTCACTAAGTTGCCCCATACAAAGGAGCAATACCCACTGGTTGATCTCCTATCAGTCACTGAGCTTGCCCAATCTGCATCAGTGAATATTTCTATTTTCCTCCTTGTATCCTTCTTGAAATGCAGCCCCTTCCCTGGTGCCTTTTTTAGATATTGCAGGATGCGGTTAACTGCTTTCATGTGAGCCTCCTTCGGGTCATTCATGTAGCAGCTAACCATGCTAACAGAAAAACCAATATCTGGTCGTGTGTGGGTTAGGTAGATAAGTTTCCCAACCAATTTTTGATACCTTTCTTTGTCAGTAGGTGGACTCTCCTTTTCCTCTCCAATTTTCACATTGGATTCCATAGGTGTGTCTGTAGGCCTGCATCCTAACATCCCTGTTTCTTGAAGTAAGTCAAGTATATATTTCCTTTGAGATAAATAGATTCCATGTTTGGACCGTGCCACTTCCATTCCCAGAAAATACCTTAATCGACCAAGATCTTTGACTTCAAATTCCTTAGCTAGAATCATTTTCAGTCCTTCAATTCTAGTATAATCATCACCTGTAATAATAATGTCATCCACATAGACAATGAGGGTGGTTACCTTGCCTTCCTTTGAATGCTTTAAGAACATTGTGTGGTCAGTTTGACATTGGGAGAAGCCATGCATCCTAACTACTCGTGTGAGCCTATCAAACCAAGCCTGAGGGGATTGCTTGAGTCCGTATAGTGATCTTTTGAGTTTACATACCTTGCCTGAATTTTCTGATGTCTCAAGTCCAGGTGGTATTCTCATGTAGACATCTTCTTCAAGTTCACCATTTAGGAAAGTATTTTTTATATCTAACTGGTGAAGTGGCCAATCCAAATTTACTGCCAGAGAAAGGAGTACACGAATTGAATTCAACTTTGCTACAGGTGCAAAGGTTTCTTCATAATCCACCCCATAGGATTGGGTGAATCCTTTTGCCACCAGCCGAGCTTTGTACCTGTTTACACTCCCATCTGCATGGTATTTTACCGAGAATATCCATTTGCATCCAACTGTCTTCTTCCCCTCTGGTAGGTGGGAGAGCTGCCATGTGTCATTCTTTTCAAGTGCCTTAATTTCTTCCATTACAGCAGCCTTCCATTCTGGAACTAGAACAGCTTCATGAAAGTTTTGAGGAATTTCGATGCTGTCCACAGAGCTGATGAAGTTTCTGTACCCCTGCGATAATTTTTCACTAGAAACATGGTTTGCAATTGGGTGTTTGGTACAAGACCTTACTCCCTTTCTCATAGCAATAGGTAAGTCTAAGTCTTGGTTCTGCTTTGGAAGAGTGCATGCTTCTACTTCCTCAAAGGTTTGCTGCTTGTTCTTCTTCCTTATGTATACTTGCAGTTCTTTTCCTCCATTTGGTTTTCCTTTTGGACCAATTGTTGATGCTCCATTTGTTGGCTTGGTAACCTCAAGAGTGGTTGTTTGCTGGTCCAGTTCAGGTTCAACAATTATTGGGACAGATTCTGTGTTTTTAGTGATTTGGACAGATTCTGATGGGGTGGTTAAGACAGGTTCATGTGGGACAGATTCTGATATTGTAATTTCCCAAGGTTGGTGTTCATCAATTGTAACTTTCTCCCCCTGAATGCCAACTTTGGGATAAAAGGCCTTGTCTTCAAAAAAGGTAACATCCATAGTGTGATAGATTCGTCTTTTTTGGGGGCAATAGCATTTGTATCCTTTCTTGGTAGGAGAGTATCCCAAGAAGATACACTTGATGGCTTTCGGGTCCAACTTATTAAGGTTAGGCTTTTGGTCATGTACAAAGGCAGTACACCCAAAAATCTTCGGTGGAAGATTTGTGAGGAGTTTGGTCGAAGGATAAAGGGACAAGAGGGTTTGGTGTGGTGTGTTTAGGTTGAGCGTTTTGGAGGGTATTCTATTTATTAGGTAGGATGAGGAGAGGACTGCATCTCCCCAAAAATGGTTAGGTACGTTCATGGACAGCATAAGGGCTCGAGTGACTTCCAATAGGTGCCTATTTTTCCTCTCTGCTGTCCCATTCTGTTGTGGAGAGTATGAGCATGATGTTTGGTGTATAATGCCATTTTTGTTAAGGTAACTACCAAGGGTGTGGTGGAAGTACTCCCCTCCATTATCAGTTCTTAGTACTTGAATATTGCTTTGAAATTGAGTTTGGACCATTTTATGGAAGTTCTCAAATATACTCCCAACTTCTGATTTTTCTTTCATGAGGAACACCCAAGTGACTCTTGTATGGTCGTCAATAAAGGTAATAAACCACCTTGATCCACTAACATTGCTTACTCTTGAAGGTCCCCACACATCACTATGAATGAGTGCGAAAGGTTTAGACGGCTTATAAGGTTGTATGGAATAATGGGATTTGGTGTGTTTGGCTAATTCGCACACTTCACATTTGAAAGAACCAGAATCTTTATTAAATAAAGTTGGAAACATTTTTTTCAAATACATAAAATTTAGGTGTCCTAGGCGATAATGCCATAACATTACATCATTATCATTCTTTGATGAACACATGAGGGCAACCTTGTAGGATCTCTTATTTTGGTCTTCAATTTTAAGGAAGTAAAGGCCTGCACTTTCCTCAGCATTGCCAATCATCTTCCCCGAATTCATATCCTGAAATTCACACAAATGTGGTAAGAACTTAGCAACACATCCTAAGTTTTTGGTTAATTTACAGATAGACAATAGACTACAATCTAGTTTAGGAACATGTAAAACTGAATCAAGAGTAATATCTTTGGAGATAACCACCGAACCTTTACCAGCTACCTTGGAGGTGGTACCATCTGCTATCCGGTTAAAAGATTCATCTTGACATGGAGTGTATTTACTAAATACATTGATGTCCCCAGTCATGTGATCCGAGGCACCAGAATCAACAATCCAAGAGTTTGTTTTCTGGTAATTTTCATGGCTTGGATCAGTATTATTTGGCTGCTTAGCCTCGCCAATGATGTAGTCTTCCTTTCCTTTTCCTTGGAGGAAGATGCGGACAGATCTAGACCACTGTGTGTAGTTCTGCCCATTGAGTTTGTAGCTAGTAATGATAATTGTTTCATGATGACTAGTGGTGTTTCCAGTCGCTGCTGCCTTAGGGTTAGCATCTAGGCTGCTTGAACTGCTCTGTTTTTCTTCCATGAGAAAACCCTAATTTTTTTTTTATCGGATCAGAACTGTAGCTCTGATGCCATGTGAAAATATTGTGTTTCTTATTGATTTTGTACAAATACAAATGGTATAAATAGCCTAGGGAGTACAACTTAATGAGAAAGCTAATTAAATCCTAATTAACTCAATTAATTACAATAAAGAAAGATATTATAATGGTAAGAGAATATCTTTATGATTAAAAAACTGTACAGCTGTCCCTTAATGGACAGAATTGTAACCAACACTCCCCCTCAAGTTGGATCATAGATATCAATCATGCCCAACTTGAATCTTAAGTTTTCATAGATGGCTCTAGGAAGTGCCTTGGTCAAGATATCAGCAATTTGGTGGCTTGAAGGTGTGTGCTGGAGAGAAATTAGCCCATTGTCAACTTTTTCCTTGATGAAGTGTCTATCAATTTCCACATGCTTTGTTCTGTCATGTTGCACAGGATTTTTAGCAATGCTTATGGCAGCTTTGTTATCGCACAATAGGCTTACTTCATGGTCAGTGTAAACATGTAGTTCTGCCAGCATCCTTTGCAGCCACATCCCCTCGCAAATCTCATGTGCCATGGACCTAAGTTCAGCTTCTGCACTGCTTCTAGCAACCACAGATTGTTTCTTACTTCTCCATGTCACTAAGTTGCCCCATACAAAGGAGCAATACCCACTGGTTGATCTCCTATCAGTCACTGAGCTTGCCCAATCTGCATCAGTGAATATTTCTATTTTCCTGCTTGTATCCTTCTTGAAATGCAGCCCCTTCCCTGGTGCCTTTTTTAGATATTGCAAGATGCGGTTAACTGCTTTCATGTGAGCCTCCCTCGGGTCATTCATGTAGCGGCTAACCATGCTAACAGAAAAACCAATATCTGGTCGTGTGTGGGTTAGGTAGATAAGTTTCCCAACCAATTTTTGATACCTTTCTTTGTCAGTAGGTGGACTCTCCTTTTCCTCTCCAATTTTCACATTGGATTCCATAGGTGTGTCTGTAGGCCTGCATCCTAACATCCCTGTTTCTTGAAGTAAGTCAAGTATATATTTCCTTTGAGATAAATAGATTCCATGTTTGGACCGTGCCACTTCCATTCCCAGAAAATACCTTAATCGACCAAGATCTTTGACTTCAAATTCCTTAGCTAGAATCATTTTCAGTCCTTCAATTCCAGTATAATCATCACCTGTAATAATAATGTCATCCACATAGACAATGAGGGTGGTTACCTTGCCTTCCTTTGAATGCTTTAAGAACATTGTGTGGTCAGTTTGACATTGGGAGAAGCCATGCATCCTAACTACTCGTGTGAGCCTATCAAACCAAGCCCGAGGGGATTGCTTGAGTCCGTATAGTGATCTTTTGAGTTTACATACCTTGCCTGAATTTTCTGATGTCTCAAGTCCAGGTGGTATTCTCATGTAGACATCTTCAAGTTCACCATTTAGGAAAGCATTTTTTATATCTAACTGGTGAAGTGGCCAATCCAAATTTACTGCCAGAGAAAGGAGTACACGAACTGAATTCAACTTTGCTACAGGTGCAAAGGTTTCTTCATAATCCACCCCATAGGATTGGGTGAATCCTTTTGCCACCAGCCGAGCTTTGTACCTGTTTACACTCCCATCTGCATGGTATTTTACCGAGAATATCCATTTGCATCCAACTGTCTTCTTCCCCTCTGGTAGGTGGGAGAGCTACCATGTGTCATTCTTTTCAAGTGCCTTAATTTCTTCCATTACAGCAGCCTTCCATTCTGGAACTAGAACAGCTTCATGAAAGTTTTGAGGAATTTCGATGCTGTCCACAGAGCTGATGAAGTTTCTGTACCCCTGCGATAATTTTTCACTAGAAACATGGTTTGCAATTGGGCGTTTGGTACAAGACCTTACTCCCTTTCTCATAGCAATAGGTAAGTCTAAGTCTTGGTCATTAGTGATAATTGTTTCATGATGACTAGTGGTGTTTCCAGTCGCTGCTGCCTTAGGGTTAGCATCTACGCTGCTTGAACTGCTCTGTTTTTCTTCCATGAGAAAACCCTAATTTTTTTTTTTTATCGGATCAGAACTGTAGCTCTGATGCCATGTGAAAATATTGTGTTTCTTATTGATTTTGTACAAATACAAATGGTATAAATAGCCTAGGGAGTACAACTTAATGAGAAAGCTAATTAAATCCTAATTAACTCAATTAATTACAATAAAGAAAGATATTATAATGGTAAGAGAATATCTTTATGATTAAAAAACTGTACAGCTGTCCCTTAATGGACAGAATTGTAACCAACAGATATTAGTAGAGGCAATGTCACTTAGGTGACTAACATGGAGTTAATATGAAAAGATTGCAACTATTATTGTTAAATTTAAGATATAATTAAAACAAACCAAACTTGTGCAACAAGCTTGATGCCAATTTAAGGGACAACTGATTAGTTGTTCCCAACGATTATCATATACTTATAACTCTTACTTCAAATATTGGATTAAAACATTTTTTATGACACAGGTAAATACTACCTGGTAGACAACAAGTATCCGAATGTGCCAGGTTTCATTGCTCCATATCCCCATACTCCTTATCACTCCAAGGAATTTCCCAGTGGTTACCACTCACATCATGCATGTGAACTGTTTAATCAACGGCACTCATTATTACGAAATGTCACCGGTCGAACTTTTGGGGCTTTAAAGGAACGATTTCCTATATTGACGGCTTCTCCTTCGTACCCACTACAGACACAAGTAAAGTTAGTGGTGGCAGCTTGTGCGTTGCACAATTACATTCGCGGGGAGAAACCAGATGATTGGATTTTTAAGACATACGAAAAGGATGCATCATTTACAATGGAAGAACCACTACCCCCATTAGAGCTGGAAGTACAACCAAAGTCGGATTTTGAGACCCAGTCACAGTGTCTTAGTTTTAATGCTGAAGAAATTACACTTGCCTCACAATTAAGGGACTCTGTTACAACTGAAATGTGGAATGAATTTAACCATAATTTTCTCCCATGTAAAATTTCTTTAATTTAAGTTTATGTTCTCAGGTTAGGTTCTATAGGAGACTGTTGATTTATAATCTGATGGTGTACATTGGCATTTTGTTCATAAAACAGAAGCATGCTTGTTGATCACATCTCATCATATAAACTTAGGCCTTTAACTTTTATATGGTGGATTAGGAGCAAATGAATTTTGTAAGGATGAACATGATAAGGATATTGTTTATTCCCTGCAGTTAGAGAATCCCACACATCAGCGACCATTCGAACAAAGATCGGACAATCGCTTGAATTTGGTATGCTTGCGGGGATGTCTTGACAGTAGGGAAGCCGAATTCGTCAAAAACAATTCAGAGAGCTCATGTGGCAGACCATCATATGTATTGTATAGTTCAAGCCCTGAAAATGTATACTTAGTGTACAGTATACTCAACCAATCTCTTTATGGGACTATTATACATAAAGATGCTGATATAGATAACTTGCTTGCATCTGTGACATTAAATGCAAGGGAAACTGAGGGTACAAAGACAGTGAAATGACTTGGCTTGCAAGGTTAATCTTCAGATTCAGTCTTTTTGTGGTGCAACTTTGGATTCAGTCTTTTTGTGGTGCAACTTTGGATTCAGTCTGGTAGAATATAATAATGATATTTCTCAATTTTCTTTGTTTTGATTTTCTTATGGCAATCCATGAACTTCAAAACATTTTAAATTTGGATAAGTCTAAAATTAGTAAACTTTTCATTCACTATGAATAAGGTATCTGTGTACCAGAAACTTTTCATATGAAATCTAAACACCCTGTTGAACTGCCATGAGTTTAGTGCACTTTAAAAAATATAAAAGATTTTTTAGTAACAAAGGTGAAGTGGAATGAAATTTTGTTGCGATCTATATTGTTTAACCCTCTATTATATGTTTGTCGTCTCAAAATAATTTTAAAAGACATTCATTAATCAATACACAACAACAATGTGAACCACTGTTACAATGTTATTCAATCAAATTTCACAACTTGACCACAACATATTATTTTTTAAATAATTTAGTTAATAGTTAAGATTTGAGAAACTATGAGATTTGATTGGATGACATTGCAAAGATTATAAATATTATCAATGCATATATATCTATTAAGTTGTGAGCTATTATTCAGTGAACTTATGCTTCTATTACTATAGCCTTTAGATTAACTTCTATCTTTCAAGAGCTTTTCCAATAAAATAAGTTTATGATTTTTAACTATAAAAAAAGTCTTTATAAGCTTAAAGATGTTTATAAAGAAACTTAAAAAAGAGAGTTTCTAAAAATAAAAAATAAAAATACAAAAATTAATTTTAATTTCTACAAAATGCTGTGTTATTTACAAAACTCATAGTTGTTGTAAATTTAAAAAAAAACAAAACAAAACAAATTCTTCTTTATTCCATAAATGATTCATGAGAAGTTTATGTGACTAATGTATTAAGTAAGCATTTATACACCTTTTAGTTGGGTCATGTAGATAATGTACTATCAGTTGGGATATTACATCATGTGATAATAGTCCTTTTCAACCTAACTTTAGCTTAAATTGAAGATTTTGAAGCATCGTTTTCGTTTAATTTACTTACATCATGCTTGAGGTCAATTGAAAAATAAATAGATAGTAGATAACTATAAATTTAAGAATTAAAATACATTAAAATAATTTTTTTTTTGAAGACTTGTTTAATAAACTCATACATAAAAGTTTTTAATTCCTCTTATAAATAAGATAATTAAATGACAAATACTCTCGTAATTTAAAATTTAGTTAAATATAATATTCAGCAATCAATCATACAAAGTTACGTTGTTATTTTATATTTAATTATTTTTTAAGGAATTTAGATTTTGAATTGACTTTATCTCATAAATATCTGGGATCTAACAAATCATGAGTACTTACAAATTTATCAAATTAAATTCAGAAGAAAAAAAATTGATAATTAAAGCAGTTTTTTTTTCCCTTCAATCAAACAGCATATTTTTCACTTTTTTTCTTTCTTTCTTTTTTCACATGCTCTAACAATTAAAACCTTCAGCTTTGTTACATTTTTAACTTTTAAGTTATCATTAATTTATCATCCCTGCTTCCATTTCTCAACAATAGATCTTAATATTTAATAGTATATTGGATCTGGTCACTCTTTAAAATTAAATATTTGCTTACATCAACGTTTCTTCTGGGCATAATTAATATTTCAGAGTTTAATATCAGATTGATCTCTTTTAACATTTACTTGAAATATATTATAATGGTTCATATTATATTAATTATTTTTTCAACTTACCAGCATCATTGGGATCTTCCTGCACCCATTCAAAACTTTATTATACATCAAAGATATTAATATTTTAGAATGTTATTATTAAATTGATATTTTTAATATGTCATTCAATTCTAACTCGAAAATACAAATATTATTAGATAAACAGTTTAAACTCAAAAGTTTACATTTATGTGTGAATATTTTATAGTATTTATCATCTTATTTATAAAAATAAATAACCTCATAAAACATATTATAGTGTTTTAATTTTTACTTAATTGCACATGGTGTGGTTGTATTCTTCTAGTTTATTAGTAGGGGCTTTTTGCAACTTAATTTGTGAATGTCTAAAAGGTTTCACCCTTCTATTCACCCAATGCTGATAAAAAAAATGGGACTATCTATCATTATCATTTTTTTGACAAGATCTATCACTATCATATAGTAAATTAAATTTAGTGAAAAAATATTAGAATAGATAATTGAATCCCTTATACAGATAAGTTCGATATATATATATATATATATATATATAAAAGAGTAATTGTCAACAAATATCAATTTTTTAAATGAATTTTCATATGATTTTTTCTTATGGTATATTTAAATTCTATAATTTTTTGTATGATTTTTTGGATGTGATTGATATTTTAAGAATGTAACTAGAAAAAATCTTATGGTATTAACCCTCCAATAGGGTGTTAAGTTCTTGACATCATTTTCCTCTCAAAGGTATGAAACACTCTTGACCCAAGCTATGCAGCAATATTTATCATTTCAATAGTCAATTTTTATATTCAAACATCCATAATTTTTATACAATTATTCAATATTTTATTTTCTCTTTATCTTCCTCTTTTATCATATTACCAATATCTCACATCTATTACATTATTATTTCTATTTTTATATCTCTAAAGATTTAAAATAAGATTCAGATGTGCACGAATCATTTTCCTTCAAACATAGAGCATTCCTTTTTCATGGATCCCCCCAATATTTATCTGTCATCCATCCAATTCACTCACAAACTTTTTTATTTTGGAAATATTCATTCACAAACTTTGATTGATTAGATTAGTACATATAAAACTACAAACTCAACAAATTCATATTGCCAGTCACTAACCAATCCCTTTTCCCTAAAACCTCTAAAACACCCCAAAATCTCTCTCTCTCTCTCTCTCACACACACACACACACACACACAAACCCACTACAAATCCACAGCACAACAATGCTAGATCCAGCTACTGATTTGGTTCCACCACCATCATCACCCTCCATCTCTTCCATTTCGTCTTCTGATCTTGACACTGAGGTATCAATATTCAATCTTCAATAATCAATATCAAAACACACACAAATTTCTCAAAAGTTGTACTTTTTTCCCATCAATCAGTGATCAATATCATCAAACTCACATAAAAAAAAATACCCTTTTTTTTCAATCAATCAACTTGGTCATTTTTTTAACACCCCAAAATTTCAAGAACATAAATTTTCAATCTTTTTTCACTAATTAATTTAAAAATCTAACTTTTTTTTATTTGGGGTTTGTGAATTATATATAGTCTACTGGATCATTCTTCCATGACAGAAGCACAACATTAGGGACACTAATGGGAGTGAGTTTTCCGGCCATTGCATTCAGAGTTCCATCACAGCACCGGGACTCACTTTCCAGCACCGGAGCCATCGCCGGCGGATCCAAAAATACATCTAACAAGAAGAAGAAAAGGACCGCCGCCGTCGTGGCGGCGGAGAGGCGGCGAAGGTGGTGGCAGCTTTGTAGGGACGGCGATACGAGGCCGGCGTCTCTCGGAGATTTTCTGGAGGTGGAACGGCGGTTTGGCGACGGCGCGTTTTACGACACGGCGGCGGAGCTCGAGGGAATGGTGGTCGGTAATCATCAGAGGAACGGCGAGAGGGTGCTGTTTGCTGATGGGAGGGTACTTCCACCAGCGGAAGATGTTGGCGGCGGAGATTCGCCGGCGGAGAATCTTTGTAATAGGTTTCCGGTATCGCTCGCCGGAATATGCAGCGGCGGTGCCGGGTAGGGGTGTATTATTGAAATATTATTTTTTTCTATTAAACAGAGAAAATTAAGGTTTTTGTTTTTTACATGAATTATTGCTTTATTTATTTTTTATTTAAATTTTTTTTGTTAATTTTTTGAGTTTGTTTGGTTGTTACTTAATTGGAAGATTAAGATTCTTTTTGTCTTGTGATTTAAGTGCAAAAAGCATGGTTTGGCTTTTACCCTTTTGTTTTTCCTTTTTCTTCTTTTAATGAAACCGTGTATATAGTGGTGGTCCACATTATGATCATGAAAGCTAAAAATATCAAAATGATTAATTATATGAAGAGTATCAAACATATTTTGATTGTTTATTTTTTCCTTGATGAAAGGAGATCTATTTCATTTTAAAATAGATTATAAGTTGGGCAATACAATATGTGTTGGCATATCAAACAACCCTCTCATAATATATATGCAAAAGTGAATATTCAATCTATATATTTTATCATTTTAAAGTTTTTGATAAAAACATGAATCATTATAAATTATTTATGTAATTACTTTTAGTTCAATATAATGATCTTCGGGTACTTTTATAATCCATCATTATAAACTACAAGAAATTTATGGCCACCTTTTCAAAGGGTAATACCAACTATATTGACTTCTCTCTTCACAAAAGTAAAATAGGGTAAGTTTGGTTTTATTTGTCTTAAAAATTGAATATAATTTCAAGTTTTTGATGTTAAAATATAATTTCAAGTTAGGATTTATTATTCAATTTACTTTAATGTGAATGTATTTAAACATAAATCATTTTTAAATTTAATATTTTTTTAACTAAAATCAATTTTTATTACTATAGAACCAAACAAATTATAAGTTAGCTACAATCCAAAATAATGGAAAGAAACTCAAATTTGCTTTGGTTGAAGATGTATATTTGTTGTACCTTATATGCAGTGATTGGTCATAATCACATGCTTCATTTACGCCAATATTCAATGAATAGTAAAATGATAATTAGAAAAAGTGAAATGATAATTAGAACCAGATTTTTTACTATTGATCACAATCAACGTCCAGGTTAGTTTGCAAGTAAAAATTTGGTAATATACTTACAATGCAAGTAATATATTACCCTAAGCTTATGCAATATTTATTTTTGTGCATAAATCAAAGTTTCAGTTTATCAAAATTTGTAATTTAGTTGTTCCTAAAAGAAAAAAAATATCAAAAAATTTAGTTGTTCCTAAATGCTTTATATAACAGTAAAAAGTTACTCCTCTGTCTCATTTTATTTGTTGTTTAAGATAAAAAAACATTAATAATATATTTTTTAAAAGCAAAACACATTTTTAAACCAAAATGCATACAGTGTAGCATGAGTTAAATAGAAAATTAATTACTATTGAATAGGCTAAGGTGCCAATAAATAATAGTTTATAGTACCACAAGAAAATAATTAATATTCTTTTGATAGTTTAAAATATCAAATAATTCAAGACATATTTGTAAATTGTACACTCTTCTTTTGGTTGTAATCACACACAAAGTTTCAAATAATAAAGTTACAAACAAATGCTATATGACATAGGTGTTTAAGAAATTAAAACTACTATAAGTTTAAGAAAACACTATTTGAATAATTGAATTACTGAAGAACTATTATAACTTGTTGAAACACAACTAATAAAGTGACAAATTTAATGAATATCATTTTTTCATATGATTGATATAAAATTGATTTTATTAATCAACAATGGTTAGTGATGGTGAAATACACTATAATATTCTGGATCAAAGAAAAATTATTGAAGTTAATTTAATTATAATAAATGGAAATATAGAGAAGAAAAGGTGCTCTAAAAATTGTGGCCATTTACATTCTATCCAATACTCTAGAGAATTCCATGAAGTACACATACACAAAATTGTGTCTTCATTGTTTCTTCTAATCACTCAACTCGTTAACTCTCTATTACACCTAACCTACTACTTAACCTACTTTATATCTCCAATTTTTGAAGACTATTAACTTAAGTACAAATAATACAAACTTAAAAAGGTATTAAAATGTACATGAAAAAAGAGTCAAAACATATTTATGATATACAACAATAAATAACAATATCACTTTAAGATTAATTCATAGTCAACATAAAATTGTAATTTATTATTTTACATAATTATTGTTGCCATCATAAAACTTGTGATGCCTCTCTAGAAGATAGCTTGGATATCTCCTTACTAATGAGGAACACCACAAGGGTAGCATGACCTACGAATCTTTATGTCCTAAAATGTCATTGTCCCTGAATCCATTAAGCATATGTTGCGGGATTGTGATAGTGTGAAAAGATTTTTGGTATAGATATGTGTCAATCAGAATTATCTCCTTGGAATTGAGAAACTTTCTTTGAAGTCGCCCTCTGAGCTCTATGGAAAGATAGAAATAATCTTGTTTTCTCTCATAATACAGACATGAGAGATAATTTAGCCTCTATATGCATACCATTCATTTAGAATTATCTAATCCTTGCAAATCAGATCACTTTTACAATCAAAATTTTGGCATTCCTCAATGCTAATAATTAATTACCAATGCATTGAAATTTATTTAGAAAAATTTGAAGAAGAAATGGTACCTAACACCAGAAGAGTAAAAAAGTTGAGAGTTCTTTATCTACGCACTTGGTTTGTTGCTTCTTCTCCTACTACAGCAAACGAATAGTTGGTTACTGAAAGAAGAAAACAATGAAGTAGGAGAGGGAGTCTCCTTGTAAGAGAGTTTCATTTGCAGAAATACAAAATCAATGAAAAGAAAAATGTAAGAGGAAAGCATCAAATAAATTCAAATTCAATTTTTTAATGAAAGAAACATGCTTTGTCTAGTTGTATTGGTTACTTGATCTAAAAAGTGTATTAGTACCTCTTTGAGTAAAACTTGTGATGAGATTTTAAAGGTGGCTATTGGGCAGTGTTGTCAATTGTGGATCGCGGAAAATAATGGTTTGTTCAAATTCCACTATGCTATAGCGCTAAAGCACCGCAATAGCAGCTATTTGATAACACTTTTTACTAAACAGCGTATTGCGAACATGGAAAAAACTGCTTTTTGTGTGAGCATTGTAATTTGTATGTATATTATAGAGACAGAGATAGAGATAACCTGTGTTATGAGAAGCTGCATCCAATATTTATCAAGCACACTAAACAAATTATTTTTAAGGAAGGTAGCTGCAACATCATTTGAATCATATAGAAAAATCAACCAGAAATTATATCTTATAAATCATTATATCAATTTTTTATATAGAACTCTGTTGCTTCTGATCCTACATTGATAACAGTTATCAGAATTGAGAATTCTAACTGTACATTTATATTGTAAACAATGAAATCAACATATCTGCCAGCATGAGCATGTACACAACAAAAAGGTATATTCAATATGCAAAACTGTGATATCCAAAACATATAGGGGGAAAAGTTAAGCAAAATACAAACTTATTAAAAAAAAGGACACAGAAATAAAAGATTATTAGAGGACAAGATAGTAGATTAGAAATAGTAGCACATAGAACCTTCATGCCATTGTCATCATTGTATTATAAGAGGGATATAAATTTACAAGCATAAAAAAATAATATCTCAACTACATAAGAGATCCTAGAAGCAATTGATAGGCAAAACATCAGGAGCATATTTGCCAAGGTAAATGTATAACAATGATATGATATATAGACAATAATTTCACCAATGGAAACAACCAAATGCTAAAATAAATTCAAAAACATATGTATTGGGCCCAACTTGCCTAAGAATCGCTGGCAGAATTGTAGTCCAGTTTTTCTAACCGGAAAAGAAACTTGCATTGCTAAACATTTAGACATACCATCACAAGCGTAAATTTTGGTGTAGTGTAGCCGATGTATCTCAGTAGGATTTACCATTTGTATTTAGTACAGACCTCAAGCAATCATTTCTTGATGCAGTTCCTCTACCTTGTCAGTTATCAATATCACCTGTTATTTTTCTAAATACAAAGCTGCTTCTTCATGGAACAAACCTTGGGATATTCCATTGGCTATGGTGTTACATGTGATGTCTTTCAGACAACCAAAAGATGCTGAACAATCTTTTATGCAATCATCAACCTTTGACCTATGTATAAACCATCAATGAAAGAATAGGTGCCAATCAAAACAGATATCTTTTTGATGTTGTAATGAATTAAAGCAGTCATCTTGTAAAGATGCAGGGTTTTGCAAAAACCATCGAACAACCTGTACCATAAGTTAGCTCTTGTGCATATGGATTCTCCTAGATTTGCATATAAGCCTGAACCACTAATTAGAAAACTATGAGTTTATAGTATCGAGAATCATATAGTTGTGACACATATCTTTGAAGAGATTCACGACTTCATTCGTTCTTTTGCAAAATTCACTAATCAAGATGCTGTGACTGACAACTTAGAAGTCAATCTTCTTTCCAACATTAGGTTGAATAATGCAATTGCCTAGGCAACAGGTTGTATTTTGCAAAAAGCACCTAACAAGATATTGTAAGTAACAACATCAACCGGTGGTCCACCATCATGCATCACTTTGAAAAGCTCCCATGCATCAGAGATTCTCCCATATTTACACAAGCCGTCAATAAGTGAATTGTAAGTTACAGAGTCAGGAACCAAATTTTTGTTATGCATTTCACTAAAGAGGTTCATGGCCTCGTCAATCCTCTTACTCTTGCAATACCCATTAATCAAGATGTTATAAGTCAAAACATTAGGAGTCAACCCCTTTTTAAACATTAGTTTAAATAAGGCAATTCCCATGTCAATATTTTGGATTTTGCACAAAGCATCTATCATGATATTGTAAGTGATAACATTAGGTGGTGGACCTTCATCATTGATTGTATTAAAAAGTTCCCATGCATAAGAAAACCTCCCAGATTTGCAAAAACCATCAATAAGAGAACTATAAGTTACAATATCAGGAACCATATTTTTGCAATGCATTTCATTGAAGAGACTCACAGCTTCATCAATCCTTTTACACTTGCAATACCCAATAATCAAGATGTTATAACTCCAAACATCATGCATAATACCCCATGCAATAAATGTATCAAATAATTTTCTTGCCTCGACCACATTATCTTGTAAACAATGTCCATTCATTAAAGTGTTGAAAGTAACAATGTCTGGCTTCTGACCGCTTTCAATCATCAAATTACACATACCTTGAGCTTCTATCATATTTCCTTTTTTACAAAACGCATCAATTAATACATTGAAGGTATAAACATTTGGCTTGATGTTTCTACTAATCATTTCGCACAACAATTGATTAACTTCTCCCCATTGACCCGTACTACAAAAACCACAAATCAAAGAAGTGTAAGTCATAATATCAGGATCTATTCCTAGGGCAAAAAATTTCAAATATAAACCCCGCGCCTCATTTACAAATCCGTCTTTACATAAACTATCAACGATCATATTGTAGATTACTATATTAGGCTTAACCACTAGTCCTTCCATCTTTTGCAGCAACTGAAACGCGTCTCTCGTACATCCTATCTTACACAAACCATTGATCAAAGTTCCATAACTAATTTCATCCAACAAAACACCTTGCACAACCGCATTATCATGAAACTCTATCGCTTTCTTAACCTCACCATTAATGCAGAGCCCTTTCATAATCGTTGTCAATGTTATATTATTAGGTCGATAACCGCTCTTGAAAACTATACCCAATACAGAAAAGGCAAAACCCATCTCACCCAAATGGCAATAACAATTTATCCAAATACTCAAAGTTACTATAGAAGGAGTGATTCCTTTCAATCCCATTTGCTTCAAAAGAGATATAGCTGTAGGACAATGCTTCATCTTCACTATTGACCCTAAAATCATGTTAAATTCTACAACAGACGGAATCGGCTGCGTATTAATCAATCGATTGAATAACGCGACAGCGTCGTCAATTCTATCAAAGGAAGATAATATTTTTGAATTTTGTTTTGAGCAATGTGAAAAGGGTTTCAGAAATTTGGGGATTGAATACCTTAACCTTGTTGTTGTAGCAATAAACAACATCACAAAGTTCTAACCTAAGTTGAAAAAGATTGAATTTTTCGGATAACTCCATTCAACAATTCTTCACAAAACATACTCTCACACTCTGTTTTTTTTCTTCTTTTTTTCCTTCTTCTTTCAGACTAATTCGAATTTTCATTGCATTGAATTAATCAGATACTAAAGATATAAGGGGAAACGCGAAAAACGAATGAAAAGAAAAAGTTAAACGGAGTTTCTTACGGTTTGTGACGGTAGACGACGAACTCCGGCTGCGTTTTCCGGTGAGCTTTTGGATTTTACGGCGAGACATGCGACTCCGGTTTTGTGGTTTAGGGTTTAATTATTTGTTAATTAAAATAAAAATGTGTTATTTTAAGAAAAATTTTAAAGTGGAACATGTCTGTTTAAAAGTTTGTGTCAAATATTAAAGATTATAGACATTGTAGACAATATTATTTAATAGTATATTTAAGGTCTTAGATTGAAATTGTGATTTAATTGATATTGATTTGATATGAGATAAATTTTATGAGATAATTTTTTTGTATTTTATCAATTGAAATAAATTAAATTGTTGTTTCGATTGTAAAAATTAAAGATCGTTAATTTATATTTATTACGAATGTCGTTGTTAATATTTTTATGAATTTTTAAACTCTGATTTATATTTCTTTTGCCGATTTCAACAAGATTTATATTCCTCTTATCTTTTAAATTATTTAATTATAACATATTAGTTTTTTAAAAAAAAATTAATAGATTAGTCATTTTAGTTTGTAAATGTTTGTTTCGTTAACTTTTTTTTTTATTAATTTTCAATCCAACTCCAATAATGTAATTCCAATTCATGATCAATATTCATGCGTTTTTTGCTTTCGTACTTATAAATTGCTTAAAAGATAATAGGGAATTTGCCTATGTGAAATAGAGATATAATTGAAGTTAAAAAATGACAAATATGTTTTTTATCTTAAATATATATTTCAAATTTAGAAATTGACACCAAGAACCAATTTTATCTTTTTTTTGGATTTGATTTAAATTAGTACAAATGAAAACATATTTTAAAAGTAAATGATGAAAAAGACGATGACAACAAATATGTTTGATACAAATTCGTGACAAGGTTTTCAATATATGAGTTTGAAATGAGTTTTGAACTTTAATTTTTTTCTCTCGATGTGTATGACTAGAAATATGTAATGAATTAAAAAATAAGTTGTTAGCGTTTTGAGATCTCTTTTTTCACCAAGGTTTTTTAAAATCTCTTTTTTTTTTTGAACAATTTCTAAGTTCGAAACCCAAAAACTCATGAATATCAATGAGTTCTTGAAGAACACTAATGGACTTGGATAAAAAACCGACAAAAATGTTAATGACGCAAACATTTACGTACTAAAAAGATTAACTTGTTACACAAAAAACATTATACTAAAATGACAAATAAAACAATGTTACTCGTTGACGACGAATTCACAAAAAATATAAAAAAAAAAGTAAAATTTATATAATAATTACTTATTTAAATAAATAAAAATAATACAGATGAATAATTTCAAACCAAAAAATATTTTAAGTCACCGTTATATAGTAAACGAAAATCAAGAGAAAATCACATACACAGAAATACATGAGCTACTACACTAACTTTTTCCTCTATTTTCAATTAAATGTAGCAGGTGCATTTAGTCTATTCTTTATTAATTTTGTATTTATCATAGTATTTAGCTTAAAATAATAATGATTATTATTATTATATTATTTTTCTTATTGTAGTGTCTGTAAAATATAATATATTTGGAGTGCAGTGAATGGAAGTAGAAAATTCCATATTATTGCGGAGTGTAAGTTTTCTCAAAACAACTTAGGTTTTCAAGATTCACATAACTTTAATAAATTTTTGGCCAATGAAGCTAACTTTTAGGAGCTTGGGTTGTGTTGAAGTTCCACTTACATGGTGCTCCTTTTTGCTTTTAAAACATGTTAAGGATTACAGTGAATACACATTAAAGTTATTATTTTAAACTTTTAAAAATAAATAAAATTTATTTAATAAAAATATTTTAAAAAAATTTTGTGTTTAATAAAAAGGTCTTGTATTCTAATATTTTAAAATATAAAAGTAATATAAATTTATTTAAAATTAATATTATCTCAGAAAATAATAAATTAACTGACTTAATCGTTTATTTATAAAAAAATATTATACAAAATTGATTATATTAATTTAATAATTAATTTTTTTATTTTAAAATATCTAAAAAATAATTTTTCAAAAGAATTTAATAATTTATTAAATATTTTTATAAATTTTAAAAAATCTCATATTTAAATTCGTTTTAAACTTTCTACTCATTAAAAATTAGTTCAATTAACAAATATAACTATATTTTTAAGTTTGAATATAATGTTACGAGTTTAAATTTGAAATTTTTAAATAAAAACTATAACATATAAAAAAAATGCTACATCATGAAGGGAAAAGGTCCACCGAAGCTACACGTGCACTCGCACACACTAGGTTTCACCCCATAAACCCTCTCTCTCTCTACGATTCTTCATCTCTTCTCGTTTTCTCTCACATCCATTTTTCCAATGCCAGCTACCACCGCCAGAACCCTCGCGGAGCTCCGGCGTATCGCCACCCTCACCCGCAGTGTCTCCAGCTCCGATCATTTCCTCTCACTAAGACCATTCAGCTACGCCGCAGCCGTTTCTAATTCCGACCCAACACTTTCCTCTTCCTCTGATTCAAATGGTATTCACTCATTCATGTTATTTCAGTTGATTCTCCATCTGGGTCGTTCTTATTTTTTGCAATGATTTTGTTTCTCTATGTAAAAATTCAATATTTTATTTCTATGTTTATTTTGAATAATTTATTGATTTTTATTTTTTTTGGGCATGTGAAAGGAAAAGGTTCAAAATGGTTGCTGTTTGTACCTGGGGCAATTGCATTTGGTCTTGGGAGTTGGCAGATTGTTAGAAGAGAAGAAAAGGTTTGTGTTTGTGTGTCTTTTTTTCCAATTCAATTTATTGTAATTAGGGAAAAAATGATACTTTCACACATGATCATGAGTGTCTTACAATACATGCTACTCCTATCTCGATTTAATACAAAATTGAATCCAATCCATATAACTCTCTAGTGTGTATCTGTTTTGGTTATGAATCTCATTTTGAATTCTGATTCATTGTATGATGAATCCTAATTCATTCTAATGAATCACTACCTGAACTTAGAGTTGTTAGACATGCTTTTCCAATCGATACAAATCTCTAAGGTGTATCTATTTTGGATATGAATCTCATTTTGAATTTCAATTCATTATGATAAATCTCGATTCGTTCTAATGAATCACTACTTGAACTTAGAGTAGGTAGACATGTTTTTGTCAAATTTGTGTAGTGAACCACTTTTCTTTTGTTGTTTGATTTATGAGTTTAATCATTTTGAGTTTCATATATATGATATATCACCTTATTATCTTGTTGTGCCACATGTTTTTACTTAAATGTGATATTTTTTATTAGTAATGTATTTAACAATTCATAATAAAATTCGATTTATGATTCAGAAGGTTTTCCGATTCACAATTTGAATCTTGATTAGTGTCAGAATGCATGGAATTTTGAATCATTAATTTTGATGATGAGAAAGGGGAAAGGAGAGAGAGAGAGAGGAGGTACTAAGGGAATGATGTTGATACCTGATTTATATTTATTTGAGTTATTATTGGTGAAAATTGGACCCAGATTTGTACAACCACTTAGACATCGTTTGGAACCGCGGTCATCACAGCGCTAGGAATTGTAGCTTTAGGATTTTCACGTTTAAAGTGCTTTGGGATTTGAAAAACAAGAAGCAAACGTGAACCCAAACACATTTTTAGTAGATTTAAACTCTTTGACGAAAACCAGACATCTAAAATTTTGCTTAAGTTAGAATTAAACCCTTTGATCTTCATTCAATAGCTGTGATTCACTGATACACTAGCCGTAGTAAGAACAGTATTTCTTACTCCAGCGAATTCAGATCTAGCGGAAAATATGTGAAAGTGGCATAATCCTAAAAGCTTTGTTTATATTGTTTTTGCAATGGAGTTTCGGCATGTGAATCAGAGTTAACATTTTGCTTTGTGTTTTTGGTGAGGATCAAGTAAATGATTCATTTGATAAATTTGGTGATTAACCCTTTGACATATGTGCCGATTTGTGAAATTTCTCCTGCTATTGTAGTTGAATATGTGTATTACTAATTATTAGTGAATGTGAAGATCCAAGATCGCGAGACTTTGTTCAGTTGATATTAGTTATATCGATAACTTCCACAAGTTTGATGCATTAAGGCATTACAATTTTTCAGCATTTTGCTTTTTTCGTCTTTTGAATTTACTATTATTACACCTTTGTGCTCTTAAATCTTAACCCATCAAGGGGATTTCTAATCACAGGCTCATGTTTGTGGATTATATTTTTGCCTTCTCCATTTCCATTTCCTTGATATGTGGATGTGTTAAAGATAATGATATTTGAAGAATTTTTTAGTACGTTTTGGCAAACAACTCAATTTAGCGCATACTTGATAAGTGTTTATCATATAAGCGCTCAAGTATAATCTATTTTTATAATCAAAGAACGAATGCGGTTAAACTGAGTTCTAAGATGTTTTCATAATCTATCATAGAGAATAAGCTGAAAACAACTTATGAACTAATTGGTAACATATATTGGATTCTGGAGATTTAGGTAGCAGGTGTTGATTCTATTCATGTTCAATCTATTTCAATGGTCAATGTCTTGAGGATTGAGTTTATTTTATACAGACTTTTGTTATTCCAAGTTTAACCTCCGCGGCGCTATGCAGATTATCTCAATGAGATTTTTTTTCCATTTTACTATGTTACAGATTAAAATGTTGGAGTATCGAGGGAAGAGGTTGGAAATAGAACCATTGAAACTCGGTAGCACTTATCCGTCAAGTGAGGAGTTAGATTCTCTTGAATTTAGAAAGGTGGTCTCCAAGGGAGTTTTTGACGATAAAAAATCGATCTACGTGGGACCACGTTCAAGAAGCATTTCAGGAATTACTGAAAATGGTTACTATGTTATAACACCTCTTATGCCAGTTCATAATCATCCTGACAGGTAAATCAGAATTATTTAGAGCTTTGTGATTATGAAAGTAATGCATCAAATCATTTGAAATTTTTAATATCTTGCATACTATGATGGATGTTTTAAACGTTTACATAAACTCAATTTACAGAATTTCATGAATTGATGTATACTCTTTAAGCTTGAAAACCTTGTATATATACCAACTTTCTGATGTTTATTATTTTGAAACTGCATCGTACCGATCTTCGTTTGTCCTGAATGAACTTTAAGCTTTTCCTTTTGGTTAAAGATTATTCACTTCTCACGGCTCAATATTATTTTGCGATACGCCATTTAGTATAAAATGTTATCAAATAGTGGCGTTATAGCACTGTTGTATATTAAAATTTGAACAAATCTCTTTTTTACGCAATTGGTGATTCACAACACTGCTTTGGATTTATACTCATCACTACATAAGTTCTAAATCTTAACTTTTCTATAATATAAATCAATATTTTTTTCTAGACCATCATTAATTAATTGCTTGTTTTGCATTGAAGCATGCAATATGGTTGAGTTACTTTTATTAGTTTTTCTGAGTTTCTTCGATTTTTATATTGTGTATTGCTTCTTGCAGTGTCGGTTTTCCGATTCTAGTTAACAGAGGATGGGTTCCCCGTAGTTGGAAAGAAAAGTTTTTAGAGGCTTCGCACGATGAAAAGTTTGCAGATCCACTTCCTTCCCCTTCACAAACTGATGGAACTGGATCTTGGTGGAGATTTTGGTCTAAAGAGCCGGTTCGCAGTGAGGTTGTCTCTACCTCTAGTCATTTCACAAAATACGATTTTTCCTTTAATGCAGAAAATTGTTGATTCAAACTTGTTTTGTGCAATTTATAGGATCCGGTCCCATCTGTAACACCTAACGAAGTGGTCGGGGTAGTTCGTGGAAGTGAGAAACCGAGCATATTTGTTCCTGCAAACGATCCCGAGGCTTCTCACTGGTTCTATATTGATGTTCCTAGCATTGCCCGAGCTTGCGGGCTTCCGGAAAATACTATCTATGTTGAAGATATTAATGAGAATGTCAATCCAAGTAATCCATACCCTGTTCCTAAGGATGTCAATACCTTGATTCGATTCTCGGTCATGCCACAGGACCACATAAACTACATATTGACATGGTGTGCAACTCGCTTTCTTTCCTTGCATGTTGAATATTGTGTATTTTTTTGTCAATTTTTTGTTTCTTATATGTGTTGTTGATACATATCCTTGTTCTACTTTAGCTTATGATTGCTCTAGATTGAAAGAATAATTTCCACTATATTGGTACAAAACTACCTATTTATTATTTAAATACGTTTTTGGTCTTTATAAAATCACAATCTTTTAAGTTTAGTCTCTAAAAATGTTCTATTCATTTTTAGTCTCCACTTTTCAGAAAAAATGACATGCTTTTAATAACTCTGTAGAGACTAAAAGCACCCAGTTTTTGTTGAAGATTTGGGACTAAAAATAAATAAATTTTTTGTAAGGACTAAACTTGAAATGTCGTGATTTTATAGCGATTAAAAATATATTAAATCTTAAAATAAAAGATGTAATGTTCATTGTATTCTTTTGTTTCTTTAGGGCCTTTTTCTTTGTGTCCGTCACTCATAACCGAGAAATAACTCATGATTCTTACAAGTTCTTAGTATATGTTTGAATTCACAGTGAATTTGGCAGAATCACAGTGACATTGTCATTTTGTCAAAGCTCTAAAGTGTAGCTTATGCCAAAACGGCAGTGGTTCACCATGATTCTGCCATTTTCACTGCGAATCTAAACATGCACTAACAAAAATGGTTGTCAGTGTGGGGGGTGAGGGTAATGACGAGATATTTCTAATAAAAAAAATGACTTGTATTTGGAACAGGTATTCTCTTTCAGCAGCAGTTACATTTATGGCTTTCAAGAGGCTGAGACAGAAAATTAAGAGGAGATAGCAAATTTGTTACTGTTATAGTTGGATTTTGCAGACACATAACACCAAGAGGATCATTTTCAAAGCAACATGTGCTTATTCAATTGAAGTCTTCTGAGAAAGTTACCTCCACCTCAAAAACACTTGTGGATTTAAAGTGAGATGATATTTATTGGAGAAAATAATTTTTAAATTTTTTGATACAATGAGAATGGATTTGTGGATATTTATTGTCTTTTGGTCAAAAAAATATTATTAGAAGAAGATACTAATATTTTGTAAAATGTATGTTGGATTAGAGCAATAAGGTTTTTATATTAAAATGCATTTCTTCTTCTTCATACTCCTATTAGTTGAATTGACATAAAAAATAATTAATTCTAACACCATGTTGTATATTTCATAAGGAAGATATATGCTTTGAGACTAGGAGGGTTCTTATTATTATTAACTAATGTTAATGTGACATTAATAGTCATCTTATAACTATTCTCGAAGAGATTTGAATTATGTCTGTTGAGATTATAAAGTCAAATTTTTACGAGTGCTTTATAGACAGAATGGTTCTTATATCAATTAATAATCAGTAATCAATTAATATATAGGGCTAAAGTTAAAAAGAATTATTGTGTAGCTATATACATAAAAAAATTGGATATCTCTGCTAATGGCAATGGATCTCTCTGCCATTGCAACATTAAAAATTAAAAATGCATTGCACTATTGATAGTTTCTAAAATCATGTTCTTAACTCCTTTTTTAGTCATGACATAAAAATATTCACATAACCAAGCCTCAAAAAGAGAAATTTCAGCTCATACATCAGATCTGTTTTTTTACCAATATACCCCCAAGTATCTAAGCCTAGTATGCAGAAAATACTAGAGCAGTCAACAATGCAACAAAGGAAATGATTCCGTATGGAGTAACCATTTTTGTTGAGCTAGATGAAAATTCTTCAGTAGATTCTTGTTCACTTAGTGTTTCATCATCAACTGGAAGTAATAAATACAGTATTAGTTGTTACGTATCGATGAGAGTTAGACAAAAAAATTAGTCATAGCATAACTAATAGTCATGCAGTCGTGTATTCTTGGTCGTTACATGAATATCAGATTTCTCATATTCTAAGATACATTTTAAAGTCGATTTGGTGAACTTAGAATATGAATCATCTGATCTTTATTTAATGATTGAGATATCTTAACTGCATGACATCATACTTTCTTTGACTATAGCAAATTCATTAGCTAACTAATAATTTAAGAGATTTGGATTTGAAGTAGTAAATGTGGGATACAGTTGTTGATCTCAACTGTCCAACCACAAATGAACAATTGAGATCATTTAAAACTAATTTTATTATTGTGTAATTTAAATTGTCTAATATCATATTAACGGTCAAAATCTTTGTTATATGAAATTGTATGGAGTTTCAAATGCAGGTGATTGAAGTTCTAGTTAAAGGTTTCTTAATAAATGACATTAGTCCAAATCTTGTTTAACTTTGTTTTGAATCAAATTTTAGGTTTTCAATGTTTTATATGTCAAAAAAGTTTTCACATATATTGACATAAAGTATATATTAGTGATGATTTACCTTCTGATGATGATGGTACGGTTCCTTCTGCAATGAAAGAAACAAAACAAGTTGAAAGTTAGATAGAATAGGTAAAGAAAATGTGTTGAAAGTTATAAATGTACCATCCAAGCAATGCAAATGAAACATTTGAAGGACAAAGATAGGATCTAAGGTCATTGACAAAATAGACTTCACCTAATCTAGCTGTACAAAGATAGGATCTAAGGTCATTAACAAAATAGACTTCACCTAATCTAGGTGTAATAAACATTTTATAATACAATAAGAATTTAATTTATATATAATATAAACGTAAAGTTTTTGTACGAAGATTCTATTATAACTCTCACATCATTACAAACATTTGATTTTGAATGTGTTATTGCATATAATCTCAAATTTTTAAAGGCACAAAAATAAAATTTATAGTATAAAAAATTATATAATAAAAGAATGTTTGGATTAATAGAATTTTTTAGTATGCTTTGTATCGATATATACATTATATTATATAACAATTTTTGCTATAATTCTATTGTAGTTTTGATTTAATTTAAAATTTTCAATGCTCACTTGTTATATTTATTTATATATGATTAATAAAAAACAAAAGTTTTATAATAAAATAGAGTACTAAGTTCAAATTTCGCACAAAACAACCAAACTCTCAGGGACAGCGACATGGTCGATCGTGCATTTAAGTGGTTATGATTTGTTGACGGTATAACTTTTTATATCGAAAGTGAATGAAAATTAATCTGATATAATAATTAATGGGGAGGAAAAGTTGACTATGAAAAGTTCATATCCATGCTTTAGTGAAAATATTTTATGATTTGACTCTCTAAAATAAAATAATTTTTTTATTATAATATAATTATTCCTTAAATCAACATTGAGTATTTAATAATTTTGTATTTTGTTTCATGGTACACCTCTTACTTTAAAAAAATGTAAATCTTATATTTAATCAGCCATGAGGGTTTTTCAATTTGGTTAAGATTGTTGCATGTTCTATGTCTTATTCAACAAAATATAAAAGGGTAATTTACAATTGCAATTTCTCATTTGACTAGGGATGTATGACCTACTAGATGGAATGTTAGTTCCAAAAGGTTCCTAAACCAAATAAAATTTAATAATAAATAAATTTCGATAATTGGAACTCATTTTTCAATTCATATTTTCAACAAATTAAAAAATTAATAGAAAAGTCAATTCCACCTATCAACAAAAAAAGAAATATCAACTCTTTTTTTTCTTCATATTTTTTAAGCCAAAAAATTAATGTAAAAATGTATTTTAATATAGAGAGATATATCTTAATTATATTAATATGTCAAACTTTATCGGTCGTGTATATCGTCTCTCCTTCATTTTCTCTCTAACCAAAACATGTCACATCTTTAAAAAATAAATCTCTTCCTCAACAAACAAAAATGAAACATTTTTGATGTAATTTTTTTTTAATTCTTGAAATATTGGATAGGATAAGTTTTTATTTATCAATCAATATATTTAAATAATCAGTTTTCTAACTTGCATAACTTCTAAAAAAATTTAAAAAAATTACTTTGATTTAAGTTTAAACAAATGGGCCATTAACTATATATTTTTATAATGGGCCATGAATTATTATTTTTTGAAAAAATGGTCCATTAATTCTAACAAACAAACAAACCATTACATATGCAACATATTTTTGCAAGATGAAAAACAATAAAACTCGAGAAATTAAACTAATTAATAAAAATCACAAAGATTTTTTGTATAAGCAAATCACAAAGAAATTAGTTACCTGCATTGCACTTAGAGGCATCAACATTAATACCACAAGCATTTGGAAGCTTCAAAATTTCATCCTTAGAAACATCTAAGGAAAGAAAAAGCTTAGGATTATTCATGAGATTGCAAAGACAATCAGATGAATTTATTGCTATCTCATTTAAAGGTGAACAACATGCTGGAGGAGGGTTGGTTGGATTCTTCAAATATGGTTGACAAGGAAGCAATTTTTGCATGCATTGTGCATCTTTCATAACACTTCCAGGAAAAAGCGATTCGAAACCGTCGCCAAAACAAAGATGAAAATTTGAAAATAAATTAATTAAGAGAAATAAGAGGAAGGCCTTAGAAGTTACCATGATTTCTTTTTTCAACAAAGAGAAAAGATATTAAAAAAATTATGATGAAATTTACAGAAAACAAAAGGAAGAAAATTATCTTTTTTTTTTCTTCCTCCTCTATTCCCCTAGTGGCTCATTGTGGTTGAAAGTTTTGTTATATAAAATAGAGGGAAGTTCTATTTTTAAAAGGTAGTTTTTTTAGATGAAATTGAGCCAACCATCTTTGTTCATATCCATATATAAATATAAATATATTGGGGTGTGTTAGGCTGTTTTCTTTGCCATTTACTCTTTTTGCTACATATGTATCATTTCACACTTCATTCTTATCTACAGTGTTGGAATTTATAAAATCCAAAGTGTAAGAATTTCCATATATACATACACACTTTTTTTAACAAAAAATAAAAATATATATACACTATAATAATAGCTAGCTAGCTAAAGTTGTAGCCTAGCCACTAATTTTTTAGTCAATTTTTCAAAATCTTGTACTAGTGTTATATAATTATTAAACTTAATTAATTAATAAGTCATTTTTAATCGATTTTAAAAATATATTTTGTAGTAGTGATTTATCTAATGTGTATGGTAGAATACATGTTGTTCCTAGTGATCCTCCTAATTACTAAATGAAGGGACCAGCTATTAAATGATTTTTTGGGTACATTTTTCATTCAATACTTTTTTATAATAAAAGATTGTTAGAGGACATAATATCGTTGTTGATTTTCTTATTAACAAAATTTATTAAATAAGTCATGTGACTATTTCATCTGTCAGAATTCATCGTTGGTCGATCGCTACTACACTAATAAACTATTATTAATAAGACTAAATTTAATTTAAAAGTTAACAACCATAATAAATCTAAAGAATATTCACTGTTGTATTTATAAAGGTAATTATACAACATGATGAGTTTTTTCTTTTTAGAACAAAAAAAAATCATATGACAATATGCTATAGATCTTCATAATGAAGTAAACTATTACAAAGGTGATAATTATATAAAAAAAACTTGGGAAACAAAAACATCATTTAGAGGACCAAAATGCCTATGAGAAATCTCTGCTAGTGATCAAAATAATTGATCTTACAATTAAAAAAGTATATATTATTATATTATCTAAACTTCCATACATGTTGTTCTTAAGGGCAAGTTGGTGGCTAGTTGAGGACTTGAAGCAGAGAAATCAATAGAGAAACTTGTAGAATCTGATCCAGGAGTGTTGCATTCAGGTGATTTCTTGCACAGATAGTATGGTGATGTGCTCATTGCCCTAAGTTAGTAAAAAATCATATCCATTAGTCTCAGAAAATCACATCACTATCAAAAAAAATAGTTTTGATGAGCTCAATCACATGCATTTGTGTGTTTTTCAATTTCAAAAACATGAATATTGAATAAAAATAAAAGACACACGAATAAATCAGCAATTTAATCTCTAAAATGTTCGTCGACGTCGAAAAATTTGGCCGCTGAATTTAATTAAATTTTAAAATAATTTGTGAAATTGAAAATTCAAAAATTACATAGGTCATTTTCGATCGTCCAATTTATTCCACGGTGACAAGTCACCACCACACATCTAAATAAAGTTCCATATCGAAGATTCGTGTTGACTGCACGTTCTAGAATGACTAATATGATTAAGAACTTTCAATTTTATAAAATATTTTAGAATTAAAATCAAATTGCGTTATCTTTATAATTTAATAGACTCACTTGGTGATTCACTCAAAGAAACACACTCAATGAATGAAAGGAGTATATGATTTTTCTAAACCTAATTAATGTCATAGACTTAAAACAATATTAAGTGATAAAGAGAAATTATAAGAAAAATATTAACCTTTCCTTTCGCTTCTCCAAAAACCGAGTCAACGAAGCTTTACGTGCTTGAGGCAAGCCTACTACAAACACAATAAAATTTTGCCAATTATTATTGTGCCTTATATAAAATAGAAGATACTAATTTTTAGAAAATACAAAAATATTATTAGCAACACACTTTTTTCTACACTTTATTATTGAGTGAATCATTGTGATATCCAACCTCTCTATTAGTAGAGTGGCATAAGATTTCACTATTAATATAAAAATGTTGAAAATAAAGTGTTACATATAATGATATAATGTGTTATTAGCATTTCTCTGAAAAATAATAAGATTAAGTAGACATAATATACCTGGTTGAATCACTTTTGTTGGTGTAGATCTTAATGAAGTAGCAACAATAGAAGATTCCAAATGGTTAATAGGGACAATTGAAGGTCCTATTGGTCTTATTATTGTGTGTTCATTATTGCTACTTGAACCTCCCCTAGGTTGAGAATTTGCATGTGGCAATGGTGAGGGATAGGATTGGCTTATAATGAAACCATCCTTTTTAGAAGGAACAGATATTTCTGGCTGCAATTTAGGGCCATTTCCAGCCAGTAACATGATAGCCTGAGCCTAGACATAGAAAGTGAAAATCAGAAAATAAGAAGGAAAAATAAACATTTAAAATATACAGTTAAATATGTTTTAGTTTTATAAAATTCTCAATTTTTTCTTTTTAGTCTGTATCTATTTTTAGTCCTTACAAATGATAAAATTGTATATTTTTAGTCTTTACAGAGAAACTAAAAACATGCAATTTTGTAATTTATTGTGTAGCACAAACACTTTAGATTGTAGACATGTATAGTATTTGACACATGTCATTATTTGACACTAACATATGTAGTTAGATTCAATTTCTTTTGTTTTTTAAATTATAATTGTATAAACGTGTCAGTATTTGTGTCATGTCTATGTCAGTGTTTCATAGTTAATTTGTAAGACTAAAAAATAGATACATAGACTAAAAAAAATTTCGAAATCATTACAAGACTAAAAATATATTTAACGTTAATATATACATATACGGAGACTAATTTGTAATTTTAACAAAATTAAGATAAGTTTAGAGGACAAGTAAGTTACCTTCTCAGGAGATATGTCATCATAAACACAAACTGAACCACCATAAAAGATTGTCAATTGAGTAGGTGTACCATTTGATTTGGAACAATTCCTATTCCTATAATAAAAAAATACAAAAAATTCTTAGGTTCCAATTTGACATTGCTCCACAATATCATATCATATAAATTAATATTTTCAATCAAATAAAAAAAATACAATTTTCAAATATTTAAATTTTTTGATACCTTATATCAGTTGAACCAACTAAGGAACCTATTGAGGGTAGAACAGATAAAGGTGTGGCAGAGGATTTAGAACCAAGAGTTTGTGATTTTATAACTGAATTGACCATGATCATTCCATTAGTAGCATGATTAGATTGAAGAACAGAACACATTTGATTAGATTGGTTTGAAACTGAAAATATTCTTGTTTCTTGATTGCAAATTGATTGTGCATGATCAGAACATTGCATAGGATGCATTGTCATTCCATGTTTGTTTGTTAATTGCTTTCCTACGGACAAACTTTCCTACAAAATATATAAAAAAATAATTAGTTGTAGAAAATATAACAAAATACATAACTATGAGAATAGGACAAAAACACTTTTCCATTTTAAGGTGGAAAATACTACTCACAAATTAAAGATAATGGTATGTACCTCCAACAAACATTTCAAATTGAAAGCATCTCATGTGTTTGATATGTGTTGGTGTTTGATACAAATACATCTAATTATATTTAATCACTTCTATTTTCTTAAATTATTGTTGGTGTCCTGTCTTGTGTTAGTGCTTCATCGGTTAAAACATTCAATGTTCTACTTTAAGGTAAAATTTCTCTAATATCAAAGACTAGACCTTTTATAGAAAGGTTTCTTGTTAAAATAAAAAATACAGTGTTTGATCACATAGTTCGACCAATTGTGCCTACGTTTTTAATTATAAATCGGTCGTATTACCTTTCTATTATGATTTAAGATTAATAGGTTTTATAATGTACAACTTATACTTAAATATTACAGGTTAAATTACAATATTACTCATGAACCGTACCATAGGACCAAGGTTCTTCCCCCTCCGCACCCCTCAATCAAAACTCAACTAACATTTGTGCTAAATACAAAAGGAAATCACTCTCGCTTGAGCGACCTGTCCACTTATCACTAATTCTCAGTCATATTTGAAAAACAAAATTAAAGTTGAGGAATTTCTTATTAGTAGAACAAACAAACCTGTTTGACACCCAAGAATGATTTCTGGTTAGAATCAAAAGCATCTTTAGTTGATATTGTCATATATCCAGATGATGCGAGTGGATCCATAATAGTGTTTTTTGACCTATCTTCACGAGTGTTGTTCTTGAAGGACAAGAATTGAGGAAGGTTTGAAACCTTATTTGAGAATGACCACTGCATTCCTGAACTCCTCACTGCAACAAATTTAAGGACAAAAAATTTGTCAACCAAATCAACCTCATGAATAATCAAAAAGCATTTCAAAGACAAACCATTTTTGAATAAAACACATACATATACTACTACATACACGATACTAATATGTCATCATCGATAATAATTTAAGAAAATAAATTAATTGAATGCAATTACATATATTGGTGACGTGTTAGTTTAGACACTAACAGTTGTCGAACATCAAACACACTTTTGATTTATAAACTTCTACTTACCCTAAAGATAAAAAAGTTTATATCTTTTGATTTCATCAATTCCTTTTCCAAACTAAGAAAAGGCACAATGATGATGATAATGAAAGTGATCTAAACTTCTAAGAAAAAAATTCATCTAGCTTTCTAAGATCTCAAAGTGAATTTAGAAGAAACAAATCAAAACTATAAGAAAAACTGTTAGCTTGTTGCAAAGCACAAACAATACATACATATAGGCAAATAAATGTCACACAACCTATATTTCAGCTATGACACAAAGTAAATTAATAAATATAAAAGATAGGAAATAATAATAAATAATAAAAGGTACAAGAATGGCTCAAAACAACTTTAGCAACAACAACGTGAAATGAAATAATAAAAAAAGAATTACTCAAATTATTAAAAAAAATAATTAGAAAATGCTCTGGCAAGACTTTTATCACAAGAAAGCAGAGTTTATAAAAAAAAAAACAAATACAAGAAAAAAGCCAGAGTACTTGTATTATACATATTATTATATAATTATATATCACATGTGACCTTCTTACTTTGTTTTTTATTTTATTTTTATAATATTGTTACTTTGTTATTAATTTAATATATGTGATGCCGGTTGTATATGGCCAGGCACAGAAATTTAAATTCAAGAAAAGATGAAGAAAAAAAAATATTATTTCATTACGAAGCAGAGTATTATTTAATCACAGTCCATGATCATATAATATAATAATATAATTGTATAATGTACTGATCAATGCTACTATTCTTATTATATAAAAATATTGCTATTATTCTATTAGCTTGCAATATTTTATGTTGTCACTTTGTTTTTGTTTTATTGAACACTTTGTTTATTTTTTATTAAAATGTTTCCATCTATATAAATATATTTTATTGCAACCAGCTTGTCACTGCCATCAAATTAATATTGATATTTATTTCTCAAAGACCATGCATGCATCACCAATGCACATGCTAAACCTTAGATATAATATTAAATATAGTGATTTATTTATTATATATTTATATAAGTGTGCATATTTTTATCCTTTTCATACTATCATTCACATTTCACACATCAGGACCCATGATATTTTTTTATATAGAAAAATGTCATTTAGTGCTAACCATTTAAATATTTCACATCAGTCTAACATTTCATCAAAATCAAGAAAAAGAAGGACCACATTATCCAATAAAATATAATAAAGAGTACCAGATAAACAAGAACACGTTTTGTAGTATCATAAATGTAACCATTAAACCAAGCATTTAAAAAAAATCTAGCATCTACTTAGTATAGTTTATTATTTATTTTATAAGACACGTGTCGATCTTTCATTCCTTTCTTAAAACTAGAAAAGAACTCAGTAGTCTTAAATTTTACATGATGTTAAATTTATGAGTTTCATTTTCGAACATTGCAATAACCACGTGTGTGATTTTAAAAAAATAGTAAATTAATAATAGTTAAAATTAAATATTTTTTAATTATTATGTTTCTAACATGAATATACTGATGAATAAATTAAATTCTAAATTTTCATTTTTATAAATAAATAAAATTTTATAAAAAAATTAAAAATAATAAATATTTTTAAAAAAATTACATAATTTTTTTACAAAATATAACAAAAATGTCTATTGACCTACATTTTTTTTATTATCATTTTGATACTATTACAATATTTACGATACGTTTTTTTTTATGTCTATCTTATTTTTTTTTAAAAAAATTTAATATATTCTACGTTAAAATGTATATACTAAAATATTTTATTTTTTTTAATTTTCAGAGGTTACATTTCTACTTTGCAACTACTTGAAAACTAATTTTTTTTTGCAGTAAGATATTGTATTCTCGAAATTCGACTGTTTATAATATTTTAATTTTATTTCTATATTATCTTTTTGTTAAAAAAAATTAAAAAATTATAAATAGTCGCATTTAGAAATACAACTTTTTACTGTAAAAAAAGAATGAAACCTCTTAAAAATAAAAATAAATAAAATATTTTAAATATAAATTTTAATATAAAATACATTAAAGAATTTTTTTAAAAAAAATATACATAGAAAAAATCTTAATTCACTTTTTCTTTTAATACAGTGAATAGGAATGAAATTCAAACTTATATCCTGATCCACTATGTATCAATTCAATGATTGTGACTTCCTTCTTGCAAGTTGCAACACACACACTGACAAGTAGCTACTCCCTACCACTTACCAAACATCAACTTTAAACCATAGATATTATATGGCCCCAACAACATGTGCTAATATATGATTTTCCTTGCATAAATACAAAATATATAATATATATATATATATATATATATATATATATATATATATATATATATATATATATATATATATATATATATATATATATATATATATATATATATATATATATATTACCTTCGAGCAAAAGTTGTATTATTGAAACACAACTACAAGGCACTTTATATATACGGTGTAGTTCTATTTTTGTTAAAAAGCAAAAAAAATTTAAAATAATTTAAAAATAGTTTTTATTTCAACATATATATCACTAATCACTTTTTAAATATATATTTTATTAATTATTAAAATATTTAATTATTAATTATTTTAAAATATTTTTTAATTACTAAATTATAATAATCTAAATGAGTCAATATTTTACATTTTAGTGGTTAACAAAAAATATATTAAATAAATAATTAATTAAACGTTCAAATGATTAATAACATAAATTTATATATGTATTATAAAAAGATATCTCAATAATAAAATAATTTAAAAAAATTGATTTTTTCAAAAAAAGATTTTGTTTATATATATAAATACGTATACATATTAAGTATTTTTAATATCGTATCCTCACTTTGTACAAATGCAATTAAAATACCTTTCGCTAGATAACCTTAACTAGGTTCACCCTTGGAAGCCTTAAAAATCTTGAAATTGTTCTTATCCATTAAAGGGAAAAAAATTAGGAAAAAAAAAAAGCAAAACAATAAAAATCATCAACAATGACTTCTAGTATTTTTCTTCTTTATAAAGCTACATATTCATTCTTCTCTTCCTTTGTTCTTCTTTATTTTTTAATTTACTTATTATTACAATTTTAATGTAAATTTTGTTTATTGCTTTTATCTTTGAAAAAACAAACAAAAATTCATTCAAAATAATCCCACCATAAAAAAATATCACTCAAAACTCTCAAATTTCATTTGTTTTTCTTCCATTGCATGATTAAATAATATATAAAAATTGCCAAAAAGAAAACACAACTTCAATTCCAAATATATTAATAATAATAATAATAAAAAAAAATTTGAAAAAAAAAAGCTTAGTTTTTAAATTAAGGCTAAAATTTTCAAGTTTCACATCCACATAAAAGGTGTTGGTGCAAACAGAAATTATGGAAATAAAAAATAATATAAAAAGTAAATAATTAAATTGAAATTGCTACCTGGATCTTTTGGTTTGTTGGAAGCATCTTCTTTCATATTAATCCATGCAATATTTTTGGAACTTAAGCCAAGGAGTTCCCTCTCCATGTGGTGAAAAAATCAGATATACACACACAAATTAATTTATATTCCAAGTTGCAGAAAGAATAAATCTTTGATAAGTGCAGAGAGAAACTGAGAAAAGTGAAGTGTTTGGTTGCAGTGAAGAGAGAGTTGAAGAAAGAAGGAATAGGGAGAGAATAAAACAAACATATGTATATAAAGAAAAAAAATATAAAAGGGATGTTTTTTGGGTACCTATTTCATTCAATTTTACCTTTTAATTAAATAAAATTATTTTTTGTTTTTATGCAATTAATTAACTGAATTGTTTAAATAAACTCATAAGATTTTAAATTAATTATGTTTTTTAACTTGATTTTAATTCTCTTATTTTTAAATTCTGAATTTTAATTAGTTATTTGTTTCACAAGTTTGAATTCCCCACAATTTAGACTAATGCTTATTATTTTTTATCATGTGTGGTATTCATTAAAGATATAGAATTTCATTTAAGAGTATGACATTGTTAAAAAGTATGTGGTAATATCTAATCCTTACAAATTATAACCATTCATCTCCAACCAAATACCATATTCTTTTTTTTTTTTTTTATAATATAGAAAGAGTTCTAGTAAAAAATGTCAAAGTTGAGTGATTTAATATTTTTTCTTTTTAAATTATAAATTTATAAATTGTTGAGTTTTTATAGTTGAATATGTACAAAAAATTGATGGGTCTTTTTTTGTTTTTTATCTTTATACTAAAACTAGAACCATAAAATAAAAATATTTGTCTTTTTCAATTGTCCTACTTATGTTACTTCTTAATCTCTCAAGTTTGTGAAAAAAACAAAAAAAATTCGATTGTTTTCCATAAGAAACCTTTTTACCAACAATTGTTAGTCTCTACTCTCATCTCAATTTTTTTCTCTTTTGTTGAGATGACGGTTGAATGGATTAATCTTGTAATGCGAAAGCAGGTTGATTGCATCAAGTATAATAAAATTCATTATCGTTATCTTAATCATAAGATCGAAGATGAATTGATAAATTTGTATCAAAAAACATAATGAGTTGATTAATATTGCATCAAATGTAATGAAATTCATTATCATTATATGACTTATAAAAATAATAGCAAACATCATGTTAGGTTGAACATCATGTCTCGAATTCGAAACTAAGATATCGCAGTTGTATATAAGTTTCTGGTGGTACTTACCATTTTATCTACAAACAAACAAAAAAGAATAAAAAACATGTATAAAAAAATAGGACACCAAGTTAAAACTTCGCACATAGATCCTAAATTCTCATGGACGGCTCTACCTTATTTGAACTCGAGTTCACCATGTTATTGAAGTCTAATTCTTTTCACTAGACTCAAACTTTGTTGGTAAGTGTTTCATATCTTGATGATAGATTGATATTTGAAAATGATATTAGTTTTTATTTTGAAACAAAATAATATTAGTTTTTATATTGGGTTGTTTATGCTTAAAAAATTTTAAGTTCTTAGTCGAAAATGAAAAGCGGGCTGAATAGATATGAGTCAAATTAGAAGCGATTATGACAATCGTGGAGTAACTAAAATTATAAGAGGGCAAAGAACTTGAGTCTTGCTTAATAACACTTAATATTATTTTCTTAAGTCAATTATAGTTCAAAATTTGTGTGAATCGATAATTTGACATAGATTAATATTTGAAAATGATATTAGTTTTTATTTTGAAATGGAACGATATTAGTTTTTATATTGGGATAATATTATGTTTAAAATATTATAAGTTGTTAGTCGAAAATAAAAATTGAGCTGAATATATATTAGTCGAATTAAAAATGGTTAAGACGATCATCGAGTAACTAGAGTTCAGTCGAGGGCGAAGAAGTTGAGTCTCGCTTAGTCATACCGAATATTATTTGATTTCCTTAAGTCGTGTATGATTCAAAATTGGTGTGAATTGATAATTTAACTCGGTAGCAACCAAATTCTCTATTTATTTCAAAAAATCAAATGAGAGAAAAAGGGGTGGAAAAGTGGTGGCTATTTTCTAAGAATCATGATTAGGAAAGAAACAATAACGCATGCGAGCTATAAACCAAGTCGAACAACTTGGGAATTGTAGCACGAGCAAAGACATCTCATGATCTGTTACACGACTCTGCATGATGATAGTTGATTGAAACGGTTAAGGTATGATATTTAGGTTACTAATAGTAGTGGCTAATAGGATTTATGCTTTAACATTCAGTCTTTAAATACCTATTGTGATTATCCTTTTAAGAACATCATCAATCAATCAAAATTAATCTTTACTCACAATTTATATTTACTTTGCACACACTTATGATTTACTTTGTTCGTAGTTAGTAGACATTTCTCATTACATGACATAACGCTCTTTTGAGTAGTTAGAGAATTCATAGTCGAGAGACAAAGTTCCTTCCTCAATGTAATTACTTGAAGTAAAGAGAATCACTTGTTGAGAGTTTTTATTCAATTATGCGACAAACTTTCAAGTTTCAAAATAGGGCATTTTTATATATTGAGTCTAGCTTATTGATAAAAAATTAGTTTGTAAGGTGAGCGATATCTCTCTTTATAAATTATATTTAGGCATTATCTATACTCAATGTGGAACTTATATTTTTCTCAATGTGGCATTTAGATTTTTTTTTCCAATACACCATCTCACGTTCATCATTGTGGGGTTTGATGTGTGAATATAAATGGTGTGTGGTATGAATTGATAGGCTCTGATATCTCTCCCCCACCAAGCTGGACCATGACTCTGATATCTCTTGTTGGAGAGTCCAGGGAAGCGCGACAGCAACAATAGACTAAACATCCAGGATCCATAAGAGACATTGACACCATATCTCCATCCAAAACCTTAAAGCAATGGGTAAATGGGTAACTACTCTTATATATCCAACATGTAGCATGTTTTTAGTCGATGTGGGACTTAATCACTCACACTTGAATGCCAACAATCTCTCCCTCAAGTGTGAGCCTTCCACATCCTATACTTGCAAGTATAACATCAGTTTCTCTTGTATTTTTTAATCAATTGTTTCTAGCTTTGTTGTTTGAGCCAAAAATACATGAATTTGGACTGAAATATAAACAAATGTCAAATATATTTAATACCATTTTTTTAAATACTTGTTATGTTTGGTTGAAATTGAGGATTTGAAAAAGTCTCATATTGTTTGGAATTGTAAACAAAGAGGAATGTCAAGGTTATATATATGGCTCTAGTTTGTCATTACAATTTGCACTGGTCAAAAATAGTTTAAACTTGTATGTGATTCTTTTCTTTTCTCTTCTACTCTTATGTCAAGTTCCTTTGTGAAATTTGACATAAGAAATTTGATGGAAGAAGCAATTTTGGCTTGTGTAAAAATTCAGTCATTGATGTGTTGATAGAATCATGATTACACAAGGTGTTGCTTGACACAAGTGCATTGGTTGACATTGATGGAAGATGTGTTGTGAAATTATCCCGACTGTTGAAGAATTTCTTGAGAAATTCAACATGGAACTTGCACCTTAAATGTGTTTAGCTTGGTTTTTGCATGTAGAATAAATTATTGGAGTGGTTTAACTTCAAGTGAAAATTCTTGGAATGATTTAACTTTAAGTGGAATATACTTTTTATGGTGAAATATGATAATTCTTTTAAACTATGATTGTCAGGGTAGACAATGAGAGTTGAAAATGCATCATTGTTTACATAAAAAACATGGCAAAGTACATCCAAAAGTATTTTATGTTTTATGGAAGTTACAGTTTGGTCCTTAATGTTTTTTCGTAACACTTAAGCCCTTTAACTTTAGCTTAATTTTTATTTAGGTCCTTTAAGTTTTTATTTCTCGACTTAGTTATTTAAGTTACATTATGTTTGCATCAATAGTCATTGTCTCACTTTCAACAACAGTTAGTGCAATTGAAAATATTTGATCATTAGAAACTTTTCCAAATGTTACAACAATATGTCCATCATACTAATCTTTTAAAAAACAACCATCAAACCTTATAAACGATCTACAGTTCTTATTTATTTTTCTACAACCATTTAAATACACATGTAGTCTTTAAAAACTTTGTAATTATAAGAGTCTATCTACATAATCAATGTCATTAATTTCATTCACTTGCAAAATAAATATGACATTCAACTTATTGTACTATTTGGATTAAATTTTAATAATAATTTGATAAAATTGTCAAATTTAAAGTAGTACATGAGTAATTTAATATAACGTAAAGACTAACTATACAAACAAAATATAATTTAAATGACTAAATTTAAAAATAAAAATTTAAAATATTTAAATAAAAATGAAACTAAATTTAAAGCATTGAAGTGTTAAAAGAATATAAAAAACTAAACCATTATATTTAGATTGTTTATTGGTTTTATGCTAAAGTTAAAAAAAAAAGATGGAGTTTAATTACTCCCCAAAAAAAAGATGGAGTAATAAACTAAATCTATATTCTAGATGTCTCATCTCATGTCTTGTGATCGAATAAAAAAATAGTATAGTGATGCTCCATTTGACACGTGGAATATAGAATAATATAGTATAGTGATGCGAAATCATTATTACACACTATTATATAGTCCTCTCATGTATTCTGCTTAACATAATCTTCCACTCATATTTTATGTTATTCCAACAAGAGCATTCTAACAAATAATGGCAGCAAAATAAATAAATAAATAATTCCAGTAAATAATAAATATAAAATTAGTTATTGATTTATAAAATTTACGTTGGTTCTTTGTTTCGTAATGACTAATTAATAAGAGTCAATGTCAATTACTTTCTTATGTTGATATATATTTTCTTAAATCAGCTTTTTACACATGAATAGTTATATATGGTTGTATCTAGAGTCACATCCAAAAAATATCTGAAATTATTTATTTTAAATGAGCATGATCAAATATATGACGAAATTGTTAACGTAGTTTATCGTAAAGTTTTTCATAATATATAATCAACTACACCAAATAATATAACTTATTTTTGACATCTATTTTAAATTATAATTTAAACACATTTTTTATTTTTATTATACATAATATTGTATGTGTTTATTTATTTATAATTTATTGTTTTAATATATCGAATAATTTATCCCACGGACTACACATTAGTATAGAATAATTAAGTATGGTACTATTTTATTTTTTGACTTAGCACCAACCCACATGTTTGGCTATTTATTATAATCTCTTTTATATTATATTTGACTAACTTTTTCTATTATAATTTAATGCTTAAGCGGTTTGTTGATAGATTCTACTTATAACTGTGGGCTATGTCATGCCAGCCTTGTCGATCAATATATAATATACACTCCATTGATTCAAAACTAATTTTAATATATATTTTTTGTTTGTTTGGTGGAGGTTTTTTAACTAATCATGCAAACGTTGGTTTATAATATAATTTTGCGTACTTAATATTTTGGCTAATCAAGTTTTTCTACTTAATCATTACAATCATCTTTAAGTATTTATTTTTGTCCTCATCAATGAAAAGTCCATCTATATTATTTGAAATTTTAAAGACAAATGTCAACAATCCTAAAGACACATAAATAAAGAATCAAATGTACATTTTTTTTTTATCTTAAAAGTTGTATATTAAACTCTATAAAGATATTGTTAAATTCCTAATATAAATAGTATATTAAAGATATATAGATGTTAGTAAGACTCATTCTAAAAGACTTTTAATTTTAAAATTTATACTTTATGCTTGAAATACTTAATTAGAGCAACTTTTTAATAGTAATTTGTTATTGATTGCTTAAACCATTTTTACTCGACTTTTTTTGACAACTCATCTTTAAGCATTACATTTCATTTTTCAATCAAAATGTGTGAACAACAATTTTGGATTGTTGGACCCATGTTTAACATTCTTTCTCCTCTCTACTTTAATTTTTTTTTCTTTTTCTCTCTATTTAACATTCTCCTTTTTTTTTCTTCATTTAACACTCTCTCTCTTTTAAGAATAGATTGCTTATTGAAGAAATGACAACCTACACATATGGCAACTATGATGTTGAACTCTTAAAAAAACGAGTTCATGTATTTAAGGATTGATTAAAAATCTTTGCTTGAAGTGTTAAATTATTGGTTTGGTCGCTTAATATAGAAATTTATTGTCAAACTATGAAAACTAAAAAAATTGATAGACATATTAAATTTAATAATAATTTATATTATTTTTCTAAATTTATATTTTAAAAGAGATAGTTAATTTATTTTTACATTATAATATTTATTCATAATTATAAAAAATACAATGATTTGATATATTTTGGTAATTAAGAAAATGATAAATGCAGTTACCAAATTGAAAAGGACCTATACAAAGGGATAATTAAGAAAATTTCTCAAAATAATATAGTAATTAAGATATATAGTTCTATCTAGTAAAAAAAAAACAAAGATAGTTCTATACTCTTCAAATGAAAACAACACCACAAATTAATGACAACGATCGAATTAAAAATATAGCAACGGTCAATCATTTGATTTAAAAATATTTTTAATTTTTTTTTTAAACTCCTATCAAATTAATTTAAAACTTATCAACCAGTGGCAGAGCTTCAAAAATATTTATAAGAGGTCCAAAATAAAATAAACAATATATGAATATAAAAAATATATATATATATATATATATATATATATATATTTGAGGTGTAAGAAAATTGACATCAGTTTAGTAATTATCATAGTTGTTTTTCAGGAAAAAAAATGCAGTTTAAATTTTTTAATTTTGGATTTTGAAATTTTAATTTATATCTTACTCAAAAAATATAAATAAGTTGCAAACACTTTAAGTATCAATTTTTTTAAAATATTATTTAACTATTTTATTTATTTATTTGCAACAAAGTGTAAAAGTTCTGCATTTTGATTTTGTATTTTAAAACTTTAATTTATATCTTACTCAAAAAAATATAAATAAGTTCTAAAAATATCACTTTTAAGTGACATGATTCTCTTTTAAAATATTATTTAGCTACTTTTTTATTTATTTGCAACACATTGTAAAACCTCCACATATATTACATAATATTGTATACGCTTTCCAATCTTGAGTATAAATACCCAAAAAAAATATTATCTTAAATATAAATATAAGTAAAATTTGGTTATATTTATGTTATAATTTTTATAATTCTCTTAAATTAATGTAAATTTCATTTTTCAATAACACATTTTATTCTCATAAAACAAATTCTTATGCAGGACAACGAAATTACGATGACTTTTTTTTAATACTTTAAGAAAATTAAATGAATCCAACTTATTTTTTTAAAAGATATGAAATTTTGTTTTGTCTATATATATAAAATTTGAAGAAATATATATATTAAATATTAGGGTCCTAGAGCGGCCCGTGGTCCGTCCTAATCCACATAAAAATATGTCCATATCAATGAGATCTCTAAATTCTATCTTCAATAATAAATTTATATAGTACTCTAATCAAATTTCTTATGAAATATTTAATTTAACATTTTGGCATTAAACACATTTTTAGCAAAACTAAACAAACACTTAATTATAGGACTATGTAATTCTATTAAAAATTGATTCAACTCGGAAATTAACCCATTTAGCAAGGAAAAATCATCATTAAAATACAATATTAATTTTTCTTATCCACTCAATATTATCTTAATAAGTACATGTACAAAAGTGTTTTTATTTAGGAATTAAGAGATAGGAACAAACTAAAGGGAGTTGTTACCCGATTAAAGTAAGAAAAACAAAGAAGGTGGAGGTAGGTAGGTGAGTGATGAGTTGGGACCAATTGACAAAAGAAATATATAAAATAAAGATAGATTAATTTTAGCATGAATCACTATTATGTGTAAACTATGATAGATCATAAAATAAATTTTGAATCAAGTACTAATTATAATTACATAATTTTTTTTAATTAATTGGTAGTTAATTCATTGGCAAATATATGTATTATAAGTAATAAACAAATCATATAAAGAGATGATTGTTGGTAGAATGTATATTGTTGAAAAATTGAGTGGAAATAAAGAAATGGCACATGGATAAGAAAAAAGAGAGAGAAGTGGAAGCATGTGCACAAGAGGAAATGAAGACACACATACTGTCCATGTGATTGGTGAGTTTTTTAGGATGGGTCCCCACGTGTCAATATATTAATAGCATAAAAAACCTCACGTGTTTCTATTATTTTATTTATTTTATATATATAGTTTTAACATTATTGTTCTTAAGAAAATAGAGTTCTAGTGATATAAAGTTTAGTCAGAAAATAAATAAAATTCAATCAATAATGAACTTAGTTAGGATTTTAAATCATATTTTCTCGAAGGATTTATCATTAACTAAAGTTTATTAATCAATAGAGCAAAATGATTTAATTAATCTTTCTAAGTGGATACAACATTAACATGTCCATATGTTCACCTAATAAAATAAATATATAGGCACTTCCTTCTCCTCTCTTTTGATCGGTTATTTATTTATTTTTTTCCACCAAATAGGAGTGATTTAAAGACAATTTTTGTTTGAAATCACCCATCTTAATCATTTCTTGTTATTTTTATTTAAATAAGTAATTTTCACATATTTAGTTTTTTTTTTCTTCTCATTTTTTGGATTTTGTTGTGTTTACGAGAGCGTTCTGTTTGTTAGTCGTTTTGGTGCGACATTTCATTTGTTTGTCTTATTGCAATGTTTTTTGATTTAGATTGACAGATCAACTTGGATCGAGTTCAAATTCAATAAATGATTTTTGTGATGTCAATGTTACATCTTCAAAGACATGGATACTTCGATCACCTCAATTTTGTTATTTTTGTAGGTTTTGTCACATTGTAAATATTATGTTGTTTTACACTATTACGTTGAATGTTGTGAGGTTGTTTGCATAATCATCTTTTTCAGTTTTAACAATTTTGAATTATAATATTTTTTATCGATGTAATTTTTATAAATATGAAGAAATGATATTTTTAGCGACAAAAATATATATTCGTTGTCTTAAATTTTTTATTATAGACAGCAAAACCAAATATCGTGGATATATAGAGAAAAAAACTAAAACCATATTCAACAAAATTAGAGAAATATAAAGAAAATAATATTCATTCAATTACAAAAGAAATAAATGATAACTATTGGATATTTATTCACATAATTTTTTTAGTATTGCCTCCCTTTTAAAATTAACTGTAATATTTGATCATTCAATTACAAAAGAAATGAATGATAACTATTGGATATTTATTCACAAAATTTATAAACATATTAAAATAGTTGTGATTTTACTAAATTATTGATATTAATTATCGATATATTGATCTATTTATCAAATAAAAAGTATAGAATTATAATTTAAAAATAATATTTATAATATTAATTAGATGATAAAAAAAAGTAAATAAATTTTTTATAAAAAAATAATTAAAATTGTATTGAAAGCTAAAAATAATAATTTTTTTTCTAATGTAATAGTTATTATAGCCCGGAAGCATTTATTTTTTATTTTCTTAGATATGAAAAGAATCTTTACTCTCTTGATAAGGGTCCTATTATTCTATTGTTTTTTTTGTTTGAAAATATGGCATCAAGTCCTAAAATAAACAAAGAAAATAAAAACTAAAAGGCTCTATGTAAGATTATCAAAGTTTTATCGACTAACACTGCAAGAACCATTATTATATTTATATTATTTTAATTTTGTTATGTGTGTTATTTACTCATTGGTTATTAGTTTTTGGCAAGGTTCATATGATCTTACAGGTATATAAGATTAATGTAACGATTAAAATAAGAGAGAGAAAATAAAATAATAGAAAATTGCATATTTTACTTTTTATAAAATAATAATAAAAACTAATAACTTTAACGAATAAATAACACGAGTAACAAAATTAAGGTAATATAAATATAAATTTTACAAGTATATAAGGCTGATGTGATGATTAAAATAAGAGAGTAGAAATAGAATAATAAAAAATTATATATTTTATTTTTTATAAAATAATAATAATAATTAATAATATTATTCATTCAAAAGAAATTAGCATGATTTTACATGTCATTAGTGACGTCACTAAAAATTAAAATAGGAAAATGATAAACAAAGTATAGAGGATACAAGTGCTTGAATTTTCTTGAGTCAAAAAAAAGAACTGCCCTAATATTCTCTCAATTGTATTTTAATAATTAATAATAACATACGTGCCTTCTGCTATTTTTTTTTGTTGGTACATAGCCTTCTACTATTTTAATTTCTAAGTAAATGTTCTGCTGACCATATAACAATAAATTAATAATTCAAAGTACAAGTTGAGGTTATTTTTGAAAGAAAAAACAGTTGAGGTTGCATTAATTATGTCCAAGAAAAAAGTTATACATAATTATATTAAGAGATTAAAAGACATGCAAAGTGAATGTGAATTGTTTTACAAAACTTAGCAATTAATTAAAAATGTCAATACATAAAATAAAAATGAAGATCCAAAATTATGTAATTGTTTGATGTGTTGACACATATTAACTGTAAGCGTAAAATAATTTTATGAAAAATATGATTGAAATAGAACTTTCACTTTAAGGTAGTTAACCATGTTAAGCAATCACATTTTTCATGTTAGATTTTGGATTGGACTTAATGTATACTAATAAAATTGATAGTTTAACTTTTATGCACAGTTGGCGAACAAATTTTACATTGTCAACACGTCGCAGTTAATTATATATGATAAAAGTAAATATTTTTAATTATTTAACGGTTGTGATTTATTGACATTATAAAAATTCTTTACATGAATAATGTATATGAAAAATATTTTTAAGCAAAAAATTAGAATACAAAAGCATCACGACGAAAAAAGCATTTCAACTATGTTGGTACCCCTAAATCATCACCTATCATTTGTGTTATCTCAATAAATTTATTAAAATAAACGAAAAAATACATAATGAACTTGAGGATTGCGTTGAAATCCAAGTAAACAACAACAACAAAAAAAAAAAAACTATATGTGTCCCATTAAAAATCTTACTAAAAAAATCCAAAGAAATAAAACTATTATGAAGGACAAAGAGTGGAGAGTTTCTAATAAAAATTTATATAAAATGAAAGAAAGGCAAACCATATCTATTATGAAAAAATTCCTCTCAAATAAAGCCATAGAGATTAGTCCATCACTTAAAATTACCCGATCTAATATTGTGATCAGAAAAACTTATCAAGACAATAATTACTCTCTCTATAAAAATGTGAAACAACGAAAGAAAATCAAAAGATCCTCAAATAGCAAACTTGTTATTCTTTTAATGTTGTAGTAAGACTTTTATTTTCCACAAAACAATATATGAAGTTGAATACTATTGAGCTTGATATGTGATGATATATGGTAAATTATGCTTACAAAAACTTTGCTTGATTAAAAAATAAAATAAAATAATCATTGCAACATTTTTATGACAAGATATATACAAAAAGTGGGGTTTTATTCCACTTAAGTCCAATGGCCCAGGTTTAATTTCAAGTCCATTTTTAGAATGATTGGCCCATATGTGATCCAAGGATTCCATCTCCATCTGTGAGGAGAGAGCAACGTGCTTACACATGATCCAATTTTTTTCCCAAACGTGGTTTGGCAACATTTCCAACTAAAAAAACCAAACATGATACATGCGATTGTCTTATTAAAGAGACTATGATTTGGACATTAAGGAAACTTCTTAGATGCTCACTCAAGTAACATTGAGTTAGTGTATGTTGTTTGGTTTGAACTTTGGATGCTAAAAAGAAATTGATTATAGATATTTAGAGTTTGATTTTGATATGTTTTGATTTTATTTTGACGGACTTATTTATTACGGATTATAAAAAAGTAATTTTAATATTCAATAACATATATATATTATTATTTGGTAGAAAAGCTATTTTGAGTTTGTCCATTGTAATTAAAATAATTTTTTAGAAAAATCAGTTATAAAAAGTAACTTTTATGGAAAAACTATTAGAAATGGCTTTTCAAAAGAGTTTTAGAGCAATCAATTTATTTTTCACGAAAAAATAATATTTATTCATTTAAATAAGTAGAATACATCAATGAAAAACTATACAAATTCAAAGTTACTAAAATAAAAAATAACGAATTTACAAACAAACTCGCAACACTCAAGTTAATAAACGGTAAAATGTTTATAAATAAGATAAAACTACAAATATGAAAAAATTTAAGTGTTTAAAATATTCATGCATTTAGATCTGTAATATTGATGATATTAAAGTTATTAACTGAATCTACATTGGTTCAACATTAATTTGTCAATTTGAATCGGACAAATGTCGTACCAAGACGACAAATAAAAAGATACCACACTAAGACGGCAGAATCACAAAACAAAAACTAAATATATGTATAATTCACTTATTTAGATAAAAATATAAGGAACAAATAATCTAAAGAAGTTATTTTAAATAAAAAAATTGACCCTAAATAACATATTTCCGTGGATGAAGACGAAGAATACAAGGGCAAGGAAAATTGGAGAGGACTAGATTTTTAGCAATGGTATTGAAGAGCATCCTTGTTTTATTTGAGTTTAAAATTGAATTGTAATAGTTTTGTATCAAAGTTTAAGTTTTATTGTTTCATGACATCAATTTAGCTTCTAAGACATGGTCATTTTTTTATTTTAAGAAGCACGTGCACAAGCCTTAATGGGCCTATTTTTGTGTATGAATTTGCTGAGACTTGTTTTGAAAAAACTAAAACTTTATTAGACCAAAAATAATTATCCACAATATTCTCCGTTTTGTCCAAACAAAATTAGAAGTACTGAAATGGATTCTTTACAATAAAGAATTACTTATATTAAAGAAGGGTATAACTTCTATTCAAAATGAAAAGATCTATCCAAGAGTAGATCTTTGAAATTATAAGTGTTTAAATAATTTCTAACTTTAAATTTGTAAAATGAAAATTTTGGCATGGTTTAATATGTGAAAATTTTGTGCTTTTCCCTTGATGAAATCATGTTGAAGTAAAGCAATGTTATCTATAGCTGATTAGTTATTTAATATGTATTTATGAAAATAATAAAAATAATTTTTTGATATTTTTATTCTTAATTTTTTGTTAACAAAAAAAATTAATACAAATTTTAGAAAATAAAAATAGAGTACATTTCACAAAGTAAATAAAAGTGATAAAAAATATAAGAAATTATAGTTTGAATTGTGTTCTCTTTAAAACTTTTTCTTTAATCACTTACTTCAATAAAATATTTTCTTTTATTTTAGTTAAATTTTTTATTAAAGAAAGATATATAAGTAAAAAATCAGGGAAAGATAAAAATACAATGATTTTTTATTAGTTTATAACCAACTATTGCTACCTTTTAATTGAAATAATTTTTTTGACTATTATCAAAATAGCATACAAGTATTCTTTATGCATTTTTAGGTCACAAATATTTTTCACTCTGCCTCTTTAAGCTCAATGTATTCTCTAAGTCTTTTTAGGATTCAACGAGTATTCTTTATACCTATTCAGACCACCATATTATTTACTAACATCTTCTGACTTCCACAAGTATTATTTATGTCTCTCCATGTATAAGTATGTTGAAATCAAGTTGATTTTATACTTAGAGTTTTGATGTTAACAAATGTATTTTATGATAATAATATATTTGACTTCACAGATTATGAAAAAAGATTCGTGTTTTTGAAGACAATTTAAAATAAGATTTGATTCAAATTTATAATTGGAAGAAAATCTTTGACCAAATTGAAAAGAAGATATCGTCAAAATAATTCATAGTTTATTTACAAGGAGATTTGATCAAAATTTATCACAAGAAGATATGAATTATTTAAAAAAAAAAATTTGATCAAAATTTATCTACAAGAAGATTTGATCAAGATTTATCTACAAGAAGATATGATCATAAATTGTTTACAAGAAGAAATACTCACAAGAAGATATATTTTATTATTTGCAAAAATATGATTCAGATTTTGACAAAGGACAAAATATTGAATTGAACTTAATCATATTCTTACATGTGAAAGTTTAATAACTGATCCAACACTATATTCCCGCCCAGATCAAAGCAAATAATAGGAAGGAAGTTTCATTTGAAAAATTTGCAAAAGCAATCTTAACAAAATATGAACAATATCAATATGAAGAATTTACAAACTCAATCTTAACAAAATACGAATAGTATCAATCTAAAAAATTTACAAACTCAATCTTAACAAAATACAAAAATAATCACGACTTCTATTTAATATTTCTCTCTAAGGATAAGAGTACTGCTGTTTTCGTGAACTTCAACTTAAGAGTATAAGTGAGTTAATTCCGAAAAAACTTATTTTCTCCCAATGTAGGAATTAATTAAAAGGAAGCTTACATTCATATACAGATTCACGATGACTTGACTTAAAATTGTCAATACTTAATCCTACTGGTGCTTGGTACATATCTATTGAGAGCTATTTGTTAATTCTCACCTAATATGGGATGAATAAAAATCATTTAGGATTACGACAATGCTTTTTGTGGTGCTATTTTGCAATATAAACTATGTGCCACTTTCCACATAGCAAAATTAGTTTGGCATCATGATTTGAGTAACATGTTATTGGAATATGATATGTAGTTTGCATTAAATCTCGTGAAGAAATTATGATTTCCATTTATCATTTCTTTCGTGTAAACAATAAATCAAATTATGGAAATAGTTCACGAGGTTGGTATGGTAGCATTAAGCATGTGTATGAGTATACACAGCTATTAGTAATTTTATTGTGGAAAATTACAATAAACTAAGGGTGTCTATGGGTATAGTTAAATCCTCAAATTCAATCACTAAAACCAATTTAATCCACATTTTAATCAAAATTTGGGTCTAATTCGTACCAAACTATTGAAACTCGATTATGTTCGATTTGGATAGTAGATTTAACATTTTGAACTCACGAACTCAATCCATTAACATCATATATATATATTTATTTATTTACTATTGATGTGTAGTTAAAATTTAGTTGTTTGACTATATTTGAGAATTTGTTGCTAATTTAATTAATTTAAGTGTTTTGTTGTGTTGTTGATATATTTTAAGTATTGAATGATATGTTGTAATATAATTTTATTATTTTTTAGATATTCAAGTATTTAATTTAATTATATTTTTTTTAAATAACGAATAATATTTTCTTTACTACCTGTGAATCCAATCTGCTCATAATCGAGTTGGTTTAATTCAAGTTTGATGAAAAAATCATGGATTAATAGTTCAACTCAATCCAAATAAATATAACTAATTCAGTTCGAATTTTGACAAAAAACGATTCAACCCAATTCATATATATCATAAATAAAATTAAAATTATAAATTAAAACTTCTAAATGTTGTCAAAACTATTGAGAAACAAGTTTAACGGCAGACACACTAATAAAAAAAACACGCTGCCTCGTTTATTTTGAAGATTGTTCATGAAATTGTTTTTGTAGCGTTAAAAGGTATCACATTTATCAATAATCAAGTTTACGTGCCTTATACACTAACAAAAAAAAAACACACACACACACGTTGTCTAGTTTATCATGGAGATTGTTCACGAGATTGATACTGTAGCGTGGTGTCGCAACTATAGATAAGTACGTTAATGTGACAAATGCACTTGCACAAAACATGTTGTCCATTAAGCACTTCTTAGCATTGCACTAAATGGTGCCACACCTATGGAGAAGTAAATTACAAGTTTTTGGCACTTAAAAAACACGTGGTCTTTAGGATTAAAAGTTAAATATGTTTTATTTTTTTAAAAATTATAATTTTTTAATTTTAATTTCTATAATATAAAAATATAATTTTAGTTCTTACAAAATTATCATATAATTCATCTTAGTTTTCGTTGAAATGAAATAGATTTAATTGTCTTTTAATTTAAAGAATTTTGAATAAATTTTTTCAAACATATTTATAATATTATAAACAATTCTTCTACAAACATATAATTTTTTTTTCTCTGAATGAATTTTTTCAATTTAAATTTATTCAAAAATACATATCAACTAAAATTACATACATAACAATTTTATCGATATTAAAAAATGTATTTTTATTTTAAGGGAATTAAAATTAGAAAATGACTCTTAAAAAATTCAACCCAATATAATTTTCTTTTTTAACAAAGCTCCAATATAGGTAAGCCTTTGGTAGGTATTAAAAAATACTAATTTTATATTTATAGAACTTGATAATCAATAAAAAAATAAAGTAAAATAATAAAAAGGTTTGAGAAACAAATAATATATAAAGACATTTAAAAAATCAAAATAATAAATTAATAACAATAAAGAAACTAAAACATACTATTGAAAAATGCAAATCATAACATTCTTTTAAATTATTATAAAAATATTTTCATCAAAAGAATATTTCTTTCTTTTAGTTTTCATTCAAAGACTTTTATCTAAGTCATCTTTTTTTGGTGAAACTTTGATCCAAGTCATACATATAACAACTCTTCAATTCAACGTCAGAGAATTGAAAATGGAATCTCTTTATGTCATCATTATTTTTAACCATAAGTGTTTTCAAATTCCTTTATGAATAGTTATATATGAATAGTTGTGATTTTTGAGAGTATAAAAATTTGTACAGTGATATCGTATGAAAATTAATATTTTCTTTTAATAAATTCTTTCTTTTTTTAATGTAGAAAAGTCATACATTTTTCTTCTTCTTCCTAAAGTCCACAATCAACCTAACACCAAAGCTCTTTTTTCACTTTCTCTATCCAAAATTCAATCCCAAAAAATCGCTTCTCTTCTTCGAATTCCAACACTCTCTTTTTTTTTTTTTTCAATTCAAACTAAACAAAAAAAAAAAAAGCTGAAAATTCACGATTCAATTAAATGTCGCGTTTGCTAGTAGCAGCAGGAGGATGCTGCTAGTTTTAGAACTTAATCATTATTACAACCAAACATGGTCTTCAAAGGAAGATTCTTCTCTTCCAAAAGATCTGATACTTCAAGTCCAGATGCTTCTTCAAACAGTCCTCGATCAATCTCTTCGAATTCTCCTTCTAGATCCGATAAGAAAAAAACTAAATCAACCGTTATTCAAACCCTAACTTCCACCGCCGGAACCACCACAAGTGGCGGAGGAGTCTCCGCTGCTAGCCGGAAAACGCTGGTTAAAGATGGAAGTAAGAAGAAAGATGTTGTTAAGGGAAAGGAGAGTGAGATTCTGCTGGAATCTCGCTCTCGTTCCGGGTTGAAGAAATTGACTCCGGCGACGGCGGTGGAGGTGAAGGAGTTACCGTCGACGTCGCCGTATTCTTCTTCTTCTTCTTCGTCGACGGCAGCGGCTTCTGTTTCGCCGATTTTGGCTTCGTCGTTAGGGTTGAATAGGATAAAGACGAGATCGGGACCGTTACCGCAGGAGAGTTTCTTCGGTTTTAGAGGTGATAAAGGAGGAGCTGCGGCGGCGCTTGGTGCTAGTAATCTTTCGAGGCCTGGTGTTGGGAAGAAGAAGGAGGTAGGGAATCAGAATAGAGTAGGGTTTCGGGAAGGTTTGGGAACTGATGGTTGTGTTGATAATGGGAGTCATTTGGATGGTATGTCGGTGGGGAGTGGTGTGCAGTCGAGGGAACAGAGTCCGGTCGTGTTGCCGCCGCGGTTGCAGAATGGTGAATCGTCTTCTGAAGCAGGTATCATTAATGCTAATCTGTGTTATTATCTGTTATTAAGATTATCCTTTTTTGTAATGGATGATGACATTGATGATGGTAGTGTAATGATGAAGATGATGTGCTGTGTGATCATGGTATGGGCATGTGTTTGCCTAATTATGAAAGATAATTATGGATATGAAATGGATTTCATAGTTTTGTTGTCAGTTAAGTCCATTTTGATCTTAGTTTGGTAAGTTTTGATTAATGTTTTGGTCTAGAGGCATTATTAACTTGTTTTGAAGAATGATTTAGGTTTGTTTAAATTTACTTATTTGAGCTTATCTATTGGTATAAACACACACACACACGTAAGACTGTTTTAGAGAACTTATAGAAAAAGCTTATGATATGTCTATAAGCTATTTTCAGCTTATTTTCGTAAGCTCTCTAAGATAACTTGTGAAAATAGCTTGTATAGGTTATATGAAAATAGTTTGACTTTATTTTATCTTTTGTTATTTGTTATAGAAATATAGCTTATACATAAACACTTTTATGGTAAGTGCTTATGCTAAGGAATATGGAAGGAATTATTCTGATTTCTAGCGAGTATATCAGGTAGTAGTATCTTTATTGGATTATTAAGAAATGTTATCTATTGGATGGAATTACAAGTTCACACGTAGAAAGAGCCATGGGCTCAATGCTTGAGAGGGGAAGGAAGAAGAGTACATGATAACAGTGGTTGCTGGATTGTGCAACTGCATGCATTAAAGAAAATGATCAATTAATAGTCTCTTTATTTTGAATCCAATTCAAATGGGTGGTAGATAGAACCCCTAGATGTTCCCCAAAAGATGTGCAAAGTCATGCTTGTTTTATTTTTATTTTTTTACTAAAAATCAAACACATGCTTGTTTTAACTTTCACTTTTTTTGCTTGGAATTGTAATTTAAAATTTCGATTATCAGAGATGAAAGTATTAAAAATTTGTTATTTATTAATTCCATGAAATTGTGTTCACAATTGGAATTGTAATTCTGATATACATCACAAGTTATTTGGAATTGGGAGGTCCAGCTCTAATTCTGAGGCTCTAATCAAAGTTCAATTCTGTCAGACAAACTGGACCATATTGATATTGCAAGTGAGTTTAAGAGGGTGCTTTTGAGGGAAAAACAGTTCTTGGGGAGAAAAGTCTTCCTCACTCACAGAATATATATTAACGGAAATTGTCTGGTTTGGTGCATGGAATTCGACTTGGAAGGCCTGTTAGAATTAAAATTATAATTCTATGGAATTAAAAAAATTACTAGCCTAATCTCTCTGCAATTCTCAGTTTGGATTGTAAAAATTATCAATTGAATTCCAAGGCATTGGAATTTGGATAAAGACGTGTTTCTCCATACTTCTAATGGTTATTTGTAGTACTGGTACAAATTATAATAAAACTTGTATATTAATGACATAATGTTCATATATATAGTTGCAAGTATGATGATGTATTGGGATAATCCTGGGTACCGGTGCCATCAATTTGATTTATATTATTTCAAAGACGTTATCAACAAGATTGGCAGATTAGAATTATTAAGCATAAATTATGACCAGCCTTCATTAAGGAGAAAAATTGTGTAGCTCAAATAGAAAAATTATAACTTCTTCATATTACAAAACATATACTTTTCCTTTTGACAAATCATATTTAGAAGGGGGCCATATTGCTACTATTTTATTTAATCATTTAAGGACTAAACGACACTTTTTGTGAAATTGTTGGGGGAAATACAGACCAACTGAAATCACTACATTTTGAAAAAAAATTGTAATTGAAAACACTGAAAGTATAGTAGTCTTTTTCCAGTAGATGAGGTTTGGCTGCAATAACTGAAAACCATGGAACTCAGAACTTTGGAACTACTATCTGAATGTTCAGGACCATAGTGTTGACCTAAAAAACTAGGTCGGGTTTGACTTAATCAAGTGACTGGGCAACTAATTTGATCACCAGTGAGGTTGGAAAAACAGAATCTGATCAGGCATAAAAAAACTCATGTAGCAGCCAGTTTTTCGGATTTGATAAAAGTCTATTAGGATTTGAAATGGCTGATTTCCTGGCTTTTAATTGGTTTCCTCGTGTTTTGACTAAAAAGCAGTTAGAAAACTAGGGCATCAGACCCCATAGAAAGAGACACTCCAAGTTTAAACACAAGAAGGCTAGAAATTTGCTTGGAAAATAATTTCTTCTTAGCTGTTTCGTCACTTATATTATATAGGACAAGTAAAGTAGATGCTGCTCAGGATTTAACACCTTGTGAAATAACCAGCCTCCGATCAAGATAAATAAATTTGTAAGTAACGATAATAGTTGAAGTACCATAAAGCTCCTGCCATGGCGGGGGTTGAGGGAAGAAATACACAACTAAATGTGTTTTTTTTTTTTGAAGTTATACAAATTTTTTTTTTGTTACTGAATATTACTGTGACTAAATATGGTAATTGATCCCAATATCCACAGTATGACTTCTGGATTTACTGCTGAGTATGCTGTTTTAATACCAAAATTTTGCTTTCGCTCATCATATCACTTTAAACAGGAGAGCAGGCATCATCACAGACTCAGACTGGAGACTTAAGAAGTGAAGATGTTTGCACTCCAGAGGTACTGCAGGGTGTGGAGTGTGATATCTTTTGTTATTGATTTTATTAAATTGAATTTGTCTGAATTAGTTGTTGTACTCTGTTCATTTGTTATGGCAAAAAGACTGACTGTTCCCTTTCCAGACAGCATATGATTTTGAAAATCCGAAAGAATCTGAATCTCCTCGTTTTCAAGCTATATTACGTGTCACAAGTGCCCCCGGAAAGAGGTTTCCTGGTGATATCAAGAGTTTTTCCCACGAGTTAAATTCCAAAGGTGTCCGGCCCTTTCCATTTTGGAAGCCTCGAAGGTTAAATAATAACCTTGAGGTACTTTACTTTCCATTTTACATTGTATTGTGGAGGTGATGGTTTGTGTTGTAAGAAACATTAATTTAAAATGACTTTACTTTTTTTTTGTGCAGGAGATCTTGGTTGTTATTAGGGCTAAATTTGATAAAGAAAAGGAAGAGGTGAACTCTGAACTGGCTATTTTTGCAGCAGACCTGGTTGGAGTTCTTGAAAAAAATGCAGATACTCATCCTGAATGGCAAGAGACAATTGAGGACTTGCTAATTTTGGCCAGGCGCTGTGCTATGACTTCATCTGGGCAGTTTTGGCTTCAGTGTGAAAGCGTAGTTCAGGACTTGGATGACAGGCGTCAAGAGCTACCTCCAGGGACGCTAAAGCAGCTTCACACTCGAATGCTTTTCATTCTCACACGGTGTACTAGGTTGTTGCAATTCCACAAGGAAAGTGCCTTGGCTGAGGATGAACACGCTTTCAATCTCCGTCAGTCCAGAATCTTGAGTACTACTGGAAAATGTATTCCTCCTAATGTGGGAAGGGATCCCAAAAATTCTATTGCTGTAAATATCTCAAAAGTTTCATTCAAAAAAGCTTATAGCCAAGAGCAGAGTACCTTGAATTGGAAGAATGGTATTACGAAACCAGAAATTCAGTTGCCTCCTGCTGATGATGATTCTTCAAAAAACTCTGAGTCTCCTTCGGGCAGAAATCGAATGGCTTCTTGGAAAAAATTCCCATCTCCATCAGGAAGAAGCCCTAAAGAAACTGCTCAGTTGAAAGACCAAAATTATGGGACAGTTGAACCTTTGAAGACATCAGATAAGAAATTAATTTCTGATATAGATATCTCTCCTGCCAAGCCATCTGAGCTTCTTGCTGTCAAAGATTCCCATGACCATGCTTCCAAGCACCAACACAAACTTTCCTGGGGCTACTGGGGAGATCAGCAAAATAATAGTGAGGAAAATTCAATAATTTGTCGAATATGTGAAGAGGATGTACCTACTTCACATGTTGAAGACCATTCAAGGATTTGTGCAGTTGCTGACAGATGTGATCAGAAGGGTCTGAGTGTCAATGAGCGTCTTGTCAGAATTTCTGAAACACTAGAAAAGATGATGGAATCATCTGCTCAGAAGGATTCCCAACAGATGGTTGGAAGTCCTGATGTAGCAAAAGTGTCAAATTCAAGTATGACTGAAGAATCTGATGTTCTTTCCCCTAAACTTAGTGATTGGTCTCGCAGAGGCTCAGCAGATATGCTAGACTGTTTCCCTGAAGCCGATAATTCAGTTTTTATGGATGACCTAAAGGGATTGCCACTTATATCATGCAGAACTCGTTTTGGTCCAAAGTCTGACCAAGGTATGACAACATCATCTGCAGGGAGCATGACTCCTAGGTCTCCTTTAATGACACCGAGAACAAGTCAGATTGACTTGCTCTTGGCGGGGAAGGGTGCTTATTCCGAACATGATGATCTGCCACAGGCAAGCTTTTATTTTAACCTCCTTTATAAATGACTATTATTTCTAATTTGTTGTCCTAAACCAATTATGTCATGGATGGCATTATCCATTAAATTCAGCATTTTGTATCAAATGGTCTTCTCTATGTGTTCAGCATTGTGTTGTGTATGATGTTGGTGATGCACGATCCAGTGATTATAACTGTCCCTAAACCAGCCTACTATATTTTTTGGATTATTGTAGATGAATGAACTTGCTGATATAGCGCGATGTGCAGCCAATGTTAGTCTGGATGATGATCGCACAGCATCGTATTTATTATCTTGTCTTGATGACTTGAGGGTTGTCGTAGAACGAAGGAAATTCGATGCACTTACTGTGGAAACCTTTGGAACACGCATTGAAAAGCTAATTCGGTTAGTACTTCTCTGTTATGTATTATGCAACGTGTCTATATAATAACAGCTCATAGTAACAGTTCCTTATTAATAAGGCACTCCTAGCGAACATTGAACTTCAGTGAGTGAATTCTCAATGATTAAATTTTGGTGTAAATTCTAGTTGAAGACACTTTTGATGCAAAATATGATTTTTTCTAATGATCAGATCAGCTGATGTTAGTATGCTAGTTGTACTTGCTGATCTGTACCTCTTGTACTAAACCTATTTATATATTCTTTTACTCATAAGAAAATATTAGTTATGAATTAGACTTCTTGCACATGTTATGCATGTGGAAATTGAAATTGTTTACTAAATCGTGCCTTTTGGTCTGGCCCTGATTATATCTGAAGTTTAAAAATCTGGGGGTATCACTATACCCCTTAGACCCCCACCCGCCCCGCCATTGCCACAATTCAATATGAACTTTACGAGTTGTCCTTTGCAATTTGTTGACGATTATTCTTATTAAGTTGTAATTTGATTTTGCAGGGAGAAGTATTTGCAACTTACTGAGATGGTGGATGTCGAAAAGATAGATATAGAGAGCCCTGTAATTGATGATGATGTCATCTTGGAAGATGATGTGGTTCGCAGCTTGAGAACAAGCCCAATTCACTCTTCAAAGGATCGTACCTCTATTGATGACTTCGAGATTATAAAACCTATCAGTCGTGGGGCATTTGGAAGGGTTTTCCTGGCTAAGAAGAGGATAACTGGTGATCTTTTTGCAATAAAGGTATCTATGCCTGTTTTGCATGTTTGATAAATATGAACATCCATTAGTCCACACATTTCATTCCGGTGTCTGTTTTCGCTGCTCATTCATGTAGCTTTTAGAAGAGTTGTTTAATAATATTGGGTTACTGTCTGTTGAATTTTGTGTGTGGTGTTTTATTAAAACTTATTATATGTCACTGAATAATGTATCTTTCATATTCTGCAGGCAGTGTTCCATATTAATTTTTAGAATCTACATTACATTCTTCCAACAGAGTCTGACCATGTTTTTTTCTTCATTATTTTGCTAATTTTCTTTTCCTCTCCTGAAAGTAATCTGTATTAATTATTCTTGTATTGCATTGTTTATTACTTTATGATGTTTACATCTTTCAATTGTACTTTTGCTTCCAAGACAATTTTAGCTTTATTACTTTAACTTACTGTGTTGTAATTTTTTTTCCATTTCTTGTTTTATGCTTTCAAGCTTAGTTCTTTATCATATTTAACTGTTTGCGACAGGTTCTTAAGAAGGCAGATATGATCCGTAAGAATGCTGTAGAAAGTATATTAGCAGAACGTGATATCTTAATTACAGTGCGCAATCCTTTTGTGGTGAGTGGATCTAACTTGTTAGTTATTCCATTCTATGTTGCTTTGAGAAATGGTACCCTTGTTCTAACATTTGTTTTAATTTTATCAGGTTCGGTTTTTCTATTCTTTTACATGTCGTGAGAACTTGTATCTTGTCATGGAGTATCTGAATGGCGGTGACTTGTATTCATTACTAAGGAATTTAGGTTGTCTCGATGAGGAAGTTGCCCGTGTATATATTGCTGAAGTGGTAATTATGGGCGTTCACTCCTCCTCACTCTGCCTAAAGATGTAAAATGATATTTTATTTCATTGTATTATAATACAAACTTTTCATCCAACTGTAGGTGCTTGCATTAGAGTATTTGCATTCACTGCTTGTGGTTCATCGGGACTTGAAGCCTGACAATTTATTGATTGCACATGATGGTCACATCAAGGTAACTACTGACTGGTTTACTCTCACATTGTATCCTCGAGTTTTGACTTGCTTGTGTTCTGTTGAATATAGTTTATACTTTATGCATGCTCAGCTAGTCAACTAAATTCTTTTTTCCTGTATCTACTTTTGCAGTTAACAGACTTTGGACTTTCAAAAGTTGGTCTCATCAACAGTACGGATGATTTGTCTGGTCCAGCAGTGAGTGGGACATCCCTACTTGGGGAGGATGAATCTAATACATCTACATCTGAGGATCAAAGGGAACGGAGGAAGAAGCGTTCCGCTGTTGGCACACCTGATTACTTAGCTCCTGAGATACTTTTAGGAACTGGACATGGTTCGTATAGTCCCATTTTTATGTTTAAGGTGGTTTGTTTTCTGGTTTCTTTTTCATCTCATAAAATGCAGATTAAACATATCTCTATCATGGATATTTTTAAGGAATAAAATAATTCTTCTGTTTAAATAAACTCTTAATGATGCTAAACTGTATGGAAGAGTTGTTAGTATGAAGTAATGAAATTAAATGAACCTTTTGTTATTATAGTAGCCTGTTGATTTAGTAGTGGTTTTACTATTACATTATGTACTTGTGAATGTTGTCATGTATTCTTCTTGTGTATTTATTATTGCAAACATAACACCAGCAAAATATTTGTTCAAATTTTGCAGGCTATACTGCGGATTGGTGGTCTGTTGGGGTCATTTTATTTGAGTTGCTTGTCGGTATTCCACCCTTCAATGCTGAGCATCCTCAGGTTTATACTTTGCTTCTTTGTGTGGTGAATATTTATATTTTTGTTCAGTTGGTAGTTTATTGAATTCTCACTACAGATTATGCAATTTCTTGTGTTTGTAGACTATATTTGATAATATTCTTAATCGTAAGATACCTTGGCCTGAAGTTCCTGAAGAAATGAGTTTTGAAGCACATGATCTTATTGATCGGTAATGGACATGCTATGTTTTATTTGTACATTACTGTTCTTATCATATATGTATTAGGAAATTATTTGTTTTAAACTACATAATTTGTAACATCGATTCTTTGTATTTGTTTAAATACTTGTGTATTTGCTATATGTTAGTTCAAATATGGCCTTTGCTGACATAGTGACATATTTTGTATAGCAATCTGGGTCTCAAGAAAGCCTTTGACATACTAACTAGCACTACTAATCAATATGTAACCTTAATTTGATGTTCTATTTTCAGATTATTGACAGAAGATCCTAATCAAAGACTAGGAGCCAGGGGGGCATCTGAGGTGATATAATATTTTGTATCTTATAATCACAGATGTTTGTTTTCTATGATATTTTTTCTCCTTTCAAATGTTAGACTGATAGGCACTTAATAATCCAGGTGAAGCAACATGTTTTCTTTAAGGATATAAACTGGGACACACTTGCCAGGCAGAAGGTATGTAAATTGCCTGTTTGGATAGGATGTCCAAATGGTTGTTGTTATCAAGTAAATTATGTTTCAACGGTTCTCATTGTGTTTGTTTGCATTTTGGAGATTAAAAGTAATTCAATTTTGCCGTGAGCATAATTGATTTTGAGAAAAAGGGAAACTTTTTAGCTTTTAAAACAAGTAGAATTGATTCTAGATTTGGGATCCACAAAAACTCCCAATATTTATAATTCATAAGTGTTCCTACTTTATTACTCCCTCCGGTCATATATATATATATATATATATATATATATATAATAAGAGAAAAAAAAAATACAAAGACCAATGAAATCATTTAATGCTATAAACTGGATGCTTTATTCGAAATATGACCCTATATATAATGTGCTTGCGAATAGTGAGATACACTTATATAGGATACATTCATTTCTACTAAATATAGAATAAGGTTATAAAAGTAAAATAAGTAATTAATGCATCTTAAAATATGTCTTTATCTTCTATTTGGGACACACCAAATACCGAGCATTTTCTAATGTATAGGACCAAAGGTTGTATCCAAAGTCAAATCTTCTAAACTCGCATTGGAAATATCATTACCAACCACAAATATTTTATTTTATTTCAATTATATAAAAATCAGTTATTTTACAATCAATTATTTTTGAATCTATTGTACCCAAAAGCAATCCATGATAATTCACCAGAGACAAATGTTATTGGTAATACTTCATTGTACTGTCGATCACTTGATTTTGCAGGCTGCATTTGTTCCTACTTCTGAGAGCGCTCTAGACACCAGTTACTTCACTAGTCGCTACTCGTGGAATACTTCGGATGGCCTTCCATATCCTGCAAGTGATATGGAAGATTCCAGTGATGCCGATAGCTTAAGTGGCAGCAGCAGTTGCCTAAGCAATCGTCATGATGAAGTGGTACTGCATTTATTGACAATGTTAAATGTAAAATACGGACTCTTTAAGTATTGTGAGCTGACTTCCTTTTGTTAATATATCTATAAACAGGGCGATGAATGTGGGGGTCTTGCGGAGTTTGATTCTAGTTCTTCTGTTAATTACTCTTTTAGTAATTTCTCTTTTAAGGTAATTCCCTCAAATCTTATTCTGTTTATTTATAACTTAAATAATTAGAGTAACTTTCATGAATGTAGCATGGTATATGGTCCTTGTTTTCTTATCACTTAGACTTGTATTTATTGTGGGATGAATAAGAACAGCTTCTCCCCAAGCCTCCTAACTTTTTTGACATATTTTGTTTGATAATTTTTTCGACATTTTCTTTTTGGCCTTGTGCTATTTATGCTACATACACCACCAATTTTCCCCCAAATTTTCTGGTTGTGGTTAATGTTTCCGTTTGCTTCTCAGAATCTCTCTCAGCTCGCATCAATCAATTACGATCTCACCAAGGGATGGAAAGATGATCCCTCAACAAATTCCAGTGCATAGCTGTCTCATCTTCTGTCAAAGTCCAGAATATGATTTTCGACCTATGATGCAAGCAATTTGAGAGGCATATAAATCTTTGTTGTTTGTATACCTTGTACATGTATGATTCTGCAAAAAACATATTCTTTCAAAATGCCTTTTGTATTTTGTATCACATAAGTCTTTCATGTGTTCTTGCTGATCTAATTTGTATTGCTGGATTTTGCAGACATTTAGAGACTCAAAGTGGTTCAGGATGTACTCTGTGTATTAGGTTACAGGACACAATAGTGAGGAGTTTCAATATGTCGGTTAATTTTGTGTATGAATTGAGGACTGTAAATTGTAAAATGCATATCACATTACCTTTCCTCAGTGTCTGTAATGTACTTCCCTAATATGCTAGTAATGAGAATACATCCCATTTTGTTCAGACCACTGTAATATTATTTACTTATATATCTAAAATTGAGATGTGAAATTTCTTATTGAGTCCCCTTCGAGTATTTTGGGGACTACCTTAACGATCAATTTAACCAATAACCATTTACAAGCTAAAGCCATAAGCTTGCTGACATAGGGGTTGTCAGGCTGTTTGAGAAGACTGAGTTGGAGGGTCAGGTGCTATAATTCAAAGTATTTTGAATTAGTGGATTGAAGCCTTCAGAGTGAAGGGACTGAATGTAGTCAAGCTAATGGTGAACTAAGATAAATCGTTGTGTTCTTATGTTGTTATTATTTGCTGTTGAGTCTGATTAATTATTCATCAAATAACTTAAATCAACATTCATAAAAAACAACAAAGAATGAGTTTGACAAACACAATTTTGAATGAAGAACATTAATAATATCGTTGCTTACAAATTTTTATCTAAGTGTGTTTATGACTGGATAGTTTAATGGATGTCAAGAATTGTTTTCTTGCATGCAATGGGAGAAATAATTATTTCACTATTATGTAAAATATCAATTTTTCTTTTATACAAGATAACATTTTCATTTATCCAAATCTGGTACTTCTTAAGTAAATTTATTTTAAATCTTCGTAATTCTTGAATTGAGTTGACATCTCGAGTACTTCCTCTCAAGTATAAGCAAAAAGTTAAATAAAGTTAATATAATTAGTAAAATTAAATTAAATAAATAAATTTATTTATTTTTGTTTGTATTTCGTCTCAGAGAGTAAATATTAAATTATTGAGAAATCCACATAGTGGCAAATATAATCCAGCAGTCTCAAGTTGTCAAGAAGGAAGAGATACTGGTCCAATGTTTATGATTTTGCCACTATATAACTTCCACTAATTTTCCTAGACAATTGCATAGAATAAGACAACAATGGCTGAAGAGGCAAAAGCATCCAATGTAGCAAAATAATGGGATTGCAATCTTTGTTTCTCCTCGTCATATCATCATTTATTTTCAACCTTATTTGAATATATCACCTCAAAATCTTAACAAAAAACAAGTATCAAAGAGTGGTCTAGATCACTCATACCAACAAAATATGGCAATGCAGTGATGCACCACAATGAGGAAACAGTAGGACCACTATATATCATAAATGCTTACTTTAAATTGCAGTGCCACTCCACTATATATCTTTTTGGTCCCACCATAAAGTCACAATTTTGATAACTTGTTTTTGGCAAGACAATTTTGATAGTTCGGTTTGTATTTACTTGAGAGAATTTTTTTGGTTTGATATTTGAATTTCAAAATATACATCAAGGATAAGAATGTATTTGCTTATCATAGGTACAGTCACATTACCAACTAATAGACTTTCCAAGTTTTACACTAGGTATTTCATATCTTTAGTAGTTTAATATTTTTGTTCATATATTAAAATGTTATTTAGTTGATGTATATTTTACTAAATTCCCTTATATTTATCATTAATTGTGATATATATCTTCATTTTTCAATGTAAAGACTATACATACTCAACTACAAAAATATCTGGTAAACATAAATAATCTTTATTATATTTAGGGTATAACTGGAAAGTAAGAATACAATATAATTTGAATTTCTATAACACCAATTAGTGTTTTTACTAATATAAGTATAACACCAATTATTTTGAAGAAAAAAAGTGAAACTACCAAAGTTTTGCTGACACCGTGTATGCAACTATTTGACCCGTATTTGTAATTAAAATTAGTAATACAATCTGCTATGAGCTCCGAAATATGTTAACACAACTCATCTTTATTTATACCGCATACTTTAATATATGTCAACTCATGATTTTTTTTGATGTTGCACCTTTTAAAATATGTTATTTCTTTTATCTTCTACTTTGATTCTATTTTATTTCTTCAACACATAACGTAGATCTTTTCACTTACCCATTCAATTAAGTACAATAATTTCATACCATATGTTTTGCAATTGTAACTCCAATTTATTATTCAATGACACATCAATATACTTAAAAGGCTTTGATTACTCATCAAACATTTCATTTCTATAACTCCTACAAAAAAGAACAAACCACCCACAATGCAAGTCCCACTCTTTTTCAATAGCTCTCTTACATTTGGTTCAAGTCATGACAAATATATTATGAAATGCAATCAAACTACACCCATTTGTGGGATATATTCTAAGTTCAGATATACTTCAATAATATTGTTTGTCTATTGTCTATTATCCTTGAAGATAATATTATTGTTTGAGAGGTGAGTTTTTTCACTATGATGTTGAATGTCTCTCTCATAACATTTTTTTGTCTTTTTATAATTAAAAAAACACATTATAATTGAAACAACATAAATATGAATAATATTAAATATTTGAAAATGAATAACTTCTAACTATTTCATTAATTTTCAATGGTTTCAGTATTTAGTTGAAACTTTCTACGTCTTAAACATCTAGAAACTCTTCTTGCCTTTAATTTTTTGTAGTCCACTCTTAAATTTCTTGATCATGTCAAATAATTATTTGAAAATTTCATTTTACATTATAGTTATTTAGTTAAAAATAATAGTTAAAGTAATTAAAATTGTTCTCCATTCAAAATATCATAATTATAGAATTTAATTATATTTCGTATTGAATTTTCATTTGACTTGACATTTTTGTGTAACTAATATTTTTATTATATAAAAAATATTAACATTATTATTGTTATTATTTAATTTTGAACCTTTAGAAATTTCTATTTTGATTTGTAATGTTGTTTTCATAAATATCTCTTATATTTGCACATGTAAAAAATTGAACATTTTCATAATGTATTTTGCATGAATTGTATTAATCAGTAAAATTTTACATTTTCCTTTGTACTAAAGCAAATATAATTTATATATAATTATTCAAAAATATATTTATCTTTTGATACATATCTGCTCAAATATATTCTACTCTAAAACAAAATTACTTTACTTTTAAATTACATAATATTATTATTATTATTATTATTATTATTATTATTATTATTATTATTATTATTATTATTATATACTGACTGATATATTAAATTTGTGACACGGGTTAACAACATCTACTTAAAACATTACTTCTAATATATTTTATACGAGATTATATGGGTGTACTTCAAATTTTATGTATCAGTAACATTACTCATAATTTACTCATAATTTAAAGATTGTTTACTTTTTATACTTGAGAGGATTGGAAAGAGAGTCATAGTTCCAAATCCAAATTGAAGATTTATTAAAAAAAAATCATTACATTCTCATGCTACAAAAATTATTCCTTTCTTTTTCAGTATCACTGATTATCTCCAACTGTAAAGCTACATATAAATCATATCAAACTTTTTACACATGGCCACAAGACAATAATTACACTTTAGCATTTTACACATTCATATAATAACTTTTTGACAATTTATCCAAATAGGCCCCTACTAATTTTGTGCTAAAAGCATTCTTTTAAGAAAATGTAATCTTTTTTTTTGAAAGAGTATTACAGTTTAAGGATCAAAATTCACTTTAAATTTATGTTAATTTTACCAAGATCTCAAAAAGTAACTGTTAACATGTATAAATTATATTTATCATAGTTTTAAATTGCATTTACGGACGCAGCTATACTATAAACTTTTACATTGCAAAAAAATGCAACTTAAATTGCTACTGTGTGATGCCGTTGCAGAGATTTCAAAATCCACAATATTGTAACTACAATTTAAAACCATGCTAAAGACTAATCCACATCTTGGTCCACATACCAAGTCAAGGAAGAGTTAATCAAAGTTGGTTTTGTGTATTAATCATCCATTTTTAACAAATTTGAGGTGTTCACAAGACTCAACAATTCAATAGGTGATGCATGTCAACTATGAAATAGTACTACCAACCATGAAAGCAACTAAATATCATCTCACTTTCAACAGAAAAAAAGGTTTCGCCAAAAGTAAAAGTTAATGCTAAAGCAAGAATAATAATTACATCAACAAGAATCTACATCCAATAACTTATAGAACAGATATGCATTCCCCTAAGACATTGATTGTGAATAAAAAGAGGGGAAAAAGGAGGAGACACTACAAAGTTGAGGTGTGATGAAAATTGAGGCTCAAGCTAATAAAAGTTACAACATAAGCACATGATTTAAGAAAAATATATTAGTAAATCAGCATTTGGGTCCTCGAAATTGCAATCAATCTATTTAGTCCCTCAAATTTACAAAATAGCAAATCAATCATTTAAATTAAAGATTATATCAATCAATTTAGTCTCTCAATCAAAAATATATCTTTAGTTAATATCTATCCAAATCAATAAAAGACTTGCATATTGACTTAAATAGTCTCTTTTTGCATCAAGATAAATATAAAACTTTTAGAATTGTTGTGCTAAATGACTAAATTTACTGACGTTCAATTTAGGGGACGGAATTGCTATTTTGAAAATTAACCGGACTAAATTGACCGACCCTTACAATTTTAAAGACTAAAAGATTTACTCAAAAACAGTTCATCGGTAGGTAAGTCAGATAGAGTCAAACTCATCGAGAAGCGATATCGTCAATGCCATTGATGAAATCAGGTTGTTGAATTTGGTCTTGACTCTCTTTCAAGCTAGACCTATGCAACTCTTCTATGTGATGTCTCACTTGAGATATCGAAGGGCGATTATCGGGGTATGTGGCAGCACAATCTACAGCAAGTTGCAACAACTGAACCATTTCATCTTCGACATTTTGATACCTAAGGAGTTCAAGATCAAAGACTTCAGAAGTCCACTCTTCTTTAACAACCGATTGCACCCATCTAGGAAGGTCCACCCCTTCCTCGTTCAACACAGCGTGAGTTGGAGCCTTTCCGGTTAAGAGTTCCAAGAGCAATACACCGAAACTGTATACATCAGCCTTCTGAGAAACTTTTCGAGGATCGGTAACTTCAGGAGCGCGGTAGCCGGAAACTCTGTTGGGAGTGGATGAAGGACCAACAAGGTGTGAAAGACCAAAATCAGAAACCTTTGCATCATAGGTTTTGGTTAATAGGATGTTAGATGACTTTATGTTTCCATGAGAAACATTCAGCCCTTGTGAATGTAAATACTCGATGCCACGAGAAGCTCCGAGTGCAATTCTTGATCTCGTTTCCCAATTCAGGGGTGTCCTGTCCCCTCCTTTGTTTCCTGTATCAAAAAAAAAAAAATGAAAGAAAAAATGAGCTTTCATTTTACCATTGTTCATTTATCTTAATGAATAATATGTCATGCTCTATTTCATTTTTAACTTAGTTACAAATTGGTCAATGTGATCTAAAAGCTGATTATGATTCTCAACTATGCAAGACATATTATAATTCCTAAAGGAAATGCAATGCAATTATGTATAAAAGGAAACAAATTAAGTGAAAATGGAAAAGCAATGCAACTATGCAATAAACTCAAATGGTTAACAGGCTTCAATGAAAGTCGAATCGACTGAGGGCATCCAAGTTCGAACCCTACTTGAAACAATTTCTAGCCAGATTTTACTGTCTTACCTCCTGACCGAACTTCAGATTACCACGACCCAATTCCTCTAGAAATCGGAGAGTTGAGACAAAAGAAATACCGAAAGAGTAAAGAAATTTGAATTCATAACAAGGAAATTTAGTGCAATATCTTTTGCAAAATCACAGGGATTCTAGTAAACCTACCGAGATATCAAACATGCAGTAAAAGATATAGAAACATGAATGAACATGTGAAAAAATGAAGCAAAGTAAAAACTCACTCACCATGCAAAAGTGCAGATAAGCTTCCCATAGACAAATAATCATGAACAAGAAGCTTCTCATCTCTACTATAATAGTAAGCCCTAAGAGGTGCCAAATTTTCATGAACCATTGCACCAACCCTCTCAATCTTCTCCTTAAATTCCCTTTCACTAATAGTCACATCCCTTAACCTCTTCACAGCCACCATCAAAGGACCAACCTCCAAAACTGCCTTATAAGATGTCCCAAATGTCCCTTTCCCTAATACCTCAGCAGAAGCTCTTAACAAATCCTCCAAATCAAACACCTTCCCAAAATTCCCAAAAAAAATCAATTTTTTCTCCCTACCACCATTTACCACCATCACGGCCGCCGTCGAAGAAAACCCATTTTCATTTTCATTTTCATTTCCATTTCCATTTCCAATTCCAACATTCTCAATTCCATCATCACCATGTTGATTATGCTTCAAAGTAGCTGCAACTTCATCAATTGAACTTGTCTTTTCACCATTCCTATTCCTACAAACAAGAATCAAAGCAAAAACAACAAACAAAAGAACAACAACAGAACCAATTACAATTCCAGCTATAGCACCACCAGATAATTTTCTTCTCTTATTGTTCTTCACAAACCCTTGATTTTCATCAACAACACTTGAATTACTATTTGCACCGTTTTGTTTTCCATTTTCACTATTTGCACCCCCACAAGGGTTAAGTGGTTTTCCACATAAGAAATTACCCAAAAATGAATCTTTACCAAAAGTTTGCAACTTTTCAGGAACTGAACCGTTTAGCATGTTGTTTGAAACATTGAACTGATCGAGTTGAACCCGGTTCAACTCACTTAAAGAACCGGTGAACCGGTTGTTTTGTAAATATAGGGTTTTCAACCGGGTTAGGTTCGTGAACCCAACCGGAAATTGACCGGAGAAGTTATTGGAAGCCAAATTGAGACGGACGAGACTTGTCAGACGGAAGAATGTCGCCGGAACTTCGCCGGAGAGAAAATTCTGCTGGAGGTAGAGGTTACGGAGGGAGGTGCATGCGGCGAGGTCGGAGGGGAGAGGACCGGAGAGAGAATTGAAGCGGAGACTGAGAGTGTGGAGGTTAGGTAGGTCGGAGAAAACGCCGGCGGGGAGTTCGCCGGCGAGTGCGACGGCAGGGAGGTGAAGCTGAACAACGTGAGTGTGGTTTTGGTCGCATTTTACACCAGACCAGTTGCAGGGAGTGGCGACGGTGGTGTTCCAGAGTAGGGTTCTGCCGCGTACGGCGGCGCGTAGAGTTAAGAGAGCGGCGCGTTCGGAAGTGAGGTCAGGTTTTACAAAAGGAAGAAGAATAGTGATAAGGAAAAAGAAAAAGAAAAAGAACGAGAAATGAAAGTTCATTTGAATTTGAATTTGAATTTGCATTTGAATTTGGTTGAAATTGCAATGTGTTGTGTTATGTTGTTTCTTAGTTTGGTGTGTATAAGAAAGAAATAAGAAGAAGCGTTGTTACTTAAAGTTAAACATAATGCGTTGTTTTTGAAAGAGAGCAGTTATGGTTTTTTGTTCGTTCGGTTGTGTGAATTTGGACTTTGTGCAAACACGACAACACAAGTTGAGTAAGATAATGGACAAAACAAACAAGAGTCTTCATATTTCATCAATCAAATAATACTTACTTTATGGTACAAAAATTAAATCAAATAATACTTGAGGTTGGTTTGCTTGAATTTAGATTACTCCATGCATTACTGCTTACTTATAAACACTTTTTTTTTTTTATATGAATTTCAGATTTTCTATAAATTTTTAATTACTTATTATTACTATTTTTTGACTAAATCCAATTCAAGTAGTCTAAAAAAAATATAACTCCGCTAATGTATGAATTATAAATAGAAAAAAAAAAATTAAATTATGCATGTTAACAAATATTGTTTACAACATTTATTTTATGTAATTCTAATAAAAAATTAAACTTACTGTCTAACTTATCCTCAATGATTAAGAGATTTGGTCATTAGAAATTAAAAAAAAAAAAATTATATTATGGAATATAAGCTTGACTTGTTTGCTAATTTGGGAGAGTTAAGGAGGTCAGAGTTAAGGAGGTCGTAAATTCGATCGGCTTTCAACAAAATACTCAAAATAGTGTTTAAGGCTTAAATATAATTTAAGTCATTTATCTTTTATTTAATATTTATTTTGATACTTTATCATTTTTTGATTAATTTTTTTCTTTATCTTTTATAAGTGATGTATTTTAGTCTATTTCACAATCACAACAAAAATTGTATCAATATCTGATAATTGGAATCTCTTTTAATAATTATCAATATATGTCTATTATAATATTCTTTCAAAACAACATCAATTTAACCGAATAATAATACTTAATAAAAATTAAAATCTCCTTGCTTGCTTCGAAATAGATATATACTCCATAGAATGAAGGATAATTATCAAAGTTATCTTTATTTTCATGTCGTTCTTGTGAAGTTTGCACACTTTATTTTATAATTTATCAAAGATTATACTTCAAAAGTTTATGACAATTATCATACAGAATTTGAAAAGATTATGAGGAACATGACTAATATTTATTATTTATAAAAGATAAAAGACGAAAATAAATTAAAAATAATAATAAAAGATAAAAATGAATATTTGGTAAAAAATAAAAGATCAAAAATATATTTAAGTCTAATTGGTCGTTGCAAAAAAAAGGTTATGTCAAAAGATGAGTAATTTAGAGATATTATCATTAAATAGGAGATATGTTACTGTTTTTTGCTTGTATTTTATTCTAAAAAATATAAACTAATTTTACTTATATTTCATTTCAAAGGAAATACTACTAAATTATCTTTAAATATGAAATGTAAATATTGAATGCAATACACAAATGGTAGTGTAGAAAAGGTCATACACAAATTATACACATTAATTACATTACCAAATTTTTGTAATATGCGTGAAAAATGTCAAATAATCTTATTAAGGTAAATCGTCATTTTAGTCACTGAAAATGAAGAGTGTTGTCACTTTAATACCTAATTCAAATAAAAACTCAAATTAATTATCAAATTATCAAAATATTTATCAATTTATTTTTCAACGTTGAATAACTTGTTAACTTTATTAAATTAGTGATATGGGCGTTGATATGAGATGTGATGTATAAACACAAGAACACAAGGGTAGTTACTCATTTGCAATATATTCGAAATCCACCTATTATTTCACCAAACACAATTTGTAATAATTTGAAATATAAACCAACCAATATTTACCCTACTATTCCAACAAAAGGATTGCACCAAACATATCCAATATAAACAAACACAACTAATATTATGTTACATCATTATATCATAATTCAAACAAAAAATAAAATTGCAACTTCCACTTCATTCAGTTGGATTTGAAGTTGTCATTTTTGGTATTAGAGTTGGATTTGGATTTTGTGCTCTAGTAGGAGGTTGCCTAACACCTGTTGAAAAAAGCTCAATTATTCCCATGCAAAATCCAAAAGGGTGAACATGATCTTGTACAATACACTTAGAGTTACAAAATGTCATTAGTATCATGTTCAAACTTGCCATCATTTGAAATCTTTTGTATTTTTTCTTGAGAATATTTTAAATTGGACATCCACAAATTATATTTTAGACTTGAATAAAAAATCAAAATAATATATGAATATAAAAATAAATGAAAAGAATATAACACATTAGAACAAAATAAGAAAACATAAAACATAGAGCATAATTGGTTTCTTAAAATGAAAATAACCTGTCTCTAAAACTCAATTCAAAACCAAAAAAACAGAAAACAGAAAACATAAAACTGTACTTAAGACATTAATCATATGTAATCAAACAGGAATTAATTGGTTTCTTCACAAGTGAATAACAACAACAAAAAAAACCTAATCTTTCTTTTAAAATAACATATCACAATCAAGAACAAAACGTCAATTTATATTGAAGATTAAAATTATGTAATGAATATAAATTATATTACTAAAACTTACCTTCAAAAAGGATGTCTTATTTATAGAATTATTAGATTGAATACTATATCTTATGTTCGAATCGAGATTTTACAATTAAGTGTAAATTTCTTTATTATTTCATCTACAGACAGAAAAAATAATGTCTTACTCAACTAATGGCCAAAAAATATTTTTTTAAAGTTAGTCTCATAATAATAAAGTAAAAAACACACTTACTATTATTTGAATCAGTCAAATTATCTCTTTTTTGTAAGTTTGAGTTTAATTTTGAAATTTCAAAATTTGTACATTATACCTAAATTATATTGTAAAACATCAAAGCAATTAGTAGTTCTCTTCAGCATGGAGTATGCCTCCCTTAATCTGTTTTTTTTCTTTCTATAAAATGGGAAAAGAGTACAACCAATTTCACATTGTATCTGTGGAAGAAAATCATTGGACGGAATGAAGTTATGAAAATATAATAATATTTAAAGAATAATATAGAAATATACTCCTTTCATAATAAACGTCTTGTTTGAATTATGCACAATTTAAAAAAAAATGATTATTTGTGGTTATTTTATTAATAAATGAATTTAATTCTAAAATAATCTTGTTAATAGTAGATTAGTTAAATGAGTTGAAATAAAATATAATATATTAGTAAAAAAAAAATTAATGCTTCATTATTAACATTTTTTTATATGTAATATGAGACAAAATAAATACTCAAATGTGACACTTAATTCTAGATGAAAATAATACTCGTTCTAAAAGAAAAATATCAACTGAAAAATTGATGTCTCAAATTTTAATTAGCATTATATATATCAACTTTTTTTTTACTTATTATTATTATTATTTTACTTATATTCAGTATGTTGGAAATAAGGAATAATTAATATGGATATATCAATATTTTAATGTGGTCACACTATCTATATTCTACACACCTCAATTTTATAGGAACCATAAAAGGAAGCATTTAATTAGCATCGGTGTGCGAAACAAACAAACTAAGAAGACAAAGATAACAAGTCGTTAATTAATGAGTCAAAAGAAAAAGATAACACCGTGATTAAAAAATTGATACTTCTCTTTATATTTGTATAAATTTTTTGTTCTTATTTAAATATTTTTAAAATTTAATGCATTATTAATTATTGATTTGTCATAATGTTTTTAATTATTTATTATAAAGAGAAATATATAAAATAAGATAATAAATTATTTAAAATATTATAAAAAATAAATATTAACATCAAAATAAAAAACTTTATTGATTATTTGGGTACGAGTAAAAACTAAAAAATGACAAGTTAAAATGAATGGATGGAGTATTTTGAACATCAATTGAGATATTATATCTCTATTTATAAATCGATAAATATATTTTTGAAATTATAACAACGCATAAGTAGTGTGAAGATAGGTTAGGTCTATGCCACTATACTAAATTTATAAAGTCTGAGTCTGGTATATTTTAAAAATATTAGGTCTGAGTTTGATTTATTATATTTAGCTATTGCTGAAATAAAATATATTTAATTATTTTTTAACTTTAAAATTTTTAAATGATTTTTTGCATTAATGTTTAGAATATTATAAGGTCATTTACAAAAATTTAATTTTTTTTTTACTTTAGATGAATTAAATATGAATTTTTTAAATGTTAGAATATCAAGATAAAAACAATGAAAATATAGATTTAAAAATCAAATTTTCAACTATTTTTTGTAAATAGACTTTTTAAATATGTATGAAAAAATTCATTAAAAATCTATTAATTCATTTTCCCCAATAACACCTAAGTTGTGTTTTGACTGCATGCATTATGGCCATTGATGCACTAACTCTCTTGTGATGACTTTCCTTTTTCTAGGCACATCTTGTACTTTCAATAACTCTTCATTAATTTTATTTTGTTTTTTTTTTTTTATAAAAAAAATCAATACAATAGAATTTCATTGGTCTCTACTTTCTATTTTTGAGCTACATCCCAACAAGAATCCCCAAACCTCTTTCACCACTCTATTTTCACTTTTCCCTCGTATCCCTAAATCTCGCTAATTTTATTTTCATAGCTAAAGAGTTTACATGAAATGTTTCACTATACACCACAGTCATTCAAATCCTTTTACATATAGATACCCTATACAATTTATATAAATCCATGAATATAAGTTTTAACTAATAACATGAACAATTACATTTTTTTTTTATGAATAATAATGTGTCATAATGTAGGATCCATATAAAAGACCGCCATATTCTTTTTAACGTGTCATGCAGTAATCTCTGATAATATAAGTAAATAGAGTGACTATTTTAATTGACATATTATAATTTTATGAATGTATTTTTTATTTTGTAAATTTTTAAAATCTGTTTTATCCAATATTCACAATTTTAAAGACGAATTTATCATTTATTTACAGTTTCAATGTAATATTAATTATTTTTTAGCATTTATATTTTTTAATTAATATTATCTGTATCATTCTCAAACTATTATTTTTCATTTTATATTTATAATATTGAGAATCAACAAATTATTAAAAAAATTAATATAATAAAATTATCATTATTTTTTTAATAGTGTAAATTATCAACTGCCATAAATATCGTAGGACATAGGGTTAGAGGGAGTATTATGAAAAAGAGAGATGTAAGACCATTCAACAAACATTAATATCACAAGTCACAATATCAATAATAACTTCACGTTTACAAAGCAAATGAAAATTTAGAAAATGTACCTAACTCATGACTAAAATACATATAAATTTAGAAACTAAAATGGGAAATCAATGACATATAGGTGGGATTTTTTGTATACACACTTTCTTGAGGGATTTCATAGCACATTGGTGTCCACAAACACATGCAACATCGATGCTGTTTTTAAGGTTTTCTTGTTGGAAAGCTAGCTAGTGTTGGTTGCTTATTAAACTAAAACAACTTTATACACAAAGATGGATAACGGCAATAACTTTCTATTTGGTTACCCATGTGATGACCAAAGTTATACCTAGACCTACTTTTTCAACTACCAATAAATAAGTGTTTTAAATCAAACAATTTTCTACTTACCTAGGAGTATCAATCAAGGAGGTTATAAATATATTTTAGGTAAATTATTTGGTGGAAGTTTAGTTGAATATGGTATTTTGAAGGCAAAATAAATTTAAAATTTAAATTTAATTTAAAATAAATAACATATTGGATGATTATATTTTGGATATTATATCTAACAATTTTTAGGGTAATGTTCACCTAGATTTTATTGTATGGATGAATGTATATATCACTATATAACAATATTAATTAATTTAGTAATTTCAATTTGGGGTAGAGGTAAGCAGAAGTTGTATCTATCAATATTCATTATTGAATGTGTTAATTTGTCAAAAATAAATAAAAAATTATTGAATGTATTAAGATTGTGTGGAAAAATGGTTTTTGGGTAGGTCAAAGATGAGTTTTGTTTACCTTTACAATGAATAATATGTTGACTCTGGATTGTAATTTAAGGCAATATAGTAACCGTTGTTATAGGGGTGTTCTTTCTTTTTTAGTTCTCCTCTTTTACTTGTAATAAAATATCTTAAATATCTGTCTCATCAAATATAAGATTTTTCACTTTGTCACATTAAATTCTTTTTCACGTGACTAAGAGAAATACATGTCATTGTTTCTACACAAGATTAATGATATCACATATAAGATAGAGACTCCAACTTGGCGCAAATAGAACTTTCTATTAATATTAATAATAATAAATTTTGAAAAAAAAATTATAATTGATAGTAGTGATACTAATTACTAACTTACGATAGTTCCAGCAAAAATTGGAAGATTGTTCCTTAAATTACAAAGTCGAAGAAGATGGCGTTGAAGTGGCAGAGAAGAAGATAAAGTGAGTTAATGTCTATGTGAAATCATATGTGACAACAATAACATGTATTTACATATAAGCATCAAATAAGGTAAATTGGCAGAAGGTAATTAATCAATTTTAGAAATATTTGAGACCAATGAAGGACAACCAATTTGCAAAAACTAAAAGAAGAAATCTCAATAATTGCATAAGCAAGAAATATATTTAAATAAAAGTTAAGGAGGCTAACAACATTTTCTATTGTTTGTGCTTCATAAATATAAGTTTCGTGTAAGTTTCTTCTATTGAATTGTGTGAAGAAAATATGTAATTAGATACAGTGTAGTTAATCTTAAGAAAGGATTGTCTTCTTTATCACTCAACTATTTGCAGGAGTTTGATTTAATATTTGATGTATGTCAATAAGATATGTAGATTATATAGTGAACCGACATGCAAATCTGCACTTTTTTTAGTGGGGATGAATGTTTTTTATTTACAAGAAAAGCATATACTATGTTCACTGATGAACGAAATTTATTAATCTGAGTTTGGTTAGCAACAATTTTTCTTGTATTTAGATTATCTGCTGTCAAAGGTTCACTAAGTCATATACTGAGTGAATTTAACAGGGTTGAATTTCATGTAAGTCTTTAGTTTCAAGAGAGATGAGGTTAAAGAATTAATTTTCTTTCCCTCCAAGAATAAAAATATTAGCTTTCCTTATATTAATTTCCTTCAAATGGAAACCATAGTTGGGGATAATCAAACATCATGCAAAGTACACAATTTAATGAAGCATAACACCTATACAAACCAAAACATCAGAAATCTTCCATGATGATTACTGTATGCATAAAGGATGAGGATATCTTAAGTAGAGAAGATGAGAGAAAACATTAGGGACAATTAAAATGTGCATCATGGAAAAGCAAAGCATCATCTTGTCTTTAGCCAAATGTTGCAATGAGGAAGGATTTGTAGACGCTCATAAACTTGGCCACAAATGCTGCCAATGTAGAGAGAAAAAATATGGTCAACAAGCAATTATTGTATAGATTATGTACCAAAATATATTCACTTTGTATAAAGCAATTGCTATAAACGAGTCCACAAAATATGGAGTCTATATTAGAGTTTGTAATATCTGACCTGTTAGTCCCTAACATCTTGTTAAATCTATCAAATTAGTCACTTGTTTTTGCCAAAGTATAATAGCATGGACAAACTTGACGAAGTGTGACAAAATATTATGAACTACTTATTACTTTCATTTACTTTAGAGATAAACTAGGAGAAAATGTGCAAATTTAAGGACACAATATGGTTTACTCTTGAGAATTTTCCATGGTCAGCAACAATCTCATAAAAATATAACTGTTCATCCGACTATTTCACACATTCAGATCAAAGTACCTTCGATGTGAAAAATTGCTTTCTGTCCAAGGCGCATTCTATGCTCCTGGTTCAAAGAGGGGAAAGAAGTATCAGCAAATCCTTACTTTGAAAAATAAGAAGTAAAAATGGCTACATAAAATCTTCAACTATTTACTTACATAATTCCAAGATAATGAGGAATATATTTGGGGAGTAGGGGCAAGCATTAAAAAAAAAAAACAATAGAAGAATGCTGTTTCTACATCAAAAGTAGCAGATCATCAGAAGAATTGTTCCATAAGCTAACAAATTAGGTAAAACTAATACAGAAGGCCGGAGTTCATGAAGAAGACGTTATCATATACACTAAGCTGTTTACATGAAATATCATATTGATAATGCACTTACATAATATGCTGCCCAATGACAGATTTCATGCTTTAGTTCTGCATCTAGTTTCCTCAATAGCTCATAAAGAAGCCTCTGAACCAACAATTATAACGTCAAAGTTAAATGTGAAAAATAAAAATCAAAGAAGAAAAGCCCTCACATTGAGACATTGTTTAGCAACAGTTACCTTCAAAATGATCTCAGGAGGAATGCAGTTGATCAGCAGCTCGTACAGCTTTCCCCGAACTTGAAACAACCTAAAGCATAATAGCATATTATGTAAAGGAGATGAAACATGCATTGCACGTAAGCGAAACATGAGATTAGTTGACAACACAATCGAGTAGGCGCTTTATAAAAATGAAAAGGTTCAATCAAACATTTCATTTATCATGAAAGATCAGAAAACTGTAAACCGCATCAAAAGCAAACCTTTTTGGGCTCTGTTCCTTCATTATGTCAGATGCAATTTCAGAAATATATTCTTCCCAGTCCATTGGGGAAATTGTTTGTTTGTCAGTGAAAGGATACCTACAAGTAACACATGACATGACAATATGCAAAAGAGATGAATATCTGAGACTATGCATCCCATATTACATTGGAAGCTTGTGGAGCTTACTGTTGGACGCGGCAAGTCTCAAATGACAATATGGCCCTCCTTAAATTCCGATTTGATTTCTCTGCTATGCGAGCAGCAAAACCAGAAGGAAGTTGCAGCCCTTCTTTCTTACCAATGAACTGTAAAACTTCAACAATCTGCCACATGGATCTCCAAAGATTCAATAAAAATGAACATTCAACTTATAGAATGGATATGCTAGTCAAGATCAGTATACATAACAATGTCCCTGTTTAGTTTCCATGTAATTTTCATGTTTTGGGCTTATGCCCTCCCTTATTTAATTTTTTTTTAAATTATAATACATCGACTTAACAACCTATTATCATCTTGCAATAGCAGCAAGCCACCTGGTAGAACATCATACATCTACTGGAAACAACTAACGCAAAAATAATAACACTGTCAAGAATGAAAATAGTTTCTACTCACAACCCTACCAGATAAAACAATTGCTTCAACGCTCAAAAACAAGGGAAAATATTTCTTGGGCACTACAGCAGACTTAAAATTTATTTACCTGTTCTTCACTTGGTGCATTTATTCGTACATTAAGACAACGGGAACGGATTGCTTCCGTGACTCTTGAAGAGCTATTGCAACATAGAATTAATCTGCAATAAGCACTGTATTTCTCCATCGTTCTGCGGAGAGAATGTTGGGCTTCTCTAGAGAGTTTGTCAACATCATTAAGCACTAGTACTGATACAGAATAAAATCAAACATCAGTTTGCAAAACTGAAGCAAACTTAAAAAGAAAAACAAGATAATAGAATGCTTGTAAATCTTGCATTTATCATACAAGCCAAGAAGGAGAGATTCCTTATTTGACATAGCCGTAAAAAAACATAATCTAAAAGCAGCGCACGAGTAAATTTGACACTACCAATCAATCAACAATCTACACAATCAAAGAGAAAATGTTTTCAGCACACAACAATTAAAAGATAGCAATCAGATATGCAAAAAGTTCCACACTGTTTGTTGACCACGCAAAGATTCCTTCTTTTATTGTAAAAAAAACACTCATGTATAGGTTAACAACAAAGAAAGCCAGTTACCTTTAAATCCTTTCTTCCCTTTAGTATCAATGGGTCTATTCTTAGCCATTTCTTTGATTATCTCTTGAACAATGTATCTGTCCTGGAAGCCTGCATCACTTGGAGTCATTTCAATGTGATTCGCACTGGATAATGTAGTCAGCTCTAAATCAATAGATCTACTCCCAGCCTGAAACCAATTCATAAGTACTTAATAATAATAATAATAATAAGCTAAATAAAACACCAACAATTCAGTTTACTATACAGAGCAAACAACCAATGCAGTCCACATGATATTGAAATTTTCAAAGGATCAAGACAAATCTAAATAAATGTTCATTTTTTCTGAATCGAAGGCATTCATTTAGAGTTTTGTTCTACAGTTAAGACATTTGTGTGATGCCAACTCCTCTGTTATAAGTATAATAATACATTGTAAGAGCATATCAGTGATATGCTAAGTTGATATCAATAGGTTTCTCATTCTCTGGAACTCTTCTTCTCTTTCAATATACCGGAACTGTTTGCCAATTAGTGGTAAATAATAATATCTAGTCAGACATTGCTCACTAACTCAGGGTACAAATAAAATCACCTAAACTATACCAATGTAAGAGTGCTTCTGATAAATCACAAGTTTACAACAGCACAGAAAGAAAAGGGTGGTATAAAAAAGAATGAAGCTTACATCCACTTTCCATGCCCGATTTTCTACCTTCACCTGAAACATCAACAAAGATAATTTGGAAAGGCATCAAGTTACAGCACCAAGTAGCAAATAACAGTAGTTCTAGCATAAACGCAGTATCTACAAATACATAGCTGTCAAAAGCTCAAAGATACATAATAACAAAAGGAACAAAAAAATACTAAAATTAATTTAATTCTATCTCAAAATACTTTTGGTGGTCGCACAAGAATTGCATTCTTAGGGAATAAACAAAAAATAAACATTACTAATGCATATGCAATATACAATTTCTTTAAAAATATAGTCAGCAAAAACACACTAAAGAGTGACAAAAAAGGGTTTTAAAGGGACCTTTTCAGCACCAGGTCCAAACATTTGGCGGAGAAGAGCCATGATTAGTGTTTTCTTGCCAGCGCCTGATGGGCCATAGAACAGCAAATGAGGGCAATCATGTTCAGTAACCTGCAACAAACCATCCGATCCAAAAGCAAAATTTCAAACATAATTTTTAAAATCAAAAGACAAAGTGATTGATTCAAATACAAAGGGAGAGCGACAGATAGTTACCAATTTCTTGAGATTTTCAGCGATGTCGCTGTGAACCATAACATGGTCGAGGGTTTTGGGACGATACTTATCAACCCACAGCATCTTTCGTCTCTATGCCTTCTTCTGTTTCTTTCTTCAATCACACAAACTAATTAGACTCACTATGTCCAACAAAGGCCACAACCTTAGATAAAGGAATGTCAATGGAGAAAATGCACTAAGCTATGAAATATCAAATAATTTGAGAAAATTGAAGTAATTGAATGTAACCAAATATGTTGTTGTCATGTTGGTGCTACAAGGTATAAATTATTTTAGGCTTGTCTATCGTAATGAAAATCACTTTTGTTTTTTTTCATAAAAAAGTTATGAAAAATGATTTTTTTAAGAAGCTACTAAAAACAGCTTCTCTTCTCATTTGAAACTGTTTTTAGATTATTTTTTTTCAGATTATCATTTTTTCAAAAAGTTGTATCAAGAATGAAAAAATTTCAAAAGTGATCATTTTTTAAAAGAAGTAATTTTTTACGAAATAAGTTGTAACAAATGGACTCTAATTTTGCAAGCATTTCGCCAACATCTTCAATATAAATTCAAAGTTGGAAACATAGACACATAGCATATTGTATATAATTAAAACATAAACAAAGATAACTCTAAGCATGGAAGCAAATTTTTTAAAAAAAGTATGAAGAATCTGTATCTTGGAAGTTTGATTTTTGCACACCTTTACCAACGGCGGAAGCAAATGACGGCACGATACGACGCGAAGCGGAGACGGAGAGATTGAGAATTCGAGCTGCAGAGGGACGGCAGGATGGAGGGGTCTGAGGTTGGCGCGCGGTGCGGAGGTCGGGGATGGAAGGGTACGGCAGGTCTAGGGTTCTCACTTCGTCATGCTGCTCGACACTATTTTCTTATTTTCTAATCTTATTGTTAAAAAAAGGAAAAGTTAGTGGAAAATCAATTCCCGCCAAAATTGAGATATATAGGTGAGTTATTATTACTTTTTGCGCCATCTTTTTTTTTAGTTTTTTTTTATCAATATATATCTCTTGGAATAATTTAGTAATGAATTAATTTTTATTTTAGTAACGCAATAATTATACAAGAAAAAGTATTTTTACACATGTGGTTGGTTGATTGAATGGTTATTTGATGATTGAAATTATAATTACTAGTGAAATGTTAAAATTAAGAATTATTATTCACTGTAAAGTTAATTTTCATTGCATCTTTCTTTTTCTTTAAGTCTTAAATAAAATGGAAGAAATGGTCTTAGAGATGAAAAATTATAGAATGTAATGTACACTAATACGTTTATGTAAAGTAAATGGAAATATTTTCAAACACTTTAGCATTTTTCTTTCTAAAATACAAATATAAATATCTATAATGAGATTTAATTGAATATACTTGTAAAACTATTTTACATGGTTACTAGGTATATATTAAGTCCTCTATCATGATTATTGGTTATATTATTTTTTCTTTGCAAATAATTATATATATTGTCATTGTTTAAAATCATTTCTCATTCGGCATAATTTTTTTTTATGTCCTCATTTGACATAATATATTGTTTGATCTCAATGGAAGGTTTTTGTGATTTCAACTTTTGACTGAAATATTAAGGTTTGAATAATTATCAATTTGGTTAGGGTTTTTCATGTATAGGTTAATCCTACATAATTTTCAAACTACAAAATAAAAGTGAATAAAGTTTATTTAAGATTAAACTTGAAAGGTTGTAAAATTGAATATTAGATGGTGATGAATAAACTAATAGGTGGTGATAAATTGTTACAACTACAGTTTGAAGTTAGCCAATTGTGTGATATACTTCAGAAATTTCCCAAAAGCCAAGTTTCATTCTGATGATAAAAGTTTTTTCACAAAATTTTTCTGCTGGAATTAAGTTTCGCTAAAAACAAGCTCCAACCAAATCATTTACAAGAAAATGCACTCTACCAAATATAAGGAAAATCAAGCAACAGATTAAAGATATTCATATTTCAGCCCCCCTCACAATTTCCTTCTTCAATTTCCATTAGAAATTCTGATAAGTATTAGTTTAATACAGCTTAATACTCCATGTTATTTGCACATTTACACCAAAACAGATATTAAGATAATGACACAAATTACAACCACTTTTGCCATTAATCGTGCTCCACATGTGATTGCTAAGATTACAAATATGTAAGAATGACACACAGACATTGCCTAACTTTTGCTTGCAGTGTAGAAAAAAAGGGGCATGTGTGTCTCCTTGAACTTCTCAAGATTTCTGGTCCAACACGAGTTCATTGAATGACAGTAAATGTCACACAGCTTGATTTGAAGGAGCAGAGTCTAACACGATAGGCTTTTGTTCTTCTCTAGATGTCATCTGTGGTTCTTGAAAATTACAAGGAAAAGAATGATAACATTAGTAATTGGCCTCCAATTTCATGAATCAAATGTCATGCATGGCAAATGGTGACAAATGAAATGTCTAAACGCAAAAAAGACATGGACAAATTGAAATTATTGTTGTTCTTAACAAGTAAGAGGGCATCAACCGAATATGTCATATACAGTGAGATTCCTAAGTCCTAACAATAGGTCTTGTCTGCAATGTTAAATTTAAAACTTTAGCATATTTTACATTACATGATTGCCGGTTTCCCTTCCAATTGTTCATAATAAGCACAACAGGACTAAAAATGCAAATCAGTTGTTATTTTTCAGAATTGGGATGCTCTACCATCACAGATTATATATCTCAGCCGTTAGATGAAGATCATATGAAGATCAAATGACTCAATATTTAATATGTATTTTAAAGTCTAATTTGGTAAGAAAAGAATATGAGTTGTTCAATCTTCATCGAACAGTTGAGTTTTCTCGATTGTGTGACTTTGTGCAGGGAATTTTGGTCCTCAACATTTTCCAGTCCCCTAGTTTAGTCAAATTGGAAACTGCAGCAGTGTTGTTAAATGGCGACCTTGGCAGAATGGCATGACAGATTTTTGGATAACCGTCATAGGCAATTTGTGAACAGATGCTTGCTATGGCAGTGCCATAGGCCACAATAGCATGTTTATATGGCAAATTGTTGTCTTCTGCCATATTCCATTTTCCGCCATGAACAACATTAAACTGTAGCAGGTTTTCATCTTGTTATTAGGATATATAGAATAAAGGAAAATTAGAGTAGTTAAAGTAGTTATGCGAAAACTTAGAATTTTTTTATATTCCGGTTGAGGAGCGCATCTGCTTATGAGGAACATATTCACTCTTGTTTATCTTTTCTTTCAATAAAATACTTAATTCTTTGTTGGATTCCTAACCTGATCACAAGACTAGAATATTAACAGAACATTAGATAGCAACTAAATTTTAGCAGGTCCTATGTTGCTTCCAAAATATTATCTACAAAATGAAAAACATTTCAAACAGGGGATAAGGAGATTAAAGGACGGTCACATCTTACTAGAAATGATGACCTTTGGTCTGGTCTTGAACAGAATCTTATGTCTAATGATTCCAACAACCTGTAATTCCACCTGACCACAACTTTCTCCATCCGTATGCTTGACTTTCTTGAGCACCAAGAATGGCTTCTTCAAGGGAACCTTTGACCCTGTCAGTTCATGGTACCCAATAGTTAAAGTGTAGACTTCCTGAACAAAAGAATGGACACAAAATATTAGTTCTTTCCTTTTTACGAAAAAAGTGAGAGTGGATTCCAATCATTCTAAAGATTATATCATAAACTCATGCAAATTCGGATTCACTGCATCATCCGTCGATTTGTGATCGATTGGCTTACATTACACCATCACCAAATCATCTTAAATAATTCTCACCATTGATTTGAGACCGGACAACTAAGATCAATAGACAATAACTATGTCACGAAGTTACTGTATGGAATCCAAATCTAGACTCTTACAGTTTAAGAGACAAAGTTGATCTATTTTTTTCATTAGTAACATCAATCCAAAGCTACCTTATACATTTATACAAACAACATAGGACACTTGAGAAAATTTGTCTAATGTTTCCTTGTAACTTGACTTAAACAAAAGTGATATAAACTAAGCAACTTTATCTTAATAATCCTTCAAGATTTTGCACAGATAATAAAAAATATCATTAAACATTTTTTACTCTAAAATATTATAAATATATTTAACTAAATTAGGAATCCAATAAACAAATAATAAAAGCTTTCTTTCCATGTTAAAAAACATCCCATCACTAACTTTGTCCGTGGCCATCTAATACTCAATCTCCAACACTATTAGTCCATATAATCTCTTTCAAGTCTACAAGAACAACTGTGCCTTATCCCACTAAACCTTTCAATTCTACAACAATCTTTCAATCATGATAGAGAATGAGAGATACTAGTTGATCACAGTTTGAGGTAAACATAAAAAGATGAAAAATAATATAGTAGTAACCTGAGAAGAAGGACGACAGAGAGTGCCAATTTGAAGGCCGGCGAGCGATTCATCAAAACCAGGTTTTGGTTCAACAACTCCTTGTAGTTCAATAATGCCCCATTCTTTGCAGTTTCCTTCATCACAATTGCACTTCACACGAATCTGCATATCTTTTTTCCTCTCTTTTTCAACTTCAGAATCAGTTGGAAAAAGAATTTCAACAATTATTAGCAAGGAAGCTAGTGACTAAATTTGTGTTGGAAAAGTATTAAACTTATAAATTATCGAAGCATTTCGTGAACATAACCGCGCATGTCTAGTTCCATTTTTCCAGGAGCAAAATCTATTTTGGAGGTTTAAAATTGATTTTAACATGTTTGAGTGCTATCAAACAAAATTGATTTTGCCTCTAGAATCGATTCTAAATTAAAGCTAAAATTTATAATTTTTGAGTACAAACATGATTTTTAACACAATTTATTGTTCAATTCACTTTTATGTGAATATACCAAAACATAAATTATTTTATATTCAATTCACTTTTAACTAAAATTAATTTAGCAAAATCAACTTGTATTGCCGCAGAACCAAACACACACTTCATCTAAAATCAAAGTTGCAAACAAACACAGATAGCATATTGTATATCATTAAAACATGAATAAAGATAAATCTAACTCTAAGCATGGAATGCGAAATTGAAAACAGAGTTTGCAGAATCTGTAACACGGAAGTTTGATTTATGCACACCTTTACCAACTGCGAACAGCACGACGCGAAGCGCAGATGCACAGATTGAGATGTCGAGCTCTAGCAGAACGGCAGGACGCTGGGGTCTGAGGTCGACGTGCGGCGCAGAGGCAGCGAGGCGGCCGGAGTAGCAAGGCGCAGTTACGGTTACGGTTACGGCGGTTTAGGGTTCTCACTTCTTTGTGCTCAACACAATATTTTTTTTGTTAAGAGAAAAAATTAAGTGGGAAATGACTGAATTCCCGCCAAAATTGAGAGAATGGGTGAATAATTTTTTGCCCATTTTTTTAGTTTAACTTAAAATATTAATAATCGGTTAATTAAGAATGATTAATTATATTATAATTATAATACTATTATATTATTATTACTTTTTTTAATTTATTTGCATCCTCAATAAAAACCAGAGTCTAATCATTCAAGATATACTAGTTTTGTTTTCTCGTAATGTTATATTATTTGTGAATTATGCTATAATATGTTGAATATTATTATTACATTATTTAATTTTAAACATAAAACCTCGATTTTATCTTTCTCATAGCTCAATATTAATATCTTTCGTAACTATCTTTAATATATTTATCTCATTCTCTTCGTCGTTTTGAATTTACAATTTTGGTCATTTTACTTCAAAAATATAATCCTTAACTTCTAAAGCTATTTTGCAATGTAATAAGTGATGTACGGTGAATAAATATTTGCGTTATGCTGTGACAACAACTATCTATAAACTCACATAACTAATGCAAATGTCAATCTTTATTATAAAATATTATTTTCATTACACTACCTCTTCATCCAACAAATTTCAATTCAGATAACATATGTTACACCATTGTAAAACACAAAAAGAAGATATTTGAAATCTTAACAATAGTTTACTATTTATTATTTTTAGGAACAATGTCAACCATCTTCATCAGCTGATTCTCTTCACATCCTTTGGCAAATTTACATATGTAAAGGATTCACACACCTTGCCAATATGAAATCAAAATTTCATTGTTGTAACTTCACATCTTAAAAATACTAGACAGAAACATGTTGCCAAAGAATGTTTACTTGTTAGAATGGGATGAGAATATAAAGAAAGGTGAATTCAATTCACTCGTCTTAGGTGAGAATTTCGGAAGAAAATTACCAACTCTTGCATGAAAATGCATTGGCGTGGGTGATTTAAGTGGTTGAGCTGGAACACTCGAAGAAGTATGAGAAGGAGGTTCAGAGTTCAAACACTAACTTACTAAGATAACATACTGAAAACTAATCATTTCGTAAATTTTTTTCACTGTGTTCTATTCTGTTAATAAAGGATTAGGTTCTTTTCTGAAATAACAAGTGCTTAGACTTTGCTATAGATTTTAAAATCCATGTTATAAAGAGAACAACAAAAATGGAATGTGGAACTAAATTGTTTTTTTGTTGGCCAAATGTACGCAACAGTGCTGACGACGACGAAACCTGACTAATTGAAGCAAACCTTTCTTCAGACTTTCCTTTCCTGTATACATAAGAAAATAGGTAAGAGTCTTATCCATTATTCATTATTCATGAACGATTTCTACTTGGAAGATTGATAACGGAAAACAACAGTGATTTTGTTAATGCTCTAAAGTATAGTTATAATCAAAATCAGAGTGGCACACCCGTGATTCCTTCAAATTCACAACCGATCCAAATATACACCAAATACATGAGGCAGTTTTGTAAGTAAAAGTGAAAGCGAGAAATAAAAACAGAAAATATTTTCTCAAACCAAACAAGCCTGTGTTTTTTGAAAAGCTTCATGTATCTTCTCACTTTGTTCAAGACAACTTACATAGTCTAATTCACATATTCATGCAAAAAAGTTCATGTTTGTTTATATTAAATCAGAATTAGTACATATAGCACACCTCTACAGATATATACCTTAAGAAGTTCTTGATTGATCCCCATAGAGAATTTGCAGTTTCAGTTCCCTCGCTCGAGTCGTCACTTTTTGTATCCCTCTTCATGAAATCATTGAATTTTCCTGTTGGTGTACCTGGAAAGCACATTTGTGAAAAGTCTTGGATGATTTTTTTTTTTAAATTTATGATCTGCATAATTTTAAAAAAATTAACTTTCATTAAATAGTATCTAAGTAAAATGAACTATTACCAATGTCATCAGAAGACGACGAATGAACTTTCCTAGATGCTCTCAGTGAAGCTAACTGCTCAACAAGAGCGCGTTCCGTGCCACTGGAACAAGGATTTGAGGAGAATGAAAAGAAATCAATCACAACTATAAGAAACTTCAAAAAAATATAAGTAACAATGTATATTCATTTATCAAAAAGGCCTCATGTTTATGGTAGATTGTAAACTAAGCAGTTATATTCAGGGAATCGATGATTTCTTTCAAGATGAATGATTACTTCAAGTGCAAACTCAAATTTCATTTGCAACTGTTAGATGTTCTCCAATAACAAACATTAAAGTCATGTTTGGATAAACAACTTAATTAAACACTTATAGCATAAACTCTTCTCATAGAAGTGCTCATGTACAAACTATTTCTATAACATAAGATAAAATAAAATAAAATAAAACTTTTTAATATAAACTATAAATTGTTTTCATTAGCTATTCTGGAGAAATAGTGAAAATAAGCTGAAAACAGCATATGCGCATGTCATAAGTTGTTTTCACAACTTCTCTCAAACAATCTCACAAGTATTCTATCCAGAAGTATTCACAAAACTCTAAATTAAATAACAATGATAATTTGTTTTTTGATGGATATAAGAAAGTAGTAAAGATGGTAAGGAAAAAGAAAATACATACCTGATATCTTTAGGAATAAGAACATTTACAACGAAGTAATGATCGCCCCGAACAGATTGTTTATTCATGTTTGGAACTCCCAAACGTGATAACTTCACTGAATTTCCATGTTGAATCCCAGAAGGAATTTGGAGGTCCCTTAAACCTTCAACAGTTTCTACCTGAAATAACAAGATTAAAGTAAAAACAAAATCAATAGGCAAAAGACATTCCTTAGTGTTATGAATGATTGAAGCACTAAACCATGCTTAAAAGAACATAAAAAGGTAGAGTTTTGTAGGTAGCACAGTACAGAACAGAACATTTGCATTCTGTTCTATGTTTATTAAAGATCTTAACCAAATTCTAGTTCTAGTCAAATCTTAATCAAATATAAGCAAATGCGAACTAATCTATCCACATTTAATGTTATTATTATTCCACAAGAGACTCTTCACGCGTGTTTGGATGCACGTTTGGCCAACGTTTTTTACATTCCGATGATTTTCCCACTGTGAAAATCAGATGCAATAAAACATAGCTTCCAAGTCGACATGGTTTTGCTTAACATTGATGCAGTTCCAAACATATGCTTAAATGAATTCATTCATGTTGTGAGGAGATAACCATTATAATTAGGGGTACGTTAGTACACATATTTCCCTTTTTACATAAAATCAAGAAAATAAACGTATTTAACTATCATCTAAGTGCAGAAGTAGGTATTTTTGCTTATAAGCTTCTAAAATTCAAGTAGGATTCTAAAAGTAGGGAAAGATCCCTAAAATAAGTAAAAATCCTTTAATGAGAATGTTATCATAAAATCCACAAAAATAAGGAAAGATCCCAATACAAGATAAAATTCTAAGAAGAACATAATTAACCATATCATCAAGTTTCACCATTTTGCACCATCACTGTTACCATTTTTTGTGTTAATGAATACCTTTTTAACAGACCCTAGTATTGCTTCAGTGAAGTCAATGTTAATCTTTGAGTATAAATTGAGACCCTCTCTCCAAATTCCTTGCTTTTCATTGACATGGAGGACAACAAAAAGATCCCCAATATGACGCCTGAAAAAAATGCACCAAACTAAATGGTCAGCACTAAGCATTTAGATGAGTTGAATCACAGTGATTATGACAATCTTTCTGCTTCTGGTTGCAAATCAATAGTCCGATAAAAATGAGACCGAGTTTTTTCCCGCATTTTTACAAATTCTCAGATCATATGATATCATTTTCCATCATTGCACAAAATGGACCAGAACTGTTTTGCGGTAATGTTTGATAATAATACTCATGGTATTATTAAGCATAGGTTGTCATTTTCTATCATAGGGAAATTTCTCATATTTGTACTAAGCAAAAGATATACACACGCTGCTAACCTTCTTTTATCAAAATTCCCTTCTCCTCGAATTTGCATCGTGTCTCCATCATTGACGCCAGGTGGAATGACCACTTCCATTTGTCGTTTAGCTTGCACGTGACCGCTGCCGTCACACTTTCGACAACGGTCTGTGATTATCTTGCCAAGACCACCACACTTAGAGCAGGTAGAAACCTGAGTATCACACAGCGTAATGAATATATTCTTGTTATAATGTCTCGAGTATTGTAAATATAAATGGAAATATAGTCACTCAAATATATTTTTAGTCCGTATAAAATTTTCTGTCGACTTTTAGTCCCCAAAATATTTTTCGTCAACACTTTTGATCCCCAAATTCCATCACAGACTGGTTGCATCACTCCTAAGACCATCATATACAGTTTTTAAGGCCTAGTGTTCATTCAGTGTTCTCCTTGGGACCACATTCATGCAACTGATTTGGGAAATTTGAGGATTTTTTATCTTAAAAATCCTAAATCTCAATATTTAAAGTATTCTAATGATAAATAATAATTAAATTAATTAAAAAAATGTGTTAATAAATTGGAAACCTTCCACATCATTAAACAAGTCCTCGTGGCAAGTGTTACATGGACTTCTGTAAGCAACATAGGCTGAGAGTTAACCGCAGAGACCAAAAGTGTTGACAATAAATATATTGGGGACTAAAAGCCGAAGAAATTTTATATTGGGACTAAAAACAAAAGTTGATGATTTTATAAACACTAAAAACATATTTAACTCTTAAATCTATCCAAATTAAATTACCTGAGACATCATTCCAAAGGGTGTTTTCTGGGTTTTCTTCTCTCCTCCTTTGCCGCCACAATTTGTGCATTGTTTAATGCTATTCTTTGACTTAGCTCCTGTACCATCACAACTATCACATGTCTCGTAACAAGAAACTTCAATCTCCCTTTTTCCTCCGAAAATCGACTCTTCAAAGCTCAATTGAAGGTCATACCTGCATTGTCGAATAAAAGCACTTTAATGTTGTACATTTTGCACAAACTTGTTAGTGTTTTACAAACACGTATTTAAATAGCATGCAAAACATGAGACGAAATTTACCGAATATCATGGCTATGGTTTCTATCGTTTCTCAAATTGAAGCCAAAGCCCCCATCATCACTAAATAGTCCATCCGAACGACCAAAGAATGCATCGAATAAATCAGAGGGATCAACCTGATCAATTAAAGGCCAAAAATAAAATAAATAAGAAGTACTTAGGTGGGAAATGGAAAAACAGAAATAGTTTCAATTTTGTAGAACTACATCAGCATATCAAAGAGTTTTAAGTTTCATTTTGACATGCGGAAAGCAAGTTTGAACACATTATAGATATAGACATACCCCAGAGGCATCGGTTGGTCCGCCATTTTCTCCTTGTAGACCTGACTCACCAAAGCGATCATATAAAGATCTTTTCTCATCATCTGATAGGACCTATTTGCATACTTTGTTACCAAGTGAATAAAAAGAGACAGATGCAAATATGGTACATAAAAGTTATAAACCAACCTTGTATCCATAAATTTCATTAATTAATCCAACCTTGTATAGACAATGTTGCCAAATAGCGGCTATAGTGGTGCTTTAGCGCTATAGCATAACGGAATTTTAACAAACCGCTATTGTTTCACAATACGCGGTTTAGTACATTGTATTGTCAAATAGTGGCTATAGCAACACTATAACTCTTTAGCATAGCAGAATTTGAACAAATTGTTATTTTTCGCGATCAGCAATTCCCAACACTAATACTAGATGAAGGAAACATCACAGTGCCAATGTGCAGACCATAAGCAAATGGAATAGTAGAACAGAAGATGAAAAAATAATGGATGGTATGAGGATTAGAGTAGCAGCTTCTGAAATAAATAAACAAATAAAATAGATCATGTATAGCTAACAATAGAAAATATATCATTGTAGCGGTAGAAGAATTACCTCGTATGCAGCACTAATCTCCTTGAACTTCTCCTCTGCTCCGGGGCTTTTGTTCATATCTGGATGGTACTGATCCCAAACATATAAACATTGTTATAATTTATAAACCAACTATTCCAAAATCTTATATTGTTGGATACAACTTACAAGTACATTAATGGTGTTACATCTAAAACTTATAAGTATATTGTGGACAATGCACTAGACAGTCCTAACTAATGCTGAAATTCAACCTTTACTTAAGTGGTGACACAAAAATTGTATTCTAGACCACAAGGTCATTAAGCTGTAATATCATGTAATGAACCGCAGTGCGCGAATGATTTTATATCTAACATGCAAAAACTTAAGTAGTATATTACCACAATTATAAATGAGCCAAATAGCTTATAAACATTTTCTTACAGCCTTTGAAATTCTATTTTCTGTTAAGTCCGATAAAAGAAAGGTCTCAAACAATCTCAATTTCCAATTACCATGGTTGTTAAACTCGAGAATCTACGTAATCTCGCGGTATCTTTGTAGATTCAACTTGTAGACTCGCATGAGTTAGTCAACACAAAGAAGGAAGGAAAGGAATCATATGAAAAAGAAAGGATACTGCTAGAACAACTAGGACGAAACAACAACAACAATAACAAAAATCTAAGTCTTGTCTCATTAAGTGAGGTTGCCTATATAGATCAAACGAAACGACATCATAATGTATTATCATGGATCCCATCTCAAGATAGACCATTCAACTTCAAATCTTTCTTAATGGTTTGACTTGTAGTGTTCTTTAAACTTTCTCTACCTCTAACCAATCTTATTTTCTTATTAGCTTTTTACTACTCCACATTCAGTTATACACCGTATCAGGTCTCATAAATGTACAGTAAAATTTTCCTTCGAGTGATACTGTTCATCAAAATTACACTCCCCTTTCATTTAGATTAGCAAATGATTATTAGTAATGAAAGGATCCCAATCAACAAATGCTAAGAAAAGATAGCAAACATAGTTAGGATTAAGATAGTTGTTTCTTGAGGAAACATATTTTTGGCTACAGAAAGATCCAGAAACCAACATTTTAAAAAATGATACTACCTCATCTTCGCGCTATCATTAAAGGGGAGCGAAAACAAAATCGATTTTTAACCACAATTATGTCTATTACTTTATACTATAAAGTTAGTTTCTATGAAAAACTGAAGCAGACTAAGATACAACACCTACATTGACACATAAATACTGATAATAATTTAAGAAAATAGAAGTGAATCTAATCATGAGTGTCAGTGTTGTACGAGTGTTAGCCACCAACACAAGTCAAACACCCACACACGTGCACAAACACAGACACTCAAACACGTATTTAACCTGAAGTATCGGCACTACATATTTCCACTACAATTTATTGTTTACTACTCAACAAAGTATACCCTAGTTTACCAACAAAAAAAGTGCACCTCATATGAAATTGAGAAAAATAAAAATCTAATCCTCAATTTTTACAAAGCAATGACATCAATAATCTAGAAATTAACTAAAAACTAAAACAAGGTGACAATTTTAAGCATAAATTTCACAGAAACCAAACAACCCAAATTCCAATTCCCCATCTTTTACTCCATTTCATCAAAAAACAAACACAACCCATCAAAATTACCACTTCAAAGAATCAAAACAAAGAACAAATTGCAAAACCCAAATTTTACAATTTCTTGTTTTCTACTCAACCTAGTACACCCATATGAAATTAGGAAAAATAAAAATTTAATCCTCAAATTTTACAAAGCAATTACATCAATAAGCTAGAAATTAACTGAAAACTAAAACTAAAACAAGAAGACAAATTTAAGCATAAATATCACAGCAACTAGCACCAACACTTAACGTGTCTCAATGTCCGAACTGATACATTGATTACATTCAATTAATGTATTAGTGTTTTATAGCTAAACACCCCAGATTCCAGTTCCCCACCTTTTACTCCATTTCCCCAAAAACCAAAACAACCCATCAAAACTACCACTTCAATAATCAAAACAAGTAACAAATTGCAAAACCCATTTAAAAAATAAAATTAAAAATCAAACCTTTCGAGCTAATTTCCGATATGAGCTTTTGATTTCTTGCAAAGAAGCATTGCTGCTAACATTCAAAGTTGAGTAGAAATCTGTTCCACCTTTGGCTCTGACAATTAAAGCAAAACGGGAGCGATTTCTTCTTGTGGTTTTGAAAGTAAGGTTTGAAGGGGTGGGAGTGAATCTTGTAAAGGTGGCAATGGTGAAAGGGGAAGAGGATGGTGGTGAGTGGATTGTGAATTGCATTGGTAATTTGTTTTGGTTTTGAAATGGAGATGAAGAAATGTGAAACATGTTGATGATTTTGATGATGTCGTGTTTTTGTTCAAACTAAGGAAATGAAATGTTGAGAACATAAGAGGGGTTTAGTTCATGTGATTTTAGAGATTATTGGACATTTTGGTAACTTGGTATTGGATAGGAGTAGTAATTTTTCCTATATTACATTAAAATATATTGGGATTTTTTCAAATCCTAATTTCAAAAAACTAGAAAGAAAAGTTATTTGAAATACTGATTAAGGATAACATTATTTAGGCGTACTATTCTAGAATGAAATATAAGTAAAAGGTTATTTAAAAAATTAATATATTTAATTAAAAATTCAATTCAGATAATTAATTTTTTAATAACTGTTTTTGTTTATATTTTATTCAAGAGAGTATAAGTTAACTAGTTTTTTCATCTTTATGTTTGAGACGATTATTTATTTAAGTTGTTCGAGAAGTTGAATTGTTATATTATGAAATGTAAGAGACGTGTTGTTGTAGTATTTAATAGAGTTTATAATTATCAAATATTTTAATTGCATTTGTTGTTGAAAGTAATATAAAAGACTAATAGTACAAATATAATGAAACTTAAAAAGACCGATTAAAAAAATTTAAAAGAAAATAAATATGAATTGATTAAATGAAAGGAACTATATATCTTAAATCCTGATGTCTATGTTTCGAACAAAATACATTTTTTTTTTGTATTTGTACTTCTAAAACTATTTATGATTTTTTAGAAATGTGGATGGAGGAAAGTTGAGTCGTTTTGGTATTCAAATCTAATTTAATTTTTTAAATTTGTCAAATGACAATTTAGTTTATTAAATTGAAGAACCTAAATCAATTTAATTTCTCTATTAAGTATCTCTTTGAAAAACATCAATAGAAACTAATAAAAAATAGACATATTTATTTGAACAGTCTCATGTTGCATAAAAATAAACATATTTTTTTAATTATGGCGTTAAATTATTAAAAAAAAACTAAATTAACTAATTTTTTTTAATATAACAGACAAAAAAAAATTCTAATAAAATATTGATTTTAATGGAATTGTACTTTGATTCTTGCTTATGTACAAATCATGAACTTGTAGACAGAGAGAAAATATGATTGGAAGGAGGAAATAATATCTCACTAAAGTTAAATTATCGAACTAATATTAATAATAAAACATATTTCACACATATAAAATTATTATTTCCTTTCATATGTGAATAATTTTTTTGATACAAGAAGTGCTAATGTCTTTTATTTCGTCTCTCTTATTTGTTCTTTTCTTACATCCAAATCTAATATATTATATAAACTTATCTCTAAACTAAATTACACCCTCCCATAGTTTCTTGTAACACAAGCCATTGAATTTTTCTTCATCATTCATTTCCAAAAGTCAACGAATGCCACTCTGTTCTCTCTCTAGTATATTGCAAAGAAATCACTTGGAAAATCATAAGCAACACACACCATACCCAAAAAATTCATCAATAAATTCATCAATTTCTACTCTATAAAAACACACATTCATCAACAACCAAACCCAATTAATCATCACAAAAAAAGAAAAAAACTCACCAATATGTGTTGCAAACCTAGTTGGTTTTGGTGCATATATTGCACAATTTGCGCCGTCGTGTTCTTCTTTTTTATCTCTTCAATCATTTTCTGGATAATAATTTCTCCCTCGAGTGTGAAGTTCTATGTAACAGACGCTACTCTAACAGAATTTAACTTGACAAACAACAATTTATATTACAATTTCAAAGTCAACATCACTGCGAGAAATCCCAACAACAACATCATAGTGTACTATCGAAGAATCACTGCAATTGCTTGGTATAAAGACAACGATTTTAGTTACGTGAGTTTGGCACCCTTTGATCAAGGACATAAGAATACTACTTTTCTCGGACCGATAGTGTTTAAAGGGAACAGTGTGATCAAACTTGGTCGTCAACAACTTGATGAGTATAGCGAAGAGACCCGTTTGGGGATTTATAATGATTTGGCCGTTGATTTGGATGTTCGAATTCGAGCTAAGTTTGGAAGGTTTAGGAGTGGTCGTTTTAATCCACCTGTTGTTCAGTGTCGTCGCTTGAGAATTCCTTTGATTTCTTCTTCTAATGTAAACTCATCATCAACACATACTTTTAGTAACAAAAGATGTAGCAGCGGTTCTTTCTTTACAGATCGTGATGCAGATGCAGGAGCTTGATATAAAATTTATATGACAATGTGAATTTTGTATATAGTTTGTTTTTCCATCGCTTTTCTTCAATTTCAATTTACAACATACTATATATCACGTGGCTGTAATAATATAACATTTTATTTGAATATAAAATTAATACAGTGTGTTTGTTTATTTCTATCTCTTGTTTTCTCAAATATCTTTTACAACTTACAAACATATTTGTTTTGTTTTTATGGAATGTTGTTAATTAAGTTTTTTTTATTAACAAGCAAGGTTATAACTATATAGTTATATAAATAAATGTTAAGAGTACAGAGGATATTGCACTCGGATAATAAAGAAAAGCAAAATAGCTAGGCCAAGTACAATTCAACATCAATCTATTTCTTAGAAAACGATGCGCTAAAATTCACACAAGTCTTACTAAAATTTGTGTGGATTCTATATGAATTTAGTGAAATAGATGTAGATTTTAATTGAGTGTGTTAAAAAATGTGAATTAAAAAATATGTTGCTAGTATAAATTCATAGTCCATTTATAAAAGAGACAATAATAAGATTTAGATTTCGTACCTCAAAAAAATGTACCAAAAAAGACATATATACTTAGATACTAACCTTATGTTTTAAATTGGATCCAACTTATCATTATAAATCCAACTTACAAGGTGACCGAAGTACGACACTTTTTATAAATTTATTTTAAGTTTTATTTATGTTATATGTAAGATTTATATTTTTTTCAATACACTCTCACGTCCATCACTTTTGAGCTTGTTGTGTGAATATAAATAGTAGGTGGTACAATGGATATCTCCAATACCATATTAGATTTTAATTTGAGATTAATTCATTCTTACAAATTCAATTTATTTTTAGTTTGTAAGGTGAATAATATTACTCTTAATAAACTCATTTTAATCTTTATATCTATTCTATACAGGACTTAAGTTTTTTTCCAATATTTAACCAGTCTTGCTAACTTTAGCACACATGTTAAGAATTCTTAAAATAGAATTTTTGTTGTTGTATAAAATAAATTTTGAATTTGTAAGAAGTTAAATGCGTAAATTCTAAAATAAAAATATCGACATTTCAAAAATGTACCCCCTTGAAATATAAGTTGACATTTGCTATATTTAATTTGGGCCAAATACAAATTTTGTTGAAGTTATTTTAGACTTTAGAAATTTTTTTTCCTTTGTACCTACAATTATTTGATAGGTCTAAAATATAGGTTGAACCTAATTTAATCATTAAAAATTGACTTTTAAGGTTGAAATCTCTGTCATTAATAAATATAAATATTTGTTTATTCATATCGCAATTAATGTATGACTATCAATAATAAGTAAATGATTAATTTATATGCATTATCAATTGTCACTATAAAAGTATTTTATATTCTTAGTCATAACTATTATATCACTAAAAATATTTGACTTTAACCACAATTATTTATAAATTTATATATATGAATGATTATTATTTATTATTAATATAAAATATTTTACACTAATCATATATATCAATTAGTTTTAAATACAAATATATTAGTAGAAAAACCAAATTAGCAACAAAAAAATTAGTATGAAAAAAAAATAAAATTCTTCTCTAGTTGTTTCGTCACAAAAATTTACTAACGAAATTAAAGAGATTTTACATTTTTTTCTCTCTAAATTTCCTTTACTAATTTATGTACATATATGTGGAGGGTCATTGAATGTTGCATTCAGTTCATTCAATTTTAGTGACTTGTAGAATTCACACACGCAGAAATGTGAGAAAGTATGAATGCTAATGTGTGTATATTATTGTTTATATAGTGTGACAAGGATTTACACTAACCGATCCTTCCTTCAAAATGAATAGTTTTCAAAGCAAGAAGAATATTTGACATAGACTTATAATATATATATATATATAGAGAGAGGGAGGATGAGTTTGAAAAGTCAAAAATGAAATGATTGATTAATTTTTGTGCAATATGTTTGAATTGGATAGTATCTATTGAGTTAGGGTGGCATTAATCTATATGAGTATCGTAATGGATTGATTCATGGCATATTAAGATCTTCTACAATAGTTGTATAGTGTAATAAATTAAAATCGGTAATTTAAAGAGATAAAATTTCTCTATTTAGATTTAATAGTTTTTATAGCTACTACATTATACAATTGTTGTAACAATTTAAATTTCAAACACATTGATGACACGGACAATGAAAGAATGAAAGGAAGCATCATATTCACAAGGGAAGAACTATCATGATCCATCCAATGTTAAATTCAACATAATAACATTTTCAATAAATAAAAAATTATATAAAAATTTATAAATAAAATTAAAATAAATATCTAATTTAATCTCTAGACGTAATATCTAATATTTATATCTCTAATGATATTAAATTGTTATATGAAAATACATTTGAAACAAAGTAAATAATATTATGAATATATTTAATGACAAATATTTTAAATAGATAGACACGTCTCACACATTCTCAGACTCTAAACTACGTTATATAAAAGCTACAATAACAAATTTTTACCTATTTACATTTTGTAATTCATTTTTGCTAATACACTATGATTTGTTATAACCTAAGTACAAAAAGCAAATAATATGAAGACCCATCTCATTGAAAAATTATTTGGCCCCTAAAGTTGCATTAACTTCTAACATCAACCTCATCTAAAGTTGCACCTTGAAAAAATGAAAACAGAACAAATTTGACACCAACAACATCTAATTAATATGTACACAACAATCAAGGTACACAGAACTAGGATCATGTTTCCCCAAAACTACATCACATGTCATTTATTATAACAAAACTAAATTTTGATTTTCTTCAAACATATTATAACTAAATTATGTTATCTTTAATTTATGGTGTGTTTGTTACCTTTTTTTTTATTATAAAATTATTAATTTTTTTAAATAAAATAATCACTTTTGAAATATTTTGAGAAACTGATTTTAATAGCTTCTAAAAAAATTCATTTTTCATTATTGATTTCTTTAAAAGAAAGTAATTAGACATACTAACAAAAAACAGTTTTTTATTTTCTTAAAAATCTCAAAATCATTTTTTTCTAAAAGCGCATTTTACTAGAAAAGAAGTAATAGAACACGATTTCAATAATTTCTAATAACTTCAAGTATGATATTTTCATATTTCATATCTCTACTACCAAATTAAAACCTCATTATTACTTGTCAGTGAAGTCATTTAATTGAGTTGTAAATCACTCGGCTTCAAAAGTCAATGCCTCTCTAATCTCTAAACGTATTTCAAAGGAAATTTTCTAGAAAGGCTAAAGCAATACCATGAACATGTTCCACCATATTTCATCAATATCATTTCTTGTATAGTTAGATCAATTCTCCTCTCAATCATAAAAAATACTCTCACAAATCAAACCTCACAATGAGCTTCAAACCTCGTTGCAATGTGTGTTGCACCTATTGCACAATCTACATCCTTATGATCTTGTTCTTTCTTTTCTTCATCATCCTCTCAATAATCATCTCCCCTTCTAATGTCAAGTTCCATATAACCGATGTTTCTCTCACAAAGTTCAACCTCACAAGTGACAACACATTATATTATAATTTCAAAGTCAACATCACAATAAGAAACCCGAACAACAATGTCATAGTGTATTATAGGAAGATCAATGCAATTGCTTGGTACAAAGATAATGATTTTGGTTACGTGAGTTTGACACCCTTTGACCAAGGCCATAAGAATACCACTTTTCTCAATCCAATAGTATTTGAAGGAAAGAGTGTGATCAAACTCAAACGTCAACAACTTGATGAGTATAACAACGAGACATGTTTAGGGATTTATAATGATTTGGCTGTTGATTTGGATCTTCGAATTAAATTTAAGTTTGGTAGTATTAAGAGTAGTCGTTTTGATCCACCAATTGTGCAGTGTCGTCGTTTGAGAGTTCCTTTGATTTCAAATGGTAAAAAATCAATAGATTCAACGCATCCTTTCAACGGTACAAAATGTAAAACTTATTATTTCTTTGCTCGTGATTCAGGAGATCGATTTTGAGTACATGTATCTAAATAATCTTCATCTCATATATTTGTAAGATTCTATTTTTATTTACCAAACGTGCCTATGCAATTGAGATAGGACCTTGATTGTGACATTTTTTTTTTATATACATGCAATTGTTAGTGATTAATTTGTTAGGAGGAGAAAGAAATTGCCATAATAGTTAAATGCTTTACATGATAGTTTCATTTATTCTTCTCTTAAGAAATTTCTAAAATCGTTGAAAAAAAAATAAAAGTTTCTAGATTGGCGGTTAATGTATTAATTGTTTGTATGGTTTGACATATAATCAAGATGCCAACCTAAGCCAAAATTTATATTGACCAATACTTCCCTTCATTTTTCAAATCATGAGGAGTATTTGACGTTTGAAAAGTCAAAAGTGAGTTTATTTAATTATTTGCAACTTGCAATTGGAATTAATATTTATATGGGATTTAAATTTGTTTATTTTACAAATTTACGAATTAATTAATGATTTTATTTAGGAATGGCAATGGGTAGAGTTTGGGTAGGGTAGTATAGTACCCATCCCCGTACCCGTACTTTAAAAAAATACCCGTGTCCGTATTCTCGTGGGTATCAACTTTAATACTCGTACCCTTGCCTTTTGGGTACTTAAGTGCTCGTACCTATACCCATTACCCGCACTTTAAAAAAAAAATCGATAAATAATCACTATTGTTGTTATTAAATTTAAAAGATTGGTATGAGTAGAGCATCATGTAAATTGGTATGGATAGAGCATCAGTAGCTTGATATGTGTATAGGGACTAAAATTTATTTTTCTAATTTTTTAATTATTAAAATTATATTTTTTTATTAAGGGTCCAATTTTCGTGATGATTTATTTATATGTTTCTTTTTTAGAAGGATATGAAAATTATGAAATGGAAGACCTAAATTCATTGATTTGTTTGGAAGAAAAATGAGAGGTAGAAAGAGATGAGATAATAGAGAGTGAAAAAGATAGTAGATAGTGATTGGAGGGGGAGATCAAGATGCATAACAGAGTAGAGGGACATATGTGTATTTAAAAAAATTATGTATTTAAAAAATATTTTTTCAAACAAACATGTTTTCTTGAAAATCATTTTTATGTCCTTTATGGTAATTTTGTAGTTTAAAAAAAATCATTTTTATAAAATTGTATACAAACAAGTTAAAAATTATTTTACAAAAACCTCTAAAAAATAATCTCTAAATTATTTAAAACAAAAATTATTTTTATTTAAGCTCAAATAAATGCATCCAATAATAATAATAATAATATATAAGTGCGGGGCGGGGTGGGTACTATAGTACCCGTACCTAGGGGTGAGAATAGGTCAGGCCAGACTTTGAAAGGCCTGAGCCTGGCCTACGATTAATTTTTTAGGCCTAAGCCTGGCCTACGGCCTATCATAGGCTTTTTTTTTTGCCTGACCTGGCCTTTTTAAAAATCTGGTCTGGCCTAAAAGCCTATTTAAAAGCCTTATTTACATTAAAATATTTAAATGTTATATTTTACATTTTTTTAAATAGGCTAAATTAGAAAGTTTTATATAAGAAAAGCTAATAAAATTATAATCAAATCTAATATAATAAAATAATATTAAAATAGCCTAATTGATAGGTTTAACATAGGAAACAATAATATTAATAAATAACATTAATAAATAATAAAATATATATATACAAATATACTTTAAAATAGGAAACTATAATATTAATAAATAATAACATTAATAAATAATATATATATATATATATATATATATATAAGCCGGCCTGTCAGGCCTAATAGGTTTTTATATAAGTCTGAACCTGACCTATTTAAAAAAATAGGCTTTAAAAATAGTCTGAACTTAGTCTTCTTATTAAACAAGCCAGACCATAAGTAGGCCAGGTCATAGGCCCCTGTCGGACGGCTTAGCCTATTCCCATCCCTACCGTACCCGCACCCATACCCAATTTTATGGATAATTATCCGTCCCCGTACCCATACCCATTATGCAGATTTTTACCCTATCCATTACGGATTTTTTTTGCGGCTACCCACTAGGTCTGGGTCTTGTCATCCCTAATTTTATTTTAAATTATAGTTTTAAATACTCATCAAATATAGCGAAGAACTTTAAGTTGAAACCTAAACATAAATATCAAAATAAAGATTAGTTTTATATTTCATTTAGAAGGTGAAAATTTATGGACAAACATCGTATTTTTTTACTAAATAAAAATATTTTTAAAATGAAACGAATCAAATGATTGTATTAAGTGATAATAAATTTAATTTAAAATCGAATCAATTGAAAGTAATATAAATTAATCAGCTTTTATTTATTTATAACCAAACTCCAAAACAACGTAGACTTTCTCCTAGAACTAAAATATTAAGATTAAAAAGAATAACAGAGAAATAGTCATTATATATTGTTTTCATTACACTTTTTGTTATTGAATATTGATCTAAACTAACAAGAAAGATATGAAAATAGGTCATCTTGTCTGACAGACATTTATCACCGTCCAATGGACAAATATATCCTAAATGTCTATATACTTACTATTTTGTTTAAATAATTAAGGCAAGACTTTTTAAAAAGTCAGACAATTATTTATATCAAACTCATCATAAATTAAACTAGACACTTATTTATTAAAGACTTAATTGTAGTTTAGTTCTCTTATTTTAGTTGAATCACAAAAATATAGGATTTAGAGTATTTTATTTGTCTCTAATTTTGATCCTTCAAATAGACAAATATGCACTAAATATCTATACACTTACTATTTAATTTAAAAAAATTAAGGCAAGACTTTTTAAAAAGTCAGACACTTATTTATATCATACCCTTAAGAACTCAAGAACATGAGTTTAGAAACCTAAACCCTTGAGAACTCAAATGCGAACCCTAATCCTAATTTCATTCTATCTTGTTCTTTTCTTCACGACTCATCTTGTTTCTTATCATCTTCAATCAATGTGAACTGTCTTAGTAGTATGTTAGAGCCTTTTGGAAACAGGAAATCAAAAACAGAAATTGAATGAGAAACGATCTAAAAGAACACGATGAATGAGAAATTGAATGAAGAAGAGAAGAAACAAGATAAATCGTAAAGAGGTGAAGAACAATATGGAATGAAATTATGATTAGGGTTGGCATTTGAGTTCAAGGGTTCAAATTTCTGAAATCATGTTCTTAAGTTCTCCAGGTATTAGGGATTAGAATCAGAATCATGTCTTTTTTTTTTATGTTTTTTATAATAAAATAGAAAATGTGTTTTTAAAAATAGAAAATGTGTTTTACAAATTTAGAATAATAATAAAATGTAATTAATCCACATGAAATCTTCTATATCATCTGTTTTTTCGACACATCAATAAAAAATGACACTTCATCAAATTTGGGATCAAAGTTTTGTTTGGGGGACCAAAACTGAAGGCAAATAAAATAAGAAGACTATTTTCGTGATTTAACTAAAATAGGGGACTAAAACTGCAATTAAACCTTTATTAAAAATCAAGTCGAACACGTTTTTAAAAGTCTATACATAGTTTAAACATCTTTTAAGCTAAAACCGATATATCTAAATAAATATAAATGATATAATAGCATATGAGTTTAATTTGTATGTATTATCAATGTAAAAAAATTTATACAGTCGGCAAATAACTAATCATGTGGATGATTTTATAAATAATTATGGCAAAAATCAAATATTACTAATGATCAAACGATTATAATTGATTGATAGTATAAAAACTTTTTACATACAATACATATAAGTTAAATCCATAGCATATTTGGTTGCTAGTATTGTAACATTTACTTTTGTATAATGTATTCAAATTATCAACTTATTTATTCTTTTAAAGATTTTAAGTATGTTAGTGTCTAGAAAAGACTTGATCGAATCTATAAACTTGTTTAACCATAAACTTTTGGAGTTAAAAAGGGCTATAAATCTTTGATGCAAGGTGAGTTATAAATTATCTAGAATCAATTAAAATCAACTATATGTACTTTCCTAACTTTGTCAAACCTAAAATTCTAAATAAAAAAGTTAATGGAATACAAGTAGTTGATTTTAATTGATTGTGAATAACTTAACTACAATTTTACAAAGGTAATCTAGAATTTACTTTGACCTAATTGTAACAATGAGTTTTGAAGAGCCTATTTCAGCCTAAAATTTAATGCTCTCCAAGGCATTAACAGCTGTTAAACTTTTAAAATGAAAATGTCAAGCACATTATGATTAAGAATATACACTAGCAATTTATGTCCTATTTTGTTTGGTCCCTTTTCATTTGGTCACTCTTTGTTTGCATGTTATTGTCAAAGGTAAGAAATCATTCAAGATCAAATCACTTTGGTCAGCTTACTTGCATCTAAAACTATTGGAGTTACATATACATCAATGATAATTGTTCTTCATAAAGAAAATAAATGGACTAGACAAATCTAAATAATAAAGGAAAAATAAATCAGTGCCACAAGAAGTCTAACTTTGAGCTTCAATATTAATTAGCAAATTCTACCAAGTTAGAAAATTAGAAAATAACTACAGATTGCAAGCTGTTCTTACATGTCAACCTTTTTATCTTTGGTGCTTGTTTTCACGTTTAAGTTCTTCCATTAGTAGATGTGCTACTGATTCATATCCCATTTCCTTAGCTTCATTTCAGTCAATCAAAGAAAGCAAGTAAGAAAAATGTCCAAGACTCAAAAGAGATATTAGCAAACATTACTGCATGCATGTTTGGATTGACGGTGTGTTTGGAACAATCACAATGTCATTGTGATTTTGGCAAAAGCTATACTTTCCGCATGTTTGGATGGACATTAGAGAAGTTTTTCTCACATCCCAATGTCAAATCAAAATGATAATAAAGAAGCAACAAATAGTAGAGTTATCTACTCGTGTGGTACTGCCGTGATTTATTAGTCTTGCAACCATACTTTGTAGTTTTAACAACATCGCGGTGCCACCGAGGTTTTACCAAACTCACTGTCAATCCAAACATTCACCATAAGCTTCAACAATAAAAAGACTAACCTTTGTGTATTGCGATCCCAGTTGGGGACATCTTCCGTTTCCGCAGGCATATTGAGCTACATACAAATAAGGTAAAAAAAAATGGAGACAACATTTTGAATCAGATTAAAATAAATTCTCTTTAAGAAATTCTAAACACATTCACGCCTGCATATTTATAGTATCTAAACCCAAAAGGCTAATTAAGAAGATGCTGAACTTTAATAGTTCTACCTGTTACATATCCAGTAAGGTTTTATTCCTTTCTCTTCTATGCAATGTGGGCACATCCATCCCTTGTTCTCTCTTACCACCTCAATATCTGCAACAGAAACATAGTGAACAGTTTCAAACTATCAATTTGAGTTATTTTCAGTAAGTATTCCTCTCTTATAGAATATCACAACTCAAATCAAAGCACAATGTGGGCACATCCATCCCTTGTTCTCTCTTACCACCTCAATATCTACAACAGAAACATAGTGAACAGTTTCAAACTATCAATTTGAGTTATTTTCAGTAAGTATTCCTCTCTTATAGAATATCACAACTCAAATCAAAGCACAATTTATAATTTTTTGAATAAACAAATTTTCCAGTCTATGATATTTACTCCATCCTACATTGAAAATAATGAATAAATAACCTGTTTTTTTTTACAAATGTGATCTCAATATGCAGATTATTTGGCTTAAAATATAAGTAACATCAAATAAATGTGACATCCAGGTCTTATTTGGGCACAAACTTTTTGTTCTTACCTATGTACCACCAACACTTCAAGCCGAAGTCATTTCTGGTGTCTAACATGTGTAGGTCACCGACACGATAGCATGGGGTTACATTCAATCACTTTAATTTTTTCAAATTATTATATGTGCTTCGTAGGTTTTATGTCAGTACTTCGTAGGTTCTTACCTTCACCATACCGAACCTTGAGACAGGCTCTACAAAAGACACCATAGCTTGAGTGACACACTGAACAATCAGTCTTTCCTGTTGGGAATGTACACAGTGAAACTGTTAAAACATAGAGTAAACCCGTGTGATGAATGCAAAATAAAATAAAGGCATGACTCAAATATTACCTAGACAAGGTTCATCCACATCACAATTCCCACATCTTTTGCAGTCTTCTTCCCCACACAATTTCTTTTGCCTGCATTTGTATTTTGCATCATGGTTATCAAGTAGAGAATTAAATTGTGAATCAGAAGACCTATTTTTTCAAATCGTTAATCAGAAACTTATTATGAATCATAAGATATATTGTCAATAAAAAAGCCATTTTTAATTAAAAACAAGTGACATAACAAAATTATAGGCTGATATATCATAAATGAACCTCAAAATAATTCAAGATTCATGTCATATATCAAATGACAAAAGAAAAAAGGTTGATTTTACGAAGTTGCAAAAAAAGTGGTTGGCTACACTAAATTTAGGAAATGATTCATTAGAATGAATCGGAATTCATCATAAATCGGGATTCAACAATACGAATTGGGATTCAAGATGTGATTTGTGTCCAAAACCCAAAATAGATACATAAAAGAGATTCATATTGATTGTGTTCGGTTTAGTATCGAATCGGGATACAACTCACATGTACTTTAAGATATTGATAACCATATTTTGCATTGCAATGTCATCATTACTTATCTAAATATAACACACACCCACACATATACGACCATAAAGAATACTGTACTCTTTTTTAACACATTCTTTAGGACTGGTTTGTTTGTAAAAAAAGTCAGTTTAGTTGCTTCTTAAATTGATCACTTAATAAAAGTTGTGTTGACTTCTTAGAAAATGAAATAATCATAAAGAGTCTATTCTAGCAATCCTTATTAATATATGTGCTTCTATAACTCAAACTGTGTAGTGTGAACCTTCTACTCCCAATAAGAAACTATGTAGCATTTTGTGACAAAAGAAAACTAGGTTATTAAACTAATCTTTTCTGTGAACCATATAGTTAGGGGGCAAAAGAATAAGGACCTGCAGAAATGGCAGCATATCCCCAAAACTGGATTGTAGACACTGCCTCTACCCTTGCTATTGCAGCGCCGAGCAGAACATTCGGCTGAAATAAGAAGCTCTACATCCTTCCGATTCACTTCGATGAGAGGTGCATTGGCAGGCCTCTTCTCTTCTTCTTCATTATCAGTAGCTACAATGCGTCTCTTCTCTTTTTCCCATTTTTCTGCAGTTACCTTCTCTGACATCAAATTCAGTAAACCATCACAATTCACAGCAAAATACAATGCATCACATGCAAACAAAAAAAAGAAGAAAAAGAGTAACATCACATTAATTTCTCAAAGACTGAGAATAACATCAAAGTAGTCCTTGAACCAATGTGGAAAAATACCTTATCATACAAAGGTTTGGAGGATTAAACTTTAAAAGAGTTGTTTATTAGTATATTTGATAAAGAGACTAAACTCTTAATATGCTCTTCCAAAACTTTAGATACAATTACTGCAATAACTATTTAAATACTTTTTTTATTACAGATTCATTTATATGTAAGATAAAAAAGTAACGACACAAAAAGGTGAATATAATAACAATTTTCTATCTTTAACAAATTAATTAGGGGATAAATAGTTTAATTTCTATACACGGTCATATTTTACACATCCGTCTAATGATATGTTGTGGCATCATTTAGTAAGTTTATCATATGCATGTTCAAAATAGTTTTACACTGTTGTCGACTAAGTTTGTAATAATTTGATTCATACGCTGTAAGGGTATGAGTTCATATATTGCTATGTGAGGACTTTGTTAGCGAGTAAAATGTACTTTTGTTTCTGTTGGGGCTCTCTGTACCTTGGTAAGCTTCTGAGACTAAACTCGTCTAAAATTTTTCCTATAAAAAATGAGTTTAATGGGCATAGACCAATAGTGTAAAACAATCATCCAAATTCCAATGAGAAACCACCATTTTGTTTTATCACGTCACACCACCAATTTCAAAACATCCTTACAAAAGTGGAGTGATTTCGCCAAATACACAATTCTCACTGGTTGTCAGGCAATGCATCTCCTATTTTCTCATAAAAAGATACTACTTTCATTCCTTTTTAACTGTCGCTATGAGGTTGTTTATGCAAACCAATGAAACTATTAAATTTGGGTACTTTTTCATAAACAATTTCATCTTTTTTTTCTTTCCAAATTATCCTTAAATATTTATTATCTCAACTCACTTGTTTCTCTCTCAACGATAAATAAGCATAGATAATTTTTACAAAATAACATTTAATACTATTTTAACATTTGCAATTAAATTCTAATTTAAAATGACACTAAGACTAAATAAGAGTTTAATTTCAATGCAATATCATAATCATTCATGAATACGACTTTACATATTATTATGGTAAAAGTCAGAAATCACTAACTAATGATTATGATTGACTGAGAGTATAAAAACTCTATATAATATGAATTAAATCCCACCAGATATTCTATATATTTCAACAAATACAATAAAAATAGTCAACTTAAAATAAAATAAATGATTATTTTGCTACCTTTTCTAGAGTAACAAAACTAAGACAAAAGAAATAGGGTGAAAACCTTGTTTTGGTGTAACAGCGTTGCTAGGGTAACAAATTTTCAAACGGTGAGATCGCCGCGGCAGAAGGTTGTCGGCGGTGACGGTGGAGCCGGCGGTAGCGACGTCCTTGATTCTCTGTGAGCGGCGGAGGGGAGTGAGACCGTAGACTCTTTTGACAGATGCACGATGCTTTTTGGTTTGAATAGAAGCTTCTCGAAGCTTCGAAACTTTATTCAAAATACCAAGAGATTCCAATCGAACCTTCATTCATTCATCAAATAATCATAATCATAATCATAATCATAATCATAATCATTACATTTATTTATTTTATTATTATTTAAAATTAAAATTAAAATCATAATAATGAAGATTATTTGTGTTAATTAATTAATTAGTACCTTGTTTTGTAACATGCGAGCGTTTCTGAGAGCTTCGTAGTCGCATTTTGATTTCTCCCTCATTTTCATTTTCACTATTTCACACTTTTCTTCTTTTTTTCTTCTAAACGAAACAATAGTCACTCTGTGTGTAATTAATGAAATGAATTATAACGGCTATATTTTGGTTTAAATGTTTTATCACGATGCTTGCAATTACCCAATTACCCCTTCTTCTCTAAACAACTTGTTTTTTTTGTTACATTAACATTTGGTTTTAAAAGAGAATAATTTAGTTGATTGATTGTAAAAAAAAAAATCGATTCTTAAAAGAAATAGGATTACCATGGTGCATTTAATATATGTAAAGGGGATATCAAGTTTTAAAGACGATCTTTTTCTGCCTTCCTAATCTGTTAAATTGAATAGCATGATTCAAAGCAATATTTGGAAGAGTATAGTCGGATATCTCGCAACTTCAAAATAGTCCCCTACACTATACTGGCCATAGGGAAATTAAAGAACAAATGTTGTCAATCTTCATTCATTTTGTAACCCCACACAAAACCTTGAGTTTGCATCTAGAGATCATCACTTCAATAAATTGTCCTCGTTGGTAAACGATTATGAATGAACCGCCACATAAAAAGAGAAACTTTTAAAGGGACTAGTTTATTCTAGATAAATTGATACTATAGATGTGTTTCACTTTGAGCATTCAATACCAGCATCTAGTACACATTTTTCACCACATACTCGCTATTGTGACCTTTGAACCAAATTCAAATATCATCTACTGTAAAACAATATTAGGCAACAAAGCATAACACTCTCGGCTAACTCCTATTCCCATTGGAACAACCTCGTACTCCACCCCCAACCTA
>JBBPBO010000002.1:31005449-31038334 GCA_037974295.1 Cicer cuneatum | reverse complement strand
CCCCAACCTAACCCCCCCCCCCAACATATTAGCCATTGATACTCATCACCAATATGTTAAACCTATCACACAACGAAACATCATCTAATCAAGGATCAAACCAGAAACTTGTTTTCTTCTCCATTGCCTATTTTTTTGATAAGGTTATCAGGCATCTAATTCACCACCACCCTTATTCAAACTCTAAATATCTTTCCACCAATTTGATTCAACATAAGCTCCACAACCCCCTGACCAGACAACGATTTATATTTACTAACCAACACCTTGTACCACAACCTTGCACATTCGATCTTTAACCTCCAACACCATTTACCCAATAATGCAATGTTAAAAAAACACATTTCTCTCCCTAATCCTCCCTTTTCTCAATCCCGACAAAACCAATCTTATTTGCCTAATGATTTTTTCGATCCTCCTTACTACCCGCATAAAAAAGATTGAAATATAGATTCAAATTTAGAAATGATACATGTCGAAGCCTTAAAGAAGGAAATAAAATAAACCAGCAAGGTAGGTAAGACAAATTTTAAGAGAACAAGACCAACTTCAAAAGATAATTATGATGTGTACACCTCAACAATTGTTTCCTTACTTTCTCAATCACATGATTCTATAACACAATTCTTTGCGGATTGTCACTAATAGGTAAGTCCAAGTATTTAACTGGGAGAATTCTTTTCTTGCAACTCAATTAAATGATAGCTTCTTGATGACTCTTCATCATATGCATATTTTTCATTGTTTTTAGTCTTATTTATCTTCAATCATTAGTTAATTTAATGATTTATTTGATATATTTTGTTGATTCTAGTTCTTGGGTTTAATAAAATGCTTATGTTCTTATTTCGTTGATTAAGTAGAGATTTTTCAGAGTTTTGCGTCGTTTCTTTGTTTTTAGTGCAGTGCTGAATTCTGGTGAGAAATCAACATGACCTATGTGAAGTATTTCAATGATATATGGAGTTGTAGATGTCCAATTGGAGTCAAACCAAGTGCAAATGAAAGCTAACATCCATAGCTACAACTTTCATGAAGACACTGGAGCCAAATTCGGACTCAAAATAGTAGAAATATGCAGTATACGTCAGACAGAAGATGTTGTGCGCCTGAAACGCATTTCTGCACTTCTGATTCTGTTTAAATGCGCTTGAAGCGCAAGGCATGCGCCTGGGGCGCGTGGCGCGCTGCAGATTGCATAAAATTGAGTTTTTCTGATTTTTTAGGGATCGTTTTTGTCAATTGGGAAGCTTAGAGACTTGTGCCCTAGCAAAGAAGCTCAGAGACGGCTGTTCTACACCATTGAAGGAGTTTTATCAAGAATCATTCATGAATCTTTCTTGTAATTCTTCTTTAATCTCTATCTCTTTAATCTCTGTAATGAGTAACTAAACCCTATTTGTTAGGGATGAGTGAAACAAGATGAATCCCTTAATTGTCTGATTTGGTTCTACAAGCCAAGATTCATGGACATTTATTCCAACCAAAAAGACTTTTATGAAAATTTATTTATAACCCAAATACAAGTTCAAACATAAAGCATATTTGCTTTTATAGTCTATATGTTACCCCAACTTCTCGCGCCCAAAATCAAAGTATCATCTACAAATTGTAAGTGTGAGACACTCAACTTTGATCCACAACCAACTTTACAACTTTCAAACAAATTTCGATCCGCCGAAGCATTCATGATTGTACTCAACTCTTTAATTGCTAATAAAAATAAGAACAGAGACAAAAAGTCTCTATTGAAGTCCATGCTTTAGAAGCAATTCATCTGTAAGACAACCATTCGCCAAAACTAAAACTGAAGCTGAACTCATACAAGCCAATATCTAACTTTTCAATTTCAAAGGAAATTTCACAAAAGTCATAACCATATCCAAGTAATCTGATTCCACATAATCATATGCCTTTTCAAAGTTCACTTTAAACAAAATTAACTCTCTAATTCTCTTTCTTGCTTTATCAACGACTTCATTAGCTACTAGATCCCATCTAAGATTTGCTGCCCCTTAATAAAAGCAAACTGATTTTCGAAAATCACCTTGCCAATCGCATCTTTCAATCTATTTGCAAGAACTTTTGCGAACACTTTATACATATATCCAATAAGAGAAATAGGTCAATAATCATTCAAAGTCTGGGAAGTGTCCTTCATTGAAATAAGGACAATGAAAGTAGAGTGGGTTCCCTTCACCAATCTATTGTTGACATAGAATTCATGTAAGTAATCAAATTAACCCCATCGGGTCCTTCCTCGAAACACCTAAGCAACTGAGAACCATCTAACTAAAAGATTGTTTTGAAACCAAGCTTGGCCAAGCAAGGTCTGCCCTATTTTATTTTATTTTTGTTGTTGGCTTAAACTATTTTATTTGTAATTTTATCTTTACTTATTCAATGGAAGAATTATTTTTTTATATAATCACATACAATTTTATAATTTTTTATTTTATTTAAAAAAGCAGCGAGACGGAACACATTAGTATCTATGTTGTATTGTTGTATGCATATTAATAATAAATAAAGAAGATTGAAAAAATTATAAATGTTAAGAATGAGCTTGTATCATCTTTTGTAAGTTATTTGATAGAAGAGAAAATGAGAGGAAAATACTTTTTTCCTTTCTCTTGTTTAATTGTATAGAAAGTGAAAGAGAGGAAAGTAAGTAATATAGATACAAAACTTTTTTCGTTACTCTTGTTTGATTGTATAGAAAGTAAGAGGAAAGTAAGTAATATAGATACAAAACCATACAAATACCTATACCTTTTAAAAGTTAATTAGGTACAATAAAAAATGGATTAAATTTTTTTTAAATTGAACAAAAATAACTCACTTTAGTTAATAAAGCGAGTAATATTAATTATTGATATTATATGAGCATATTATAGAAATTTATCTTATTATTGTTTTCTTTTCATTTTTTTTGTTGGGGTTTACCCAATATTTTTCCATTTCCCCTCAACTATATGTTTGCTAAAGCCAAACGTGATCAATTTAATTATAATATTTTTATTTTAAAATTTTAACAAAGTTTATTTTTCTATAAAAAAAATAATAGAGGAGTTTTTAAGCGACCTGTTAATTGGTACAATTCAAAATTTCAATATTATTGTAAAAATAAAATAAACAAATTTTATGTACAAATAAACCACTCACTCATTGTGGGACGGACCCAAGCAACTAGTAACAAGAACCAAATGATTGAATTTTTTTTCTTTCATTCTAATTCACAAATTTTATATGTCGGACAACAATTGACCATGTCCAAGTAGAATCTCTACTCTCCTAAAACGTATCTATCCCAATTGCAATTGGCATTGAATTATTCAAAATCACAAATCTCGTCATTATCCATTGACTCACTCTCCCTCGTCGTCTCAAAACAAAACGAGTATACAATACAAAGTGTTCTTCTAGATTCTACATACTTTTTTTTTTTACCTTGGACGGTTCTAACCGGCACGTAATAGGTTTAATAGAAATAATAATGTGTTTTTTTGGTTCTAATTTAAGTAACAAAAATTAATATTGTTATGTTGAATATCATTTTTTTAGTTGGAACTTAACACCTCACATTTCATATTTAGAGTGGCTAGAATTGATTCTGGAGGTATAAAATTGATTTTGACATTTTTATTTTTTCGAATAAAATTGATTTTACCTCTACAATTAACTTGATGTTATGATTTGTAGTATTTAAGTTCAAAAATGATTTTTATATTGAAATTTATTCTTCAATTCACTTTTATGCAAATATATCTAACCTTCTAAATTTGTGAGATGATGCCATTATAATCCTATAACGGATCAAAACTTAAAAATATATCTTTAATGTATCTCTTATTAGTAATTTTATGATTAAAATGATAAATAAGACATATTTGATTCTCAAATTAACAATAGAAGATGCATTCAAAAACTAAAATGACTGACAAAATATTCCGTTCGTGAATGTTTTGATAACTTTGATACATTAAAGGATTATAGTAATATTGTGTGACATATTCAATGACTTGATTAAATGAGAGGATCAAATATAAAAATATATCGAGGCTACTCAATAAATAACCTATCATTCACCCTTATCCATAAATAATTGAATTATTTCATCGCCACGACGTCATTATGCACTATCACCGTTATTATTGTTCTTAATGTTACTTTGTTCTACATTTTACTACTTTCTGTCGAATTTTTATCTCCACTAGTGTTGTCTAATACATCTTTTTATATGTTAAAGTTAGTGATTAGTTTATTAATGGGGATCATAAATGTTAATAATAGAGATTGAATTCCTAACCTTTTTAATACTTCTTCATTGTTTCAACCCAAATCATTGGACTAAATCTTGAGGTACCCTCTAGTACCATTTTCTTATTTCGAATAATCTCTTCTCTGATACTGTAAAACTCACTTTGTCTATCCTCTTTTGAGTGACTCACACCTCGATAAATATCTCAATTAATGAATTCTACCATGAGATAACTAATTACTGAACATAACATTTTTTTCATATTTATAGAGCCATCGTAACCTCTATGATTAGCTTATTTGGTAGTATAAAATATTGGGGAGTCTGAAAGTGCAGGAGCAACAACAAACCAAATGCTCTAGAATCACAAGAGATTTTGACACCACATTTTCACTAAAAACCTTAAGGCAGTGGGTATATGGGTCTTTCTCTTGTATATATATAGTTCATTCATAGTCGATGTAGAATTTAACTACTCAAACTTGAACTCTACAATGTTTTCTTCAAGTGTGAGCCTCCCACATCTTATACTTGCATTGTCGTTATTACGAACAAAACATATCTCCTGGTTACATTGTCAAGAAGACTTTCGATACAATGATCTAATACACCGTGATCCATTCTTACTCCTCCATTAAGCTGAACCATGACTCTGATACAACTTGTTGGGGATTCTAAAAGTTGCATGATCAATAATGGACCAAATGCTTCAGGATCACAAGAAACTTTTATACCACATATCCACCTTAGATTTTAAGACAATAGATATATGAGTCACTTCCTTTATATATCTAATATTTAGCTCATTTATAATTAATGTTAAATTTAATCACTTACACTTAAATAAGAAGAAAAAAAAAGTCATTTAATTAGCTATAATTATATACTCCCTCTAGAGTAAAATATAAACAAAAGTGGTAATTGAAAAGTTGATGTATCTAATTAAAATTAGATACCAACTTTTCAAATTATTATTTTTTTTTACTTATATTGTATGTATATTTGTAGTGTATACTTGTAAATTCACATAATTATAAACTCTCTTTTTCACCACACTTAGATATGCCATGAGAATTATAGCATAATTGATGTTTTTCCACATCATTGGATAGGGACTTAGATAACATGATTGATGATATAATAAAATGATAATAGCCACACCATTGGCTTGAAACCCCGGGCGATCCACATATTAGACATCACCATCTACTTTATTTCTTTAACCTATATATAAGAATCATTCAATAATTGTTACCTTATCATTAAATGGTTGACTTAGTCTATGCCTTTGTTTCTAATTTTGTACGGCTATTGTTTTCATACTTGAGTCCACCACAATAAATCATTTTGGTCCTTTAAATGTATCTTGTATTTTATTTTTTTTTTCCGAAAAAATTAAAGTGTTAAGAGTATTATATAATAAAGTCCACATTCTAATTATATTTACATTTTAAAACCGTCACATATTTAAAAATATAAAAAATATAAAAGTTTCGAGAAACTAAGTCAAAACTCATGGAAACAAGATTAACAATGATGTATCGTTGAAAACCTTATTTACAAAAGCTAAATGAATAAAATCATTGTGAAAGAAAAAAAAAAGTGTACCGTAACAAAACAAACATCGTTATATACAAAAAAAAACTTAAAAAAAACATCAACTAAATGTAGATTGATTAATGAAAGACAATATATTTTAAACGATGTAACATGTGATACGAAAAGATTAAATGATTAATACTCATAAAATTGCAATAAAAATCTCTAAAATCTTCAATTTCAACTTCTAAAATTATTCATTTTTGTAATTTAATTAATAAAATATAAATAATTCATTCATCTAAATAATTCTACGTCATAATGTGATATGTTCACATAATTTAAAATATGTTAAATTCTCATTTTTTTTAGTTAAAAAATATGAAGAAACGACCAAAACTGCAATTAAACTTTAATATAAACTAACTTAGCAAACATAGTTTTTTTTGTATTAACAACGGTTCATTCATTCAAATAATTAAAAATTACACCGATCGAGAATGATACAATTCAAAATCGCTAAAAATAAAAATAATAAATTTGCGAACAAACTCACATCATCTAAATATTAATACAGATATAATTTGGCAACTATGAGTTGATAATAAAAATTAAATTGTATACAAACCGTCACATCATAATTTTGCATATTAGTGTAGTTAGGTTTTAATTAAGAGACAATATTATGATATAGTATATGATTTATATAATTATATGTATACATATACATCACCGTAAGTTTGAAAATGTTGAAGATCGGCCATGGTTTTATAATTCTACTGATTTATTTTGTTTAGATTTCAAAAAGGTTTTTTTTTTTTACCTATTGCAATAAATCAATGTTTTTAGTCTCTTTTGTTTAGTGATTTATAATTCTACTGATTTGTACTTTAAAATAGAAATGTCTTTTTCTCTCTCTGCACTTCGAATAAACAATGTAATTAATTTATTATTATTTTTGTAAGAGTTAAGTTAGGTGATTGAACCATTTTTTAAATTAATTAATTGGACCTACTTAGGTATATGCGCCCCTTGTTTAATTGACTGTGATAATAATTAGAAATTGGTATTTTATAATTTGGTTTTACTGCAAATACTCTTAGAGGCTGATAATTTTTATCAAGACGATTGAATTATTTGATTTTATATATTCATATAACCACTTGTTAAACGGTTTAAGAAAATTTATAAAAATAACTTTATGTATTATAAGCACTTGTATGAGGTGTGTTTATTCTTTTTTCTTATAAAAAAAAATTATCATGATAGAATGATGTTCAGTTTAATGTAAAAAAATCTTAAAACTCACTAAACATTTAAAAAAAAAAATTTACATTTATTTTTTTCAATTGCATTAGTGAGATTCGAATCTATAATCTGAATACTCTATTTTTTTTTTGAAACTATACAAATTATTGAAGTTTGTCTTTCCTTAAGACCCATAAATAAATAAATATGAAATTCAAGATGTCTTTTCAACTCAATCATTTTAATCTATGTGATTAGCATCAACTCACCTAACATGGCACAATATTTTGCCATAAATAAAGACCAATTAGTTTGATGGAAGGTATCAAAGTTGTGCACAATAAGCGGCTTCTGCCTTTTCTTTTTCCTTTTTCCTTTTTCCTTTTATAAGGGAAAAGTGGCTTCCACTTTGTTGAGAAACAAAAAAGTTTATAGACATTGTGAATGCAAAAATACAAGATGTAGCTCACTCAATGAAAATACCCGATTTAAATGACGCCATAGTGCATTAAAAGTCCTAAAACGTATTGTAAGAAAATTATAATATATTATTGATGTCAATCAAAATTACTATTTCACATTTAAATGTTACTCATAAAATTTAGTTTTTTTATCAACCATTCAATTCCATAGGAGCAAGAAGCAAATAGTATAAATGTAAATAAAATCTAATCAAATATTATTCTAAGGATCACACATGATCACACGTGAATCCAACAACTTAGTTAATGATTTATGATTATTTTATTTTATGCAAAATTGCCAACAAGTTTCAATTTGTACACTACAAGAGTCCAATTTGCATCATTTGACATCAAAAAACTTTTTTTTACTCAAACTTTGATGTTCATTTGACATCAAAAACCTTTTTCTACTCAAACTTTGATGTCCTCTAGTTCTTTGAGAAAAAAGGATAAATATAATCTGATCAAAAATAGTTCTAAGAAGGGATCGAGCTCATATTCTATTTGAACAATTTAATCTTAGGTAAAACTCATTAATCACTTGGTCCAATCACTTGATTGTTGATGCACGAGTGGCAGGATTTTAAACAAAAGAACACATGTACTATAATCTTCACTATAATCTTCAGCCACAAACTAGAAGAAGAGTGTATATTATTATTACACATGCTTATGAGAGATACATTATTACCAAAGAATCAATTGAATGAAAGAATGAATTGAAGTTGTACATCTTGAGTGGATTTTTCTATAGTTACCTCAACTACACTCTAAGAGTTCATAATTTGCTGTTGTACTTGCCAACTCTAGCAAATCTTGAAGACATATGAAACAAACTCAAGAGACAAATTTACAATTGCAAATTTCTCAATTCTTAATTGTAATTTCAATTTTTCTATGTCCTAATGTATTTTCACTTTTGCTAGTCACACCCCCGTTTTTCGAGTTATATCTAAATAGATTACTTACGTGAGTTCACGTAAAATTTAGTTCACATATGTAGTAAATTAAGTTTACATACGTAAACTGAATTTGTATAACCTATTTGAGTGTAATGGAAAGAAAAAAAATGTGTAACCAACAAAAGTAATATCTTTTGAGTGCTTCTTTTCCACCACTTTGTTGATTCCAAAAGCAAAGAGAGAATGCCTACAATTTACATCCTACAATTTTAGATTTGAATTGGTTTGTCTACTAAGCAATTCATCTAAAGCTTCTTTCATCCAAGCATATGGGCATATTTCTTTTGCTTCAGCCACACTTAACTGCATCATACAAATGAAAGTAACTTTAGGACACCAACAAAAATCAAATCAAATTAAATAAACAAATAAATCTACTTAATTTTTTTTAACCGTCTTATTCCAAGATAAAAACTTTGGTAATCCAAAGTTGAGCAGGCAGATAACTAAAATTTGGCCAATGATAGTTTCAGTCAAGATTCGAACTTAGGTTCTCCTCAAATAATTCATCTTTAACTGAAGTTCATTAACCAATTGGTAAATATATAAATGACACTTAATTAGGATCAAGGTTTTATAAATATGGGTCCGCGGTTAGACATCAAGATTTTTTTATGTCTTTGCGACTGCGATTGATGCTACAAAAGTTGCACTTGACCGAAATTCTCCGCAATAGCAAAGATTGCGCCGCGAGAAATCATGATTAAGCTATTGTAATTAGGATGATGAAATAAATTATGAAAGTTTAATAGGTGATATAAACTTACCCATTTTCTTTTTCTTAAGTTCATTTCTGGCCAATTATCCAACTCCTTGCTAACAAGCAAAGGGAACATATATCCTTCATGCATAGTAGGTTGGCGTTTGCTCTTATAATACCATTTTCCCAAATTACCCTGCAAGAAAAACAACAATAATACACAAAGTAAGAATCGAAGGACCAAATTATTTGATGAAACAAAAAAAAAAAAAAAACTTTAATCTAAAAAGTGATTGTTGATTTCAAATACTAACCTCAACACAGCCAAGTACTCCAGCTTCCTCTATGGTTTCTCTCAAAGCAGCTTGCTCCATGGATTCATCACTTTCCCAACCACCCTAAGGACAAAACAACAAAGAAAACATGTTTTAGAAACAAAACAAAAAAAATTGAAACATTAAAAATGAAACAAAATTCAATAGTTGTTGTGGACGAAGAAATAATACCTTTGGAAACTGCATTCCATTCCCCTTTTGAGCACTGATCAAAAGAACTTCAATTTCTTTTTCTTGGGTTCCATTGCTTTTGTATCTATAAGGAATGCACCTGTTCATTTCCAAAAACATCACACAAAAAAAGTCAGATTTAATAATTAAATAAAAGGTCAAACATTTAAATCAGTTACAAAAAAAACCCAATTAAGAAAAACCTTTTCCTCCCAATGATTCAATATTCAAATAAAGGGTACACATTAAAATCATTTAGAAAAAAACCCAATTGAGAAAAACCTTAAAATTTAGAATTCAAAACATTAAAAATCAAAACTTTAATAAACCCAATTAGAAGAAATAAAAAATAGAAAGACATAGAAACACACCCCACAACTTGTCGACAGCCTTTTTCATATCTTTGCAAATGTCTTCCTGTTCGAGGGGATACCAAACACATCATGTTTTCCAATTGTTGAGGGAAAAAATCATTATGAACTTTCTTAGAAAAAAGTAAAGGGTAAAAGAATTTGCAAGCCAAAGTTCTTGAAAGTACGAGACCCATTAGAAAAGCTTTGTTTTTTTTGTATTTGGTGATGAGAAAAAGGAAAGAGAGAATAAGAAGAAAATGTCTGTTGTTGTTATTATTATTATTATTATTATTATTATTATTATTATTATGAGAAGATTTAGATGAAGAGGTTGTAATAAGAAACATGAATGAGTATGAATGTGTTGTGTTGTGTTTGGAACAACCTAAGAGATGTGTGGGGATATATATGTATCTACCTGTTCGTGAACACGTGTCTGCGCGTGGAACTTACTATTTCGTTCAAACACACAACCCGCATGGACCAGTGCGTTTACTCACGCGCATTTATTATCAAAGTAAACGTTATACTTTTTTTTTTATTTATATTGAATTTAAAAAAAAAAAGCTATATCAATATAAAATTATTATATCAAATAAGGTAAAATATGATGACAAAAACTCATGTTTAATAGATTAAAATACCAAAGTTGTTTTTATAACATTAACACATAAAATTAACATATACCGTTAACTATCCTACCAATTTTTTTTAATAAGAGCAGAAAAAACTATGCATGTTTATAATAAAGAAGAAGAGTAGTTATAAATAAGAGTATATTAATAAAAAATAATTATTACATTAATAATTTAAAGTAATAATTATTTTGAAATTGAGAAAAAGTACAAATGTGATATTGAATTTGAGACGCATGGAGTAATTTAAATTAACAATATATTTATCGCTATGGATATAATTTCGCTAAATAAACTACAAGAATTAACAAAGTTTGTTGTAATATTTAATTTATTAGCAATTCAAATTGTTTTACTATTTTTTTTCCTTAAATATAAGATCACATGGAGGATTGGGTAACTAAACTAGTTTGAATTAAAGGTTGTAGGAGTAAAAGTACTAATATTTACTTATAAAAAATAAATAAATTTAAGACCCTTTTTGGCTTTTCTTTTGTCTTTTTCAATAAAACTTTTTTAATTTATTAATTATTTATTTATTAATTTACTCCTAATTTTTCGTTGGGAATTTTATGCTTTCAGTTTTTATTTTATTATTTCATGTGTTTGTTTTTTGTAATTACCATATTTTTCTTAATATTAATTCAAATATACACTTCATTCAGTTCTAAAAATGTATTTAATTTAAATTAAGATCATTTGAATTTTTTCTTATATTTTAAGATCGAAGGGTATGTATTGTTTAAATACTTCATCTATCTTATTATAAGTATCTCATTTGGACTGTGAACAATTCTTAAAAATAATTAGTTGTGTAATTTTATGATAAAATAAATTTCTTTTACTAAAATAATATTGTTAATATAGTAGTTAGTGAAATAATTATATAAATTATGATACAATAAATAAAAATATATTAGTAGAAAAATAATTAATATTTCATTAATAATATAAAAAGAAATGTAATACAATTAACTTTGCAAATAGACACAATTTTAATTAGAGGAGAGAGTAGTTTCGTACAAACTTTGCAAGGAAAAATGTAAAAATAAATATTGTTTTTATATTTTTAATGTAGCAATAGTTATTATGTAATTCTAATTGTACAATTTAATAATAATATGTGCATTGATTTCAACTCATTATCATCAATTTATATTTATATAATGATAAATACATTATAATTAATATAGTTATTTGGTAAAACTGATATTATATTTCATTTAGAGCTTCTTTATGATTTGTGTACAATAACTCAATATAACACTTATATAGTTATATTATTTCTCCAAAAAAAAAAAACACTTATATTATTCAGTTGAAGAAGTATAATAATTAAATTAAAGTCAACTATAAAAAGTGGTTAAGAATTTATTTAAATAATTTTGGGAAGGGTGGGGATTCCATTAGATTTTTTAAACTATAAGAACCTAATCAAAAGTTTAATGGAAGGGTGAGAATTCCATTACATTGTTAATATTCAAAAACTTTTTTTAATGATATTTGTTAAAGAACCTTCAACATAATAAATCAGTTATTTAAAATATTACGACAAAAAATGCAATGAAAATATTATAATAATATTTTAGAACATGTGTATTTAATTTCTTATTAAAAAGTTAAAAATTAATTTCTTTAAGATAAATTTCTATTTTTTAATCATTAAAATATAATTCTAAAACACTTGTTAACAACCCTTATTAATTATAATATCAACAAATACTCACGAAGGATCATATTATTTTTAATAATTAAACTCATTAGTAGCTGGTGACAATAATATTTATTTTTGGTCTAGACTTAAATGACCACTTGATTGTTAAAAAATGACAATGAAAAAAAAAGTCTCAAATTGACGGCATTGGTGACAAAATGGAACTTTCTCTTCGAAATAAAAAAATAAAATAAAATATTAAGAAGAGAGCAGTCATAATCAATAAATCATAATCATGATATATCTTAATAATAACTTTATATAAAAAAGATATATATATATATATATATATATATATATATATATATATATCAAAATAAAAGAGTGTATCCCTCGATAGCTTCCACGTATCAAAAGAGTGTTTAGATGGCAGCCACGTATCATATATCTGGTGCATAAATATTCATGTATTATTTATAATATTTATATTTATATTTATTGATTCTTTATTCTTAGATTTTTAGAGTAACTATTACCCACAGTTGAAAAACCTAGTATTATCTTTGAGAATTTAGGGTATATTTAAGACTTAAGAGTTTCCTTTCATAAATAATTAATAATTTTCACACACATAAATTAAAACACCAACTTATATTCAAGTCGATTTTATTTTAATTTTTTAAACCGTCTTATTTAAAATACATAAAACACTAAATATAAATATTGTTTTTAATAAAAATTTGATTTTAAGTTCCACATATTTTAAAAGTTCAGTCTCTTTCATTGAACTCAAACCCCAAACTCCAGTTGGTAGAGATTAACATGAATGACATAATTTTATTATTAGATATCAACTAATTACTACACTTAATAATTAATTAACTATACTTATTAGTTGTTCTTATTGATTATAGAAACTTGGTGGAAGCTCTTGATATCTCAACATTTTTCATTATAAATACAATATAATTTATATATTATTCTTTTCTATACTTTTTTCCGATCAATAACATCTAACAAGAATATTAATATAAAATAGTAATATGATATTATAAAAGTTAATATAATATTTATATTTATTAATTTTAAGTCACCATTTACTAAAATAAACTTTCATCATTCTTTAGTAAAATATTGTGTTTATAAGTATAATTTTTAACATTTTCTTAGTATAATATCAAAATAAGCTTACTAAAAAGTTTTATATTTGAATGAATTATATTCACCTATAAATACAAAAACTATTAATTGTCGCAATTGTAAAAGCGCAAAAGTGTAAATCAAATATTTCAAATTAATGTAGTAGATTGTTTAATCAAAATCCTACTACTTAAATTTTTAAAATAGATTTTAATATCTATAAATTAAAATATCGACCATTCAATTTAAATCATACGATCGAGATACATGTAATTTTCTGATCACAAGATTTTGTGACCACACAAAACCCTAATCCATGAAACACGGCACGAGGTTGTCGTTTTCAAGCATGATATGGAAAGGTAGTGGAAAGAAGGTTTTACAGCTGAAACTTGAAAGGACTATTAAATATTAATTAATATCACACACGGTTATAGGTGGATGATGAAAATAATAAAATTAAATAATAGCTATTTATGTTTTCACACTCCCATGACCCACTGTTTTATTAGGAGGATAGCAACACACATTTTAATATATAAAAATCCTATTAAATTGTGTGTTTGTCTCTTATAATTTTATTAGATTTATATAAATTTTAATTAATAAAAAAAAATCTGTTAAAAAATATGTCGTTACTATTTTTTTTTAATCAAGTCATCAACTCTACAATGACGTGAGGGTGTCTAAGAATATAAAAATATATGCCATATTTTTATTTATAAAAATTAATAATTTTCATACTTAGAAACTATGAGTCGATTGAATGCAACTAGGAGGTTTGTGTTTTTTCCTGGTAGTTTCTTGAATGAAACAAACAACTAGCAAATATAGCATAAAGTTTTGTATATACAAGTTGGTTAGTTTTAGTAGTTTTTCTTAATTAAGAAGGTTGGGAGTTATTGAGTTCTATTTTTCACTTTTTTGTTTTGTTTTACTTTTTTATCCTAAAGATATAAACAGATTTATTAGGCAAGGATTGTGGAAATAAGTGTTATAAGAGTATATTAATTTCTAAAGCAATCTTTTATCCCAATTTCATAACATTTAAACAACACATCTTTTATTTTGTTTTTAGCAAATTAATTTATTTTATCTTTAAATTTATTGTCCTTCAACTTCTTTTTTCAAAAGAGATTCAAAACCAATTTCTATTAATATTAAAATATAATAAATTCAGCCTGAAATTAGTTGGTTAAAATTTATGTTTGGTAAGAGACTTGTTTAAACAACAAATATTTGAATTAGAATAGTTGATGTTACGAAAAAATGATGTGACATGTAGAGGCTCCAACTCAAGAAATTTGAATTAAACTTATTAAAAGACACGACAACGAAAATACTCTAAAAACTAATTACGGATTTGATAAATCAATTGGACCCAAAAAAATGAATTTGAGTTGATAATTGATTGAGCCATTTTAGAATACTTTCACATAAAGAACTAACTTTTTTTTAGGTAATAAAGAACTACTTGTTACTACCACCATGTTTCTAAAATTTAAGTACATATTTGTTTCAACCTAAAAATATTTTAAGCTATTAGCTACAAAAAGCAAATAGCCGAATTTAATATGAATCAAATTATAGATATTCGAAATCATTATAGATGAATTAGGATCTATGTGAGAATGATAAAGTCGGATTTTGTTATCGCACTAAGTCTAATTTGATTTTTCTAAGTTAAATATTGTTAAAAATGGTGTGAACTAATAATTTGTCAAATTGGAAATGGTTTTCCTATTGATTTGGATTGAACCAAGTGAGAAACACACTGTGACTATATTTTAGATTGCAAAACATGGAAATGCTAGAGAAGTCATGGCAACAGATGGTCATAGACATGACCACGCGAGTATAACAAAACAAAAGAATAAGAACCAAAAACAAAATAAAAATATTTACAAGGACAAAAATCAAACAAAAAAGTACATGGACTAAAAAAAAAGACGCATTTATAGAGACCAAACATATACTTAAGTCATTATTAATATTCAATCTAATCCTATAATTCATTGATTTAACCTTTTAATAGTTAATCTAATCAATTAAATTTTCTCCTAATTTATTATTACCATTAAAATTCTCACATAATCAATTAGACTAATTTTAGGGTTTACTACTCACCTAATCAATTATCTTTAGTTTTTTTACTAACTTAATCGATTAATTGCGTCACCTAATCAAGAAACACTATAAAAGAACAATAATTTAACATATACACGTCAAAATAAGAGTTTCACATTTGATAAGATAAAGTCTGACAAAATGTTTATAAGTAGTCGGTAGTTCTCACTCTACAAGTCGGATTGTGTTAAGTCCAACAAAGATTCTATGATTGTATCAGAGTTTATCCAAAATCCATTGAGTCGCCTTCTATCAGGTCACACCTATCAAACCACTAGGGTCACACGCTCTCCAAACGTCCAATCATGGGCGTGAGATGGAGTGTTAAAAGTTTCACATTTAATGATATAAGACTTGACGAAATATTTAAAAGTGGTAGACACCATACAAACCAATTTTATCCAACCCAAATTTTGAAAAACATCATACTGAATCATTACCCAGCAATAACATAATCAACTTAAGATTAACAACACATTTACTTACATAATCTCCATTCATAATTATATGACATAACATATAATCATCCAAAAACATCAAATAGTCAAAATATTCACTATTCGAGGAATTAAAGATGGTCTTAGTTTCACATATAGTCTAGTTAATTGTCTCTAATGTGATATCTAGTCATATATAATAATTGTTTGGAAACTTAGGTATCATCAAACAACTCATTTAAATTAACAATTTTATCTACTTATTGTATTAAAGAGTCAAATTCACTCCGTACTTTAATTGATGCAAATCGAAATTAGATTTCTTGTTGTTTAGAAATCTATATAATTAAAATAATAGTAAGGTCTTAGGAAAAAGATGTAATTCCAAGGAATAGAAGTAAATAGAATGGAATTAAGAATTTACCGAAAAGCTTTTAAATTTGATTGATGACAACAAATTATTAGACTATTCTCCATGTCCTACAGTTCTATGACCAGTGGCACATGCCCAGGGTGTGCCACCGCACAAAACCTCAAATTTTTTGGTCACCAAAAATATTGTTTTATAGCATAAAAAAAATTATATATTAAAAAATATAGTATAAAAAGTTATATATTAACAAAATATCAAAGTTTGAAAGGTTCATTGTTTTTTCTTCACAAACTTTAGAGCCAAAATTCTAAATTTATAAATTGTTTGATTCTTATGGTTGAATATATAAAAAAATATTAGATCCTTTTAACAATAAAAAAAATGTTAAACCTTTTCATATTGTTGACTTAGTAGTCTAATAAAACAAAAGTTGTTTAAGGGTTTTCTTCAACAAAAACCTAAAACAAACTTAAAGCAAGTCTAAAAACTTCTTAGTTGCTTATAAAAAAAATCTTGGTTATGATCAGATTATCAATGATTTTGCAATAAAAACATAAGAGGAGGGTGATATTCAAATTAAGATCAAAGATGGAAGTTATTGCTAGTGTGGGATGCTACTACCACATGTTTGGCCTTGATAGAATTTGATTGATATTTGTATGGATAAATACATTGTATAACTACTTTTGTTATAATTTTATTGTAGTTTTGATTTGATTTAAATTTTTCAACATTCACATATTATATTTATTTATATATATGGCTAATAAAAAAAATAATTTGTATAAAATAATAGGACATCAATTTCAAACTTCGTACATAACACCTAAAATTTTATAGAGAATTTATTTATGACAACAAACATAATGGATACAATAGATAATTGAAGGCATTACGAGAGTTTAAGGGTTTATACTTGATTTTTCAAATAATAGGATTTATTAAAGTGCACAAGTTTTTTCTAATCTACAACATGTCCATAAATGGGCTAGTTTTCGTTCCTAAAGATAGGCTAGTATTTAAAAATTCAAATCTTAATTCAAAAGAGTGAAAAAATAATTTTATTTATAATTTATTTTAATTTATCGTTGATGACCTAATTGGTTAGTAGAAAAAAACGTATGATAAACAATTGATTTATAGAGATAATGGATTAATTTTTGCAAAATAAGCACAAAACAATTTCTAACTATTATATATTGATGTCTAAGTATCTAAAGATCTATCAAATAGAACACAAACTCTCTTGTCTCATTTTTATTTCATTTTTCTCCTCAAATTTTCTTTCAAAACACAATTTGTGATATTTCTTTTGTGAGTTGAAACTAAGGCTGGTGGAGATATTGATGCTATTGGTGATTTTTCTTTCAATGATGCTTTGGGTTTCTTCATGAGTTTCATAAGTCGAAGATAAAAAAACACCACCACCATATACCCTTTGATTTGTTGATTCTTCTAAATGTAGTTTTGATTTTCTTGTTCTTTTCTTCATCCTATGTGCTTTTGTTGTTTTTATGAGAAGAAACTAAATTTAAAGAATTTGATCCTCTTTTTGTCTCAAACACTAGTTGCATGTTTCAAAATTAGTTTCTCGTCTTTGTGAAATCATAATGGATGAAAGTGAAGAGAGAATTATGGTTGGGAAATCAAAATTAGTATGTCAGTCTTAATTCTGACAGTGTGTTATTCGATTACTTCTTGTTATTGTTCAAATGGATTTTCATAGGTGGAAGAAAAAAACTAAAAAACCAAATAATGATTTTCGAAATGTGAAAAAGAAAAAATCAAAGAAAAAAAACATAACAGTGATTTTTTTAACGTTGCTAACAGAAAACCCACTAAAAGGGTAAAATTGTAATTATTTAAAAACATAAAATACTGAAATGAAAAAAAAAAAGATAAAGGAATAAAACGTTACCTGATATTAAGCTAAGAGACTATATAAACTATTATGACAAAATTTTAATAGAGAATGAAATTGCTCATTGTAATTCTACTTTGACGTGATAGAATAATTAGTGCAATTGCTCGTAAATAATACCCAATTTTTAAATAAAAAAAATACTATAAGCTCTTTATTGTTTTTCGTCGACCCTTGTAATTGGGTATCATTTGTTTATGTTTTTCTAATTAAACATGATTACTCATTTCATTTGGATTAATAAACCAATTTTATTAATTATGCATCTTTGGTTTTTCTAGTATATGCCTCAATCATTTGGTCCTACCCTCGTCCTTATGTCTCTTGACTCTTTCTCCTTCCCAATATTTTGAGTAATTATGTTTCTCAATAGATATTTTTGCTCTCAAAGGATCCCAAAACCTGCAACACCACTTGTTCCCACTATCAAAGCCTACACACAATGTCGATTGCTAAGAAATCCATGTGTTTATAGACCATAATAAATCCTTAACAAGTGTCTTATAAACACATGTTAGTATGGTCTAAAATATTTATTATTTAATTCAATATGGATCAAATGATAAAATTCAATGATAAAATTCAATACAATTATTATAGTAATTTCAAAAGTAATAAAATAAAATTCTTAACAAATTTTGAAAAAATATACAATTTATTCTTTTTTTAGAGGTACCAAATTGGGTGGCAATTTATTATTTCATTAAACTTTATGATTTTTTTATAAAAAATAATTTGAATGGTCAGTCAAATCCGACCCAACCAAAAAATGGTCAGGTCGAATAGACTATAGTTCTACTAGCTCGCATAATTAATGCCTATAACTGCGAACATAAACTTCACTATACTATTCTTTAAAAAAAATCTAGGAGAAGGCAAATTTTATTGCAATGAAGTATATGATGCTTTTTTTTCCTCTTTTTCTTTTATAATAACATGCTCTTTCCTTTTTTTCCGCTTTGGATGTTGGTTGATGATAAAGAGTTTCTTATGTGGATCCTACTCACTCATTTTTTGGTTTATTTCTCTTTAAAACACAAAACCTTAATCTACTCAAAAGAAAATTTTGTATAGTCACAAGACACATACCATTGAAGTACAATATATATATATATATATATATATATATATATATATATATATATATATATAATATAAAGCAATTAAATGATATATATTTAAAAATAATTAAATAATTATTTATTTATTTATATTTAAGTTGTGACCCTATTTATCCTACTTACTAGTACACAATGAAAGTTGCATACAAACTTACCATATTCAAAGACACAAAAGTCCATATATGTGATGCTCATTTAGTTTAAGGGTCCACAATTTGTCAGGCCTTAAAGGGCTCCACCATAGAGTATCTTAATCACTGATATTTGATTTTGTGCTAGTAACCTTATAAATGTCGATATATAAAAGAAGCTCATCATGTGATGGGGGATCAAGTAGGATAAGAGCAACTTTGTACAAGTGAGTAGGAACCAAGCACTATATGGCAAATGGATGCACTCAAAATTGAATAAATAATGTTAGCTTGTTTGACTATAGATATAGTTGTTATCTTGATCATCAATAAGATGATTGATGACATATTTTGATAATTTAAAAAAAAATCATTTATAAATTATAAGGAAAAGGGTTGAATTAAATGGCTATGTTCCAAGACTTGTTCTATCAATTCTATTTCTTTTTTTTATCTCGAATAGTGAAAGGATGACATAGTTACTTAAACTTCTAAAACTAAATATTTAGAGAAGATAGTAGTTTGAAATTGGTAGAACTTACTTTGTAAAAATATTTTTTTATTGTTATTTTTTTAGAATTTATATTATTTTTATTTATTAATAAGGAGATAACATATTTTTAAAGTGAACAATTTAATTAACAATAAAAATGTAAAATAAATTGATTTTATTATTTTCAGAAATGTATTTTCATTAATTAACATTCAATCTTCTTTTCATAATAATAATTCACTTCAAACGTTTTTCATTATAATGAAATGAACACATATTTTAAAAATAAAAATCTACAATATTTTTATAAAGTAATCAAAGCTTCCGAGTCATGATTAGTATTACGTGTGTGTATATATAATCCTCTTGTAAAAATAGACATAATTTAATGGAGAGAATTAAAAGACCAACTACTTTTCTATCTTAATAATTAAAAAATTATTATGGAAAGACACAACCATTTATAAATCACTAATCTCTTCATTAAAGTGGTGAGATTGGAATTGACATATAAACTAATAAAACCTTATCACAAATCATGTACATGGTCATGGGCTAGTGGTAATAATGGAACTTTAATTTGGGAGGAAAAGCTAAACTTTAGGAAAAGTAAAAGGAGAATATTCGTTTATCAAGCCAAACACTTTATAGTGCAATATGTGTCACTTTGCCTTGCATTTGTTCCTCATGCATGTGTGTGGTTTAACTAGGAGATACCATGGATCCAATTCTACAACTTTCAATAAGGGACACCAAAATAATTCTCTGTTTTTATGGAATTGGATTCTTGTCCTTAGGAATAGTAGGAACACCCACTAATTATACCCTCATAAGTCCACACAAATTAACAAACACAATTAAATATTTTATTCACAAGATAAAATTGGATACATAAATCAAATGATGCTAAAGTTAAGTTTTTCTTTTCTTCCACAAAATGCCAAAGTTAAGTTACTCATGAGTTACAAATATATCTTTGGGTTTGTTTGACAAAAGCTTGTCGATAACACATAAGTTAACTAATTGTAGGTGGATTTATTTATAGTTGGTTGAGTTTTAAGTCTTTGTAAATGTTTAACGAATTTAATTGTTACACAACGTTGGTGTAAAAAAATTTACACTATCAACATGTCAACATGTCGTAACTATTCATAAAAATAATTTTAAAAATAGTTTTAATAAAAATTAAATATATCTAATGATTTTATGTTTGTGATTGACAAATAATGTAAAAATGATTTTATGTTTATGATTGACTGATAGTGTAAATTTTTTTTACAGACAATGTGTATAATTTAAATTTATATTTAAATTAGTTGATAAATATAAAATGACATAAATAGAAATGTTTATATTTTTCTATAAAATAAACTAAAATATATTGTAGACAGTGGACACTATTATTTATTTGTTAGATAAAAAAAAATTATAGAAAGATCCTTAAAACCAAATGCCCAATATTTTAAACTAAATTTTCAAATCAAGAGCGTTTATGTGCAAAAATTGTATATACATCATCCTACGGCATATTCATTCGAAAACGAAACCTTTGATTAAGGGCTTGTTTGATTTTCTTCTCAAAAATTCTATTTTAGTTTTTTAAAATTTAAAAAGCTGAAAAACTTGTTTGGATTACTTGCTTTTAAAAACTGTTTTGTAAAACTATTTTCAATATTATACTTTTTAAAACTAAAAAAGCAAAACAGATAAATGATGTTTTACTTTTCAATTTTCAGTTTTTTAAATTCTCTAGTCAAAAACTATTTTAAAAATTTAGATTACCAAATAGGTTTTATCTTTTTCTCATATCTACAACTGTTTTTAAAACAAGTATCTCAAACAAGTTTTTTCTTTAATTATATTCTTTAAAACAATTTTTAAAATCAAATTTATAAAATAATTTTTAAAAACTAAAATGCAAAAGTGTTTCAAGCAGGCTCTAAATGTACGAAATTATGCTAACTTAAAAAATATTTTTTTCCTTAAATATTAAAAAATTACAAAACATGAATTTATTTACAAAATTATGAATTCAATATATAAAAAGAGATGGAATAAATTAAGAAAAATTATTATTTGCTTGGCATAATGTTTTCCTACTTCATATCCCTCAATATAGTAAGGAAATTAAAGCTACCTATTTAAACTTGTGACCCCAACAACTTAACAATTAGGGAGATATCATTGGCCCGTTTGTTTAAAATTTTTGTAAAAATGATTTTTATATTTTTGTTATAATTTTTTTTAAACAAAATTTAAAAACAAAACTTTAACTGAAAAATTAGTATAAATAGTTTATTTTAAAAAATTATTTTATGTATTTTATCTATAAACAATAAAGTGTCACAACTCACAACCTATGTCTTAAAGATCCATTGATTAAAAAATTTCTTATCCAATTAATCCTTTTAAGAGAATAATTGATTGATTTTTCCCCACATATATTTTATCTTTATAAATATTTTACAACTTAAATCTTTTATATTTTTTTCCATATAGATTTTTATCTTTATAAATGTTTTACGATTTAAACATGGACATGTAATAATTTTTAAGAAAATTGGCAAAAAGATTTAAATTATAAATTTTTATAAAGATAAAATATCTATACGAAGAAAAGAAATAAATGACAAACTTATTACACTTAAATAAGATAAAAGATTTTGATTATAATTTTGCCTATTTATAAAACTTCAACTTTTCTTAGAGAAAATGGCTTCTTCTAAAATCTCTCAAGCAACAAAATTCTAGGTAATATTAAAAAGAAGCTTTTTTTTTAACTAGCAGAAAGAAGCTTTAGCACATTAAAAATTTAAAATAAATGATAAAAGAATAAAAAGAACTGAAATTGGCTTGGGTTTTGGAGGCCAAACCAGATATTTAATGTGGAAAAGTTTTAGGTGGTTCATGTAGTACATTTTACGTATTGTGAGTAAAAAGGGGGTGCGATGAGCAATCACCTAATTTTTTCTATTTTTCTTACAACATTTTGACATTATTGATATCTATCATATTGACCCAAGTATGTGTAAGGAAGAAACTGGCAAGAAAGTTGAGAAAGTTACAATTTTTTTTTCACAGAATGCTTCACAAATAATATTGTATAGTTAAGAAATGTTTTTTGTTTTAGGTTCAATTGCTCTTTTTATCCTTTAGTTTGAACTATGTATGTAAGATTACATGCTCTCTAATGCTTGAGTCAATCAGGACTCATCCTTTAATAATTACAAAAATATTGTCCTAACATCAATTTTCCTCAACCTAAAATTTTCATGGGCTGTTTGGATGCATGATCTTGGAAGAAAAATGAGATTCTTTTGATTAAGAGAGTTAAATAAAATTTATTAAATTATCAAGAAATTTTGGACATTATATTATATAAGTTTTATTCAAATAATTTTTCTTTTCTTTCTCCATCAGTTTGCTAACATTGTTTGTAAACAAAAAGATCTATAATCCAAGTTTGAATTCTGGAATAATACTTTGTTAGATTTTACTTACCTTTCAGCTGAATTTTAGATTACTAGGGTGTCATTCCATTAAGAACCAAAGGTTTAAAATAAAAACAAATAAAATCTATGGAGGGTTTCTTTAGCACAAGGGGGGTGAGGGAAGCAGCCCATTTTTGTTTTGTATCCTTGTGATTATAAGGCCTAACATCATGAAAGCCTTCCAAAGCATTTTACATGGGATGCAGCCCATTGAATATGTTCGTAAGCCCAAATACAAGTAAAATAAAAAATGATTTACCATGTGTGTGTCTAATCTAAAAATGTAAAAGAAATAAAGAAAAGAGTCCTCCAATTAACCCAAGGGGTGTTTGCGAAATGGATTTGAGACAAAAGATTGTTCAATCCAAAAGATTAAAATTATTTTGGTTTTGGTTTGATTTGGATTACTTATTCAAAAAATACCGATTAAATGTGGTTTAGATTATATCATTTTATAGTTGATCTAATTATAAAAAAAAATTATATACATTAATATTTGTATATTTTTTTTATTCTTAAAAAGTTTAGCAGCGAAACTCACTCACACGAATTATAGAGAATTAAAAAGGATTTCATGTTTAAAATTACATCCTAACATATCAAATATCTCTGCAACTACTATATATTTTGTACTTACAATGCATATTTATAACATTAGTCACCGTAAATTAATAGATTTGAAGTAATCTATAACACATAATATATAACACATACAAAATTAATACTACACAATAATAATGAATGATTATATTTAAATTGTGTGAGATAGTAAAAAAAAGTTGTATTAAATTAAATTAATAAGTATTATTAAAAACATAATAATAAAATATTTTATGCTAATAAAAATAAATAAATATCACATATTTAAATACGGAATTTAAATTTTGAAGATTTTAATATTTAATGATGCATTATGAAACAAATTTCATTTTTTTTATATATTGTCCGTAAATCATTTTTTTTAGTACTTACTAATACTTATTGAAAAAGGAGGCGAACCCAGTTATAGAACCTTTTAGATTTAATTGATAGTAATATATAGGCTAAATAGCACCTGTAGTTTCTTAATTTAATTTCAATTAACGTTTTAGTCATTTATCTTTTTTTTCCCGATTTGGTCCTTTATTTTAATTTTAAGTGACAATTTGATCTTTTATGTTTTAAAATGTCAACAATATTATCCTTTTTTTTACAAAAATTCAAAAAAATCATCAAAATTTTCAACCAAAACCCATAAAATTAATTATATTCTTTAATATAATACAAATTTCATCAAATTCGTAACTCAAATCTTCAAATAAACTCATACAAAAATTTCATCAAATTTCATTCTTTATTTGATGTTGTTAAAAATGGAAATATGAATTTATTTGAAGATTTGAGTTTCGAATTTCATGAAATTTGTATTATATTGAAAAATATAAATAATATTATGGGTTTTGGTTGAAAATTTTGATGACTTTTTTGAATTTTTGTAAAAAAAAAAAGGATAACATTGTTGACATTTTAAAACATAAAAGATCAAATTGTCATTTAAAATTAAAATAAATGACCGAATCGAGAAAAAAAAAATATAAAGGACTAAAACATTAACTGAAATTAAGTTAATGGACCACGTGTTCTATTTAGCTTAAGATATATAGTTTTGACTAATTGATTAATTGTTTAATGTGATTAACGTATCTAAAATTAAAATTCACCCAATAAAATAGAGAAAGTTGCTATCATTTTGAAGTTAATTTGTTGTATTAAGTGATTGATCATCAACCACAAGAATAATTGTTTTACATAATTGAATACTAAGTTGTTTCTTTGTATAACCTGTTTATGTTTAAGAGATTATTTGTATGTATTTGATAAAAAGAGGTTGAATAGTTAAAAATTATTGTTAAATAAGTATAATTAATAATCAAAGGTAAAGTCGCATAAGAGATTAATGATTAAACGATTGTTTAGTTCTTTATATATAGATAGAGATGCATCATGCATTTGGGTCAAAATTTGAAAAAAGTAGTGAACATGTGAGTTATGGGAATCTTTTTATGCCTCTAAAAATGAAAGCAGAGTATCCCTATTTCAAAGTTGCACCCTAACATATTAAATTATATGTATTAATTCCACTATTCAAAATATACGAGGTTTAATTATCATTTTAGTATCTGAAAACATAGAACGATTTCATTTTTGGTCTATGATTTAACAAAAAATTTTAATTAATCTTAAAATCATTAAAATAGTATCGAAAATATAATTTACTATCATAAAAATTATTTAAAGACACAATTTACTGTCAAAATTGTTCGTAACTATTATAACATTAGTGACTAAACTGACTGACATTTTGATGATTCGATGATTAATTTGAATTTTTTCATCGAATCAAAGAACAAAATGACAACGCCCAATATTTTCAACTCAACATACTTTTTTATATTGTATGAAATTATAACTTTTTCTATAAAATGAAACTGGATAAGAAAATTAGATTGTCTTTTCTTGGTAGAAACTTTTCATAATCTAGACTTTGTATTACATTTTTTTAGAACACATGTTTAGAAAAATTGAGTTGTTAAACAAAATACGAAAATAAAATGGATACACGTAAGGCAAAGCCTGAAAGGTTCCTTGAAAGGTTAGCGTACAAGTTTCATACATAGCATATGCATAGCACCATAATCAAATTTGTTCATTGTCCTTCTTAGTCTCTAAACAAACGTTAACTTCAAACAACATCTATACATACAATTATTGATTGCATCAATGAAAAACTATTGAAATGACATAAAGTTCTTTGACTTACAATAGTTCGATTTTAAGTTCATCATTATTTTTTTAATGGCAAATATTTATTAGAAATTAAAGCTAAAGTAATATATAGTATAAAGAGTACTCAAAACTGAAAAAGAAAATACGAGAAATAAAATATTAAACACAAAATACCACCAAACTTCAAACTACTAGCCAAGCCAAACATTTAAGGCGACCATCTTCATGGAATTAATTCAAAAGAACAATACGGATTAGACAACCAACTAACTAAAAATCGACTAACCGAATCCTAATCGGTCCATCAACTTCTATTGGGCCATTATACAAAATTAGTCAAAGCCAATTTTGACTATAATTAACTATGTTCACGATTAACAAAACGGACCTAATTGATTTTTCATTAATAATTGGCATAGGTTGTTGGTTAATATAAAAATGAAATGACAAATCTAGTCTTTAGTTTAAATTTTAAACATAACTTATTACTTAACAATTTTAATATATGTGAATTAAACGAGGCTTAGGATTTGATATCTATCAAATGTATCCGTCAAATCACAAGTCAATTTAAATAACAGTAATATTTAGAAGTTGGGGAAGGTTATGAAGTTCGTTGAACCTCCAATTAAAGGTCACAAACAAACAAAAGAGAGGTAGTATTTGACAAAATTTTGACCAAAGCCATGGATGTATATATCGCATTATATATAATTATAATATCATGTTCACACATAGATTTGCATTTACAGCCGACATACACATGCACCTTCATTATATATATGTAATTAAAATCATTAATTATATATATATATATATATATATATATTTTATCTAAATAGCATCGCTGTGGAATTACACTCACTAATTAAATATGAAGAAATCAAATATTGCATATTCTCTCGAACTAAGTGTGTTTGTATTTTAAATATTTTTGTAATTTTTTATCATATGAATTACACCAAGACATCACTTATAATTTTTTATAAGTATGAACACAGATAAATATTTTGTTATTTTTTTTATTTAACAAAATAAAGTCAATTTAATGTAAGTTTTTTGAAATAAATGAAACGTTAATTAAAAATATTGGTTTTATTCAGTACATAAATTAAAAAAAAAAAGCTAAAATATTTTTAAAATAACAATAATTTTATTACAATAATTAAAGTTTAGTTTGCATACAAAGTATATTATATTTCATATTATCAGGACATTATAATCATTTATGTTTAGTATTTTAAATGTGATTATGATACAAATTAAATATTTTTTAATATTAATTTATTTTCGATATAAAAACTTTTTATTGTATATAAATCAAATCTCAATAAATAATACAAAATAAAATATCACCACTTGCTATAATTCTCGATCTTTATCCATTATGTTGGCAACTTGGTGAAAAAGCATAACATCCGAATTGAATATTATCCATTTGATTTTAGCAAAATAAAAAAAATATTATCCATTTGATTTTTTTGCCATACGCCCACGTCCAATATCGATTGATAAAAATAAAAAATAAAAACAATATTGATTTATTCACAAAATAATGCATAGGTAGGTCGACAGTACATGAGTTGTTAATTTATACACACTTAAAAAATAGATATATTAATAATTGAACCACAAATTTCAGTATCTATTTTAAAAATACGATTTTATTGAATGGTTATTAATATCCAAAGAAAAAAATTATGTAGATCACTAATATATATACATCTTCTAGATTATAAGTGTGTAAATTAACAAATATATATATGAGCCTAACTTTTTCCTCCTAAAAATAAAGAAATACTTTTTATGTACGAGATAATCATAACAATATAAACAACATAAATAAATAAATAAAAAATTAACTTGTAAGAAAAAAAATCATTTTTGTATACTTTCTCAATAAAACTTATTTTGTAGTTGAAAAAAATGTGTGCCACACAAAATAATAAAAAAAATACGTGACACACATGAATAACAATTACAGAATAAATATAAGAATGTTCTTTTTAAAAACAATAATAATTCAATTTGAGTGTGACTTTACCATATATGATTGACCTAATACCACAATCCAACGGTTGAAAAATCTTGGTCAATAAAATGGGTCATACACATAATTTAGAACCTTCTTTCTCTGTCAACTACATGGTCCAATTTAGTCATCTTTGAAACTCATCCAAAAAAATTAGAGATTTCCCACCAAACTTCTCCAATCTCTTACGTTTCATAATTGTATTCCCTATGTGTCACACACACACACACACACACACACACACACACATATATATATATATATAAACACATAGATTATATCTATACGTATGTGTTACATGAAAGTTATCTAGGAAACTTTTTGTGAAGAAAAAAATTCTAGACTAAAAAAAATTGAATTTTTTTTTAGTTAGAACATGAAGATCAACAACAAAGATGAAAACTTTGGTCAAAAGGGTATCCTAATTCATAATCAAATTAGGAAGATCAAGCAAGAATCAGAGAAAATAGTTGATTGGCCACCTAGTCAAATTGAGATAAGACCTGTTCTTAGGGAGATTTCCCGGTCACCGTTGGGAATTTCCGGCCAACCCATTTCAGTTGGTGATTGATAGATTAAGAATATCATGTAAGGTTTTGGATTTTATTGTTTTGATTATCATCTATGGAGATTGTAGAGGGAGGATATTTATGCTTCCCCTGTTTTTCTCTCTGTTTTCCTCTGTTTTTTAATCAGAGATATTTAGATATTGTTTTTTTTTTCTCTTTGTAAATATTAATAATAATTTTGTTGGATATATGTTTTTTTGTTTGTTTTTGTGTTGTGTTTTGATATGTTTCATCAAGTTGATTAGTGAAGTTTGGGAATTAGTCTTCTAAGGTTTATTATCAATTTTGAATGATTTAGGGGAATATTACAAAGGAATAACTAGTTCAATTAATTGCATGCACCTTGTTAGAATCCATTATTTTGAAGTATTACATAATCCTAATTTGGATTTTTGGTTTTCTGGAAATTTTGATATTTTTTTCTTTGTTTCTGGGATTCTACAAGCAAATTAAATTGATCTTCGAAGTTTTTAAAAATATAATTAACTCTTTTTAATATAATTTTAAGTGTTTTTGTTAGATCTCATTGAGCAATAAGGTGTATTAAGCTACTAAAATTTTGATTATATCTCTGTTTTTTTTTTTTTAACAAATTTTCATTATTCCGTTGTGTTTTAAGAGTTGGGGTTTGGAGAAGACACTTTGAAAGGATAAAGTATATATTTTGTTATATATTTAAAATTGATCTCAATTAGATTTATTTTATTTTTAGAAACATTTTTTTTATAGTTTCTAAAAAGAAAAATAAGTTCTCTCTTCCCTTTTTATTAAAAACTCAACTCTCAAAAATACTTTAAATATATGAAGTGATGTTGTAATAATTCTTAAATGTATCAAAATTACAAAACATATATAATCATGTTGAATACTGAATAATGGTTTTGCAATCGCAACTCAACACATGAAAATGTAAATAATATTTTTAAGGTAAAATATCTCCTACGTTTTGTTAATTTAATTTCAAATAATAAATGATTTTTTTTTAATTTAACTTTTTATTTAATTTTAAGTAACGAATAAACAATATTATAATTTTTATATAAAAACTCAAATAATTTATCATTATTTTCAAACAAGACCTAGAAAATTCATTATCAATTTCAATAAACTTTATACATTAATCGAATCCATAACTTAAATTTTCAAATAAATCCATATTTTTATCTCCAGCAATATCAAATTCATCAAATAAGGAACTCATTTTAAAATTTAATTCTCAAACCGCCTAGCCAATATATCATTCTTCTTTGTATCATTCTCCAAATCAATTTCTAATCAAAATCGTAAAATGTGAGTTATTTATTTGTGGATTTGATATAGTTGGAAATGAAAATATGAGTTTATTTGAATATTTGAGTTATGAATTTGATGAAAGATTATGATTACTAATTTTCTAGGTTTTGTTTGAAGATGGTGATAAATTTTCTAGATTTCTATATAAAAAAATAATAATAATATTGTTGACATTTTAAAACATAAAGGATCTAATCGCTACTTAAAATTAAATATATGATCAACTTGGGAAAAAAATGAAGTACTGAATTGTTATCTGAAATTAAGTTAAATGACTGCAATATGTATTTTGTCTATTTTAAAAGTGAGATCTAAGAAAATTGGCTTAAATATAATTTTGATCTTATATCTTTTATCAAATATTTTTTGTTCCTTTATCTTTTTTCTTTTAATTTATTTTCGTCCTTTATATTTTATAAATGATGAATGTTAATTATTTTGTATGATTATTGTCATCAAACCTCTTAATTAGTTGTAAAATTAAATATGCAACCTTAACAAAGACAATATGAAATACAAAGAACTCTAACAAATATTTTTTGTTCAAATAATTTACATATGTTTCAAAGCAAGTGCAAATCTATTATTGGATTAAATAAATATTCTTTTGAAAAAAATACTATAGTAGATATATATTGGCAATTGTTAGAATATATTTCAATGACAAAATGTTGTATGTTGTTATAGCTTTTGTTGTGATTGTAACAATGACTAAAATATGTTACTTATAAAAAATAAAAGGCGAAAATTAATAAATAAATAAAAACAGATAAAAAACTTAAGCAAATAGGCGAAAGATAAAATACCAAAATTATATTTATGCAGAGATATTTTGGGGAAAATGCTTCTTGGCACAAAAACACTTTTTTTTTTCATTAAAAATAAATTTATTCATTCAAATTGATGAAAATCGCATTGGTCGGGAACATTACAAGTCAAAATCGTTAAAACCGCAAAGGATGAAAGTATAAACAAACTCATAACACTCAGGTTAATAGCATAAAATGGTAAAATATCTACAAATGTGATAAAACCTACAAATATGAAAAAATTGAGATGTTTGAAATATTGATGCCTCTAATAACGTTGACGACGTCAAAATCATTGATTGAATTTGTATTTGATCATAGTTGATATGTTAATCTAAATTAAAAAACACTATAACAAGACGAGAATCAAAATATCATACCAAGATAATAAACACAATGTCACACAAAAACGACAAAACCACAAAAAAAACATAAAAGAAAAATTAAATATGTATAGAATTAACTTATTTAAATAAAAGAAAATAAAAAAACAAGTTAAAAATGAATGACTTCGGACAAAATAAGACACTAAATCGCCTCTTTTTAATAAAAAAGATAAAAACCGATCAAAAGGAAATACAACAAAATAGTATAGGCAAGGCAGCTAGTCTTCAAATTTTTAAATTAAAAAAAAAAAATACAGTTGTTACTTTTAATTGCTTAATAAATATACTAATAAAAGTGTTAGAGTAACTTTTTATTTATTTTTAATGTTCATGTCACGCCAACATGATTAGTTGATTTAGCATTTTGGACTTTAGAGAGAGTGGTAGGTGAGTGTCTAGTTGAGAAGTGCAACAACGGGAAACAAGGAGTAGGAGGAGGATGCTATTCTATTGGTCTAAGTATTAAGGTTTTTTTATTTATTTATTTATATAAGTTTGATTTATACGAGATAAATTTATTCGAGCCACGTTAAATATTAAAAATAAATATTTCTTTTAATAAAATTTTAGATTCAAATTTATCACATTTTAAGAATTTAATCTTTATGTTAGACTCAACCTACATTAAAGTTTTTTATATTATTATCTCATCTCGTAACATAATTATAAAAAACTATCTTAGTTAATTGAACATAAATGAAGTGAATTTTAATCAACTTATTATATTGAACCTTATTATTTTAACAATATCCTTTGACTAATTCAATTTTTATTTTCCAATTATATTTATGTTAAATAGAGAAATAATTTTTCAACGAATTAATTTACATTGATTTGTAGCATAAAAAGTATTGAATAAAAAACATTTTTAACCTAAATAATATAGGAAAAAGTTTTGAATTGGAGACCTAAACCGTTCACAAGATTAAATAGATGGAGTTATGTGGAGGGTTATTACTTATTGTGCATTTGTGGAGAAAGAATGGAGGGATATGACATTTGTAAGATGGGGGTACTTTTGTCTTAAAGGACAAACTAAAATAAACTAAAATGTGTTAAGGTGAGTGATGTGATTCTAATATCTATCTATACATTATTATACTTAATTTTATGGCAAATTTTAGATTTTTAAATTAGATCTAACTTATTTTTATAAAATCAACTTTAAATAAGGTGTGTCATTCTTTTATAAATCATTATAATTGTATCTCTTATTAATATGAGGTTTGAGTTTTTTTCAATAAACAAATGTGACATTTGTTACTTAATTAGAGTGATTATCTATTCTCATATTTCTATTAGTAGTGAATTTTTCATTATTATTTTTTAATTTGTTTTTTATTAATTAATTATATATTTAACCTTTGGTAATTATTATTTTAAAAAAAAAAACAATAGTTTGGAAGTTGCTATCTTTTGATGCACCTATATATTCAATGTATTTCAATTTAAATCTTAGAAGGTGAATTGTTTT
>JBBPBO010000002.1:30971947-31005294 GCA_037974295.1 Cicer cuneatum | reverse complement strand
AAAAAAAAAAGCAACGGGTGGATACACAATGTACAAATATCATTTAAAGGAAGTTCATATTTTTTCTAAATTAAAAAAAAAAAGTATAAACATGCATTACTAGTCTCGAGATTACATTTGTGCCACACATAATGACATCAAATATTACTATCATGTATTAAATAGTGGTGTTTGTAGTATAATTAAATCGATTATGAAATAAAATACATTTAATTTAAAGATAAAATTATATGCGATTTAATTTGGATGACATATATATAAAAAATTGATCTGATCTAATTACAAATAATTTAATTTAAATCGATTTTTGAATATTCAAATTACAATTATAATAAAAAATGTGGGTCAAATATAAATTTAACAAGGGTGATGAATATTGTCTAATGAAAGAGTGTTTGCGAGAAAAATGTCCCAAATGGTGTATTAATCACTAATATAATTCTTCTCAATAAACAATAAATTAATAATTTGTATAATCATTAAAAAAACCACCTTTATAGTATATGCAAACACGACTTTGAAACTCAAGTAAGAGTGTATATCCTGAGTCCAAAGAGGCTTGTGACCATATATAGTGTACATTTTTCTTTAGAGTATATTTGAATGAGGTAATTGAAAGTTATTGAAAAATTAAAATTATAAGCAATTCAAATGTTTTAGTTCTTTTCATTTTTAAATTTTGTTGTTCGGATAAAAGAATTGTTCTTTTAAAGTTGAGTTATTTTTATAAATTTCAAAAGTTTTGGGTAAAATTGAAAAATTAAATTTGGGTCAAAATTGAAATTTTGTAAAAGTTGGGGGACTATTTCACAATTTTTAGATACCAATTTGCAAAATTTGAAAATTTTAATGAACCGATTTGCAAAAAAATATATATAGGGACTTATATACAAATTTAGAAACATATTAGGTCAAAATTGTAAACTTGCAAAAAGTATATGGATCATTTCATAATTTATATATTATAAAGTAAAGAGCAAATTTGAAATTCTTAGATTTTATGTGTTATTTGAAATTTTCTAAATTTATCTTTGACAAAATACCTAATGAAATCTCTTTATTTTAAAAATTATTCAAACTTATTATCTGTGATTTTTCTTGATTATACAATAGTTAGTTAGATAGTTGATATAGTTAATTATATTAACTAGTTACTCATTTATTATATAAATCTTGTATCATTTGATGTAGTTGAACAATTTTCTCACTATTCAATATACTTTTATCTTATTTTATAATTTCTATCTAGAATTATAATATGATATCAGAGAAATAATTATTCAACTACTTTCTTTCTCAAAATTTTCTTGAGAAAATTTTCATTAAAGATTAATTGATTTATCTTTTCTTACATATTTAATTATTGAACAATTTGTTCATTTTCTTCTTCTTTCCTCTCAATTTCCAAGTTAGAATTGTCTCTTCACAACGATAATAATAAAAAAAAACCAACATTACTATAGGTATTAAAGACAAAAGAAACAAAAAAAATCATTATTTCCTCTTCTTTCCCCCTCATTTCTCCATTCAAAACTCATATCACAAGGAACTTCTATAAGAAATTATTGACAAAACCGCAATTTACAACAAATTTGGTAAATGTTTTAGAAGTCTAAGTTCAATCAAAGTTATTCATGTGGATAAAATTTTGATCGTTGTGGTCGAAAGCATTTCCAACATCTCCAACATTATGAAAATATGCACTTGGATCATTCAAGATTTCTTGTAGATGGTGTCTCCAATAAATTTAAACTTTTTTCAAAATCATCTTTTATGGGTTTGTTAAACACTTTTGAAGAACACAAAAAAATTGGTGATAGAATTTTTCTTTCTTTATAATTCGCTTAATTGACATTTTAGCTTATATCCATAAAAAAATGGATGGTTGAACAACATTTCTTTTTTATAATTTCCAAGCTAAAAGTGTAGTAGATATTTTTTTAGCTTGTGAAATGATGTTAATTAATAGTTAGTTAGTTGATATAGTTAATTATATTAACTAGTTATTACTCATTTGTTATATAAATCTTGTTTAATGTAATTCAACAATGATTGAACAATTCACTCATTATTCTTATCTAATTTTATAATTTCCATCTAGAATTGTAATATTTTTTAGTTTCTTAAAATGCAAAAAGAGGGTAATAGTCAATACTTCTACCTTTTTGTTGCAGATTTTTTTTCTTTTTTTAATTTTGCTTGAGATTATAAAACAAAATCATAGATCAGAAAAATCTACGCCATTGGAATACTCTACGATTTTTAGAGAGCCAATAACCTTAGTTAATTTCTATTAATTTCCAAACTCATTAATATTATTTATCAAAACAAAAACAAAAAAGAGAAATACTAGTAGGATTGTATGTTTGCATAAAAATTATCAAGAAATTTGGATGTATGCATTTCACAAGTGACTAACGATTATCTAAATTATCTAATTAAGTTGTTTTTTAAAGAAAAAAATAGAGTGCAACATCATATAATAAAAATGATATTTGATATTCTAAAACTACCATTAATAATTTACAATATTCTAATAAATATAATAAAAATTAGAGAATTAGGTCAAAATCCAAATAACACAAAGATAAGCATTATCGTTTTATTAAAAACTTTACTTAAAATAAAAGTAAGATAAAGGAAAGAAAAAAAAAATACAATGTAACAAACAAAATAAACATCATGATAAACAAATAGAGAAAAACATTAACTTATTTAACAAACCTAAGAGTAGAAAAATATATCAATAGAGATTTTAAAAAAAAAAACCTAAAATACTAATCTCTAGACCATCTAAATATAGTTAAGTGCATACACTCACAACATGATTGTGACATAACACAAAAACAAACACAAACACAAATCCATTGTCATGCAAGAGTTCATAATGCTTTCGTTTTTCACTATCTCAATTAACTTTTTTTCCTTAATAAGGTAGAACTCTTTTCAAAAGGAGATGCATATAAGACAAAACATAGTGTAGAAGTTTGTGTTATAGTGGCAATAGATGATAAAAACAAATCTTCAAGAATAACTATATTTATTGGAGGACATTACTGACCTCATGGGACTATGTCTTTGATGGAAAGATAGACAAAGACACACCATATAACCACATGCACACTATATATATAATAATATCCGACAATGATTTTATCACTTCAATGCTACTTATAACAAATGACGGTTACACTTCTTTCATTGATAACATTTTATATAAATTATTCTTTTCGTTTATAATAATATTTTTTCTGTCAATTTTATTTTATAATATTAATATAACGTTAATTATTTTTTTATTAATATATTTTTATTTATTGTATTTAATTAATCAAATTTTTTTATTAATAAAAATTAATAAAAGTAATTAAATAAATAAAACATTTTATCATTTAAATCAACATAACTAATTATTTTTTTAAAATTTTTGTCGAACTCAAATGAAAAATTTAAAATAAGACGGAGAAAATAAAAAATATAAATAAAATTATAATTTTATTAAATTATTTTTATTATATATTAATCCTATAAAAATATCATTATATATTAATTTATTTGTGTTATCATAAATACAAGTAGCTAAAACTTTCTAACAATATCAAATAAAGAATGAAATTTTTATATGGTTTATTTGAAGATTTGAGTTACGAATTTAATGAAATTTGTATTATATTAAAGAATATAATTAATTTTATGGATTTTAGTTGAAAATTTTGATGAATTTTTTGAATTTTTGTAAAAAAAAAGGATAATATTGTTAATATTTTAAAACATAAATGATCAAATTGTTACTTAAAATTAAAATAAAGGACTAAAACGTTAAGTTAAGGGACTACGGGTGCTATTTAGCCTTTTTTTTTTATAATCGATTTATTTTATTTGTTTTTAAACCGTAATAAGATTATATAACATTCGATATATAATATAATTGTCGGTGAAAAGGAAAAAAAAAAACTACAATTTGAAAACAAATTATAGTAAAAGAAACAACGAAAATGGTAGTAGAAATATATGGTGAAAAATTTTTCATTTAGTTAGATGTCATTTATTCTTTGTTGTAGTCAGAAATTCACCATATACGTTATCAATTTCCATACGATTTAATGATAGATTGTGATTTAGAAATTAAATTATTTTAAATTATTTTTGTCAAATAATAAAAATGGTCATATTTTTTATCAATAACTAACGTGACGAGTTTTTTGTGATTTGTTTTATTTATAAATGTGGTGAAGAGGGAATTGTTAATTTGTGGGGAATGTATTGTAGGCACCTCTTTTTGATCAGTTTTCACATTAAAGGAAAAATAAAAGATATCTTTTGCAGCTATTTTTTTCAATATTGCGATCATCAACGTGAGACTTTCAAATCCGTAAGGAATTTGTATTTCCCCTTAAGGGAAGGTTACCTTGGTGGTGGTCCATTGAATACAATTTAAGGGCAAGTGGGATTTTCTTCTTATTGTTTTCTACTTATTGTTTTCTACAACCAATGCATATTTTTTGTTCTCAGAATCTTGATTTAAATATTGTGAGCAAAAATTAAACATCAAGAATACTTTATTTGTTTTAGGTAGGTGAGCTCAAATTTAAATTCTCTCAAGTACAATCAAGTACAATGATGACACAATTAAATAATTCAAATTAATTTTTGAGATTTTTAATGCTTCAAATTGCTTAGTTATATTAACTTCTTCTCCGAGATTAACATATCTTTTTTTCTGCATACATGGAGCTTACTCCAAGATAAAAACTAAGCAATAACCCTCAAAGGGAAATTAGTCCCATCAACTCTACAGTTTTAGTTAATTTTTTAAAACAATAATTTTTTAATTGTTATACAACTCTGAATAATAATTTTTTGATTTAAATGTATTTTTTATTTTTCTATTTTATTCAAAATTTATTTGAAGTCTTTCTATTTTTAAAATTGAATTTTTGGTCTTCTATTATATAATTTGTAAAATTTTATTGAATTTCTTTTATTTTTTAATGATATAGCATGTTCAATGATGATGTGTATTGATATTGTTCCTTTTTCCTTCATAAATTTTTCTTATCTTGTATTAATAAATACATTCGTAAAACATCGTCTTAAAAATAATAAAACAAATATTAATTAATAACATAGATTCAATATTATCACATCATACAAAATAGAAAAATACCAACAAAATCTCACAAACCATAAAATCAAAAATTTGATTCTAAAAATATAGAGATTAAAAATTAATTTTGAATAAAATATAAAAAAATGCTTATTTTTTTATAAAGTAGAGGTGAGTAATGCTTAGAACACTTTGAAATTCTTTTTTCAACATTCACACTCGATATAGGTGAAATATGTATGAGTGTCATTATTTTAAAAATAAATTCTACATAAAATAGTAAAAGTTACATGTATTATCAATAAAAAAGTAAATATTAAAATTAAAATATCAAAAAATAGTACATAGATAGCACGATTGAAAGTGGAGAACATGTAAATGGTCCAAACTTTCCCTAAAGAAGCAACAAATTGAAAAGTTATCCAAAAAAAAAAAGAAACACATTGCAAACCAAAAAGAGAAACAAGCATTGCATTATTGACCCAGTTGTTATCAATGATAAATTTATTCTCATCCAAATACATGGACAAAATACATTTTGTGCTTAAAAAAGACCACTTTAGCAAATACTTATAAATCAACACTTTGCATATAATAGATATAAACTAGACTAATAAGTGGCATTAAACACATGATATGTAAAGTGGTCTAAATCAAGAGACAAATGGCTTTAACTTCATTATTTCCAGAGAATGGTCGTCTCTGCAATCATGGAAGTAACAATATAGGGATCCATATTAGAAGCTGGCCTTCTATCCTCAAAATAACCTTTGCCCTCTTTTTCTGTGTCTCTTCCAACCCTAATAGAGCTTCCACGATCTGCCACACCCTATTCAAAAAACATAATATAAAATTTGGAAATTAGATATTTCAAAACATTAAGATCTAGGTACAAAAACCCTAATTGGTTATTGAAAAATCATTATTTTTTGTACTTTTTAGTTGTTACCGATATGAAGAAAATTCCAATTATATCCACTAATTCTTTGATATCCAAAGGCTAAATAGCACTCGTGGTTCCTTAACTTAATTTCAGTTAACGTTTTAGTCTTTTATCTTTTTTTTTTTTTCGATTTGGTCCTTTATATTAATTTTAAGTGACAATTTGATATTTTATGTTTTAAAATGTCAACAATGTCATCTTTTTTTTTTTTTACAAAAAATTCATGAAAATTTTCAACTAAAACCCATAAAATTAATTATATTCTTTAATATAATACAAATTTCATCAAATTCGTAATTCAAATATTCAAATAAACTCATATTTTCATTATCTATTTGATGTTGTTAGAGATGGAAATATGAGTTTATTTGAATATTTGAGTTTTCAATTTGATGAAATTTATATTATATTGAAGAATGTAATTAATTTTATGGGTTTTGATTGAAAATTTTGATGAATTTTTGTAAAAAAAAATAATATTGTTGACATTTTAAAACATAAAAGATCAAATTATCACTTAAAATTAAAATAAATGACCAAATCAGAGAAAAAAAAAGATAAAAGACTAAAACGTTAACTGAAATTAAGTTAAGGGACCATATGTACTATTTAATCTAAAATAAAAATGAGGAGTTAGATTTTTTTTCTATAATAAAATATGTAGAAGTTGTAGGAACTATTATATTTTAAAATATAATGTTTTTTCTATCTATTGGTCTTAATAGCTGTTGCACCATATTATAATAGTAAAAAAAATTTAAGTTTCTCAAAGACTAATTTCCTAAAATAAAAAATTCTATTTGACGAACTAACTTCGATATGCACACATTGATTTTTCTGTAACTATTTTTTTTATTAATAAATTTTTAGCTTAAAAAAATGGACTTACCCAACTAAAGGTGTTGATATCAGCTGTTTCATGTTTTCCAGTGAGACGTCTCTCATTGCCTTCTCCATAAGCTGCAATGTGCTCCCTATGCCTTAATCCAAGCTTTTTAATGGCATTCTTGATTACCTCATAGCCTCCATCCTCTCTCATGGATTTAGTGCTATAATAACCATTGCAAATATAAGAAAAATAATACATTTCAAAGTGTAAGCCACATAATTCACCATTGACCCATATAATTACATTTAAGTCAATTAATTTATTTATTAAAAATTATTATTAGTATTAAAATATATATATAATTACATTTAATTCAATTACTTTATTTATAAAAAATTATTATTGGTATCAAATATGTGTCGGTATTTACTAATATTACCTATAGTTTGTGTGAGCCCCAGCTCCATTCCAATCACCCTAGTAACAATATGTCACAAACAAAAAAATGTCAAAGTTAAGAAAAAAAAATTACAAAAGAATAAGATGATAAAATGTTCTTTCACTTTCGACTCTTCAACGAAGTAAAAAGTTTTCAACAAATTTAAAAATAATCAAAAAGCATTCTAACCGGAATAGGCTTAGGGTCAAATGAAACAACTACTCCAGCTATTTCTGTGATCCTCTGTAATATTATAAACAAAAATAAAAATTTCATCAATATTTATAATTTTATTTACAATCATTAATCTTAATCATATGAAGTCTATCAAAATAAATAAATAAATTAAAAAATCAATTAAAATTAAAATTACCTCTAGAATGTAACGTGCAGCCCATATCTCATCTCCAGCTGAGATACCAACTGAAGGGCCAACTTGGAATTCCCACTATAAAATAAAAATATATAATTAAAAATACATAATTTCAACTACAAACTAATAATATAGTAGTAACAAGGACACATAATTATTTAGTATTTATGTTATATGTACATTAAAATTAATTTTGTGATGTTAATACCTGGCCAGGCATAACCTCTCCATTAATGCCACTAATGTTAATTCCAGCATAAAGACAAGCTTTGTAATGTGCATCTACAATATCACGCCCATAAGCTTTATCAGCACCAATCCCACAATAGTATGGACCCTGTTCAAAACAAACATTTAATTAATTTAATTGCACAAAACAAAAAAAACTTAGATATGAGAGATAATAAAGAAAAATAGATTTAGGCTCTCTTTCATTAGTAAAATTGGCTGATAGCTTATATTTTATAGTTTTTAAGTTAATTGAGTGTTTAATAAAATTAACATTTTAGTTAGTTTAAAATTATAAAATAATAATAAGATGACATTTTTAATTAAAAATTAATTAATGATTAAAATATTTTAAAACTAATAGTTTAATTTTTTTATTAATTTAAATTTATCAATTTGATATATATTTTATTTATTTATTTTAAATTAAAATAAATTATTTACTTGAAAATATTATTTATTTTGAAATTTTAAATAATATTCATTATTCATAAATACATTATTTATTTAAATTATTTTAAAAATATTAAATTATAATAAATAAATTATAAAGAGAAAAAAAGAATTTTAATTACAAGTTATAAAGCTAAAATTAGAAGAATTGAATTTGTTTATAAAAAACGTTATAAGTTGTAAAATCATTTTTTCAGCGTACCAAAGAGAGTCTTAAAGTGGAAGTCTATTAGAGTTCATGTGAAAAAATTTATAAAAATAATTTTTAACACGCTCGTAAATTTTTTTTATCTTATTTCAATAAACTGTTTAAGAAAATGATTTATAATTTAGATTAAATTAATTTAACTTTATTTTATTTTATTTTATTTTTTATTATAGAAAGAGCTTATATTAATATTTATATAATATTTGTTCAAACAAATCTTATTTCACGAAGCACTAATTATATTAATTTTAAAGAGTTTTCATTTTACGAATTGTTAGAAAATAGTAGTAAAAAATACATAAATATTTATAAATACATTATTTATTCAAAAGTTGAAATTTATTTATTTTAAATTATAATAAATAGATTATAAATGGCAAGAGAATTTTAATTGCAATAATAAGTTAACATTGAATAAAAATGATAAAATATAACTTCATAAACTACTTGAATTAATTTATCAAAATATGTTATAATGTATATGTTCGTTTTTTATCTTACCAAAATGGGTCTTAAAATCCATTTAAATTAACTTATTCGAAATTATCTAGTCAAACAAATACTTGAGAATTAGTATAAAAAAATTTATAAAAATAACTTTTGACATGTTTATAAATTAATTTTAATTTATTTCAATAAATTGATTAGAATAGCTTATGAAAATAATTTACAATTTAAATTGAATTAGTTTGAATTTATTTTATAATCATAAATTATTTTTAGTTTATTTCAATTAATTGGTTAAAATAGCTTATTAAAATTATTTATAATTTAAATTAAATTGGTTTTATTTTATTTTTTTTTATTTTTAGGACGTTGTAGTTCTAAAATGCGATCATCTATAGCCACTAAAAAACTCATATGTTTCCTCTCTCAGGAGAGGAGTGCATAATAACTTTAAAAGATGATGCGACCTCCTATTACAAGATCAAAAAATCATCCTTCAAGTGATTGCAAAACAGAGATATGACCTCTTAAAAGTAAAAAAAAGAAGATATTTTGATATATAAATTTTAATGTATCATATGTTGTAAAGGTTTTTTTAAAAGAAAAAAGAAAATATACATAAAAAACAAAAATAAAATAAAATAAAAAGTGGAAAAATAACACGTACAAATTACTATTTGCAGAGAAGCATAATGTAACATGTTCAGTGTCAGATCATATGCATGTCCAATAACGATTGAATTTATGTTTGCAAAAAATAAAAAAATCAGCAAAAAAAATGATTGACATTGCATTATCTACTTGAAATGAGCAAGACCATTTTCTAGGCCAGAAAAAAATTGCAAATTTTGATTAATGTTGTATACTCATAATTATTGTATTTTAACTTATCAAAATTATCAGTTAATCACAATTAATAAGAGTGTTTAAATAAATAAAACTTTTTTTATTACTGAAATCAACAAAACTAATAACAAAATCAAAATCATTTTTTAAAAATCGTACTATTTAAATCAGACAATTAAAATAAAATGAAAAATATTAATATATATTTAATATTTTATAATTTTCAAACTATACATATAAATTCAAAAAGTCAAAACAATAAATGAAACATTAATTTTAATTTTAATGTTTCATTTATTCTATAAAGGGAAATTTCAAGTGTGCTAACCCAAAAACATTGATCTTAGACATGTTTGAAAGAATTTGATAATTGGGACCAAAACAAGATAAACACAAAGGGAACAAAAAAAAAACAAAAGAAAAACAGAAAACAAATAGTATATGAGAAGGAAAAAATAAATTTCATACCTGTGGTCCAGGAAAGCCACCAATAGGCCATCCAAGTGGCCAATTAATATCTTTCTGCAACAAAGTATACTCTTGCTCAATACCATACCTGTTAATACAATCAAAAAATAAAAACTTTGATATATAAATTATGTTGTGACACTCGAAATTGATTGCAAATGAGATTCAGAGTTCAACTCCTAATTGTTAATGTAAGATATTGAAAACTAAAATTTATTTAAATTTATATATACAAAATAATGTAAAAAAAATGATTTTTTTTTAAAAGGGTTTTTATAATTTTGAAGCATAATAATTAAAAAGACTAAAATTCTAAATTAGGAGAAAGAAAAAAAGTCTATACCATGGTACTTCAGCAACAACATCTGGGTGACTGAAAATTTTGGCAGCATTGTGCCTTTTGTTTGTTGGGAGTGGTTCTCCAGCTGGGGTGTAAACATCACAAATCACCTAAATATTTTCACAATAGAGAATTTTTTTTTAAAGAAAAAAAATCATTTTTTCTTAATCAATAATAATAATAGTAGTAACAATAATAATTTAAAAATTGGAAAACTTACCAGAATATTATTGCCTCTCCTAAATGGGTCCTTGAAAATAGCTTGTGGACTTTTTTTTCAAATAAATACAACAAATAAAAAGAAGAAGAAAAACCTCATAAGTTTCTTGTGAAAATAATAATTAGCAAAAAATAAAAAATAAAACTTAGAATGATGATGATTTGAATCATACTATAGGATAACTTCACTATCTTTCCCTGGAGCTTGATTTGTGCTAGAACCATCATAGTTCCACTTGGGAAGTTTTGAAGGGTCACTAACTGGTCCAGGTAGGGTCTGTTTATTCAAAATCCACAAAAAAAAAATAGATAATAATTAAAATATTGAACATGAAAAAAAATAATACAATAATGATTATAATAAGTGATGAAGAAATAAAAAAATTACCCTGGCTTTGCTTCTAAGGTCCATACCAGATCCACCAACCCTGTTATTAAGCACATAAAAAAAATTATTTAATATTATAGATTATTATATAGAATATTCAATTAAATAGATCAACCAAAGAAAAGGGTTTTAGGATTTATCCTTAACAAAAACTATAAAAACATATTTGGTTATTATATATTTGATCCACAAATAAACCATAGTTCTAAATGGATTTTAAAATAGAAGAACAAAATATAAAATGAAGAAAAATTCGAAGAGAATCAACCCTTTTGAAAATATACTAAGAATCAGAAAGAATAATATATCCACAAAGGTATTACATTTTTTTTTTTTTGAGATCTCTTTAATGAAAAAATTTCATAAACAGAACACAAAACAGAGTCCTCTGTTTCAAAGAAAACAGAATCCTCTGTTTTTTTTTTTAAAAGGTTTATGAAACAAGAGAAGATCCTTAAAAAACTTACCATATGTATTCAGCAATAATTTTTTCAGTGGAATCTGAAAGATTGAAGTTGATGAGATCTGAAAGCAAAGACATGGTGATGAATGGTTGAAAATGAAGCAGAACACTTTGTGAGGAAAGTAAGTGGTAGATAAATAGCTACAGATGAAAGTGTTTGATAAAGTGTTTCATATGATCTTATTTATAATGAATGAGGATATGAAGAAAACTACTAGAGGTTTGGAGACTTTTTTTTATTTTTTTAATTCTAGAATATATTAAGATTAGTTGAATTTTGAAAAATTGAATAAAAGGATTATCTTTTAGTATTTTCTAAAAAGGAATTGGAATAAAATGGTTTATCTTTCAATTTTTTTCTAAAAGAAAAAATGAAGCATGATAACTTTGAATTTTTTTTTTTATGTAAATCTAATGAGCATAATTTGCGGGTAGATATGATTCTTTTACACTAAAATATGAATTTTTAGGTGAGGGCTCAGTGGCATTATGATAGGGTGAGTAAAAAGCAGTGTCTTAGGATGAGGTTGGTGGCGTAGTTTATTTAATTTTTATTTTGAAAAAAATAAAAAATATCGTCATAAATTAATATATAATTATAAAATTTTAAGTTTAAATTAGAAATAAAATATTTATTTTAGTAATATTGACATTTGTTATTTAATATAATTTAAGAATAATTTATTTCATTGTCATTTAACTAAGATTTAAAGATAAATTACACTTATAATATCATATAATATTTCATATTAATATGTTTGTACCAATTTTATTTTCAAAAATTGAAAAAAGAGAAATTATTGTTAACTCAAGTGACTATTTAACATTTGCCAGCTAAGTGGATTTGAATATTGATATTTGAAATTAAACAGTCAAACTCTTCTTAATGTTAAGGTAACATCTCATAAATATTTGTTCAGTTTATAGTGGGTCTGTTTGTTATATATTTAAATAAAATCATTTTATATTTATATGTAAAAAAATATAAAAAAAAAATATAAACAAAATTACCTTACTTTTTTCATACGAATTTCTGTAATGTGACCATATAATAGTTAATTTTTTTTGAACAAGATAATATATATATATATATATATATATATATATATATATAAAATTCTTAAAAATCATTTTATAATTCACTTTAGTTTCACTTATTTTACAACAAAATCAAATAGACGTGGTCATTTTTTAGTTTAATTTTATCACAATATTTCTTTTTTGATAAAAAAAATCATTTTAAATAAATTTGTAACCACAAAGTCTACTATTGATTCAGTATTGATATTTATGTTAATATATATTTTTATGTTTATATATTACTAATTTAGATATTGTAATTCTATTTATAAATTTATTCTTTTTATTTTTAATGATTTTCTATATATTTGTTTTTGATTAATTATAAAAATAAAAATTCAACTCACGTTATTATTAATTTTACACCTCCAAACATTCACTAAATAAGAGAATTTTTTTAAGAAAAATAATAGATAATTTCTTAATCAATATTATTATTTGCTACGAGAAACATCTCGAAATTCAGAAGAAGAAAAAAAATGTCATCGAAAACACAACAACTATTTTTTTTCTTGAACAACGTGAACTACGCTTATAAGTTATAAGTTATAACCAAACAAAAACGGAAAAACTGGGTAGCAATACAAAGTCAATCGTTTGTGGAAAAACTGAAGTGTAGACAAAAATGATTCATTCAGATATTTAGCAGTGTTTTGGTTTTTAGTTTTTAAATTCTATTTTTTAAATTAGTTTTAACAAACTATTTTTAAAAAGGACATGATGAAAATATTTGGTTGGTAAATTCAATTTTAAAAATTGTTTTGGAAAAGAGAACATGGAAAAACTTGTTTAGTAATTTTTTTTTTCCAAACATGTTTTAAAAACTTAAAAAAGATAAAAGTTATTTGATATATGTTTTTATTATTAGTAGTAGGTTTTACTATTTGTGTTTCTAAATATAGGATTTTATTGATCAAATTATAGGAATTAAAATAAAGTAGATTGTAATACTAAATTTGTTAAAAATTCATATTATTTTTACATATTTATTCTTGAAAAGAGATAATTAATTAAAGTTTCTATTATAGTATTTATTATTAATTGAAAAAAATGTAAATAAATTAATTATGGGTAATATAGTAAAGAATAATTACTACAATGTAAATTCAAAGAGAGTCTTATAAAGAGGTCAAAGAAAATTTGCAATGAAGTATTATATTTAGGGACGAAGCTAATAATATTTATATCATTAAAACATTTAACTTCTTTTAATTTTGATTTAACTGTAGTTTTGGTTTCTCTATTTTAATTAGTTTGCAAAATTAGTCTCCTATTTTAATATCCAATAGTTTTGGATTTTTACTCAAATTTTTTGAACGTGACATATGATACAATGATTTTGATAAATGATTAAGACCTATAAAATTATAATGAAACTATTTCAAAAATTTAGTTCCAACTTTTGAAATTATTCATATTTGTAACATCACAAATAAATAATTAATGCATCTATAAAGTTATACATTACAAAATATTGTATGTCATATATTTAAAATATGTTAAATTGCAATTTTTAATTAAAAAATCTAAAAAATGACCAAAATTGTCAAATTTTAAAATAGATAGACTAAGACAATAATTAAGTATTTAATCTTAAAATTTTTATTTTAAATAAATGATTTTTATATAAATGAGTGAATTATTGTGAGAAAGATGTAATAATATATATGATTCAAAGCCGACCTAATTGAACGTACAAACAACCCTAAACCAAACAATATAGTACTTTGATTCCGGATTCGGAAAAACGAGCATCTAGACTATTTCATATTTTTTCGACCCAAAAGAAGTATATTTCAGAGTTGCACGTGACAAATGTGTTGCGTAACGAGGTGGAGGCAACTAGCTAGAAACAAAGTTGCGTGGTTGTCTAGTCTTGTAACATGCAAATTAATGGTGAACGGTTCTCTACGAATCTCATGCTTGGTACTCTCTTTTGTGCAATCTTAACAAAGGATAATTAATGGTATTTGAGTTTGGGTTTGTATCAAAGTCTTCTTCTCCATTTATGTTTGTATCAAAGTATATATTTGAATTTAATTAATATACACGTGGACAAACAATTATTTTAGTCCTTGAAAGTATAATACGTTGTCATTTTGGTGTCTGACTCATCAAAAAAAATTCAAATTAGTTATTGAATCATCAAAATGTTAATCAATATAATCTTTGACATTATGACAGTAATAGATTACTTTGACAGGAAATTGTATGTTTCAGACTTTTATGATTGTAAGTTGTATCATTTAAAGACTATTTTGATAATTCAATTACTAATTTGGATTTTTGACTGAATTAGAGATCAAAGAGACACCACCATACACCTTCAAAGACTAAAATGATAGTTTACCCAAATATATATAGTAACACATTTTAGGAGATTGTATCGGTGTAGGGCTTTAAATGGACAAATTTTAGTCCTTCAATGTTATACGCTAATTTTTCTGTTAGCTATGTTAAGTGACTGATGTGTACGTGTACGTGGTTGAATGATTTGTCACTCTCTCTCCTATGTATGTATGATGAATAGGTTGGGACCAATTGACATAAATTATAAATAAATAAAAAATGAAGCTTTTAATGGAAAAATATGTAGTTTTCTCTTCTTCAATTACCTTTTCTTATTTCTCTTTTCTTCTCCCTTAAGTTATATTTTCTCTCATTTGCTCTCCTTCACCAAATCCAACAAGTTATTACATACAGAGACCACTCTGACTATAAGTTATCACTTTTAGGGATTATAATGACAATAAGTCTTATTTTTGGGGAACAATTGTGATTATATTCGTAAATTTACAATTCATAATGTCCATTCAGATTTTACAATACTTAAAGTCACTTGAAATAACAAAAAACACATTAACAATATGAAAGGATACAAAAACACTTCATATGGGTTGATGAGGCACTTGCAAAAGATGAAACACTTCTAATACGTGTATTAAATAAAGAAAGAAAAGGTGAGATCCACTAAGGAAGAGATATTGAGAGACATCGGAATTCAAATGGCGTGTTCAAGGCTGAAGTTAATACCAAATTTGATTTCATAGCTTCTGAAAGAAAGATGTTAAGAACACTTGTAAATTGGTGTATTTGTCATGCAAATGTTGCATATGATTTGGTTTCACAAGTCATAAATTGAGTTTAGTAGTTTGTAATGTATTTTGTGTTTGTGAAGTGACTATTGATGACTTGAACTTAATGTATTTTGTTTTCATAAGTGAAATGAAGTCTTTTGTGTTCTTTGATATTGTTAATGTGTTTTGTGTTATTTCAAGTGAATTTAAGTGTTGTAAAATCTAAATAGCCATTATGGATTGTAAAGTTATGAATATAATCACAATGTTCTCCAAAAAATAACACTTATTGTCATTACAGTCTCTCAAAGTGATAGCTTAAGGAAGAGTGGTTCTTGTATGTAATAATTTATCGAATTTGATGAAGAGAGAGGAAATGAGAGAAAATGTAAGTGGAGAGAGAATAAATGAGAAAAAGTAATTGAAGGATACAAAAAGACAAATTTTCCCATTAAAAGCTTCATTTAGATATTTTTTTTTTTAATTTTTAGGGTCAATTTGGTACATGTCTATTCATCAAATCCACATAGGAGAGAGTGAGTGTGTGTGTGACACGTCACTCAGCTACATATGCGTACGCGTCACTCACTTAACATGGCTAACATTAAAGTGACAGACATTTAGCTGAGTCTGAGACCAAAATGGTAGTTTATCTAATTTTAAAATGAACCATTTGATAAGTGGTTTAGCGGGAACAAATATTTAAAAAATGTTCAAAATTTTAATGATAATGAACATTGTCTCATAGAAGTAGATGTTCATGGTCTTCTTCATTCTCAAAACTGAGACAATGACTTCATTAATGTTTGTTCGATAAAAACAAAAAGGAAAAACAAATATATATGTGTCTCTCAAAACTAAATTCATTGAACCAAACTATTGAAGTTGTGGGATTTAGATAAAAGAATGAGAGAAAATAATAAGAGCTTGAATGTCATCGATAATAGCTTTATGTTCATTTGATTACAAAAAAATCAATATTAATCTCCATCTATAGAGATACATAGACTCAGTCCTAAATAAATAACAAATAATAATAATGAGAGATATTCTAAGATATCTCTATGATTATGAATTGATTATAGGAAATAACTCAAGATATTTGAATATAACATAAAAGATATTATAAGATATTTTCTAATATTCCAACACAAACCCAATTAGACCATTGTCTTAACTGTAAGACCCCATAGGGTCGTGAACTTTTATTTATGAGGAGAGTATTGTCAATCATTATTAGAGTTTAAAATGATTTTTAATATCGATCCACCAGGAGATAACATACCTACATCGATAAACATGCATATGAATGCAGAGAGAAACACACTGACGAGAAAGAGAAGCATTAGATGAAGCACACTAAATGTGTGCAACTTGACTGAAACACGACGAAAATGTTGACCAACTGAGTGAATGACGACATAAGAAATTATGAACATGCTGGAAGGACGATACAACAAAGAATTTGAAGACATTCTGTCGAAAACATGATCAAGTTGTGTTCGTATAATCAAAGATATAATAATTGTGCATCAATGAAGAGAGTGTTGTTTGTACTGTAGCGAGTGTAGCCATAGACAGAAAACTAGAATATGGGGGAAAATTTAGAACTAGGAGGCCGAGGCGAGTTCAACGAGAAAGGTGGTGCATGTGACAATGTTTGGTGACGTGATTTGGAGTACGGAACAATCTAGAAGAGGCGAAGTTGATGGATTAATTGTTCCTTGGAAAAGCCATCAGAAACAAGGGCAACGACGGTGGTGGTATTAGATTTGGATGGAAAATGTTGAAATGAGTGTTGGAAAAGGGTCGGCAAAAACAAATAACGGTTGTTTAGGAGGCTCGCCAAAATGAGATGCAAAAGTGCTGGAAAAGTATGAAAACTCGCCAAAAGATCACATCGAAAAAGAGAAAATTATGATTAGTTTCCCAAACTTTTGGGAACCGACAACAGAGTAGAGACGAGATCACTCAAGGAGGATCGAAATAGACTCTAGATACCATGTTAAAGTTGTGAAATTTAGATAAAAGGAGTAGAGAAAATAATAAGAGCTTGAATCTTACTGATAATAGTTTTATAGTAATTTAATTACAAAATACTCAATTTAATCTCCATTTATAGAGATACATATACTCGATCCTCAATAAATAACAAATCATAGTAATAATGAGATATTCTAAGATCTATGATTATAAATTGGTCATGGAAAATAATTCAAGATATTATAATATAATATAAAAGATACTGTAAGATATTTTCTTATATTCAAACACAAAATTCAATCAAACCATTCTCTTAACCGTAAGACCCTTGAAGGTCCTGAACATTGATTTATGATAAAAGTGTCGTCAATCATGGTTAGAGTTTGAAATAATTTATAACATTGTTTCGTAGTAAACTATATGTTTTGTTGGTTCATCGAAACACTCAGCTCATTAAACGTGAATTAACATAAATTTTACGGCGAATCAAAATTTATTGACAAAATAAATAGAACTATTTTTGAAACTAATATGTTAAATTTAATCAATAAGCTAAAATATTCGCTATAATTTATACTTTTATAAAGCGTAAATTAAAGCAACAGAAAAAAAATAAAAATTATCAATTGTTATTTAGAAAAATTAAATTTAACGATGCTACAATAATTTAAATTTATCAATAATTGACTTTGTACTAACATATTAATATTGTATTACTAAGCTATTTATAAGAAACTTTTTAATAAAATTGTGGAAGAGAAAATTATTACTCTCTCCATCTCAAAATAATTAAATTATTTGATCATTTCATACATATTAAGAAAAATATATAAATGAAAGAAAAAAAATATTACTTTTATCAAATTATTCTTGTTGGATATTGATATATTATCAATGTCATAAATATATAACGAAATATATGATATTAGAAATGATGCAAGTATTATTAAATAAAGTGTACAGATGTTGTGGGGGAAAACTCACGTATATAATATTAATATAAACATATTATATCATTTTTTCAAGTAAAAATATGCTTCATACCTCTTCCATGCAACTTTCTTTTTCTTTTTTAAAAAAAAATGATGAATGCTTTCCTTATTTTAATATTTTTATTGAGACCGAAGTTACAATAAAATGTATATAATCAACTAATTACATAATATTAGTATTGAAGCTTGTGGACAAAATAATAAATAGGTCAATTTTAATTTTATTCTATTCCAAATTCCAATCCACTCTCAACGGTCCAGAGTCAACCCAATGACTCATTATTAATATAATATTTATATAATATTAATGTATATTTTTTACTACCATAATTTGAATATCTACAAAAAATATCTGAATTAAACCACTATTAATTGCAATAGATTATATCGATTTTTTCAAAAAGTATGATTCAAATCGAATCTTATTTTATCGTTAGATTGAATATTTTTTACTATAAAATTGATTAACTGTACTGTAAACATCCTTAATTGTCACTAGTGATATTTTTACTGTCATCTTAAAAATTTTAGTTTTGAATATATGACATGACAAATTAATTAATTATCAAGATATTCATCTAATTTAATTGTTTTAGATAAAAAAAAGTCTCATATTTGTTCAAATCTAATTTAATTATTCCAAATAAAAGTCTTATATTTATAATTAGTCCTAGCTTCTAAACATGTTGGTCGGCACTAAAAATTAAATTAATTGATTTAATGTTCCACAATGCTTAACCCTTACCACAGTTTGATGGGTAAATTTGTGGATAAAGAAGAAATAGAAGAATTTTAAAAGAAGAGGTGGTGGAGTTTGCAGAAACCGCTTGAGAATCAAAAGTTATGTGTTCAAGCATAAAGGAAAAAGCTCCACCGCTCCAAGATATAATGAAATTTAAAGTTAATTTTAATATAAAGTATTTTAGAGTTGATAGTAGTATTTTAATAAAATTATTAATAAAATTATTTTTTAAATACTTTAAGATAATTTTTTTTAATTAAATTAATATAATTCATTTTATTTAATATGTATTTTTAATTGATAATTTAGTTAATTAATTTAATATTTATTTAGATAGTATTAATTTAAATAAAATTGAATTAGTTTTAGATTTAAAAATATTATAATATAAGATATTTTTTTATTAAGTACAAAATACTTTTGGAAACATTTTTATTAAGTAAATTTTTTAATTTTATTTTAAAGTTCTAAAACAATTACTTTTATGTTCTTACCATTAGATCGTTCTTGAGAAAAAGTTGAATGTTGATGCAAATAGGTGACTAGGGTCGAGCGAAAAGGAAAAATGAAGGGGATTAGAAGAAAACTTTAAATTAATTTAATTTAATTTAATTATTAGAGATATAAAATTGACTTAGTGGTTAAGATAGATCAATTAAAGAACAGAGTGATAATAGAAATAAGAATTCAATCTCATCCATATCATGATCACTAACAATTTCTAACAATACAAACATTAATAATACTGGTTATGACAAAAAAAATAATGTAATTATTTAAAAAAGAAACTATTCAAATACTTAAAAATGTTATATCATTAAAAAAAGTTGATTTATTTTGCTCCATAATCAAATTTTATGAATAAACAAATGTTATTAAAGACTAAAAGTTGAAGAATTTGAAATTATAAAGACAAAATATACAAAAAAATTATAAGAATTAAAATCAGGTTTAATTTATATTATAGATGCTAAAAGCACTGTTAATTCTAATTTTTCTAATAATTTATTTCATAATATTTACTTAATTAATTTCGATGCAGGTAAAGTTGAAATCAAAATGTTGATATCTCACATTGTATGGTTGTGGAGAAAATAATGCAGTCATGAGAACAACTTGGACAATAACTTACACAAGATGCCTACTATATTAGAGGTTTCTTATGACACATGTCCCACCATAGGTAGCACCAAGATCCACTCCTTTGGATGATTGATGATTGAGTTTGTATTATCTAGATTGCACCAACCGTTTGTATGAGATTAACTAAAATTAATATATATTTTTAATTAAAAATAATATTTTATTAGCTTTTTAGTAGGATGATAATAAGTTGAGTTTGGGTAAAGTTTGAAAAAATTATCACTACCGACGCATTATTTGGTCGCCTAACTCGTAACATACTTTTCAACACATATTTTTTAATATATTTTTTTTATTGTTTAAAATTCATATAGATCTCAATAAATTTAAATATGATCCACACAATTTGACACTCATGTGAATTTGAACCAATAGAAAGTATGTCGCTAGCATACATCTAATATTAAATCAAGAAAATGATAATTAAGGTATTTAAATTATCCAAAACTATATTGAATTATGTAAATATTGATTCTATTTAATGATACTAATAGAAACAAAATATAAAAGAAAAATAAATACTATACTAAACACAAATTTATTTGAATAAAAACAAATAAAAGAAAAGTAAATACTATACTAAACACAAATTTATTTGAATAAAAACAAATCAACAAAGTTTAGAAATCAATTACCATCTTTTATAAAACTAATTGTTAACTTTAAATGTGTCTAAGTTATATGAAATATTTTATTCCACCTGAAATTATTTTAAGAAGAGTTTGACCAAGTTTGTTGTGATTTTATTTGTATATTTAGATTAGTACTCTAAATATTATTAGTCGTGATAAAATTTATATTTTTGTGACATTTTTTTATATAATAATAATAATAATAGTAATAATATTATTATAAATATAAATTATATATACATGTTATACGAGTGTGAAACGGAGTGGGTACTAAAGTAGTCGTAGTTGCATCGGTAGTCAATTGTTTTTATGGATAATTATTTGTGTCCACACTCATATTAATAATACGAGTTTTTACCTTACCAATTATGGGTATTTTTTGCAGTACTCAATAAGTATGAGTCTAATTGTCATCCTTACTTTTTTTTATTTTTAATCTCAAAAAAATTTCCATTTTTATTTTTGATCTCTAATTTTAAGTGAGCTCATGTTTATCCTTATGTTTTTTAAATAAATTTTTGCAGCCATATTAAAGACATTATAAACATCTTTCTAAAAATTTAAAATTATTTAACTAAAAATTCATATTTTGTTTAAAAATTCTATGGGAGATTCTAAAATTCATATTTAATTGTATAAATAATAGTCATATGTTGAACATGAACATAGTAACTCTTAACTCTTTTGTTTACTATAACTATAATAACGAGACAAATATCGTTTAGGATTTGAAAATATCACACTTTGATTTGATGAGAAAATTGATTGATCTTCTCAATTTTGGAGATACTTAGAGGCTGATCTGTATGGTCATCTCTATCAATGATATTTTGAAAATTTTGACTTGTTCCATAATAATTAAAGAGATCTTGCAAGAACACGATGAAGCAACAACATCATCTACCAAAATTTCTGCGATTATTTTATGTGTTTAATTCTAGTGTTAATTTATGTTTAATGTTTTTTTGTTAATTTATCTGAGACACCTCTCCGAGAAGTATGGTACAGTAATGTCCACCAACCAAAATATTCAATTTATAAAGTTATGTCATCAAAGGGGTACAATATATATCATCATCAAATTACACTATAATATTTTTGAGTTGTGATAACAATAAAAAAGTATGGTGTAAATCAAATAAACTGTGGCCTAAAGGTTAGGCAACGGTTTTGCAATGCTTTACAAAGTGTGGTGTAGGTGGTCGTGGCCTATTAGCAAATGCAACGGTTTTTTATTTTTGCTCACGAATTCTAAAAACACGTTGCTGAATACACTCAAAGAGACAACGATTTTTTTGAATGTTTCAGCCCACGGTTTTATGAGTTGATTTTGCCAACATTTCATAAATGTTGCATATACAGTTATGCCACAGTTTTGTGTATATTATATCTGTTTCAGGCAACACATTTATAACGTTGTCAAAAGCATATGCAACATTTTTTGGTTTAAGGAAATTGATTTGTATGTGTTGCATATAACTTTAGACCACAGTTATCGAAACGTTGGTAACACATTTCAGCCACAATTGTTTTAGATGTTGCCTATTTGGTTAGGCTACGGTTTTATAAGTTATGACAACAATAAAAAAGTGTAGTGCAACACATTTATAAAGTTCTCAAAAGTATAGACAACATTTTTTGGTTTAAGGCAATAGATTTGTATGTCTTGCATATAACTTTAGATCACAGTTATCGAAACGTTGGTAACACATTTCGGCCACAGTTGTTTTAGATGTTTGGTATTTGTTTAGGACACGGTTTTATACATTTCATAAATATTTTAGATATTCAGCTATAAATATTTTATGAGTTGGTTTTGCCAATGGTCTTATCAAAATATTGTAATAAAAATATTGTAACATGTTTAGGCCACAGTCTTATCAAAATATTGTAACAGAAATATTAATAAACATAAAAAAAAACCAATACATGATAATCAAACAATTTACTTATCAAAATATTGTATGAGCTCTATTACTAGGCATAAAAAAAATCAATTGTCTTATCAAACAACCAAGTCTTTGATACATTCCACTAGCTTCATGTATCTTGGTGATGATCTTCAAGTCCAACCTGAAAATAGTAAGTATTAGTAACAACTATTTAGAGAAAAGTTTTTCATAATTTTATATCAGCCCTAATTTTTATTTTATTAAAAAATTTTAAGAAGTTATCGAATTTTTTAATTTATAACCAGTTTTTTTTTTTAAATTATATTTAAACTACTCTAAGTAATTTCCTACTTTCTAGTAACAGCATGATGTGTTCAACTAAATCCAATAGAACTATGCCCCGATTTTCTAGTAACAACATGATGTGTTGTTCAACCACACATGTTAACAACTTGTCTAACATTTCCATGTTTTTAGTAGCTAGCAACAACCACTTAAATAACTTTTTCACCTATTGACTATCTTTTTTCAGTAACCGAAATCCAGCAATATTATAGGAACAGACTAATTGATTTTTCTACTCCCTCTCTATGTATATAAGAGTGCCGCACTATTTGCATGTGTTAACATTCAATATTTAATGGTCATTCAATATTAAACCTCATATACCATAGCAATAAATCAACTTATCTAATTTCATAGTTAAATAAGTCAAACTAATATACTTATACATTTTTAGGAACATGGGTTGATGTAGAAGAATGGAGTGCCGCACTATTTGCAATGCCTAAAGCATGTCCCATTATGTTATCAACAACAGTATCACTTAAACTTGGGTTTTGCTGCTTCAAAACACATTTTAGAAGTTCCTCATATGCTTCCATCATTTTCTTTGTAAATGATTCATATTCTTCCATCCTTTCCTTCATGTTACTAATTTCACCTTCATACTGTTTTTTAATGTTAGCAATCTCTTCATTTTTTTTTAACATTGTTGGTGTAGCTATTCTTCCATAACAATGAACTCGACCGAGCTTTTCTTTACCGAATAATGATTGAAAGGCTTGGTCATGAGGCTCTCTAGAATATTGAATTGAATCTTGAAGTTTAGTCTGATAGGAAAAAAAATCAATGTTAAAAGTTAAAAATTTAGACATTAAAAGTATATAATGAAAAGAAAAATATACAATGGCATTATCTGTTTCTTCATCAATTTTTTCTTTTCTTCGCTGACGAGTTATGACAAACATTTCAAATTCATTCTCATCATTTTTTTCTTCTTATTCTTCTTTCCAAATTCATTCTCAAAATCTTTTAAGTTTTCCACGATTTCTATAGCTTCTAACTTAGGTGGTGCAGACCTATGTTCTTTCTTTCCATTAAACGACCTTTTATTAGCCATCCAAGTACGACTAACCGATAAAAAAAATACGATGTTCCATGTAACACATTTTGTGATTGTGTCTCAAGTAGGTTGAATTAGTGTTATAATTGTGACACGCACATGCCAACTTTCCTTTGGTGCTCCAACCTAAGAACATAGCATACCCAGGGTAGTCACTAATAGTCCATAGCAGAGATGTCCACAATTGAAATGTTTGATCTTTTGAGGCATCATATGTTTCTACTCCAAATTTCCACAATTCCTTTAGCTCCTTGATCAATGACTGAAGGTACACATCGATATCATTTCCTGGTGATTGTGGTCTAGGAATCAACAACGACAACATTGTATACTCATATTTCATGTACATCCAAGGTGGATAATTGTATACCACCCTCATGACAGGCCATGTACTGTGTGATATGCTCATAGTTCTAAACGGATTGAAACCATCACTTGATAAGCCAAGCCTTACATTACGATGCTCAAAAGCAAAATCAGGATGAAGCATATCAAAGTCCTTCCATGCTTTGCCATCAGCAGGATGCCTTAATTTACCATCCTTTGATCGAAATTCTTCATGCCATCTCATCGACTCAACTGTTTTCGAACACATAAATAGTCTCTGAAGTCTTGGAATCAGTGGAAAGTGCCTCAAAACTTTTGCAGGAACTTTGTGATCATACTTTGGATACTTAAACTCTGAATCTACTTGAGAAAATTCCTCCCATCGTGAAGCTTTACAAGTGTTGCAGGTATCGTCATTTTCATGCTATTTCCAATACAACATACAATCATTTGGACATGCATGAATTTTTTTATAATCAAGGCCCTAATCCTTGATTATGGCTTTTGTTTTGTTAAAAGATTCGGGAATGTTCATATTAGGCATGACTTCTTTCAATAACTCCAAAAGACCATTGAATGATACATTGCTCCACCCATGAAGACACTTTAACAAGTAAAGTCGAATTATAAATGATAAAGTAGTGAAGTTTTCACATCCCGGATACAACTCTTGCTTCGCCTCATTAATTAAATTATAAAACTTCTTAGCATCCTCATTGGGTCCCTTGTTGCCACCCTCTACTTTTTCAACGTGCCTAAATGTGTCATAAAGTAAGCCATTGATGTCATCACGTGAGTTCTCTTGATCTTCCATATGAGCATCAATTTCCTTAGGCAATGATATTTTCTCTATGTGGTTTACCTAAACATCGTAGCCTTGTACAAAACCAAATCCTATTAGGTGATCACGAACCACTTTTCTTCTTCTCCAACAACGATTTCTACACTTAGCACAAGGACATAAAATCGTGTGGCCTTGAGGTTCTCCTTTGGTGAAGGCAAAATCTAAAAATGATTCTACACCTTTCCGATACTCTGAATTAAGTCTATGAAGAGTAGTCCACTGTTTGTCCATCACTCTAAATAACAAAAATAATACCATATAGATTGAAGTTTAATTATTTCAATCTAAAAGGAAAAAACAAACAACATATATTTAATTCTTTCAGCTGCAACTTTAGTACTTTAGAAACAAATCATCATACTTCAAAATAATGCACATAGCATCAAAACACTAAAATAAAGCCAAAATAAAGCATTCTAAAGTTGAAGGTCGGTGCAATATTTGGTGCAGTATTCAGAATACGTAGGGTGTGCAAACTAGACTAGCAATATATCAAACATTCAAATTTTAGATCCGTATTTGAAGCATCAAGCATATGAGGTCAGTGCAGTATTCGGTGTATGTGTGTTAGCATCAAATTTTTAATATCAACTTTTCTTAAAGTTATGTTTAGACACCTTTGGACAATTAAAACAACCAACTAGAAACTCAGACTTGTTTTCTTTCAGCTACAGATTTTAAAAACAATATGTGAACATCTGAATCACTTTCATTATTTATTGTGGAAAGCTTATTAAAATAAACTTAAAATAACTTGTGAACATCTGAATGCTCCTATTTATCCAAACATCTTAATGCTCTTATTTATATCAGTCCAACAAGACAACAACAAAAACTAAATGAAAACCGATAACAACTCCACCCAATCAATCCAACAAGGCAAAAAAACATTTTATAATCTAAACATAAAATGACAATTGTATACGAAAAAACTAAAAAATAGCAAAATAATTTAAAGTAAAGGGTTAATCATATTAGGGACAAAATAGAGCGCAAAATAGATTGGCAGGATTAGAGATAAAATCCTCTGGAAAAACAGAGGGCAGCCGCGGGCCTCACATCCGTCGGAGGCGTTCCCACGGCCAGCAACATCGCAGTAAGTATGTCCACCGCATCGAGATTCCGGGATCGATAATAGGTGAGCTTACAAGTTATGCTAACTAGGATTAGAGATAAAATCTTAAATACAAACCCAAAATTTAACTAAGCATATCAGACTTAATACAACAAATATAATATAGGTTTATACAACAAACATAATACATGTTTAATTTGGCTTGTAAAGAAAAAGAAGACATTGTTTTTATTATCAATAAAAAGGTTTATAAAGCAAACATAATACAATAAAAATAAGTTGGATACGGTATATAACCACAACAAACACAAATCACAACTAATTAGTGTGTAAAAAGAAAACCTAAAATCACACTACACATAATACATTGTAGGACATGAAATTGAAATACATCAAAACACAAATTGAAGCATAAAAAAGAAGATGAATGAAGCATATTCTTACATGTGCATAACCTCCTAGTGAGGGTTAAACACCACAAGTGTCAATGCATCCAACTGTAAAGAGACGACGACGAGAGGATGTAAAGAGACGACAACAAGAGGCATTTGTAAATAGACGAACACGAGAGGCGTCGTGCAAGCACCGACGGTAGGCGTCGTTCAAAAGCGAAAGGCACGATTTTGGTGTGGGGAAATGTCGTTCAAGCAGCGTCAAGCAAGAAGGAAGAAGGGTTTTGGTTCAGGCGAGAGATAGGTTGTGGTTCATAGGTACATGCAGGTACATGGTTAAGGGATTTTGGGGGAACTCAAGTAATTTGGGGAAATATTATTTGGGAAAGTATATTGTAACAAATAAGAGTTATGTTTCTTCAATAAAGAGAACAAATAAAACAAATTAATTAATTAATTTTACATTTTCTGTTAATTCAAAACAATATTGAAGCTGATTAGAAACCTATTAAAAAATAAACACCCAAACCTGTTTATTATTATTTGGGCTAAAGGTCACAGTTTTTATATCTTTAGACCACACTTAAAATTTGTAGTTGTTAAATTTTATTAGCCAACGGTTTTTCACCGTGGTAAAGCAGCAACACTTTTAAAATTGTGGCTTAATCGGTGACAATAACAAAATATACAACGGTTTTTCATTAAAAGTCAAGAAATTGTACTCTATATGTAAATTATAGGCAACGCCTGAAAAGCCGTTACCTATTTCCGTTTATAGCCACATTTTTATAGTCGTGGCTAAGTGAAGCGTGACCTAAAATAAATAATGTTGTAGTGCTACCTCTATATGAAATTAACATGTGAAGATATGCCTCAAATCATCAACTATTAGAGTTAGTTATTCTTAATATTTGTTATAACTGAATTTAGCTAATTTGGTTATGATAAGTAGTTATAGTTAGTTAAACTAACTTATTTAGAATACTATAAAAAATTGTGATTGTATTTGTTGCTATAATGTGGTAAGAGTAAAAAGATGTCTATGCAATTATCAAGATTCATAGAAAATCAGAAGATAAAGATATTAAGGGAGAGAGAAGATAAAAAGATTAAAAGGGGGAAATTGTATTGTTGTACTCTCATAGTGAATTGTTTTGCTTCCTTACTCGTGACGTAGATCTCAAGTAATTGAGACCGAACACATATATCCTGATGTTATTCTTGTTTTTGTCTTTCTTTAATTTCATTTTATATTGATCTTTAAAAATGCAGTTCTGCAGGTCAAGAACGTTATTTGTTTTATGTAGAAATCAAGAATGTTCTCATTTTCTTTTCAATTCTGTTTTTTGCTTTTGTTGGTTATTTATTATTAGAGATCATGTTATTGTTTCAACACAAGTGTCAATGCATCCAACTTCTTTCGATATAATGAAACTAGACCATGTGTTTGTTTTTAGTTCTAGTGATTCATTTGAGCTGACAATTTGATGGATTCTTTATTTATCATCCACGTGATGAACAAAAAAATAATTTAACACAACTCATATTATTTTACGTTAAATTAAAAATGTATATTTGTAAAAGTGACATATATCCTTTCAACTACTTTGTGTGATAAATGATGGCATCTCCAAGATAGTTATACAATCCATTTTTTGTTTTGATTTTATGTATAGTAATTGAACTTCTTTTATATTACTTAATGAAAAAAACGTAAAATATAATGACAATACTAGATTAATATATTGTATGTAACAGTTTCTCTAAAACTTCGAGACAACCATCTTCACCGGTCATAATCACATAAAAATGAAACCCTAAAAATATTCCATTAATAATATCTCACAATGCACACTATTATTACATAACACTAGTGTTTGGTGAGTTTAGAGAAAATTCTTTAGAAGCGAACCTCATCGAGTGGAAGACGACTTGTAAAAAGCAGCGCAATGTGGTTAGGTAGTGTTCTCCCTCAAAGAATACCTAAAACTCAACATGGACGCTCACATTACGGATTATAGCCATTGGGGGTTAGGAATAATTTTGAGAGGCGAAGACAACAAATTCATTGATACTGCGACCAACGTAGTTGATGGTCCTAACGACGAGACCACGACGGATACAAATGGGTTGTTTGAGGTAACAAAGATGGCTAATGAGTTTAATAGCAAAACAATTCTTTTCGAATCGGACTTTGAGAATGTGGTTTAAGCTATCAACAGAAACAAATTTCTTAGATGCTATTGGGGACAAATTGCAAAGGGGTGGCAATAGAATTGCTAATGAGTTGGTTCATTGGGCCGTGGTTGAGCCTAATGGGTTTTAGATTCACACCCCCTATTATTGAAATTCAACTTTATAAAGATTTGGGCTTGTTGTGATGGTGAATTCCGTTGATTTTTCATAAAATAAAAAATAATAAAAAGAGTGTGGACTCATGTGATGTAGAGATTAATAAAAAATAAATTTTTAGTCTAGTTTAATATTTGAGATAAAAAAAAAATTATTTTAGAATGTTTAATCCTACATTAATTCACGAACTCAAAAAAAAATTCTTCATTAGTTGATATTAAAATTTTGAGTTGGATAGTGATACTAACATTTTGGTGCACATGTGTGACCTTTTTTTAAGTTAGGTTTAAATCCAATATAGGCTCTTTAATTTTTTTTTTAATTAGGTCATTTAAGTTTTATTCTGTTAACATAGTTGTATGTTATAGTTTGTTTGCATGGTTGCTTTTTTATTTTATTTTTATGTTTTTATTATAAAAACACACATGTCCATTGAGTTCACTACGAGTCTGCTATGTTCTTCAATCTTCACCTCCTTCGTTATTTTCTTTTTTTTTAAACTCAGAAAATTCAGTTTCTTCTTCATTCTCTTCTTTATTATCTTCTTCATCTTATAATCTTCATTTAACATAATATGTTCCTCTCTATGGTTAATGTTCATTCACAAAATCAAACTAAAAACAAGAATAAATTGAAAACTCATCTAAAACAAAGAACAAATTAAACCAAACATCCACACTCGATCTCACTCTTTTGAAAATTCAAATTTAAGACAAACCAAATTAAACCAAAAGTTGAGACACATAAAAATGTATCATAGATATTGAACTCTAAAAAAAAGAAAAACTTTCGTTTTTCTTATTCCTCATTTGATTTTTAGTAAAAGAAAAAATGAGTTTTTGTTTTGTTAATTAATATATTGTAATGATGTTTTTATTTAGTTCGATATCTGAAAATTTTCGTAGTGGAACAGAACCATCAAAGAGAATGTACAAAATTTTATATTTTTGAGTTCCAACTTGTTTGGATAGATGAAAGTGGTGAAGAAAAAATAATAATCATTTTTTTTTTAATTTTTGCTGGGTTTCAATTTATTTGACAGAAATTGTTTGAAAAGAAAATATTGTAATCGGAATAAACTTATAGGACCTAACTATCAAAATAATTAAATGGCCTATACGTGATTTTGACATAAGTTAAAAGCCACAATTGTCAAATGAGAATCAATACAAACCAAATTGGGGCACAATGGAAAAACATCCAAGAGCCCAAGAACAAAAAGCACACGAAAATAGTAATATTAGATGAATGTAAATCTCATATCCTATAGATTAGTGGGACTATGATATTGTAATAGTGATATTAAAGAAGCTTGGTAAGTTATATGATTTAATGTATATGAACAACTGCAAGTATATTATATTGATATGTAAATATTTGTATTTAAATTTAGAATTTTTTATTTTTTTATATTTAAAGTGTATGAATCTAACCAATAAATTATTTGACCAAAAATTTAATAATGTTGAGTAGAATTTTGAAATAAGATATTTTTTATGAGCAAAGATAAAAATAAAGGCTTAGGTTTGGTTGAAGGCTTTTATCAAAATGTTGCATCAAGCTTTTAGGGAAATCTTACCTCTATCCCACAATCATATCTCTATCTTTAGAAATATTTCAAAAATCTAAATTTGTTTTTGACTTTTCTAAAAAAAAAATCAAAAATTTCTTGCCTCTTTTAAATGTGTTTTGAAAAATTCAAACTTAATTTTTTAAAACATAAATATATTTTAGAAAATACAATTTAAATTTTTTAAAATATAAATGTATTTTGAAAGAAAAATAAATTTAATTTTTTCAAAACACAAATTTATTTTAAAAAACTCAAATTTTGAATTTCTGATACAAACTTAAATTTGTGTGTCCTGATATTTTTTTTACTCTGTGTTTTGGAGAACTTAAATTATAATTTTTTAGTTGTGTTCTTTTTTAATAAAAAAATGATAAAATTAGGTGTTTTGAATAGAATGTGAGATCTGAATATAATTAAAGAGGTATACTTTTTGTTATGTGGTTTATTTGTGTGGGAGAGGCTTGAGTATTGGGCTTTCTGTGGCTGTGTTATTTAGTCTGTAAGGATTTATTTTGTCATGAATTTTTTTTTTACCTTTTATATTTTCAAAAGTCTTTCATTAATATATTTAGATTAACTATTTTGAAAGGTATTGGAGGTGAAAATAAATTATTTTATTTTATTTTTAATTTTTCTTAATCTTTTATTTGCAAACTTTGTTGTCTCTTAAGTTAATTATTACATGTTTAAGTTTAAGATAAAATCTAAAGTGGACTATCTAATTATAGATTATGTTTAAAATCATTCAAAATTTTAATGATTATTGATGAAAATTCTTGAAATTTAGAATATAAGTTAACAATTTTTCCATCTTTATCTATGAAATGGTGATTTGATTGATGTCGGTTCGACGAGTTGAGTTTTAAGTGACAATTCATTTTTTCTTTATTTTTATTAAATTGAACTTTGATATAATCATTCCCTCATTCATAAAGACCAAGAGAATTATTTCAAATAATGTCATCTAGTTTTGACTGATTTTTAAACATTAATTCTAGGTAGAATTCACTTTTGGTTTAATTATTATTTTTTTAAGAAAATTTGTTTGTCATGGATCAAAAATAAAAGAAAATTGTTCATTGTTGACAAATATCAACATTAATTAATCATCTTTTTCATCATATCTCTAATTTGTCAACTATTTTACACTTATATTAATAATCAGATATCCGATAGATGAGAATTCTAATAAAAATACGAGTATATTTAAATGTATTTTTTTGTTGTCTAAAGTATTCGGGAGCTAGAGACTAATTCTTTAAAATATAGAGATTTATTATATGTGTAATATCTCTCAACACATATTTTTCATATGCACCAATTAAATATCAAAACTTATGATTACATATTTAAAGTGTCATAAATATATTTATAATTTGCTTATTAATTAAATTGATTAATCCTTATTTTAGACCTTGTGATATAAGTAAATTACAATTTTAGTCTTTGTAAATAAAAAAAATTTAAATTTCACCCATAATATTTTATTCTCTAATTAACTCTACTCATGTGAATTTGTAGACCTATTACGATAAAGTGAATAATTTTTTTCAAAGCAATTAGCATAAAATTTTAATTTTTGATTTTTTTTTTAAATTTCAATGTGTATTTTGATTAATATTAAGCCTAATATCTAAAAAACTTAAATCAAACATATTTAATAAAAAAAAATACCAAACTAAAAAATTTGTTCATTGTATATGTTTTTCTCACCCGTTAATGCACTTTCAACTGCGAAACTATTAAAAATTAGCAAATGAGAAACTTACTTTCATTGTTGCTATTCGAAAGTTAATAATTTCTTTTAAATTTAAATCAGTTTAATAAGTTTCTGTTTATTAATTTTTAGTCAAAAAAAATTATGTTTATTAATTTTAAATGTCACATGAAATAAAAATAATTATAAAATAATTCAGCCTATATTAATTTAGTCAGATTCAGCTCTTATTACAGAGACCAAAATCCAGATTTAACTCTTAAATTTGTCTATATCAAAATTACAGATAATTGTAGAAAAAAAGTTATTTATTTCAACAGAAAATAATAAAGAAAAAAAAATGAATAATTTAATATTTTTTTTTTTTTTT
>JBBPBO010000002.1:30645962-30971815 GCA_037974295.1 Cicer cuneatum | reverse complement strand
TTTTTTTTATCTTTTTCGCTGGTTTTATTGAACCGACCTCAAAAAACTCTCGAGACACAAATATAAATAAGAAACGAAAAAAAAAGAAAGAAAACTCAAACACAAAATCAAAAACAAAATCAAATCTCAAAAAATTCAGACACAGTTTCAAACGAAGCATTTTTCAAAAGTGCTGTTTCTGAATTCTCTCTCAGGTATGTCACTCTTTCTCCTTATTTCTTTCACCGTTTGTTATTATTATCAATTAAATGAAAATGAAACATGAAAATTAATGAATCAATGAACCTCGTTAAAGTTGTAGTTCTTAGGTTTTTTACTTTATTCATTTCATAGTTATAATCAAACTATGATATGTGTAATCTGGAATCTGGAATTGGAATTGATCATTTTTGTGTTTTTTGATTTTGGGTTTAATTTTGGATGTATTTTAGTTAGGGAAGAATTTAGGGGTAGTTGAATTTTGTGGTTTTTTTAATTGTTTTTCGTGTGTATGTTTGAGACTTTGAATTGAATATTGTGGTTTTGTTGTTGTTGTTGTTGTTGTGTGTTTGAGATTGAGATTTTGAATATTTAATTCAGTTAATAGTTATTAAGTTTGGATTTTGGATGCAGAAGTAACATTGGAAAGGAATGAGCTTGCAACAACGAAGAGAAAGGAGGGAAGGGTCGAGGTTCCCGTCACAACGCGCTCCTCGTCAGGAATGGGTTCCGAAAGGAGCTGGAGCATCCACTGCCGCCTCCACCACAGCCACCACCACCACTGTTGTCCAGCCATCTGGTTCGAACTCTCATCAGAAGAATGCTAAGGCTAATGCCGATGCGGGTTGCTCTTCCAATCAAGGGGTTGTTATTGCTCCACCGATGGCTCGGCATAGAAGTAATCACGTTGCTCATAGGGTGGAAAAGGAAAGGGATAAAGGGAGGAGTGGAAATATGGTAGGGAGGGGATCGAGGGACTCTAGTTTGCCTCAATTGGTGCAGGAGATTCAGGAGAAACTCATGAAAGGTGCTGTGGAGTGCATGATTTGCTATGATATGGTTCGGAGGTCAGCGCCCGTTTGGTCTTGCTCCAGCTGTTACTCTATCTTTCACCTGAATTGTATCAAGAAGTGGGCTCGTGCGCCCACCTCGGTTGATTTATCGGCAGAGAAGAATCTAGGGTTTAATTGGCGGTGTCCTGGTTGTCAGTTCGTGCAACATACATCTTCAAAGGATATTAAGTATGTTTGCTTTTGTGGGAAGAGGGTAGATCCTCCATCTGATTTGTATCTGACACCGCATTCGTGTGGTGAACCGTGCGGGAAGCCTCTTGAGAGGGAGGTGTTGGTTACCGGAGGGAGAAAGGACGAGCTTTGCCCTCATGCTTGTGTCTTGCAATGCCATCCGGGTCCATGTCCTCCTTGTAAAGCATTTGCTCCTCCTCGTTTGTGCCCTTGTGGGAAGAAAAAGATCGCCACCCGTTGCTCCGATCGACAGTCTGATCTTACCTGTGGTCAGCAGTGTGATAGGCTTCTTGATTGTGGACGTCATCGCTGTGAACAAGCTTGCCATGTGGGTCCTTGCGATCCTTGTCAGGTGCTAATCAATGCCTCTTGCTTTTGCAGTAAAATGACACAGGTTATATTTTGTGGGGAGATGGCTGTGAAAGGCGAATTAAAAGAAGAAAGTGGGCTTTTTTCTTGCGGTTCCAAGTGTGGGAAGGAACTCGGTTGTGGTAATCATATCTGCAGTGAGGTTTGTCATCCAGGCAGCTGCGGCGAATGTGAATTTTTACCAAGTCGGCTTAAGACATGCTGTTGTGGAAAAACAAGGTTGGAGGAGGAACGACAAAGTTGTATGGATCCAATACCTACTTGTTCACAAGTATGTGGCAAGCTCCTTCATTGCGGAATACATGCGTGTAACGACCCATGCCATGTTGGGGAATGTCCACCATGTAAGGTCCTAATTTCACAGAAATGCCGTTGCAGCTCGACTTCCCGAACTGTGGAATGCTATAAAACATTAACGGAGAATCAGAAGTTTACTTGTGAAAAGCCATGTGGGCAAAAGAAGAATTGTGGAAGGCATCGATGTAGCGAAAAGTGTTGTCCGTTGTCTGGTCCAAATAATGACGTGACTGTTGATTGGGATCCTCACTTTTGTTCCATGCTATGTGGAAAGAAGCTAAGATGTGGCCAGCATGTGTGTGAAACGTTGTGTCACAGTGGTCATTGTCCACCTTGTCTTGAAACAATCTTCACTGATTTGACATGTGCTTGTGGTAGAACTTCGATTCCTCCTCCGCTACCTTGTGGTACAATGCCTCCCTCATGTCAGCTTCCATGTTCAGTTCCTCAGCCATGTGGTCATTCAGGCTCTCATAGTTGTCATTTTGGAGATTGCCCTCCTTGTTCAGTGCCTGTGTCGAAAGAATGTATCGGCGGGCATGTCGTTCTTAGGAACATACCTTGTGGCTCGAAGTATATTCGATGCAATAATCCTTGTGGAAGGACCAGACAATGTGGTTTACATGCATGCGGTAGAACATGTCACGCCCCACCGTGTGATATTGTGCCTGGTTTTGTGAAAGATTTCCGAGCGACATGTGGGCAGACATGCGGTGCTCCAAGGCAAAGCTGCCGGCATATGTGTATGGCTCAATGTCACCCTTCGTGTTCTTGCCCAGATGTAAGATGTGAATTCCCTGTTACAATTACATGTTCTTGTGGCCGCATATCGGCAAATGTTCCTTGTGATGCTGGTGGTAGCAATAGTAATTATAATGCTGATGCTATATATGAAGCTTCCATTATTCAAAAGTTGCCAGTGCCGCTTCAACCGGGTGATGCAAATGGCCAAAAAGTTCCACTTGGACAAAGAAAGCTGATGTGTGATGATGAATGTGCTAAGTTTGAGCGTAAAAGGGTTCTTGCCGATGCTTTCGACATCACTCCAAGTCTTGATGCTCTTCATTTTGGCGAGAATTCTTCCTTTGAATTGCTTTCTGATACGTTTAGACGTGATCCAAAGTGGGTTTTGGCCGTCGAGGAGAGATGCAAAATATTAGTCCTTGGGAAGAACAAAGGAGCTACACATGGTTTAAAAGTCCATGTCTTTTGTCCTATGATAAAGGATAAAAGAGATGCAGTGAGATTGATTGCTGAAAGATGGAAGCTTTCAGTGGTTTCTGCTGGTTGGGAGCCAAAGAGATTCGTCGTAATCTCTGCCACCCAAAAATCTAAGGCACCAGCTCGTGTGCTCGGTGTTAAGGGTACCACAACTTTAAATGCACCCCTTCCTACTGCATTCGATCCGTTGGTCGATATGGACCCTCGACTTGTCGTCTCGTTTCCAGACTTGCCAAGGGATGCTGATATTAGCGCCTTGGTGTTGAGATTTGGTGGCGAATGCGAGCTTGTTTGGTTGAACGACAAGAATGCTTTGGCTGTTTTTCACGATCCAGCAAGAGCTGCAACTGCAATGAGGAGGTTGGATCACGGGACGGTTTATCAGGGTGCTGTTTCATTTGTCCAGAATGTTGGCACATTGGCGTCGTCTTCGGTTACCAATGCCTGGGGAGGAGGAGCCGGAACAACAAAAGACGGCGGAGGTCTGTCAACACTGAAAAACAATCCTTGGAAAAAGGCAGTAGTTCTCGACCCAGGTTGGAAAGAAGATTGTTGGGGCGATGAACAATGGGCTACTACAGGTGGTTCTGCAAATATCCAACCATCTGTTTTGAAGAAAGAAGCGCCGATACCTGCTTCATTGATCCTTGGAATATTTTAGACCAAGAATCAAGTTCAACTTCATCTACAACTGTCATCAAAAGTGAAGCTTCTGGGAAAGATGTTAAAAGCAACGCGGTCTCGACTAGCGCCGAGCCTTGTGCAGGTGGCTCAAATGGAGGAAACATGGATGCAACAGAAGAAGCTTCTGAAGTAGTTGAAGATTGGGAGAAGGCTTTTGAATGAAGAAAAGTAATGAACAAAAAAACAAAAACAAAAACTTTTTATTGTTAGAAATTTTATTTTTTACTGTTGAAAAGTAGACATGAGGTTTAAGGTACTTTCTTGCCATGTTTTGTCACTTTTGGCAAGTTGAGGTTATTTTCCTCCATTTTAGGTTAAATGGTTTAAATTTCAAACTCATTGAGGTTTAAGGTACTTTCTTGCCATGTTTTGTCACTTTTGGCAAGTTGAGGTTATTTTCCTCCATTTTAGATTAAATGGTTTAAATTTCAAACTCATTGGATCCTTTTTACCCCCAGATTGAACAATGGGGTATCAGGCTATAGAGAAAAAATGCATGCATTTTGTTAAAACTCTATTATATTGTCAAAGTGCATTGACTTAATGGAAATCTAGTTTTGGTTTTCACATGAAGCCTTTAAGGTTCTAATGTTGTTTGGCAGGTTTTTTTTGTTAGTCATGTTATTAGCTTAAAGAATCCACTGCTTTTTTTGAAAATTAATCTTTGTTCGAGAATTTGATTGAACATTTTTAGTTGTTTTTCTCTCAAGTCTCAACTACATTTTTCCTTCACAAAACTCGATTTAGAGACCTTATTTAAGTGATTTAGTCAAATTTCACTAACGTCGGGTTGGTAATTGCTTGGCTGATTTTATAGACTTCTTTGTAGTATTGACACTTCTGATCGAATACATATCTCAGTGTTTGACACGTGTTAGTGTCTAACATCGACACTTTAATTACATTTAATTAATTAATTTTTTTAAAATTATTATCGGTGTCAACATGTTAGTGATAACTGTGTGAGCACAAAGGTTTCATAAATAGGCTTGAGCCTTGAGGTGTTCTTAAAATAACGTCATATTCTAATTTATTTATTTATTTATTTTTTCTGAAAATAATTTATTTAATTTTTTTTAAACAATTTGCAGATGGAATATTTTGCAGAATGCAGTCGTGATTCAAACCTGTTCATCTTCAAATTTTTATTAAAGTAATGTATACTGTAAGTATAACACAAATTTGATTAATGGTCCTATATTATAGGATTCTTCATTTTTATTTTTATCTTTCAAAATTATAAGTGCTCGTTTTTTAGCTACAACCAATTTATGTAATGCATTGCTAATTTGTTTTTCTATATCAATTTATCAGTCAAACCAAGTTAGATGCAAAATGATTCGGTAACATAAAGTAATCATAAGAGTTATATCACAAACATGTGCTGAAGACCAGGAACTTGAGTACTAAGATTGTTTGCAGGAATATATGTTCGTTACGAGAAATTTGGATCTGATGTAGTGACTAATTCAATATATTCACGTAGTTAAAGACTATGTGATCTTTGATCTCGATTAGACGGTTTAAATTTCAAGTAATTTTTTGGTTTTTAAAAAGAAATAAAAATTACTGATTTGAAGATTTAAACCGTCCGATCTTGGTCAGACGAGCACGCAGCTACTGCATACAGGAACCTAGGTCTAATTAGAACACGCATATTGATTCATGTGCAAATTTGATATTGGCTTTTTTATTTAATAAGTCATGTAATGATAATAAATTTCATTCTGTTTAATGTGATATTAATCAATTCATTATATTTTTTGACACATTAATCAATTCATTTTGGATCTTATGACTAAAATAATAATAATAAGTTTCATTATGTTTAATGCGATCAACATGTTTTTACATTACAAAATCTCATCATTCACCAATTATTTCAATAAACGAGATTTTTTCTGAGATGAGAGTAGGGACGGATAATTATTAGTAAATGAAATTCTTATAAAAAATAATATAATTTTTTTGTTCTTCTTCACAAACTTGAGGTACCGAGGAATAACAAGAGTAGAAAAATAAAAAAAAACAAAACATTTTTTAGGTACATATTTAACCATAAGACTCAATAACTTATAAATTTTGAATTTTAAATTGAGAGTTTAAGGTGAAAAAATATTGAATCACTCAAATTTTTAATATTTTTTACTCTATACAATCTTTTATACTAAAAAAAATTTGATACCCCTAAAAATTTAGGACTTTACGTGGTAGCACTTCTTAAATATGTTCAGGACCGCCATTGACTGTGATGTTGGGTTTGAACTGAATTTTTTAATAATATTATTTGCAATTTATAAAAAAAAAACAGCAAATATATATAGATCTAAGCATAAGTATACAAGAATACAAGTCGAGATAAACAAAAAAAAATGTAGATATCATCTCCATAAAAATGGAAGAAAAATAAGAGGATGAAGAACTATATAGTGTCTCAAGTTTAAGGTCTCAGAATGATTTAATTATCTTATATAGATGTTTATCAAAAAAATAAATATCTTATAGATAGAATTTTGAAATGTGATGATGACTTGATCTTTTTACAAGTATATATGATGATATAATTGGAAACTTTATTTAATGCGTATATTTGTATTAATATTTACTCCTAATTTTTTCTTTAGATTTTATTTTGCAAACATATTTCTGATTAAAAATGAGTTTTTTTTTCTTACGTGATTTATATTCAAATATTGTTTTTCTTCAAAGCTCGAAGAATTAATTACATTAACACATATAAATTAAGGTAGTTATATGAAAATTCCTAAGACCTTCTATGATTTTTTTTCTTCCTTTAACCTTTGTTTCTTGCTACATGTGAATCTAAAGTAGCAAAAAAAGTTATTAAAGTCCCCACAATCATTTTTTTATAAACATCACAATTTATTAAAGAGAGTATAAAATCTTAATCCAGTATTATAACAGAAAAAAAATATACTATTCACCTTTTATGAAAATGTTACAATGATTCAGTGAAATTATGTGTTCGAAAGTCGACAAAAAAAAAAATTACAAATGAATACAAAAAATTCTTTTTGTGAAAATTAAATAAAACCACAAAACAAAACACCTACATAATTAATTTGGATGACAAAATGGGAAAGAGATACTTTTATCTCTCTAAACAGAAAATTGGTAAAGCAAGATACTTTTAAGTTGAAAAACAATATTGATAAAATTATAAACCTATTATAATCAAAGACTATTCCATATCTTAACCAAATCTATATTGTAATTTTGATACATTTAACATATTATTATTTTTTAAACCAATGTACTTTTATTTTTGGTACAAATAAGTGTACTCTTTGTTTTTAATTTTATTTGGTACAGTGTACTTTTTATTTTAAAGTAAACAATAATTGAAGAAAAAGTACACTTATTGAATACCAAACAATTGTGCATCAACTAGCTTTGCACAACCAAATGTCACAAAATCCGCCAAGTGTTTTTAAACTTTGCTTCCTTTCTAACTATACAACATTGTGAAAGTAATGTAATTATCATTGATCAATAGTAGAAGATGGTGTTTTTTCTGTTCCTTTTCCAAGCTTTTGGAGTTTATATATCTTTTTGGTATTTTATCTTTTTTTTGTCTTTTATTTTATAAACAGTGTATTTTAAATTTTTTAATCATAACTCTTTTAAATAATTATATAATTATTGTATAAACTATGGAGATCAAATTTTGAATTAGTTGTAAAGTTAATTGTGCAATTTTAATAAAGATGAGTAAAAATACAGTAAATTTTGATAAATGTATTTCGTTTAAAAGAGTTAACATATGTTTCAAAATATGTAAGAAGATTTATTTTTTTCAAGTGCAAGCATATTATTGAGTTTAATGGATTTTTGTTTTAAACAAACATATTGTATTGGATACATGTTGACCATTGTTAAAAGAAATTTCAATGATTGGATTTTATTATAATTTTTGTTGTAATTGTGACAAATATTAAAATATACAACTTATAAAAGATAAATGACCAAAAAATAAATCAAAATAAAGACCAACATAAATATTAAATGAAAGATAAAAAAGACTAAAATTATATTTAATTCTATTTTTTTTCATTTTTTATCTCCATATAATTTTATCTCATTTCATTACACTATTGTATGGACTTGCGCACCCTTTATACTCTTTTTGTTATTAATATATATTTTGTCATTAAAAAAAAAAGAAGTAGTATAAGATCGTAGAACTATGTCAAACATATATATAAAAAAATATGTATGCCTTAAATGATTGTAATGAGTAGCTGAAAAAATATCAACTTTGAAATGTAACATGTTTAAATCTTTAAAAAATGTAAATAAGTAATAATAAGAATAGTATTCTCTATACTAGAATTTCTTATGTATATGTCTATGTCATTAAGTATTAACTCAATTGACAAACATCGGTATTGTTAATTTAAGATCTTGTAGTTTGGTGAATTAATTATAGTGGTATTTATCATTTCTTATAAGACAAAAAAAAAATCTTATATACAAGAGAAAAAAGTTTTTGATTTCAAGATATTATAGTATTCTTTATATACTTGAATAGAAAACCAAGTTTATACTATAATATTCTTTATAGTATTCTAATGGAAACTATACAAAACCCAAATCCAAATTTTGTTTGACAAATGACCTGAAGAATGATGTGTGCAAATGGGTGAAGGGTTGAAGATGATGGTTATTCTTCCAATTTAGGTAGATGTGTGTATACAAAACATAAAAGACTCTTTTGGGATGAAAAGCTACGATTGTCATATATTCATGAAATGTCTACTTCTAATAGCTTTTAATGCTCTTCCTGAACCAATACAGAAGTCAATTCTTTAGAGACTTGTGTCCAACAATGTTGCAAGAAGATCACTAATTACAAATGGAACAAAATATTCCTATGATAATATGTAAGTCGGAGCTAAGTTGGGTCGACCAATTCAATATCGTTGGATATATCCATTTGATGTAAAATTAAAAAAATTGTAAAAAAAAAAAGTGTGGAAAGATGTATTTATGAAGCATATTAAGTGTAAGAGACAACCTATTTCAGTTTCCATTATTTTGTGCCTCTTGCTCAATACTCAAGTATATATAGTTGGCCTAAATAAGAAGATTCATCGAGACCATGTGATACAAACTTTGTCTACTTTTGAAAATTTACATGACGAAATAGGTGGAAAATGCAGTGATAGGTGGCTCAAGGATAAATAATTGGCGACTGCCTAATTACACGTTCTTTTAAATTGCAACGAGGTTAAGCAATTCATTAAGTATTTAAATATATCTTCATTATGCAATTATTCAACTAACAACAACATCTAATTTTTTTTAAGAATATCTCGTATAGGATGCATGTACAAAGTTTGAAAATTATGTACAGAGATCTCGATGACAATGTTATTGATAAACAAATAGAAGCTGACTTTCTGTGATGGTTTCAAGAATATGTAAGCACTGATTTAGAATATTCAATCTTATTTTGGTTAAAACCAAGATGTACAAATTGCTTTAACCTAAGAAGTATGAATTACTCTATGTAATTAGGTGACAAAGAACCACAAACATAGGATACAAAACCTTGACTTGTACGACTCGATAAAAGGACCCTTGAGACTAGCAAAATCATGGTCAATTTATAATGTGAATGAATATCAATTCAACACAACTTCTTAGGGTGAAGGCAAAACAACATATAATAGTGGGGTATGTGTTAGTGGAGTTGGTCAAGGTGAAACCTCAAATGATTATTATGGTGCTGTTACAGAGATTCTAGAATTTGAATGGCGAAGTCAAGCCACAAGAAAACTAATTTTATTTTAATGTGATTGGTTCAAACCTTCAAGTTGTGGGATGAGGATACATAATCAGTACAAGATTGTAGAAGTACGAAAAGGGAGAAAATATGGTAAATTTGATCTTTTTATTTTCCCAAAGGTTGCAACTCATGTTTACTATTCACCTTATCTTGGGAGCCAAGAGGAGTTGATGATGAGAGACATACATTATAAGTTGTTTTTCAAGTGCAGGAGTCACAAACTAATGCAACAATTGAAGATGACCCAATTGATAACCTACAAGATGATGAAGTTTATGATGAAGAAGCTATTTTGCATGAGATGCAAGATGATGAGGATGATTCCAGCGATGATGGTGAATATGAAGATCAAGATGAATATGATTCAATTGAATAGTATTTCTTAGCTTTATATTGATGATGTGTTTGATTTAACAGTTTTAGTACTAAAAAATGAATTGGTAGATTTCATTAAAAAAAATTTGTTGTTTGTGTTTATTTGACAAACTTTGTTGTTTTGAATTTTTACTTCATATGATAGCAGTAGCACTTTTTATTAATAAGAGCTTACAAATACACATCACCAATGCTATATCTATTTCAAATTTGTTGAATCTCATCAAGTCTTATTGTATTGATTTGTTTTCTCGTCATCTTTGTCCTCAAACTTTTTGATTATATATATTCCTATATCTTGTGCAAATGTATAACCTACTTTTTTTCATTGAGGAAGTATTAAAACATTAAATATATCTCCATTATTCAGTTATTCAACTAACAAAAACATCTACTTTTTAAAAAAAAAAATTTCTCGTATAGAATGTATAACCTATTTTTTCTTCTTTTGCAGTCAATTATGAAGCCAACTAAAAATCCACAAAGAAAATAACTGCAAATGTTAATATTCCTCCCTCAGACCCAACTTCCATTACTCAACCTCATCACACTCCACCCTTATTTCAACCTTAACCCACTCAACCTCAACCACTACCCATTCCAATCTTATTTCAACCTCAACTCACTCAACCACAACCCATTCCTCAACTCATTCAACCTCAACCAAAACCCATTCCATCCCTATTTCAACCTCAATCACAACCTATTCCACCTTTATTTCAACCACAATCCAACTAATTCATCCATTCTCAACCCTAATCACAATCCTAATTGATGTTACATTTTATTATTAAGTTACACAACGTAACTTTACATATTGCTTTTTTGCATAGTTTTGATCAACACAAATTAGTAATTTCAACAATTGTTAGCATTATACGTTTTAGTCTGGAAGAGGGAAAATCATCATGGAAAAAGTTAACTAGAGAAGAACAAAATGAATTGTTCGACTTATTTATGATGATATTAATACATTCAACTTATTTTTTTATCAATTATAATTAATTCTTCTTAAATTGATGTCAAATGGTTCCATATAGGGTGTTGATTTTGTTTTAGTAAACAAATGTTTCCATTGATATTGGGTAACTCTTTATGGCTATAAAAAATACACTTAATTTTAAAAATTGGTAAATGTACGAATAAAATACAAAATCTATAAGCAAGAAACTATCATTTAAAAAATCTATGATTATTACAAACAAACTTTAATTTTTTATTTTCTTATAAACAATAATTAAAATATTTCTCCAAAGTATCTCATTATCCTACAATATATAATGAGTGCTTGATGTGTACTTAAAAGCATTACTCGACAAAATTTGATTCTTGACATGTTTATTTTATTACAGAAAAGGTTTACATAACCATCAGATTTAAACGACATGGTATGACGCAATTTTGAATAAAAGGTTCGGCTAAAATATCACAATTAATACAAGATGCACGTAAAGATTTAAAAAATAAACCAATTTGGATGGGAGACAGTACGTGGGAACAATTGAAGGCCCAATGGAATTCCTCTAAGTTAAAAAAAATGTGACAAATAAAAGAAATCGCAATTATATAGATGGTGAATTTGTTCACACTAGCAGATCAATTCCTCGTTGGGTGCATCAGAAAAGAATGATATTATTACTTTTCAATTTTATATTTTAAAATTAATGACATTAAGACATATAGACGAAAGGGGAAGATCCAACATTTAATTACTTTTATTTTCGTACTCATCGAAAAAACGATAAAAATTGGGTCGGTGTTCATGCAAAATCTACTTACTTAAACTTGAGAAATTTGAAGGTTGAGTTATTTTCTGAAGCTTCAACTTTTATTCTGGGAGAGGATGAAGCCAACAATCAACCAACTATGTCATTTGATATTGATATATAGGTGGATGTAGTTGGGAGGAAGAAAGGGAGAATATTTGGCATTGGATCCATCTCCAAAACCGTGATTCCAAGTCAACCAACAATAATGCTTTCCAACAATTCAGAAGAGCTTGATGTTTGAGAAGTCAAGTTCATGCTTTGAATGAATTGTTGCAAAGATAGGAGCAAGAAAAGTTGTTGATGAAACAACAATTACAACAACAAGAAAAAAAGATAGTCAAGACTAACAAAAATTTAACCTTTCTCATTCAACATTTAGGATTTGTTGGATTTTTTCTCTCGTCTAAGTTCATCACCACAACCTAACAATGAAATTGATGAAGATAGTAGTGATAATGACATTCATAGTGATCACATTGAGTAGTATTTGTTTTGGTAATTTAATTGCATATATCATGCACTTGATTATAATTCAGCACACATTTCATCCAGATCTTTATGCAAAAATTAAATATTCATGTTGACCTTTTTGCAGAAATTTTCATGCGAATAAAATTACCTTTGGAATTACGTTAAAAACATTCTCAAGAACTGTACCTACAAAAATTTCCACAAGAACCCGCAAAAAAATGCCTACAGTACACAAATATTTGCTACAGTTTTTTTTTCCTGCAAAAAGTCACAAGTAACATGTTTTCTACGGAAAATTAGCTCAAATATAAAGGTAAAAAACTGATTTTTAATAGTGTGTTATTAAAAATTTAATTCAACATAGTGCAAGTATAGAAAGAAAACATGTAGTTGAAATTTTTAAGTATACTTTGAAATAAATTTTCAACAAACAACTTAATTACTAAAAAATAACTTAAATTTATAATAATATTAAATTTAACAAAAACACAATGATACGTGATTTTCTTAAATTTACTATAGATCTAAACATACAGTTAACCTTTTTCCATCAACTTTTTATTTTTATTTTTTTGAAATTTATATTGTCAAAGGCCAAATATTCAAATTGGTTATTTTTCAATCACTTTCTACCCCTTTTATTGGTTATTGTTGAACAGAGAACATAGGATATCTTTCCAAAGAAACCGGATAAATGTATATTAACTATTGGATCTTGATCTCTAGCAGAAGTGGCAGCTCAATAATTTTTGTATGATCAGAATAATTTAGACCAACAATGATAGATAGATATTTCAAATTTTCCAACATTCAATCAATTTACTTTATTTCTACCTCTCTCTTCTTATTATATAATTAATCTATTATATAACTATTTCTATGTTTTTCTCTCTATCTCAAGGTATTAATTAAGTGTTTGACTGTTGAAAACACATTTTATTATTTAGACACTTTATCTGAATACACACCTATAAAAGAAAAAAATAGAAAAATAATATATAATTTTAAAATAATTAATTTTAAAATAGTATATAATTTTTAACCTTTTTATTATTTTTCAATGAACTCAATAAATTCAAATAAATCTGAGTAAACTCATTTATAATTTTTAACAAAATATTTTATTTTTTTCATGTCAGTTCTCACATTCCGTTCATTTTCTTCATTGTTAGTTTTTTTATTATATATAATTAAATTGAAATTTTAAATTACTAATGTATTTATTATTTTATATAAGTATATAAGCTATATAAATATTATTTTAATGAGATAAATTTATACGAGTCAACTTCACATAAAAGAATTTTTTTACTTAAACTCAATATTTACGGAAGAATCACTACTCACTGATAATTAATTGTATTAATTGCAGTTAATAAACAGTTATCATACAACTTGACTATATATCTTTATGTAATAAGTATCAAGTAATTATTAAACCAGAGCCACATTCATATTTTTTTACATTTTTTTTTGCTGAACATTCATTTTTTACTTTAATTATGGGTGCTCAAGTTCATTAATTAACAAGTAAACTTTACTTTAAATCAATTTTCACTTAAAAAATAATGGTAAACAAAAAGAACCTGATGATTTATATGTCTTAATTAAGATGCATGTGAAATGATGAAGGACAACAAGAATGCAAAAAAGAAACCCCAACATGACTGCAAAGACCTATATATATATATATATATATATATATATATATATATATATATATATATATATATATATATATATATATATATATATATATATATATATATATATAATTAACTAATTAAATTAAATAAGTTAATTTCTGAATGCTCAAAGTTTGAATAGATTATAATATTTTATGATAATTAATAAGTGGCAGTATCAATAGCAATAGTTATTCTATTCTAAGATAGAAATTATATTTATTTTGAGATAATATTTTTATAAATGTGACAGTAATAATTATAAAATAAAGTGAGTAAAACTTTTATGCAACTACTCTACAAACTCAATTATAAATAAAAAATATATATTTCTAACTTACTAACAAGGGTGGTTAATCCATTTAATTTTTAAAAATAAATACATTTACTAACTTACCTCTAAGTATAATAATTATTTTCTTACATTATTAAAAATTTAATGTAAGGACATTTTTTTCAAATAATAATATTTACCTCTAATTATAATAATTATTTTCTTACATTATTAAAAATTTAATGTAAGGACATTTTTTTCAAATAATAATATTATAATATAGAGAAATTAATAGACATTTAAATTACAAATGCATATATATATATATATATATATATATTTTTTTTTTTTTCTTTCTTATAATTGAGGAGGTAGAGAAAATGATTTGTTAAATGGCATGTGATATAGGCTAAATATTGAATAAGACATAGAATTGAAATGGATGAGACAGAGTAACAGAGATATTTTGCCAAATCAATTATCAAAGCATCGACCATCCTGACACTGTGGCAGTCATACCACACACATGCATATATATTTGGATCATAAATATTGTTGGAGCACCCAAAATATGTAGTTAGTATTTTGCATCAAAATTATTTTAGTTAACATTTCGATTTGGAGTTCAACTTCTTTATTGGAAGCAATCAAAGATTTTTCTAATATAAATGAATGGAACTTTAATTATAGAAGACCCTTTCAAGCACTAAGATTAAAAAAAAAAAAATTAACTAGCTTAAGCTTAATACTTATTCCTTTAATAAGAGTTAAATTTGGGGTTTTTGGGTTATGTAAATGCAATTTTTGTCATTTCATAATTAGTATTCTTTTATATATATATATATATATATATATATATATATACTATTTCATTTATATATTTAAGTCTAGAAAAATTAAATAATTAATGTCCAAAATCGTAAGTAAGGTTATAGACATATATTTGTAGTTTTGTATTGGCGTAATGAAATTTAAATTTCAGTGTTGTTGATGATTGTTAGCTAATTAAGATTAAGTAAGAGCATAAATATTTGGCTGAATCATTAAGTGCATATTCTTGGATAGTTTTTTCTTTGCTTTATTTTGTGGGATTGTCCAAATATATGGATTTGGTTCAATGATAGATCTCATTATTTTTAATAAATTTTATGTAAATATTTTATATGTTTCTTATTTTTTATTATTATAAAATTTAATTTTTTACTATATTCAAGAAGTTTTTATTAGAGGAATTTTTGTTGATGTTGAGATGTATGTTTTTGGTTTGTTCTCATGGTAGGAATATATTTTAACTCTAAATTGGTTTGGTAGACGTTGATATATATTTTAACTCTTAGTATCATTTAATTTAATATTTTCGAGTTTATTAGTCCACACAAAATAATTATACATACACCAATCAAATCAAAAAGTTTATTGTCACTTCAATTAATGTTATACAGATTGAATGATTCATATTTGTATAGTGAATTTCATAATTCATGCATGCAATATACATATACATGAATGAGATAAATAAGCAAGCATATTCAATATAACAAAAAAAAAATCCTAGAACAAGGTAGAAATCATTACATTGAGTTTAGTCACATGCATATGAATGTATATATTTAGTTTAATTTAATTTTATTGAGCATTAATTTTATAATAAGGGAAGGATATTGGAGCCATGCATGAAGGTGTCCTCTAAGTTTCCACCAACATTTGAGTCCCTTTAATTAATTATACGTCGTACCAATCCACATGCATTTATGAAGAAGTGAAGTAGGGGCCTAAGAAGGGAAGAAAGAAAATAAGAAGAAGAAAGTAACTTTTGATCTATGGCATAAATGTTACAAGTTCATATGCTTGGTTCCAATATTCCAGCACATTGAAATGTATATACTAGTAGTAGTAGTACTATACTTCTTTCCACAAAATTGAAAGAAACCATATTGTATCTATTTTAATTTTTTTTTTCTCTTCATTTTAATTATCGAAAGATTTGAGTTGTGTGTCATCGCAATCTCGAGTCCGTATGCATTTGGTTATATTTAGATCATTAATCAATCAAAATCGAGCAATCTAGATTTTAATGCAAATTTTTTTAATTAAAAAAAAATCAAAATCTACATTGATCATACGATTTAAATATGGTAAACTACATACCATGTGACTGTTGTGAATCTAAATATGTCATTGAGTTATCTATAAATATTAAAATATTCAAAATATGAAACATACATTGACATCATGTATCAAACTTAGTATACATGCACATTCAATAATTCATCGTAGAAGAGGATTCAAATCAATCTAATCATTGAATTATGTTATGTTGATTATCATGTATATAAAAATTCAAACAATTTAGATATATGTTTCCATAATAGACATTATATATGTTTTTCAAATATCATATTATACGTAAAAATAAGATAGTGTAACGGAATATCATATAATTTGAAAATTCTATGAATTTTTATATAGGTTTAACGTACTTAATGAGAATTTTCAACGAATGAATTGATTTAATTAGCCTTCTAAAAAGAGTTATTGAAGGTGTAAGTATGCTAAATTTGACACATGGTGTCATCGTTGTAGAAATATTAAAGAGTAGAGTGATAAAAGAGGTTAAGGGTTTGATCCTCACTCTCAACCTATTTCTAACATTTACTAACATTAGCCATTAAATAAATGTTAAAATGGTTAGTTTATTAATTAAGTTTCTAGTTCAGCTATATAGGCTATTAGAGGTCAAATATAAGTTCATATCATCATTTATAATCATTGATAATAAAGATTATAAATAAGTGCATAATTTATTATTATTATTATTATTATTGAATCTACTTATATATCCTCTTATTTTATGAGAGACAATCTTGTTTAAGACTAATAGAGCAACAAAGATATAATTTAATCACAAAAATTTATTTCCACAATGGTTCAAATTAGGATACTTGTGCACTTGTCGATCTTAAATGCATATTTCTACTATGTATACTTGTATATTCTATAAATTATTGATACATATATACATGAATGATTTTTACCACAACATTCATATTCAACTCACAATTTTTTCTTTCAATAAATAATAGATGTGGGGTCATCTATCAACACAAATTCATTCTAGAGGAGACAATTTTGCCAATGATGCATTCATGAAAAAATTCATGAAAAAATATATTGTTCTTTTTACACGAATAACAAATGTATTGTTAGATGTTGTTATATCATTAACATTTTTTTTTAATAAATACTTACTTACTTACTTAATAATTTATGAAAATTGCCTACGTGTCTATAACTATAGGTATGGATACAAATTGTGGACAACTATAGTATTTTTAACTAAATTAATTTAAGTAACTAGTGTGATTAATATCGTATCTAATATTTTTTTAATATATTTTGAAATAACAGCTCAAATTATTCAATATACATCTAAATGACCAAATTTTGGAATTTTTTTAAAATGAAAACTTTCAAGGTGAAGTTGGATAGAAAAAGTAGCTGCAAAAAGCAATATATAACTTGGGCCCATAGTTTCATTGAAATTGGTTAATATTAGAAGGGCCCTGGCCTAAAAAAAAATTGTTTCCAATTGTGAAGTACGATTGGACCATTAACCACCACACTAATATCTAGATACTATATCTTGACCAAATACTCTTACACCAAAGAAGATATTTTTGTCAACCATACTTGAGACAATAATTAAATGGTTAAACAAATAGTAAAATGATAAAATTATTGATTTTTATTATTTACTAATGTAAAATTGATTGGTAGTGTATTTTTTTTTTCTGATACACATAAGCATTGAGTTTTTTAAAATAAAAATGGGTCAACTATGAATCATAAAATCTAAATATTATTGTAAGTATAGTTTGGACTAGTTACTCTAATGTTTCAACAGAAATATCCACCTTGTTCCCTCTTCTTAAACTTTTGTTCAAAAATTATTCTTTTATAAACAAAAAGAATTCATTAATTGAAAAAAGCTGATACTTGGCACCAGCGATGCCAAGAGCCAGAAATAACAGTTCTGTTTGTCTTTAAATTAAATAAATAATAATAAAAAAAATAATTATGAGAAATATAAATTAAAAAAGACACAATAATAAATAGTAAATGGTATAATAAGTGACATAATTTTGGACAAAGAATATCTTCTGCTTTATATTTAAGGTACTAGTGAATACATCAATCTACTTGATTAGAGTAATTTAATAAAAATATTATTTATTTTCTTTTATTTATATCTTTTATTTAATATTTATAAAATATTCAAATAAATTATTTATTAGGGGATAAATAGGGTAGCAATATTCAATAAATTTAATATTATTCTAATTTTTTTTAATTTTTATGATTTAGACAACAGAATAATGTAATATATAGATGTATAGTGATTAAAAAAGCATTCATATTTCATGAATTTGTTTTGTCAGAAAATAAAATAAATATTATTATAAATTCGAGTTGAAACTCAAAAATATTTAATTTAATAATATTAATATTTATCAGATAAAATTTAAAAATATTTTTATAAAATAAAATAAATTAATTTTTCCAGAAAAAAAAGCTATTTAAATAAATATTTGAATAAATAAAATTGTAGTAGTATTTAGTTTTGCATATAGGAAATGTGATATATATGGTGGGTGGAGTAATATTGGGAAATAAAAAGAGTTTCCCAATACAAAATCTTTTGCTTCTTTTAGAGGTAAAAAATGAAGGAGTAGTCTAGTCAATAATAATAATCTTTGGTACTGAAACCGTGGAAAGCACATCGTACATGGCCCTTGACAATGATCATTCGAGGCAGCCACTCCAAAGTTATCACCTGCCATCATCATTCATCATCTATATATCCTTCCTAAATTCTTATATTCTTAACAACAATTAATTATTCACTCTTTCATGCACATTAATAAAAATATACAAGTAAAAAAATATATTATTAATTTGTTTACTAATAAAAATAATTTTATTTTAGATAATTTAATGATTATTTTTAGAGGTTTTTTACTTCTGTTTGTTTACTATTATAAAAATAATTTTTTTAAAAATATAATTTTTAACTTATATGTATACAATTTTGTAAAAGTGATATTTTAAATTACAAAATTACCATAAAAGACATAAAAAATGATTTTGATATATATAACTATCATCAACCAAATTTCTAACTCTTTAGAATAGATATGATAAACATCACACGTCATAATGCATTTAATTTGATTAAATGAAATATTTCAAATCCTAACCGGCACTTTAAAATTTATAATCATTGTGTTAATTCATTTCTTACACGCAATTCAAATCCTGAAGTATTTATCAAATTCTCGTACAATATAAAAAACAATAAATAAACACACAAAAGCAAAATAAAATTGCTATAAATATATGAATATCACTATAAAGATAAAATGGTTCAAATAAAAGGCATAGAAAGCGACAACAAAATAATGTGGAGAAATTGAATTAAACTTACTTTCAAAATTGAAAAGGAGAAATAGAATGCATGAACGAAAAAATACAACTAAGGGCAATTTTGGATTTTTACAAAAAACTAAAGGTAATTACATCATTTTCTTTTATTAGTGAGTTAAGCTCCATGTTTTCAATTTTGTGCCATTTTTTCTCTCTCATCTATCGCAAAATTTAAATATGAGAAGCTAATATTTTTAACTTTTTATTTTTAGGCAAAAAATGATTTTTTTTTAACAAAATAATTTTTTAAATATCTGAAACACCATTCAAATAAAAAATGTATAGTAAAAAATATAAAACAAACGCACTCATTATCAATGTTATTAAATATATAGTAAAAAATATTACATTGAAAGTAATGCAAATAGAATTTATTTCATCAACAAAAATTAATATATTTGTTTTATCTATGAATTAAATACATTAATTTTTATTGATTAAATTATAATTCAACTATTTCTTATAAAAAAAAAAACTAGAGGTAATAATATATAGGGAGAGAAACACTCTCCACAAGTGTTTTGGAATGGGTCCACCTCCACTCTACTAAACCCACACACCCTACTAAACCTAGCGCCTCTACTCGAATTAGCAGTTTCATCATGTTGCCTCAACGGATCAATTTGTCTTTAATATTGACATACAAGATTCACACCACAATATTCATGACAAATTTAACTTAATTCTCTCTATAAAATGAACTTTACTAAAGAGAAAGATACACAATTTATTCTAATTAATCTTTCACTCTATCATTCTATAACTCAATTAAGTTTTAGAGGTTTGCAGTGTTAATATATCAAATATGAGTAAAGAAGTCACACATTCGATGAAAAAATAGATATTAAACACTATATATGTGAGATGATCCATAAATTTTATTGTCTTGTGATTTTAGGTAAAAAAAAATAGTATCCAACTAATTTTATAGTTACTCTTAACTAAATGTACATGATGATATCCGGATCTCTCATGATCCAACATGGCGGTATAGCGAGGAACTATTAACTATTATATTGCATGTACTCCACCTGACCTAGTATAATGGCCAATGTGAGATTTGTTCCAAGATAATGGACTACTTAGTTTCCAAATACCATATAACACACAACACACACACATATATATATATATATAGTGTCAATTAAAAGCTAAACACCACCCAAAATATATTGAACTAGATTTTCATGCAACACCAACATTCATATCCATAACTACCTAATTGATATTGTCATGTAGATAGATATATATATATATATATATATATATTAGAAAAAAATTAAATTACTGATGAAAATTAATGACAAAATTGTTGGGACCTATACTTTAATTACAAATTTTTAGAGCAATGTAACATTTTCTCTCTCTAGATTTCTCTCGTAAATTTTTTTTTTTTTAGTATCCTATACTTTATTTGATAGTAGGTTTCAAACAAAGTAATTAATAATAAGTTTATACAATAAACAATTTAAACACCATTTAAGATAATGTTGATTCCTTATAAAGTTTGATGCAAGACATGAAAAGCAGAAACTTCTTAATTTATAAGATTATAGACATAATAATATTTGTAAATGGCTGTTGACATAATGATCCTACTTTTATCAAAAGTCAGACCAACAAGATCAAACCTTAATGAAGTTTGATTTTGTCTGTTAACTGATTTGGTGGCATAATCAAATGCTATTATCCATTAAGCAGGGGAGGTACATATTATATTCTTTAGATATAAACTCTCATATTAAAGGAATATTCATTCATAACCTTTAAATAAATAATATGATATCCATTTTCATATATTATTACTAGCTATACTTTGTCTTATTTTTATTTTTTTAAGTTTATGTTATGATTTTAAATTGTTGTATGTAACTGCAAATGTGGTTATAACTATGATTTTAATTTACAATTATAATTAATCGATAAAGTTTTATATTACACGAAAATGCACATAAATGCGATTAATACGATTTAAACCATGACTCATTACAAATATTTTAGTCACAATTGCAATTGTGAATCACAATTATCATAAAGATTTTTATAATAATATTGAGACCACAATTACGATTATATTAACAGTAATTATTCACAATTTTCTACACTATTAAATATTGCAACATTTCGATGACAGAAAATTTAAAATTATAATTGACACGATTGACTCAAAGTCTCATACTCTTCTATATTAAAGAGTCAGAGATCAAGATAATATACTATTATCTTTAAACCTCACATATTAATCAAATTGTGCTAAACTAATTAAATTAAACACAAACATTCTAATGATGCACATGGAATATATAATACTTTAACCCTGAAAACTGTCCTTTTCTATATTTATAGTAAACATTTGTCCTATAGTTATAGGACCACAAGAACAGTAACAGAAATTGGAATAGGAAGAAGGAACCAAATGTGAACAGTTTCGCTTTTGTCTGTTTTCAGTTGGGGCTAAGGGAAAAGAATGAAATGTATGAGTTGGCCATTTAGTCATACCATAATTTATTAAAATTATAAAATCATACATAATGTTTTTTTAATTATTTTGATCTTTAAATATATTTTTAATTAGTTAATTTGATTTAAAATATGTTTTTTTTTAGTCAATCATAAAATTATTAAAAAAATTTATACGTTACAAAGACAGATTTTAACATGGACTATAGTCCATCGTGACCAAATTTTAAAAAATATTTAAAACTTCAACGATTACAAATGTTGTCTCTTAGACGTAGACGCTAATAGTCGTTATCAATTTTATGACTAAGATAATAACTTAAGTCATACTGGTTCGATAAAAATACATAAAAGCAAATATATAAATCGTTATGAATCGACATCAATTAGGTCAAAAGCTATTATTTCTAAATAATTTGTTGATCTTCGTTAGAATTTCAATAATTTTAAATAATAGTCAACGATGGACCACTTATAAAAATATTCCCCCAAAAAACTCTCATATGATGTATTTGCCATTTCAATATTACCTCATAGTTTCAAGATCAAAAAGTTTAATTATTTATCTTTTTTCTTTAAAATAGCAAAATAAAATAAGTTATGTCATCTCAAATTCATTTTTTGTTCGTCAATTTAATTTATAAAATTATTAAAAATTATATATATAATTAGTAATATATTTTCAATTTTAATATATTCATAGATTATAGTAATAACGTTTCATACATTTAAAGACTAAAATAATATTTTATAGTTTAATAATATTGAAAAAAATAAATAAATAAATAAATAGAAGGACAGAAAACTTGGTATGTAATGCAAAGAAGCAGTGTACTAACAAAAGGGTCACCCCATTGCTCGAGAAAACTTTGAAGTGTTGCTTTCATCAGTGGAAAAAGACAGTGAAATAGAGGAAACAAAAAGGCTACACCCCCCCTTACACCCCCCACACACACATTTCAATTTTTTTCATTCATGTTTCTGAAAAAAATCTGAAATATTTTTTTTTTCTGACTGATTCTTATTATTATTACCACGTATGCATGCAAGGGTCATTCAATTTGTTTGATTACTTCCAAAAGTAGGAGAATCTCAATCTCACTGATCTTAGTCTTATCATATAGTACAATTTATATGTTTTTATTTATTTTTTATTTTCATATCTTAGATAAATAGTATATATGAGCAGTGTTATATATGTGGTATATCAAAGGTTTATTTTCATATCTACTCAAATATAGATATGGAATCTAAGAGGAATAGTTTTGATGATGATAATAACAAGTACAAAGAACAACAACAACAAGAATTTGAACAAGAACAAGAAGGTGGTTCTCATCATGAAGAGGAAAATAATGAGATTCTTAAGAGAAGAATCTCTTCTCATCCACTTTATGATTTGCTTGTTGAAGCTCACTTGGATTGTTTGAAGGTCTATAAATCTCTCTCTCTCTCTCTCACTCACTCATATGATCATAGTGAACATTAATTTTGACTTCAATTTATTTAATTTATTCTTAATACTTCTGTCTCTAATTGAATGATGTAAAGCTAATTAAGGTGTGGTTTAAATTATTTAATATATGTTATATATGTGAATGTGATAAAATCTAGGAATTATGTCTTTAGTTTGATTATCTCACTTTTTTTTCTCTAATAAAAAAGAACATTCATTGTTTTTCTCTAATAAAAGATTGTCCTGCAAATTGAATTGTCTATACTAAATATAGTGGCAAGAGATCACATTTATAGATATATGAAGAGATCAAAAACACAATTTAGTCATGCTTATTTTGATGTATTTTAGTTGTATATATATAAAAGTTAAAGGATCAAATTGATCAAAGAACAACCAAAACTTATAAATGTAGATTTACTCCTCAAATTCAACCTTTTTATAGTTCTAATAACTTAGAATTTGATAACCAAGAGCTTGTTCATTAATTAAAGTATTACATATAAATTTTTACTCATCAAATTAAGAAATTCTTAAGCATTAATAGTCTCTTATGATAAAATTAACTTTTTGGTGCATTATATATAAACACAAGATATCATAATTAAAATAAATAAAAAACAAGAGATTCATTCATTCATTTATTATTATTATTTTTTCTATTAGTTTTATTCGATAATTCATTTAATTTAAGCATGTGAAACATTTGAAGATTCATAGTGTAATTAAGTAATCAATTGTTTGCTCTTTATTTTATTTCAGGTTGCTGACATTTCTAACATGGAAATAGAAATAAAGAAAAATCAAAAGCAAGCAATGAAGAAACAAAACTTGGATATGTTCAGCCAAAGTGAGCTTGATCTCTTCATGGTAATACTTTTTTTTCCATTCTCTATCTTTTTCTATCTTGACACAAACACCAGTGAATTTGAATGTTCTTAGAGAATATATTATTATAGGAGAAAGCTAAGATGGACTTTTTGATACATGTTTGAAAAAATATTATTCAAATGTTTTACGATTTATCTACTTTCACTATATTGTTTTTTAAAATAAATAAAATATAGCAAAAACAATAGTATCTCTCTTTTATTTTTACTGTATTATATTTATTAATTATTGGTGTATTTAATATTACGATTAACACAAAGTAGAAGATTGTAAATTAAGAGTAAGGCATATAATATTAATTTGATGATATAATTAAAAAATAATGAATATTACATTAAAAATTGAAAAAATTATTGATTTTAGAACAATTTTTTTACAAATGAATCACTTATTATAAGACAGAAAAAATATAAAATAATTAATAGTCTCCTTTATATTTATGGTTTGAGACATTAATTTGATCAATGTTAATTCAATATAAATAAATTAATCAATTAATAGTCCCCTCAAAATTCATCAACTGGTTAAACTAATATCAATCAGGTCATCATTCTAATTGTACAATTAAAAATAATTATTAATATATACTTTTAAAAAATATCATGTTAAAATATCAAATAATTTTTAAATATTAATTATAAGAATTTACCTATATAATAATAGTATATATATAAATGTTGGTGATGGAAGAGTAAGTAGTGAAAAGTGAGTCAAATTAACATGACAGATGACACAATATGGGAAATTAAATTTGTTTTTATTCCATTGATGGATAGTTTTATTTGATGGTTGGCTAAAGCATGTGCATAGTAATTGAAAGAGACAATACACTGACTGAGAAAAATATGAGCATAGTATTTTGTTCCAATTCCATGACTGTGACATTTTTCCTATCTGTCTCTGTGTTTGTGCATGCTATAATATATATTGTTAATTAGTCTTCTCATGATATATAGCATATCATGTCTTTTCACATTTACTTTTGGCCGCAAAGTAAACACAAGAATTAATATATAAATATGCTTCTATAGTAAATTCTCTATAAAGAAAAAATCTAGCTAGTTAGTGATACTTCTTTTATGTTTATCCTATAGTAATTATTATAAAAAAATATAATATAAGTAAAAATTAACTATTTTAATTGATTTATTTTATATTAATATTTTTAATATATTTTATTAAATTTAAAATTATTTAATATAGATAATTGAATTTTTCTTCTTCACTATTTCATGATTTAATATTGTGGTATTTTTAAAGATAGATTTGAATTCAGGGCTTTTAATTAAAATGAAATATATTTTTACTATTTTATCTAAGTGTTCTTTAGTAAATAGTTGAATGTTTATAATTAAAAATAAGTAATTTAATATATTTAATTTATATTTTACATAAAATTTTAAAAAAATTATTGCACATATTTTAATAACTGAAAAATAATCTTTTTCATTATAATAATAACTGAAGGGATTACTGATGTTAAGTTTACTGGATAGTATATATAATTTTACATAAATATCAAATAAGAATTTATGATATAATTGAAATTTAAAAATAACTGTAAAATATTAAATCATTATTATACGTAATAGCCTCTAATATATCAATTGCAATATATTTAACTGATATGATATGACTTTTACTAAATCATATCACTTTTACTTTTTATTTTTCTTAACTGTGGTTTCAAAGCCAAATATGAACATTTTCTTGTTTTAAAATCAAAACATGGCATGTTTACTTTTTTTAACTAGTTTTTAGTTCGAGTTGATTTTTATGACTAATTCTAAAAGGATATATATGTGTGTGTAGGTTAATTAATATATCAGAAACTTTAGTGTTAAAGTTAGTCTTAACTATATCAACTATTTCAAAAGGGAGTTCTAACATTATATTTTAAAAAAGTGTTGTTATTCCTGAAACATTGTTTTTCAGAATGTACACTTTTTGAAACAAATAGTACTATCACTAATTCACTATCTTATAAAACTTTAACTAGACAGTACCATATCACTTTAAATTTCTCATTTTTGAACTCATTAGACCCAACAAAAACAACTTTTATGATTTTTGAAACAATTGAGCTCCATAATTCCTTCTAATATGGACTTTCAAAACAATAAAATTGTATTTATCTCTGTCCTTATGTATAAGACCTTGTTGAATAAATCATAGGAATAAAAAAAATTAGTTATAGTATCAAATTTATTTCCTTGAAAACATGTTTTCATCGTAATATTTATTACTAATTGAATACAAAGAAAATAAAATTAGAAGTGTATTAGTAAAAAAATAATTAAAACAATTGAAAAACGGAAAAATGTCTTATAAAAAGGGATAAAGAAATTTTTTTAAATGATCTTATATTTAGAGATAGAGGTAATACCAATTATTCACTTTCTCTATCTTTCATAATATTCATCACTATCCAAAAACACAAATAGATTTTGAGCATTCATGAATTGACATGTTGAACGATCTCGATCATTTGATAAAATTTGTATTTAAATATATTTTTTTAAAACATATTTCATTGAAATTAATTTATACCTAAATCATCTGATTTTCTTTCAACAATTATAATTAGTTGACTAACTAGATGCAATGATTCTTATGACTATTTGAAATGTAGGTCTCAAAAACACCAACATTAATCCTCTCTCATGCAAACAATATCATTAAAATAATTCAACTAATATTATGTTTTTTCAATTCTACCTTCTAATTGATATAATGTGCATCATTTTTAAATTAGTATTCTCCACTTTACATTAGGATGATACAATTACACACCAATGGTTACTAAAAATAATGGAGTAAAAAAATCATTCTTCTACTTTCATTTATCATCTTTTTTTAATATATGTGAAATTTTATCAATTGCGATGGTGATTTTGAGACAGAGATGAAGTATAGTTTTACGATATATATTTGTAAAGAGAATTGATTGGTGTTTTTTTTTATCCAACAAATTTTATAGGAAGCATATTGCTTGGCTCTTAGTAAGCTAAAAGAAGCAATGGAGGAACCACAACAAAATTCAATGGCTTTCATAAACAATATGCATTCACAACTTAGGGAGCTAACTCAAGCAACTACACCTCCATCTTCTGAACAAGCTGCATCTTCAAGTGAGTGCACATTCAGAAGAAACCCAACAATTTAGTGGTTGCACTTGATTTTTAGTGTGGCAATTAATGCATATGTAATATCTCAAGCTAGGTTTAATGAATTAAGGCTTCAATACTTATTATGAAATTGTCAAATCCCTGTTTGAAGTGTTATTTTATGTAAAATTAATGGGCAATGAATATTAATTATAAATTAATCTAGAGTATTTCCTGTTAAAATTGTTAAATAAATTTTTTTACGTAATGATAATTTTATTAAAGAAAATTCGACGACACAATAAAAATATAAGGCGGGGGTTTTTTTTTTATCCACTTATGTTTTCAAAATGTAATTTACTTATTACTTTTTCAAAAATTAATATAGATGTGTATTTGTAAAAACACTATTATAATTAATTAAAGTTAATATACAAAAGAAAAATATTTGTTGTAAGCTGCTTTCAAAACACTTTACATTAATTATATCTATAATTCATTGTCGTGTTTTCCTGCCAAGAAGGAATTTGATTGGTCAAAAGCTAGTTCGTGAGCCATTCACGACCAAACATTTCCTGATAAATAGTATTACAGTTATATATATATATATATGATCATTTACAACTGTTTGTAGGTGTTGTAAATTTTGTCTCTTAAAATTTACTTTGATTATTCAACTTCCACTATTTTAGATAATGGATGAGTTTGTTATAGATTTTTAAAAATAATTTCTTTTAGAATTTGATTAAAAAAAATTAGAAGTTAGTTGCTGCAGATTTATTTTATTAATTTTTTTCTTCCTATATATGTCTTGCAAACTAAAAAATGTTAATAGAAAAAATAAATTCAGACATATTTTTACTATTATTAATGCGTATAAAAAGGTTTAACAGCATTAACGGTTTTTAGTGAAATAATAATGTGAAAAGACAACAAATAATTTTCAGTAATTTTGAAGAAAATAAAAAATAAAAATAAGAAATATTTTTATAAAGTAAATTATATTAAAAAAAAAAAACTTACTAAGTTGACTATGATTTTTGGAGGGGGAAAATGTTTAAGTTAGACAACAACTTTTATATATAAAGATATAAACAACCTAGGAGAGAAAAAAGATGATAAAAAATAGTTCTTTTTTTGTTTTTTTGTTTTTAGTGCTTCTTTTTTATTAAGAGCCTAATTTTTAAAATTATAATAGAAGCTATGTTTGGGACAATACTGAGTAAGGAGTGGAAATAAGTCAGGTTGTCCGACAGAGGTCTATTACTCGACTTATTAAAATTCAGGTTTGGCATAACCTTTTAATAAAAAAGTTAGACTCAAACTTTTTTAAAATCTTATTTATTTAAATAGGTTAGATTCATGCTCTTGAAAAAGCATATTAGACCTAACATGTCAACCTGTATATATGTAGTTAAAATATAATATTCAATATATATATATATATATATATATATATATATATATATATATTAATAATAAAATAAAAGATTTCTCGTATTTTTGTAAGAAAGACTATTTATTTCATCTATTTAAAAACACGCTTTATACTTTTATAATAAAAAACTCTTTGTCAAAAATTTGAACCTTAATTTTTTGGTTCCCACTTCCCAATGTCCACACCTTAATTTTTACATTAGTGTTTTAGTCTTTATTTTGTTTATAGTTGTTCTTCATATATACATCAAGTCTGTTACAAAAAGTGAAAAAAATTTGATGTTATGAATGTACGGCTGCAACAAAATTCACTTTTTTTATCGACTTATTAACCTTTTTAGTGATAAGCGAAATGTCTTTTATAAAAGTCTTAATACAAAATAAGGGTTTTTAATATGTTAATAGGCCAGACTCAGACTTTAATTTTTTTAAGTAGGCATGGCCTATTTAAGCAAAGTTCGGCCTAATCCGACTTATTCTCATCCATAACATCGAATATGCCTAAGAGCATAGTGTCAAATAAAGATCCCATATTTACACACAACTTTTGAGAGAAATTGTTCCGCCTATGTGACACCAAATTGAGGATGTCCTCTACATACCATTCTCAAACAGATAAACAAATAGAGGTGGTAAATAAGACTCTCCTACAATATTTACGTTGTTTTGTGCATCAACAATTAAAATAAGGTGATTGTTCATTCAACTTCCATATTTATTTATTTTTTCGATTTTTTACCTGATTTTTGCTTTCGGTTGTGTAAAATATATTATCAGATCTCAACTATCAATAATATATTAGAGACAGGTGAACAAACACAAGAAACAGATGAGCAATAACCCCAAAATAATGAGGCAAATACTAAGACCTCATCCAAACTTGCACCTTGAGGACATGGTCTTGGTCGATGGAGAAAATGATGTAACGGCCCAAGACAATGAAAAGGATCTACCAAGAACGTAATTGGGCCTATAACACAAATAGAATTACTTGACACACAAAGAAGTGATGTGTCAATATGAGGGTTTGCAAGTTTGATTTAATATATTATAATAGATTTTGTTGGTGTTAGTTACTTAGGTAAAAAAAATTCGTTAGGAAGTTAAGGAGTTGGTTAACACAATTAATTCTATAAATAGAATCATTTATTGTATAATTCACATATTATCAATTACAATGTTATTTTCAAAGTCTTATGTTCTTTACGTTTTATATACATATGATTTGGAACTATGAAATCTTCTGATTACTCACACTATTGATAACAAATTATTAATTTTTGATTGAATTATGTGATATGCTTGATTACCACATCATCGTTCAACATGTATCCACACTTTCAAATCTTACGAGGTATGCATTTCTTCAAAGGAAAATTTTATATCCCTCCTAATTCTCCTCTAAAGCTTCTCTTGTTGGAGGAGTTTCATTCCTCAATCCTCACCATTTTGACATAGTGGTATACCTAAAATATTGGGGAGTTGATGACCTATTTGCTGAGCCTGTGCTGACAGACTAACAATATAAGGTTTAATTTTATTTTTATTGTTTAAGAATATTATGTAGGCTTTAAAAAAAAGAATAAAAAAAATCAAAATTTTGATGTTATTTACAATTTTTTTTCTTTTTTTTTTAATGTTATTGATGCAATTACAAGTTTTTAATTTTATTTACTATTTAAATAACAAATGATTTTTTTTTTTAATTTGTAGTGCTTTTTATTTATTAGAAGACCAATTTTTAAGACTATAACATATTCTATGTTTGGGATGACACTGATTAGGGGTGGGAATAAGTCAAGCCTATGACTCAACTTATTAAAAATCTAGCTCGGCTTAGTCCATTTGATAAAAATGTTAGGCTTAAGTTTTTTAAAAAGTTTATTTATTTAAATAGGTTATATTCAAGCATTCTAAAAAAGCCTATTAGATCTAACTGCTCGTATATATGTAATTAAAATATAATATTTATATTTATATATATAATAATTATAAAATAAAATACTTCTCATATTATTGTAAGAAAGACTATTTATTTCATCTATTTAATAACAAATTATTTATATTTCAATATTAAAAGACTCTTTATTAGAAATTTAAACCTTAATTTTTTTGTTTCCACTTCCCCACGTCCATAACTATTCTTTTCTCTCAAAACTATTGTGTTTTATTCTTTATTTTGTTTATAATTGTTGTTCATATATACATAAAGTCTATTTCAAAAAGTATAAAAAAAAAATTGATGTTATGAATGTACAACCTCAACAAAATTCACGTTTTTTATTGTCCTATTAACCTTTTTAGAGATAGGCGAAATGTCTTTTTTAAAAGTTTTAACACAAAATAGGCTTTTTAATAGGCTATTAGGTCAGACTCAGATTATAATTTTTTTAAGTAGGCGTGACTTATTTAAGCAAAATTCGGTCTGCTCTGACCTATTCACACTCCTAACATTGAGTATGCCTAAAAGCATAATGTTAAATAAAGATCCCATGTTAACAAGCAACTTTTGAGAGAAATTGTTCCGCCTAAGCGGCACCATCAAATTGAGGACGTCCTCTATACACCATTATGAAATGAATAAACAAATAGAGGTGGTAAATAAGACTCTCCTATAATATTTACGTTGTTTTGTGCATCAACAATTAAAATAAGACAATTGTTCATTGAAATCCATGTTTGCTTATTTTTTCGGCTTTTTACCTAATTCTAGTTTCTGGTAGTGTCACTTACATGATCATATCCTAGTTATCGGTAATATATTTGAGGGCAAGTGAACAATTACGGGAGCAGATGAACAATCACCTCAAAATAATGAGGCAAATACTAAGACCTCATCCAAACTTGCACCTTGAGGACATGGTCTTTGTGGATGGAGAAAATGATGTAACGGTCCAAGACAATGAAGAGGATCTACCACGAATGCAATTGGACCTATAAGATCATTTTCAAATGTACATGTGTATAAATAATTTTTTTTACAAAAATATCTATCTATTTAGTTTACAATTGAAAAACGTAAAACTATTTTCTCTCTCTCTTTCATACCAATAATTGTAAAGTAATTACGTAAAAATAACATATTTTTGACAATTTTATAGCTACAACTATTTTTTTTAGTAGCCATGAATTTTGTAAGTGTTACTTATAAAAGGTATTAAGAACGCCGATTTTGAATTTTAAATACCGATAATTTTTTTAAAAAGAATTATTTTCAACGACCATGACTGTCGATAATACCACACAAATATGGGGTCAAACTAACCGATGACCAAAGTCATCGGTAAAGTTGTCATTAATTTTCTGCAGATAAAATTATTCAAAAAAAAAACAAATTTGACTAAAACATGCCCTAGAAATCAGATCTTTGAGAATGCCATGAAATAATGTCGAGAATGATAATAATTTTACAAAGTAAACTTTTATTACCTCATGACATAAAACACTTCAGTGTTCTTAGAAGCACAAATATCAATTTATTAATTAGTAATCAAAGATAATATATCCTTCACCACCACCTCATTTTCATGAACTATATATAATCATACAAGAAAAGTTGCATGATTTGATAGAACACATTTAATTAATTAGAAACCATGCTTTCACTTTCTTTCACAAAACCATCTCCTGTCCAATCTTTATCAGATTGCAAGCCTTTCTTTATGGCTTTCCTTTGCCTAATTGCTTCTTGTTGCCTTTGCACCAACTCAGTGTGAGTAGTAAAATACTGAAGAGAGGCCCTGTGATTTTTATAAAAAGTAAATTAAAAAAATAAATAGAGAGAGACAAATCAACATCTCTTTCTTTAGTGTTTGTATGAGCAAATTGGAAGGTGAATGCAACCATTGTGGATCAGTGCTTAAAAGTGATCTAAAATTTTAATGAAGATTGACGACACTTCTCGGATGATCCTCTTGGTCTTTACGGATGAAACAATGACTCGATCGAAGTCAGTTCAATAAAAATAAAAGAAAAACGATTGTGTCTCTCAAAACTCAATTTCTCGAATCGACACCAACCAGGTCAACTTATACTTTCGAGGAGTGTAGTCAATTGTCGTTAGAGTTTTGAGTAATTTTTAACCTTTTTGTCAAATTGGAAACCGTGTATAAGTTTTAAAATCATACCCTCTAAAATCTTCTATTGATCTGAAATTGTGCTTTTTCATGAAGTCTTGTAGCTCAAGACAAAGCTTCTTAACAAGACCATAGCCATGCATCATAACACCAGTGCACACCTGCAAATTAAGAAGTCCATCAACATTTAGATGAAATCCGCATATATCCTCCAACCAAGGACAACTCGTTTCAAGGCTAAAGAGCAACAAGATATGAAACATTGACACAAACACTGGACATGACACTAACATGTAGACACCAATAATAATTTAAAAATGAAGTGATTGAATATAACCCACATGAGCCAATGTGGCCACTGACATGTCTTCAATATGAGGTGTCGGCACTACATAAACAACAAAGATAGGATCACAGGACCTCTCAAGAATATTTTGTTCACAAAGGACCTTACATTAAAAGAGTATCTATGTATTTATCCTCTCCACTTGCAAACCTAAGCATGTTTTCACTAGTACAACCCTATTGGATGCAAAAAACTCATCTACTTAGAACACTTTTTCATTGACTTACATTATGGGGCCCTTTTTTCCATTATAAACAACTTCTTGAGAAAACTTTTAACAATGTTAATCAAAACTCAAACTTGTCTTAACCCAAGTTCAATATCAAGGCATTGAACTTGTTTTGAAAAATAGCTTAATTAAAAGATAAAGTAAAATCGAATTGTGTTCACATAAATTATAAGTTGTTTTCATAAGCAATCACGGACTAGAGCTTATGGAAATAAGCTGAAAACAACTAATTTCCATGTCACAAGGTTTTTTACTGTTTTCATAAGATCTCCCGAACAATCGCAGAAGTGTTTATGCCAGAAGATAAGTTTAAAGAAGTTAATCCAAACAGGTCCAATGCCGTGTTTCAATGCCTGAGTTTAAATAAGCATAAGATTCAATGCCTATAACAAGGAGAAAAGTGGTGGACCAAAGTATAGAATATCCTACTAATGTAAGTACCAAGAGGCCTAAATACTGATTCTTTCATCATACCTGAACAGTATCTGCCCCAAGAAGAATAAACTCAGCAGCATCACCACCTGTCTCCACTCCACCAATGGCAGAAAGTGAATAATTCTCACCATCAAACTCTTCCTTCATCATTTTTGCAATACTCATAACCTTCGCAAGCGCTATAGGATGAACTGCCTTCGCAGAATAACCACCAGGAGTTGAGTACCTGACAATGACAAATTAGACGCTATAAGAAGATCGAAAAAAGCAAAGGCAGACCGATGAATTTGCTGTAAGTGAGATTGCTAACCCCTCAACACAAGGCTCGGGACGTAATGTATTCAGATTGATTCCCATGACGCTCATGATTGTATTTATAGCAGCTACTCCTTCACATCCTGAACTTAGAGCAATCTTTGCTGGCTATAAACAGAAGTATCCTCGAGATTATTAACATGATAATCATGAAAGACTAAAAGGGTAATTCACATCTACTAATTAAAAGGAAATCATTACAATTTCACATGCAAAAGTTCTGGTTAGGAATTCTTGAGATATTTGGTTAAGTTGTTTTTTAAGAATCAGAATCTTGAAATAATCAGTTTTCAACTTATTTTAAGAAACTATTCTGAGTAGCTAACAACTACACAAATAAAATATCTCTGAAAAAGTAATCACTTTTTTACATAATTTAAATATGACTTTTTAAAAGTTTAAATTAACATGACTTAATTTTGGTGGAAAATAAAATCATTTTTAGGTTGAAAACAGTTTGCATTCTCACATAAGAGGTCCATAATAATACATGTTTTACGGTTTTTAAGTATATGACATGTACAATAAAAATACATGTTTACTGTTTGGATAAACAACTTAATGAAGCGCTTATTTGTAAGCTATTTCTATAATTAAGATAAAATAAAGTCAAACTGTTTTCAATTTTCATATAAGTTATAAAGCTGTTTTCATAAGCTATCCTGAAAAGCTTATAGAAATAAGCTGAGAAACAGCCATGGACATGTCACAAGTTGTTGCCATAAGCTCTTCCAAACAATTACAAACGTGCTTGTGTCAATAGATAAGCTCAAATAAGTTAATTCAAACATATACCAAACGTGTAATGAATCCACTATTCCAAAAACAAACAATCACAACTTTCACTGATGTGATAACTCTTAAATTTGATAATTTAACATGTTTCCACTTCTTAAACACCTTAGAGTAAGGTTAAAGTATAAACTAAAAGGACACGATTTAATGCGAACCTGTGAAATATCGGTAATGTTGGGAGTCATCTTGGCCCAAACAGGAACTGTAGCTTTTGCGTTTATCCATCCACAAACTTCTTCAAGAAGAGCACAATCCTGCCCAACAGCAGCACCCATTTTTCGTTCCGGCATACCATGAGGACACGAGAAGTTTATTTCAAGTGCATCCTAAACGAATATCAAAACTCAGCTATCAGATTTTCCAAGTTAGAAAAAAAAAATATTCAATTTCTCAAGCTTATCCAAGAAACATATCTTACAACTCCGGTTTGTTCAACTCTATCAATAAGTTCCTCCCAAGCAGCTTTATTGTACTCTTCCATGATCGAAGCTATGAGAATTCTGTCAGGGTACTCGTCTTTTAATTGCTTAAATTCTTTCAACATGGTTTCGAGTGGCCTATCACTGATAAGTTCAATGTTCTCCCACCCGATTATTTCTCCTCTTGCAGATCCATTTGCACTAGCACGTAGTCGGGCATATCGTGGAGTTACATTTATAACTTTTGCTGCATCAAGTGATACCTAGCAAAACAAATGTATCGAATCTTATAGCAATCTTTCAAAATACAAATTTCAATAGTATCAATATCAATAGCATTGAAAATACATTGCTTCCAAAAGCAAACAGAACAGTTATATCAGACGAAAAAAATGCAATATTTCATTAAAAGGTCAAGTTCTGTACAGTAAAACTAAGTGATTGGACTCAAGTGGTTAATGAGCTTAAGTGAAAGTCAAAACGATTGGGAATACCCGAGTTCAAACTTTGATTGAAACAATCCTCGGTCAGACTTTAATTACCTCTTAGCCGAACTCCAGATTACCAAAACTTTTTCCCTTAGAAGCCAAAGGGTTAACACAAAAAAAAAGTTTTGTATAGTATAGATGAATGCATAGTAGACAATGACTTACATAAAGAAATAGATTGAAAGAGAATATAGCATTTCATAAAGCATTTGACATCATGAACATCTTCAAGAAACAACATGAACATACAATTACCGGTTGCATGTCTGACGACCCTTTCAAACATAAATCATGCAAAATAAAACCACAGAAGTCCAAAAGCACAACCATTTGAGTCATGTTTCGATAAACAGCTTAATTAAGCACTTATCGTATTAGTGCTTATGTAAAATCTATTTTTATAACAAAAAATAAAATAAAGCCAAACAGTTTTCATATAAACTTTATAAGTTATTTTCATAAGTTCTTTAAAAATAAGCTAAAAACAGCCTATAGACTAGTCATAAGTTCTACATAATCTCTCATAAATAGTTTCACAAGTATTTATGTCACTAGATAAGTTCAAATAATCCAATCAGACGCTAATTCACAACACCAAGTTTGAACTACTTGTGTTACCAATTCCAACCTCTACAACACCGATGCTTGTAATCTATGAAGCACAAATACTAACATCGTCACATTAATTTCATTCAATTAATTCATTTTCTCAATTTATTACCGGTGTGAGTGTGGTCATGTTCATGTTAGTATCCGTGAATCACAGATTTACAACACAACCAAATACTCAAGACTAATCAAAACACAAAATTAAGCTAAATGCATTACACAACTGAATTGTTGTGAATTGAAATCTTACAGTTTTAGCAATCACAGCACCCCAACCTTCATCAAAAGCTCTTTTCATAACAGTATAATTAGTTCCAGGTGGACCTGATCCAATAACAAAAGGATTTGGCATGTGCAAACCATTAACAGTAACACTAAGATCAGGCTCTGATGAAGACTGAAAAGTCTCAGAAGCAAAAACCTTAAACCCAATTCTATTAGGAAGAGCATGAACCTTCTTAGAACAATTCAAAGAAAACCCAGATGCAGAATTCATAGTTCTCATCTGGGTCATGCTTAAAGATGCCATTTTTGAAGTAAAAATTGAAACTTTATGCAAAAATTCACAAAAAGGTAGAAGATGAAAATGAAGAAGGAATGGAATAAGAAGTGAATCTGAATCTGAGTTATAATATAATAATAATAATAATAATAATATTGTTTATGTTTGTGATTATCGATTAGAGAAAACGTGTAATTATGAATTAGTGTTTGATTGTGTGAGAAAGCATTTGGAAGATTATCTGAAGAAATAAAAAAGAGTAAAGAATTGTTCAAAGGTTGGACTTGCATGTGAAGGTGACTGTCACAAGATATTTATAATATATTTTTAGACAAAATTAAATAGAAATATTGTCTTTTATCTTTTTTTTATCATTTAAATTTTTATATTCTTAAATTGACGTAGAAGTCTAGTAAATGTTATTAATAATTTTATTTTTTAAATATTATTTTTTTGTTAAAAATAAAGAAGTCTAGTAAATATTCATATCTCTATCATTATTTTCTGAATTTCTTTATTTTTAATAAAAGTATTTTAAAAAAATATTAATAATAATCTTAGGAGGTTTTGACACCTCAACATTTTTTAAATAAAAAATGATCAATTTGTATGCAAAAGATCTATTTCAATCATGAACACCATGTGTTTGACAAAATGTTGAGTTTCCAATATTCAACTTTGAGATGTAGTAGTTTTGTATATATCTGTTGTTGGTTTTGTGCTTCTTTAAACTCCTTCATTTTGTGTGCTTTCGGAGTGAGAAATTTCCATGTTTTGATTCATTGCAAATTAATTGGGATCTTACTTGTCATAACCAATTAAAAAGAATTTGTTGTGTTTTTGTTGACAGGTTCTATTTTATTTCATGGCTAATGTGGTAGGTTCTTTTTGAAGAATTTTATGAGCTACATTTCAAAGGAAGCAAATATACTAACTTAAATCGCTTCTCAAACAAGTTGTTGGAGTAAATCCAACATAACTGGAACTTGCTCTAATTTTATTGTTTTTGAGGCGTTTCCATAATCATGTAATAATCTATATCAATCAAAGTAAAGATTTAACCACAATATATTTATTTGTATGGTTTCCTTTCTCTTTTCCTGAATTATATTATATATTGTTATTAAGGTAGCATATGCTAAAAATATTGCAGTTTGTTTCAGCTCTGCAGTTTCCAATTTGTTCCAACACTATACATTTTTATACTATTAAAACAACTAAATAAATTATAATGAGAAAAATAGTATCTTATTTAATAAACTCTAAATATTCTCTAATTTAGACTGAAGTATCATTTTGACACCTTAAATTTTAGATATAAAAAAATATTATTATTTTTAGAAATATTATTATTTTTAAAGAGTTGATTTTTTGGTCTAAAATTTTTTTAAAGTCAAATTTTGAAGAAATTATAATTTACTGAGGGAATCATACAAGAGACAAATTTTTGTCATTAAAAATGATTTTTCACAAATTTATTAGTTAAAAAATAAATATATATTTTGTTAATAATTTGTCTCTTGAATGTATTATAGATAAAAGATTGAAAAAATATAACTTTTGCTATAAACCATATACGGGACAAATATTTGTTAATGATCATACACGAGACAAGTTGTCTCTGATAAGCTTGAACATACATGGGACAAATTCCCTCAAATAAAAATTTCAAAATATCTATTATATACAGACTAAGTTATCACTTATGAGATTGAACTATTTTATACATGATAAGATTTTACTAATAAAATTTTGAAAATAACTATCGTACATGAGACAAATTGTCATTTATGATATTGAGCTATCATACACAGCACAAATTCTCACTGATAGAAATATAAAAAAAATCACCGTACAAAGACAAGTTGTCGCGGATAAGATTGAACTATCATACAAAAAAAAAATTATAAGTAATAAAAATTTTTAAATCATTATCATACACATAGACATGGCAATGAGGCAGAGTGGGAGCGGATTTTGCCTCATCCCCGTCCGCACCCACACTCATTCATATATACAAAATTATAAATTTAAAAATCATATCTATTATAATTAATAAAATAAAATAATTATTGTTAGACAATAATAAAATTAAAAAAATATTTTTTATAGAGATGAGATTTTAATTTTTAATATTTAAAAAAGTATTAGTATATTCAATATGTACATGGGCAGGTTTGGGTTTGGGTGCTGGGTGGATATCAACACACTCAATCAAAGCGGCGAAAATCCGCATCCGCACCCAATCAAAGCGGATTTTCTCCGCCCGAATCAAAACGGTTTCGGATGGATACCCGTGAGTGCAGATTATGTTGTCATCCCTACTTACACATATCAAGTTCTCATTAATAAAAGTTTTCAAATAAATGTCATACATGATACAAATTATCACTTATTAAAGTAATATTTGGTTTTATAAAAAATTTGAGGGGTGTGAGTAGCAAAAATGGGAGTGTGATTAGCAAAATTGTAACTCAAAAACCCAATTGATGAAAATGACAAGTTCAGGGGTTTGTAACAAAAAGAAATTCATAACCCAAAAAGATGACAGGTCAAGGATTTACGATTTTGAGATGGTGAAGGTTCAAGGATTTTGCGATTTGGGCGAAAAGGAAAAGGGTTTCGAATTTAAGGGAAAATTGGTGAAGTGGAAGATAAAGATGAAGAAGGTTGATGAGTGTTGTGTTTGTTTTTGAGAGAGATCAGTATAAAAGACTGAGGTTGGATTTGACCTATAATTTATTAATATTGATAGGCACGACACAAAATGGACCGCTGATAGTAGAATTAACGTTTTTTCTATCAAATTTAAATAAGAGGGGTATATAATAGTAATGACATTATTTAATAAACAATAATTTTATTGTTAAAAAAATTATATCAAGTAGTCGAAAGTATGTGTTAAATCAATTTGTCTATAATTTTTTTATATTTTATTTAAATATAGCTGAATTTGTATATACTGGACAAAATGAACTAATGATAAAATTATTAACATTGATATATTTAAGTACTCTTTAATAATTGATTACAATAGTTTTTGTTTTGATAAATGATTTTGAATCCTGTTTTTAATGGTTAGTTGTATTTATTCTTTTTTGTTATTTTTTAATTATAATATTATCAATTTATCAAAACTATATTTTAATTCTATTTGCTTATAATTATTCTCAATTTTTAAATTAATATATCATGTAATTGATTCAAATAAATAAAAAATATTTGTCACAGACGTATAAAATAAAATATTTTATTTAAAAAAACAAATCTACAAGTCAAATATTCAAAAACACGTCTGACATATAAGTATTTTATAAAATATTTACTTAAGCAAATATCGTAATACTTGAAAATATGAAAACAACGTACGGCTCATGCGGAGGCACGGGAATCTGACTAGTTTCTAAATAGAAAAAGAGTTTTAAAAATATTTGAAACAAAAATTATATTCAAACAATTCAAAAATTGAAAAATCTAAAATTTTGATTTTTTTTTTACTAAAAAACATATATTAATTAATTAAAATTGGTAGTATACATTGATAAAATACAAATTTAATTTTATTCAAATAAAAAAGGATGAAATATTTGTAAATAAACTCACATCACCAAGTTACTAGTACAAAACAACAATATGTCTATAAATATAATCAAAATTCAAGTTATGAGAATACTCATGCATCTGATTCTCTAACATTCACAACATCAAAGTCATTGATTGAAATTTGTGATTGATCAAAGTTACTATGTCGATCTGGACAAAACAAACACCTCAAGAAGATAGAAAAAGTAAAAAAGCATTGCACCAAAGCGATGAAGAAAACAATTTTGCACTGAGACAACAAAATCGAAAGAAAAAAAATATGAAACAAGAACTAAATTTGTGTTTTTCTTAGATAAACAATAAATTTATGTTTAAACCACTTGTTTAAATAAAATAAAGAAAAAAATCACTTGGAGGGATAATTCTATATAAAAAAAATTATCTTAAAAAAGCCTAAACATAAACAAAATTTTCACATTACAAAGTTACTCTAAACTCTTCTCCCCTATTTTAAATGTTTACTACTGAAAGTCTTATGCGGTTATATATTGAAATGGAAAATGGTTTCTTCCTTTGACAATTTTTTCGTCTGAGTGCTGTAAATGGATTGAACTACATATTCTCTATGTTTATAGTGTCTTTGCAGGGAATCAGATCGAAAATGAATCTCTCATATTCTCTATTGTTTCCATAATCTTTTGAATTGCCTTTTAATGGTTGAGTCGCCTCTCAAGTTAAATATACATTTCTCTTTTCCCAAATATATTATGTTTCTAAAATGTTTCATTGACTGCATGTATTGAAAATATATTATGTTTCTAAAATGTACTGAAAATATAAAATAATTTAATACTCTTAATCAATTTTGACCATTTAATTTATCAAATCATATTATAAAGATTTTAAATCAACAACAATTATCTAATATCGTGGTGAATAATAATTAGTGACTGTGTAAAATTATTTTATATTGTTATTGTATTTTCTTTATTCTCTTCTTTATTACTTTGTAGTCTTGATGCACGGTCATAAATAGTATAAATTAAGTATAATTAACTCTTAGGTTGCATCAGTAAACATTTAATTTAATATAAAACTTTCACTTTTAATTTTTTTAACAAATATTTTTATGACACTTGTCAACATGGCATTTATGTTATCAATTTTTTTTAACAAAGTTTTATTAGTTGTATATTTTTTTTAGGCTAAATAGCACATGTGGTCCTTTAACTTAATTTCAGTTAACGTTTTAGTCCTTTATCTTTTTTTTTTCTTTCCCGATTTGGTCTTTATTTTAATTTTAAGTGATAATTTGATCTTTTATGTTTTAAAATGTCAACAATGTTATCCTTTTTTTTTTACAAAAATTCAAAAAATTCATCAAAATTTTCAACCAAAATCTATAAAATTATTTATATTCTTCAATATAATACAAATTTCATAAAATTCGAAACTCAAATCTTCAAATAAATTCATATTTCCATTTTTAACAACATCAAATAACGAATAAAATTTGATGAAATTTTTGTATGAGTTTATTTGAAGATTTGAGTTACGAATTTGATGAAATTTGTATTATATTAAAGAATATAATTAATTTTATGGGTTTTGGTTGAAAATTTTGATAAGTTTTTTGAATTTTTGTAAAAAAAAAGGATAATATTGTTGACATTTTAAAACATAAAAGATCAAATTGTCACTTAAAATTAAAATAAATGACCAAATCGGAAAAAAAAAAGATAAAGGACTAAAACGTTAATTGAAATTAAGTTAAGGGATCACGGGTGCTATTTAGCCATTTTTTTATGACATAGATTTAGAATGAGGATGGTGTCATAGTCCAAGGTAGAAAAGATCTTGTGGCTCATTGAACACTTACAAATATAATTTATACATTTGTTTTTCTCCAATAGTACTAGTGGAGATCAAACCCGCAACTTATCTGATATGATACATGTCTTTTTACGATTAGATCAAATCCATTAGAGTTTATTAGTTGCATTTTGGCTAAATTGTCCTTTTAGTTCTTTATGTTTAATCCAGTTTTTGAATACGTCATTTATATTTTTTTTCCCAATTAGGTCCTTTTAAGTGGCAATAAGTTTGTAAAGTTAGTTTTTATGATATTGTTTGTTTGCAAAAATGTCATTTACTGTTAGTTCAGTTAAAAAAAATGTCATGTGGGCATTATCATGCTGGCGTGTGCATAACAAGGTTGATGTGACAAACTATAGAAGTAAATGATTCTCCGATTGGTCCTTTAAATTTTGAAAAATACACTTATGATCTTCTAAGTCTAAACTAGTTTTCACTCAGACTCAATCTTTATCTTTAACCTCTTCATCATCTTCCTCTTTCACTTCATCTTTCAAAAATCTAAAACTCAAAATAGAAAAACTCAAAACGTTGGTCATTTGAATTAGAGAAAAATCAAAATAAGAAATTCATCATTCCAACAAAAATTAAAGTATGAGTTACTGTAAATAAAGAGAACTCCACCATAAATCCATTAAAAATAAAAGAGTTGTTCGTACATCCAGGAACTAGATTAAAAATAAAGGACAAAAGTGCAATTTAACATTAATTTTTTTAGACTGCTATAATATTTGTACTCTAAGCTTGAAAAGTATTTGTGCATTTTAGAGTAGTAATTGTTGTTGAGGAAAAAACCTTTTTGATATATGTTTTAATGACAACAAACCTTTCAAATTAAATGATTAAGTTTTATGAATGGTGGTCTACTAATAATTTCACTTAAGTTTTGTTTAAGGAACATGAATGCATAAGTGAACAAAGTAAGAATCCATTCACTTCATCAAAATGCACAAATGTGATCAATTACAATCAAAAGAAGTCATTCGAATCACAAAGAAAAAAGGTCATGAATCAAGCTGCCAAAGCAAGACTGGACAGTCTCCAAAATGTCCAGAATTAACAGCATGTTAATGATTCAAGGAAAGCCAAGAAATCAGTATAATAAAGAACACTCTTGACACAATCTAGAAAACAGAAGATGTTACCCGAAGCTGTCACCAGAGGATAAAGTCATTATCAAAGGATGACATCATCAGAGGATGATGACGTCACCAAAAGATAACATCACCAGAGGATGATGTCACCAGAGGATGATGTCACCAGAGGATGATCATGTCACAAGAGGATACCTCAAGAAGAGGATACCAGAGGATACCTCCAGAAGATGTCACCAGAGGATACCTCAAGAAGACGTCACCAGAGGATACCTCCAGAGGATACGTCACCAGAGGATACCTCCAGAAGACGATATCAGAGGATACCTCCAAAATACTATCAGAGGATACATCCAGAATACTATCAGAGGATACCTCCAGAATACTATCAGATGATACCTCCAGAAAACGATATCAAAGGATATCTCCAGAAAATACATTCAGAGGAATAACCAAGTCTGTTCTTGAACATCAGAAGGTCCAGAATGATCAAAACAGTCTCCATAATGATCTTCTATCAAGAATGATCATCAGTCTCTAGGAATGATCATTAGTCTCTAGAAATGATCATCAATCTCTAGAATGATTATCATTCTCCAGCATGATTTACAACTATCTTCAGAATGATCAAACATCAATCTCCAACATGTTAACAATCAAATCTCCAGCATCTTTAACATCATTCTCCAACAGTGTATCATCAGTCAAGAATGATACAATCATTCTCCAGCATACTGAACATCATTCTCCAGCCTTGTTACATCATTCTCCAGCTTGACTGCCAAGAACGTTGAACGATCTTGAAGTATATTTACATGAAAGCAGCTCCAAGAAAATATCAGGAAGACATCCAGAATGATCAAAGCTGAACCTCCAGATTGATTATCAATCTCCAGAAAGTTCAGATACTAGGACTCCAGATTGATTATCAATCTCCAGAATTTTCATTAACATTCTGCAGAAGTTCATCATCATTCTCTAAGTTGTTTTGACATAATCAAAACTCCATATCAAATCAAAGATATTAACAAATATATTTGAAGTACAAAGGATCATTAAACAAAGGAAATCTGATCAAGAATCAAAGGTTTCAGTCCAGTCAAAACAGAAATTAAAAATAGTCAAAAGCTGGATTATTTTTAATCAAAAATATTGTCTTTGGTCAAACCTGACAAGAGCACTACTGTAACACCCCGAATTTAAAACACAGCGCGGGTGCATTTTTTTTTAAAAAAATTAATAATTAAAATGAGTTTTCCCCAAATTTATCTCAAAAGAATTAAAATAAAGTTTTCGTAAAATAGTACGTTATTGATTAATCGATGAACGTAAACCAAATACTTCATCAGGATTATCTCTAAGTACTTATCTTGGAAATTAACTTTTAAACATTAATACATCCCAAAATATCATTGTCATAATACATCAATAGTAAATATCAGAGTACATGGTTCAGCGGAAAGTAGTACAGAATTTCCAAAATAAGACAAATTACAATTTGACCCCAAAGCCTAATACAATAAGTCTAACTGATCATGCGTTGAAGCTGCAGTAGCACGGATTCCCTCCGCATCCCACACAAGTCTCCACTGACTCTGCAGCTCGCTTCGATGTAACCTCCTCCTCCTCGTACATAGAGGGATCGGTCTCCTCCGAAGTCAAGTCAATACATACTCGTGGCCGCTTTGGCGGTGCCGGAATCTCGTAGCAGTCCTCGGAAATCCTAGATGGACCCGGAATCTCGGTCGCTACCGGTCTCTGCTCATCACGCTCCTCTACCGCATCAGACTCATGTATCTCTCTTCCAATCTCAGGATTGGGAGTCACCACTCCTACAGTGGCCTCCGCCTCAACCCTCTCGACAGACTCCTCCGCGTCGTCAAAAACTCCATGCGCCTCTAGCACCAGGCGAGAAGGCACGGGAAACTCTATGCTCGCATGTGTGCGCTCTACGAAGTCTTCCACACCATCAGTCCTACTTGTCCGCTCCAGCCACCCCATATACGTCGCTCTGCTCGAGAGGGGGTCAAAAGCCCAAGCAGTGCGCGAGTAGCGGTCAAGGAAATTCAACGACGTTTCCGTCGTTCGGGTGCCCACGGGCGGCGCGGGTTTGGGAGGCATCTGAGGGCAAAGCCCAAAGTCCACAATATAATGGCAAGGGGGTCACCAATCGAAAATAACAAATATTCACATAGCATGTATTGCACAACAACATCTAATCATGGCATAATTTATGATGATGAGGAAGATAATAATGCTCATTTGGAAACTTATGACTTTCATGCCTTTTCAAAACAGCAGTTAATGATTATGAATATGCGGTAAGTACAGCCAACACGTCAACAAAACACAAACATAAATTCAGAAATTTCATATTTTGGACAGCACTCACACGCATTAATTTCCAACATTCATCATATGACAATCATGACACAACGATCAAATCCCACAATGTAATGCATATATGCTCATGCATAATTTTCTTGGAATCACCAAGGTGCAGTCGCTCAACAGACCAGCACATCTCAACGGCCCTCATGACCAGGGTGCAATCGCTCAACAGATCAGCACCAGTGCAAACGCTCAACAGTCCAACACATCGTGCAGTCGCTCAACAGACCAGCATGTTTGACATCACCCAAGGTACAATCGCTCAACAGATCAGTACCTAGTGCAGACGCTCAACAGTCCAGCACTCGTGCAATCGCTCAACAGATCAGCACGGGGTTGCGCATTTCAGGGTACAGACGCTCAACAGTCCAGTACCAGTGCAGACGCTCAACAGTCCAGCACTTATATACCAAAGTACAATCGCTCAACATATCAGTACTTAGTGCAGACGCTCAACAGTCCAGCACTCATGCAATCGCTCAACAGATCAGCACGTGGTTGCGCATTACTCTGTGGCCCATCGCAGGTACCATGTGACTATGCAATGCATGAATATGCAGCGTTTCATTTCTCGAGAAACAGAATGCAAAACAGAAATTCATGCCTCTTAATCATATTTAAATATTTCAGCACAATCATACACAACAACATCACGATCATGAATTAACAGTGAATTAATCATTCACACTTTGAAATGTTTTCCCAACCTCTCAAAAATTCAAACACAGAATTAAAACTGGGATTTTTCTGAGATTTATGAATCTGTATTCGAATATAGCTCTTCTGTATTCGAATACAGAAGCCAAAAACAGTGCAGATTCACACTCTGTATTCGAATACAGCCTTCTGGTATTCGAATACAGAGGCAGATTTCAGTGCATAAATCAACCTCTTTCATTACATCAGTAAAGTTTTTAAAACTTCATCACCACTACTTCAAAATCTCATCAAAGTTCCACTTTAACTCACCACAACATTCCCTGTATTCCCCAGACACTCAGGGTTTTTCAAAACATTCTTAAAACTTGAAATTTTCTGAAAACACGAATCTGTATTCGAATACAAACTCCCTGTATTTGAATACAGAATCAGGAATTGAAATTTAACATTCTGTATTCGAATATAGCATGGCTGTAGTCGAATACAGGAGTTCAACCTTTGAAAAATCTAGCCTTTTCTCCCAAGTCACTTAAAGATTTTCAAACATCTTTCTCTCCTCTTTAAAACCATTTCACAGACTTCTTTTCAATTCATTTAAAGCTTCTCAAGGTTTCTCAACACTTCAAAACTCACATGACAGTGATTAAAACTTGTTTTTCTGGAAAACACGAATCTGTATTCGAATACAGCTTCCTTGTATTCGAATACAGAAGCTAAAAACTGAGTTTCAGGAAAAACTTGAATCTGTAGTCGAATACAGCATGTCTGTAGTCGACTACAGTTGCGAATACAGTGTTAAAATTTCACTTCTGTATTCGAATACGACATGATCGTAGTCGAATACAGATGCGAATACAGAAGCAAAATCTTTCCTCTGTATTCGAATACAGGGGCTCGTATTCGAATACAGGTTTGAAAACTTGAACATAAAACAGAAACCTGGAAGGTTGTATTCGAATATACACATGCTGTAGTCGAATACACCTTCGAAAACCAGTGAAAGTTCAACTCTTTTCAAAATTGATTCTTTTAAAACAACAGCCAACATCAAAACAGATTCTGCACTTTTTCAAGAAAGACCTTTCCTCATTTAAAATCCCTTTTTCTTTAAAAACCATCAACACCAGAATCACACAACATAAAACAGAATCAGAACTATTAACATCAGTTCATCCAAAACAGAGACAGATGATCAATCATCAGAACATCATACGACATTTCAGTGTTCTCACTCATCAGAACAAACATGCAACATTTCAGTGTTCTCATTCATCAGAACAAACATGCAACTTTTCAGTGTTCATACTCATCAGAACAAACATGCAACATTTCAGTGTTCACAAAATACCAGAGCAACCATGCATGCATTCAGTTTTCTCAATAACAGAATGACATGTAAAACATTTCAGCTTTCATGTTACCACGGAAATACTCGCAAACATTACAAAACAACAAACCTCAACAGAATGCATTTTGCATTTTAATGCTATTTTTCAAAACAGTTTTAAGACATGCATTTTAATCATCACTAAAATGGCATGCAAACATTTTCCAGCATTCACACGGAATGTAAAACAACATATTTTTACCAGTAAAATAGCCAACAACAACTTATCAGAATAATCACTTCTAAAAAAAATGCATTTTCTCTCAAAGTGTCATTTTTTGAAATAGCTTTTCTTTTAAAAACAGAACTGAAAACAGCACAATTTATGGCCGTAATGCAGCTAAAAGATGGAAGGTGCCCTTACCCTTGTAGCGTGCTTTTCTATTCTCTTGTTCCTGCTGCGTTCCTTTTTCCGCGTCCAGAAACGGTGAAACTGTTCCTTGAGTTTGCTGCTGCAAAACTGGGTTCTTTCTCTTCGTATTGGGGTGGGGATTAACTTTACTACTGGGGGTTTTCAGGTTTGAGGCTTGGATTCTCAGTTAATGGTGTTTGAAGGATTTTCCCTCTCTTAAAATTTCAGTTCGGGAATGGCACAAAGCAGAAACAGAGACAGAAAATGGGAGAGGAGATGGAGTTGGTACATGCAATATGGGCAGTATGGTGGAAGGAATGGTGTTCTGAAATTACCATCCTTCTCACTCCTATTTATAGGCTCTCAAGGTGCCACCTCACTTGCCACTTGTCTGATTTTCCAGCTCTTTAATTATCTTGCAATTAGCCACTTAATCCTTACTTAATTGTCCAATTTATTTAATTACTTGAAATTAAATTAATTTACTTCTTTATCCAATAATTTTAATTCATACTTCAAAATAAATATTTATATATATATATATATTCACTCAAAACATACATATATTAAATATTTACAAAAATTCCCAAAATGCCCTTGACAATAATTCCAAAATTAATATTTAAAATTAAGGGTCTTACAACTACCAACAGCTCTATTTGACCATCATTAAATGCTATCACGCCTATAAAAGGAAGGCCAAAGCTCGGGAAGAATCAAGAGCTTCAAGTACAAAGCAAAACATCACTCACAAACACTTACATACCTGAAAGCTTCTCAATCACAAACAAAAGATTCAGTTCATTTTTTCTTCTTCATATCAGAATCATTCTACTGAATTCTTTTGTCAAGAATCTAATCTCAAACACGAGTTGATCATACTCATATTTTGTCCAAAATCAAAGACATTCAAGTGCCAAGATATATCATCAATCACTCACATTTATACTTGAAAATTCTCACAAGAAATCAGTAACATTCATTCACGAATTCATTGTTATTAGCTTACTGAAATCTCTTGTAAAGAATCTAAACCTCAAACAAGAGTTGAGATTCAATCAGATTCTGTAAAAACACTCTATATCATTATTGTGTAAACTCAAAACTATAAGAGGTGTTTATAGCTTGAGTAGTTTGTTTAGAAAATCCTTTTAAGGTTAAAAGGTGAAGTGTAAAATCCTATCAAGATTGATAGGTGACCTGATTGAATTCCTTTCTGGGTGGAAAGGATTGAAGATTGTAACACAACAAGGTTGATCTGAACTAGGTGCTGTAAAACCAAGAAGGTTCTTTGTTTTAAACACTTAGTGGAAAATCTCACCGTTGTGAGGACTGGACGTAGCCCGGGTTGGGTGAACCAGGATATATCTTGGTGTGATATCTCTTCTCTTATCTCTATTTACTTTCAGTTTTTTAATTATCAAATTAAATAGATAAACTGAACTGTTGATTTTAACTAACCAAGAACATTCTCTGTTTTTCTGGTGAAAACCAAGAACATTCTCCGTTTTCTGTTTTCACAACCAAGATCAATCTTAAATTATTTTCTTAAGTTTTTAACAGGAATTTTAAAAGGGCGAATCTACAATTCAAACCCCCCTTTCTTGTAAATCAACATTGCTACTTCAATTGTTAGATATTTTTGTTGGTTAGTTAGTTAAATTGGTTAATTAGTTACACTAGTTAGTTAGTTATTTTACATTAGTTAGTTGTTTATCTAATTGACTATATAAGTCTATGTAACCATTAATATAATTCATTCTCTCAAGTTATAAATAATATTCAATTTACCTTTATTCATTTATCTGTTAACAATTATTTAAATCAAAAATCGTAATAGTAATTTTAATATTCTTATTCATACATGTTAGATGTCTAAATATTCATATCAGTCGTATCGAGTTAATAAAATAAATCGATAAATAACAAAATATAACTATTATGATTGTGACTCAATTAAAATATCTTTAAATCTTAACAATAAAATATTACAAATAAAAATATTTACAACTCAAATATTCTTAGATAATGCATCTTTTTACGTGTGTGTTTGATATTTGTATCAAATAGATCATTAAATTATATTATATTTGATTTAGTTCCTGAATGTACCAACAATTCATTTATTTATTTACAAAATTCATTTTTTAATTCTTGTTAGAATAATTGATTTTTTGTTTTGATTTTTATCTAATTCACATGGTCTATATTTTAAGTTTTTATTGAAAATTACAAAATTTGAATTTTAAATTTTTTAAAAATACAGTGGAAAAGGAAAATGGTAAAGAGAAAGATGATGAAAATGTAAAATATAAAGATTAAACTTCAACGAAAATGAATTTAAGTTTACATGATCTTACGTGTATTTTTTTCAAAAATTAAATAATCAATATAAAAATTATTTATTTTTATAATTTATTACATCGACATGATAACGACTACATGATAATTTTTTTAACAAAATTTACCTGAAAATGACATCGATCTATTCAAAAATTGAATCCAATACAAATGATTAATAATACAATTTAACTTTCTATTTATATAAATGCAATTATGCAAGGTGCAATGCATTATGCACACCTATGTGTTGTTAACACTTTTACTTTCTTTCCACGTTTTGTTTCTTGTCAAGAAGATAAGGCATACACATGTGGTATCCCAAGAAATGAAATAGGTGAACAAAGAAGCATCCAATCAACATGACGATAGCAATGACATGATGATACAAGAGGGGTCTTGCTCCATTTGGCTGCGTCACTACAAAACATCATCATAATAATGACCATAGGAACTTTCCACGTTTTAGCTAACTTCAAAATTCCTCACACCTAGTTATATCCACTTGAACTTGGAGTAAGATTTGAGCAGAAATTTTTTTAAATAAGGTTTAGATTTTAAATACTTAAATAGTATATATATTTTAAAGTGTGTATTTAAATTTTGTGCTTAAAATTTTATATCATTCAAGTGTTTTTCCACTTGGACTTATCTCGTGGTTCTATTTTCTTTATTTAACTTTTGTTTGGAATAGCTAAACCATAAAAGAAAAAAGAGAAAACACATTTATTTAAAAATTAAATTTATGAGATATACAAATGAGTAAAGCATTTCAAGATGTAGGCCTCGTGGTGAGTATTTGATTGTATTGTCGATTATGTTATCTGTTAATTGAAGTGTGACGATCATAGTGAATTTAATAAAAAGAATGTAAATGCAGGTTTTTCAAAAAAATATAGTGTGGAACATAATATTGAATAATGACCAAAGCCAAAAACGGTGGATATGTAAACCAATTCATCACAAAAATTGATTTTATATTGATAATATTTTTTTTCTATTGATTTTTACAATATTTTTACTATTGATAAACAAAAATATTATTAATGAGAGTAGAACCGCTATTATAACTCAATACAATTAAAGTACAATATATCTAATACATTCAAGCATAATTAATCCAATTAGTTTTAACTATATTAAAAAATTGAGTAAAAAAACAAGAGAAAATAGATAGTGTAATTTTAATATAAATAAATTTTACAATTACAATTAATATAAATATTCGATTTTATTATCTCATTAAAAATTTATAAGTGTTATTAATAAATAATCATTCAATGATATATCATCGTAAAAAATTTCTTTTTACATTGATTACATGGTCATTAAACTCAAAAAACAATGTTAATAACTTTTCATTAAACTAGTGCAATTTTAGAATTGAGTAAGAGGCGTTATCTTCTTCTTATTATTGGATTCTCCTAACATAAAACTTAGCCAATAACCCCAATCTTTTCCTTCTTGTTTTCCTTTTTTCTTTTCTTCATGTGAAGTGAGTTGATTTATGATATATTTTTTATTGAATTATTTCTCTACATTATTTTCTTTTTTCTCTATTATACAAGTAAATGATTTTTACATATATTTAATTTTCATTTTCGTGATCTTGTCATCTTAGTGTGTCGTTGTTTTGAGTTTTTCATTTTAATGTGGCGTTTTGATTTACTATCTTGTTGTGACATTCGTTTGATTCATATTGATTTTGATTAAGTATAGACTCATTTAATGACTTTAACGTTTTCCACTTTACAGCTCCGAAGACATAAGTATTTCAGACACTTCAATTTTGTTATATATGTAACTTTTGTCTTATTTATAAATATTTTATCATTTTATACTATTAATTTGGATGTTGTAAATTTATTTGCAGATTCATCATTTTTTGTTTTAATTACTTTAAATTGTATTATTTTCGATCGATTTAATTTTTATCAATTTGAATAAATTAATATCTTTTTTAATAGAAAAAAAAAACATAATTGAGTAAGAAATCAGTCAACTTAGCTACTTTATCTTATAACAAAATCTTAACTCTCTTGCTTTGGTTGATTTCTTTCTTTCCATTTTTTAACTAAAAACAAATCTTGTAAATGAATAATTCACTATATTCGGCAGCAATTTTTTGCTTTTAAACTAAATTCGGAATTTTCCAGAAGAGAATAATGGTCAAAAAGGGAGAACCATTTTTCTAAACCCAAAATAAGAAAATAGAATCCTAAGGGAATATACAACTAATAAGAACAAACATCCAGCTAAATAACTATCTATATCCATCACTAAATACCCGACCCGGTTGATGCTCGGGTTGACCCATTAACAACTTTCTACATCATTACACAAAAACGGGTGGGTCAATAATTGAGCCGCCGTCCACCTCTCACCGGATTCCTTCTTAAGACAACAATCAACAAAATTCCGAAACTCCGGTGAAGCCGAATCGGGGAGACTCGGCGGATCGCCGAAGCATATCGCACACATAAGCGAAACCCAATCAGGTCTTTGACCCGATTGAAGAAACGGGAAATGACCCACATAAAGTTCAAAAAGGGTTAAACCCAAACTCCAAATATCAGCCGCAAAACCGTTATAATTAACGCCATAAACTTCCGGGTCAAACCGTTCAGGACTCATATAAGCACACGTGCCAACATAAGAGTTACACGCTTCAAGCGTGCGACCCATGAATTTACTAACACCGAAATCTGCAATTTTAACCTCGTTTTTGTTGTTTACGAGGATGTTCGAAGGTTTAATGTCACGATGCGCTATGTTACGCGCGTGGAGGTACGCGAGGCCATTTAGAACGTCACGCGCCACGGAAGCGAGTGATGATTCGGAGAACGTGCCGTTTGTTTTGAGTTTGGTTTCGAGAGTGCCTGAGTCCATGAACTCCATCAGAATCGCGACGTCGCCGGTGGGTTTTTCGAATGAGCCGTGGTATTTGACGATGTTGGGGCAATCGGAGGCGCGTCGGAGGATGTTGATTTCCGCGAGTGTACGACGGCGCGTGGTGGGATCGGAGTCGTTGTGGTTGACTTTCAGAGCGTAGATGGCGGAGGTGAGTTTGTGGCGGACTTTGTAGACGGTTCCGCCGTTGCCATGGCCGAGGACGGCGAGTTTTTCCAGGTCGCTGAGAGCAAGTGGGTCGCCGCCGGAGACGGCGGCGGTGGAGGAGGTGGGGTGTTTGTAGATGTTGGGAGGGAGGGGGACAGGGAAGCGGGGACGGTGATCGGCAATTTCAGGAAGACGGAGTTTGGGGTGGCGGCGGCGTTGGACAAGCGCCATTTGCGGTGGTTGATGGTGGCGGCGAAGAGAGAAAAAAAAAGTGAGTACTTTTTTTTTTCAAATTAGAAGGTTTGTGAGGGGTTTATATTAAGTGAGTGGATTAGAGAGTGTGATGGTGGCTAAGGAAAGAGGGTGGATAGGGGAGTGGGGTCCACTTATTTTAAAATATTTTTTTTTTTTATAATTTTTTTTTTCATTTCCTTATTCTTTCCTTATTCAGCATGTGTTAATTGTAGCCAACCTTATCTCAATTCTTACACTTCTAGCTGTGGGATTGATTGTGTCTCTAGTTTAAAACTCAAAACATAGTTTGCGTTTACTCTTCAAAGTAGTTTTTGTTTTTATTTCTTAAAAAAAAATATATTTTATGAACCGAATGATTATTTCTATTTATAAAAACAATGCAAATGATAAAAAAAAATGTTTTTATTAGTTTTAAAAATATATCTTAACTACTATAATTTATCTTATTTTTATGATAATGTTTCACTTAATTAAAGAGTCTCTCAATTAAGATAAAATTATCACGCATATTTGATTAAATGTTTTCATAAAAATTAAACACGGCCTTAAAGTTTATGTGAGTTGGCTCTAGAGTTTCGTTAGATTTGGGCAAAGCTTCGATGGTTAGAAAATATTTCAAAGATGGATTTAATTTGTGTTGAAAAATCTTTATATACATGTATCAAATCAAATTACTTCAGTTAGGTTTTTGTGGAGATATTTTAGGAATTAACTAAGAAAATGATATTATAACGTGATTTGATTAAAAGTATATATAAAATAGTTTTATATCAATTTATAATTAATCTCTTTATAAATTATATTAATGATAAAAAAAAAATCTCACATATAATAAATCTCAAATCTGTCGTTGCGAGATAAAAATCCACATGCACTAAATTTCTTATTCGTTAAATAACCAATTGTTAAGGACATTATAATTATTTAAAAATTATAAATTTAGAATTTAAAAATGCTACTCTTAAATGTTTTTTGACAAAAAAATGTTACTCTTTTGAAGAAAGATAAATTTGATTTTAATGTGATAGATATTTTGAATAATTTTAGTAAAAAATAATATGGAAAATACATTATTAAAATTTCATTTTAATTATTATTTTTTATTTCAATTTGATATATACGTGAATTTTCATTTTTTTTTCTTTTTTAAACAAAATTCAACTTTTACCTAATAAACAAATTCATTCACTATATTATATATCTAGTATATTTCAACATATATTGGTTTTAAAATATTTACATAAAAATTATATTTTAGTTAATATGATATAATTAAGTCTTCCATTAGATATTAACTATGTGGCATGAGGCAAAATCTTGACTTTAAAAAAAAAGTTCAAATCTCCTTGAAAACGTAGGATTGTAAAATGAGATTGTTAGTGCATTTTAGTTAATAATAATTTTCTCATTCTCATTTTTTTAATAATACAATTATATATATATATATATATATATATTGATTAAAAGGGAGAAAAAGCAAAACTAATACACTGACTCTTGAAGAACATATTTCCTTCAAGTCTTTATCAACAAGTAAGTTAATGCTACTTGGAATCACGTCTAACATTATAAGAGGGCCTTTGCCACGAAATAGTTCAAACTTCAAAGGGTGATTCTTCCACATAGCTAGTTTGTTAAATATCTTTTATGTTTTTAGGGCTTCACTGCATATCCTTTTTTTTTTATAGAAAAATAAGTTAATCCATTCAAATTCTAAAATAAAAATAGTAAATTTTGATATCAAATTACCTATTTATGATATTTTTTATATATATTTTGATATCAAATCTAAATAAAAGTCTAAAACTCGTTAAACATACACATAGATATTTCTAAAGCTAATGAGAAATAAGAAAACTTAAAGAGAAAAACAACATTGTAAATGGGCAAACATTTTTATAATTAAGAGAAAATGGCAAAACTAAGTTTACTTAATTCCGGAAGTAACAATCAAAGAATTTATTTGATACTTGAGTTAACTCGACATGTACCAGTACAATTGATATTTAAATTAATAGTGAAATGAGTTTTTTTTTTAAACTATTTCTATCATTTATATTTAATTATAATAACTAAATGTTATTTATCAAAAGTGAGAGCAAAATAAAATTTAATTGTTTTCCTTCTAAATTTTAATTATTTATATTAGTAAATATTAAATATTTTTATGATAAAATGTAAAAAATTAGTATAATACTTATAAATAATAAAATGATAATTTTTTTACGAAATGGTTTTTTGTAAAATACAAAAATTAACAAATAGCTCTTTAATTTATAAAAATAATTATTTATTTAATAATTTATAAAATAAATATATCAAAATATTTTAATTTGTGAAATGCACGTATAAACCCTCTCATTATATAATCGATGATTTGGTGATTTGGATTTGGGTCGAGTTATTACAAATAATAATAATAATAATAATAATTATTATTATTATTATTATATGTGGACATTGGTCCCATAAATCAAGTTGCACAACATTACAAATGATAGCGGTTTAGGATGAGGCTACCAGCCAGAGTCTTAAACCATTAAACTATTTATTGTATTAATCTATGTACCTAATTTTTTATTTTATACGAATGAGATTGTAGTGTATACTGTAATTTTTTATAACTTCCCTCCTTTTCCCTTCATTATATTATTAATAACTAGTGCCCACGTTGCATCTATGTATATAATATATATTATATTAATCTGCAAGTGGCATGATGATTTGTCGCAATTAGAGATATATTAATGGACCACAGCCACATGTATATTATTAGTTGAAGGGTAATGACATGCTGGCCCTTAGTATATTGTACATATCATTGATGACGAAAGATCAACAAAATTATTTAAAAATTAGTTGATGTTGCTTTCCAAGGTGGACAGAGTTTAAATGTAAATTAATATTAAAAAATTATTAATTTTTTTAATAATAATTAATAATATTTTTAAAAAATAATAATTTACAGAATATTTTTATAAATAATATTATAATATAATTTATATCGATTTAATATATAATGTATTTTTTCTCTTTATTTTATTAAATTAATATTATTTAAATCACGTTACAATAATAAAAATAAGAATATTTGATTTTAAAAATTGTATATTTTAATATAGCTGATTTCCATCATAAAACAGCTGCTGGGCTGAATCTCTTAAGAATTATTATGTTAAAAGAATTTTACAATAAATATGAGTTTTTAAAATAGCTTATTATATTGTATAAGTTAATATACTAGATCTCCATTTTTTTTGACAGAATACATCTCAATTTCTTCAGAAATTCTATCGTTTAATTATTTCACATAACTAACCTATAGATTTAGAGGAATATCCTATATGTAAATTAATAACCATACAATTATTTTAATTAAGAAACTCTCATTATAGTAAAAAATAATCTAAGTTGGAAATTTATCTTGATAAAAATTACTTTTTTTATTTTTTTTTAATTTAAAGTTAAAATTTATAGTTTTTAATTATAAAATTAATTTTTAGTCATAAATTTATTATTCAATTTACTTTTAAATGAATAACTCAAAACATAAACAATATTAATTTTAATCATAATCAATTTTACAAAATTAATTTATTTATAACCAAACTTTTATAACTACGTAACCGAACAAATACTACAGTATGGCTATAGTGAAACTATTTGAACAAAATTCAATTAAAAATTATTTAAATATATATAAATTATCGAAAATTATAAATAACATATCTATTGTTTATTTAATGAATTGAAAGGTGGGGTTTGAGTACTAACTACTAGACAGTTTCTTTGTCCTTTAATCATAGCGCAGCCGGCAACAAGTTGCATCCCAAATTCCCAATCAAAAGTAGCTATATGTTAACTGAATTCTTAAATAAAAAATATTTTATGTACATCCAACTTTTTTATATTGTATATTCAGTTAAATTAATTATATTTTAAATGTGATTAATTAAGTGTAATTGGTGTCCTTATATCATTAATTTTCTTAAATAGATTGCATATGCAGCCGGAGATTTGATGATAATGCATGCATAATAAATACTATATAAATAAAAAAGAAATTTATATCCTATAGTTGATTGTTGAGGGGTCACAATCCTAATTATGGTGTGGCACTAAAGTTCGTTGGGTTTTGCAACAGCTACATTGCCACATGATTTTGGTGGAAGTGATTTACATCACGTTGAGTATTTAATTAAGTGTGACATTTGAAATAACGATGTCCTGCTTTAATTAACTAATAATGAATAAAATGAAGATTATTTTAAGGTATTGAGAATAATTTTTTTTTTTGTTTTTTTTCTAAGTACTTTTTGTGTATGAAATGTTTCTTTAAAATATTTAAATTTAATTGAAACTTTGTCTATTTTATTTTTATTAATTTATAAAATTAATTTTTTTATTTTAAAAATCGATAATTTTAATTTTTTTTTTATATTTTTGAATTAAAAAATGATAATTTGACATATGTTAAATAATGTGGAATAAAATTTTGTGATATAGAACTATTTAAATGCATTAACTATTCATATGGCATTAATTAAAAATGAAATTTTTTTCAAAGTTTAAAGTTAAGTTTTTAAAGGATTTTATTGCGATTTCACAAGTTTTAATCTTTTTATATCATTGTATCATATGCTACGTTATTTAAAACATGTTATATTATCATTTTTTAGTTAAAAAATCAGAATAAGAGACCAAAATTGTTAGATTTTAAAATAAATAAACTAATTTTGTGAATTAGTAAAAATAAAAAGGATTAAAATTATATATAGTCAAATATTTAATTTTGATTTGCTAAAAAAAATTAGTTAATTATTCTCTTAGAGCATCTCAAACTCAACTATTTACATTTGAGTTAAGTTGATTTCATTTTTAGATATAACATCATTTTTTTACTTTACTAAATTAAACATCACATCTCTCTATCTTAGAACTTTTAATAAATTTACCAACTCTAAAAATTGATCTTTATATTTCATCAATAAATCTTACACGCCTACAAAAATACTTGCTAATTAAGTATTTTTGAAACAATGTCCACAATTAATGGGATACCTGTTTGATCCAAATTCTTAATTGAACTACCACTTGTACATACTAGATTGTACGTTTGTGGGATGCACATGTGATAAGTTATGTGAAATAATCATAATAATTTTTAGTGCGTGATAGAATTTATAATTGATCTGATACTTAAAACAAAACAAAAATTATTATATCATAGAAAAATTAAAATTTAAATAACTCATTATAAGTTGTTTGAATTTGCCTAAAAGATAATGCAAATTTATACGAGTTTACACTAATACATTCATATTTAAAAGTTACAGGACTCCTAAAATTTCTACTACTTTTGAGATAATAGTGAGTTGAATTTGTACTACATGATTCAAATGATTACAAATATTGTTTTAACATGTATCGAAAAACTAATGAATCATATATTTTACATTTTTTGTTTCTGTCTTAATGTGTTCCAGTAGTAATTTCTTTTTTTTTTTTATCAATGTATAAGTTGGTTGCAACTATTCCTACTATCAGGAAAGCTTCCTATTAAATATTCATCTCGAGAGATAAATCAATAATAGATTAAAAAGTTAAATATATTTTTAATTTTTATAAATATTTTAATTTTAGTCTTTATAAAATAAAAATATAATTTTTAGTCTTTTTAAATTATTACACATATAATTTTAGTCCTTACTGTTAAATGAATATATATTTTTGAATGAATTTTTTCAAAGATATTTACAACATCATAAAAATTCATCCACAAAAATGAGTTTCAAATTCGATTTCTAAATTTATATTTTTGTTTAATTTATCTTGAGATTTTTACGTTCAAAAAGATTTATATTTAATTTGTCTGATCTTGAAAAATTCTAAATTTTTTATAGAAGAACTTTTTATAATGTTATAAACATGTTTTTTAAAAAAGTTTTAAAAATTTTAAAATTAAAGGACAATTAAACCTATTTCATTTAGTAGAGATTAAAACTGTTCGCTGAATAACTTTACCGAGACAAAAAATTGTATTTTTATTTGACAGAAACTTATATTGAAATATTGAAATTTTACCAGGACTAAATATATATATAATCCTATATTTAAAAAAAAATGATCAAATAATAAAAACAACCGAATATTATAAAAGAAAACGTAAATATTTGGATCAAATTTCATATGATATATCCTATATTACATTTTTACCGTGTTGAGATATTTGTCACGGTTGGCTAAATCATTTGGATTAAAAGGGGTTAATATAGAAAATAAAATAAAAGATTTAACCAAATTCATGAGTTTTTTTTTCTTTAATATCCTCTTCTTTTTTTAAAAAAAAAAAACTTTCTAAAATACCTTACATTCAACTTTATATATCAAAATATTATACTTTTTTATCTTCAAGAGGTCGCATCTCTAGTATGCGACTATGATTTTTTTTTCTCCGATAATCTACTATGTTTTAGTTTTTTTATTTAACAAAAAAATAATTGTCAAATTTAATAAATAAAAAATAATAAAAATATATAAAAAAACAAAATTATTTTAATAAAATAAAACAAACTACATTTAATAGAGAAAAAATACATCAAACTTAATGCGGTTGAGTAGACGTGCAAAAACAAATAATGTGTCTCTCATATTTTGCAGATAAATTAGCAATTTAATTCTATTTTGTTAACAACTGCCTCATATTTTTCCTCCAGATTTAATAAATAAAAAATAATAGTAATAATAATAATAATAAAATATTGTTAATTTAATAAAAAATTATAAAAAAAAATTAAAAAACAAAGTTATATTAATAAAATCAAATAAAATATATTTAAGAAAAAAAAATACATAAAAGTTAATGTGGTTGGATAGATGTGTCAAAACAAATAAAGTGTTATATTATTTGAACAATTCACTCTTATTTTACAGTTAAATTAGCAACTTAATTTTATTTTGTTAACAACTCAATCACATTAAGTTTGATGTATTATTTTTTACTAAGTTAGGATTGGAACCACCGCTACCTAACCCACTTGCAACCTTCCTCGATCCTCCCAGGCTTTCCATATCATCATTTTCTGAGGGTTCTTCTCATCGTTGTCATTTTAAGTTCTACGTTCTGTTTGCGTTCCTCCCACCACTCTTTGCAGACAAAGAGGGAGAACTAGTTATTAGATTTCAATATTTCAAAAGTCTTTTTGATCAAATTATGTACTTCTGTTTTTTTTTTTTTTCTGGAACCATATGGATGAACAATCGTTTAAGTATCAATGAAAAAGATATATTTTGGTACAGTGTTATCTATTACTTAATGCACAAATTAAATGGGAGCTTTGTAACAAAAGCCCTTAGTTAATAATCATCAAAATAAAATTAAAAATCTAATTAACGTGTTTGTCATCATAAAAAAGGGAGAGATTGTTGAGGCAAAATTCCAAATTAATGTTTTGAAGATAATCAAACAAAGTTAATTAATTTCTAATTATGATTCTAAATTATGTTGCTATTTAACTTGTGTTTTTGAGTGTATTATTTGAAGATAGGTATTAATATAACAATACAAGATCATTCTGGAAGAAGCAAGATAATTCTGGTTCATAAAAACAGTAGTTTGGACAAACCAATATCGTTATGGTTTTTGACAAATTTCAAACCAAGATCGTTCTAGCTTTTGACATCATTCAGTTTAGTCAAAACCAAGATCATTCTAGTTTGTGAAAGTATCATACTTCTTTACACAAGATCATACTGGACAATTTATTATAAAAATGAAATGAATCAAAACCCAGATTTCAAGTAAATTAAACATTAAGGCAACTCAGAACCACGATCAAGCACAAAAGTTTAAAAGAAACAAAACAACATCAAAAGCCATAATAAGATCAAACTCCAGATTGATGGCCTATGAAACAAGTATAGCTAGAATAGCAAGGATAAGACACTAATATTACATATCTACAAAAAGGCAGCCTGGGCGCAAAGCAGAAAAAATAATGACACCAAACAGTTGTAAAAGAAACTCTCAGTCCAGCATTCACTCAAAATAGAAATGAAGAACGTTCTTGTTATAAAGCAGGAACGTTTTTGATCAAATAGAACTCATGTATAATAAAAGATCAATCTGAACAACTGGATTACTAACGGCTACATGAGTTGTCATCAACCCTCTTCATGCCTATAAAAGCAACCTCAAGGTCAAGATAACATCAAGAGTTTTAAGTGCAAGCAATTAATCACTTAAAATAATCATACTTGAGAAATCTAAGCTCTTCAATCAAGCAAAAGCTCAAGTTATTTTCACTAGATTCAAGGATCTTTCTACTGAGTTTTCTGCTGAAAATCAAACTCAAACAAGTGTTGAGTAGATTCTGATCCATCAACCTTCTTTCAATACTTCATTTGAAACTCAAGACTATGTTCTTAAAGATAGTTTGAGTGGTTTGTAAAATCCTTTTGGGATTAAAAGTGACTTGTAAAAACCCTTTATGGACTGAAAGGTAATTGTAGAAAATTCTTTCAAAGTCGAAAGTTGAAGCATTGTAACTAATCAAGATTGATCAAGAAAGTTTGTGTGTAAAGCAAGAATATTTTTGTTTAAACACATTAGTTGAAAAGCTTACATAATGCGAGGACTGGACATAATCCACCTTAAGTGAACCAGAATACGTTACTGTGATTCTCTTCTCCTTATCTTTAATTATTTCTCATTTACTAAGTACATAATATGTATGAATACTTTCTTTTAATTTCACTAACCAAGAATGTTCTGCATTTGTTACTTTTGAAACCAAAATTAATCTTGAGTTAACTTAAATTAAAAACATGAATTAATTTTTAAAAAGAGAATCACAATTCAAATCTTTTTTCCTTGTAATTGATATTGTTACTTCACTCCATACGCGGATCGAAGATGTTGAATTCCAATGTGTTAATAACACCTACCTCGATAATAAGTTTTTCTAATACCAATGCGTGATTATGATACACACCATGCATTTAATTTGATGTCATATTTAACGCTAGGTATGAATTAAAACAATATCAATGCATAATTGCGCATCCCCATACATAGATCAAAATGTCATATTCCAACACATTAACAACAACTTTAACATCGAAAATAATGCACATAAATTAAATATAGCGGATCAAATATGTCATGGTACACTAATGCATAAAATATGGTGGCTGAATTTAATACATGTGGTTTTGATGGGATTATGTTGTGATTAAGTAGGAGATAATTTGTATTATTAATTAGGGTTAGGTTTTATGGTGTCAAGACTTGGAATGATTTAGAAATAATAGATAGATGCTCTTGGTACTTTCATCAAAAGTTCACTACTCCTATATATCAAAGTGTTTAGCTGCAACGTAGTGGTGGATAAAAAAAATGGGAGAGCCAAAATAAATAAATTAAGACATGAATATAAAAAAATATTTGTATATGATGTGTAGTGAAATTGATATTGGTCCGGTGGTTATTACCGATATTTTTTAAGAAGAAAAATGTGGTTCAAATTTTAGACTCTATTCGGAGTAATTTTTGGTTTTATGTTATGAACTTAGAATCAGCTTCAGTTTTTAATTTTTAAATTTAGGTTTTTAATTTTTTTTTATATAATTAAATCAATTTCTTTATGAATTTATCAAATATAAAACTATTGTTACTAGGAATGACAATGAGTAGGGTATGGGTAGGGTAGTATAGTACCCGTGCCCGTACCCGCAATTTAAAAAAATATCTGTACCCGTGCCCGTACCTTCGTGGGTATCAACTTTAATACCCGTACCTTTGCCCTCTGAGTACTTAAGTGCCCGTACCCATACCCAACCCGCACTTTAACAAAAATATATCGATAAATAATTTGTGATTAAATTTAAAAAAATTCCCAAATATTTTAAATCCAAATCATAAATATTACAAACCAAAATATTGTCTAACTCAAAACTTCCAAAATATATCATCATCCAACATTAGTACATTACTACAATAAATATCAAAACATCAAAAATAATGTTTTCCAAAAGAATATTTTATGAAGTTGCAAGTCCTCTCCGAGATATGTAAAAAAATTGATATGTGTATTATATTAGTTATTTATAATTATAAAGTCATGATTAATAATATAAAAAAAAAACTCTTAAATATAAAATCACAATTATTTACTTCTTCATCAGAATCAAATATGTGTATAGGGAATAAAATTTATTTTTCAAATTTTTTAATTATTAAAATTATACTTTTTTTATTAAGGGCTCAATTTATAAGATTAGAACAACATCTCCAAAATCTATTACTATTTACTAACATATTTTCGTGATGATTTATTTATATGTTTATTTTCATGAGGATCCGAAAATTATGAAATAAATTACCTAAATCCGTTGATTTGCTTGTAATAAAAAGGAGAGGTAGAGAGACATGAGATAGCAGAGAATGAGAGAAATAGTAGTTAGAGATTGGAAGGAGAGATAGAGATGCATAAGATAGTAGAGCGACATATGTGTATTTAGAAAAATCATATATTTAAAAAATATTTTTTCAAACAAACATGTTTTCTTGAAAATCATTTTTATGTCTTTTATGGTAATTTTTTAGTTTAAAAAAATTATTCTTATAAAATTGTATACAAACATGTTAAAAATTATTGTACAAAAAAATTATTTTTATAATAGTAAACAAACGGGAGTTAAAAAATCATAATTTAAAAAAGGCTAAATAACACTCGTGATCCCTTAACTTAATTTCAGTTAACGTTTTAGTCCTTTATCTTCTTTTTTTTCTTCCGATTTGGTCCTTTATTTTAATTTTAAGTGACAATTTGATTTTTTATGTTTTAAAATGTCAACAATGTTATCCTTTTTTTTTACAAAAATTCATCAAAATTTTCAACCAAAATCTATAAAATTATTTATATTCTTCAATATAATACAAATTTCATCAAATTCGAAACTCAAATCTTCAAATAAACTCATATTTCCATTTTTAACAACATCAAATAAAGAATGAAATTTAATGAAATTTTTGTATGAGTTTATTTGAAGATTTGAGTTACGAATTTAATGAAATTTGTATTATATTAAAGAATATAATTAATTTTATGGGTTTTGGTTGAAAATTTTGATGAGTTTTTTGAATTTTTGTAAAAAAAAGGATAATATTGTTGACATTTTAAAACATAAAAGATCAAATTGTCACTTAAAATTAAAATAAAGGACCAAATCGGGAAGAAAAAAAAGATAAATGACTAAAACGTTAATTGAAATTAAGTTAAGGGACCACGGGTGCTATTTAGCCTTTAAAAAATCTCTAAAAAATAATCTCTAAATTATTTAAAACAAAAATCATTTTTATTTAAGCTAATAATAATAATAATAACAATAATAATAATAATAATAATAATAATAATATTATTATATGTGCGGTGCGGGGCGATGTGGGTACTATAGTACCCATACCCGTTCAATTTTGCGGGTAATTACCCGTCCCCATACCCATTATGTGGGTTTTTACCCTACCCATTTTGGATTTTTTTTGCGGGTACCCACTGGGTCTGGGTCTAATTGCCATCCCTAATTGTTACATAAAAAAATTGTATTAAAATTATAGTTATTTTAAAATAATTCAAATAATATAAAATTATAATTTTTAATAATTTTAATAATAGTGGTTGAAAGTGATAGTTGTCGAATGTAACTGTATCAATCGAAAGAGGTAGTTGACAGTCAGAGATGGTGGTGGGAATGTGGTTGATAGAGGTCGGTGTGCTAGAGGGCGATGGTGGTCGGAGTTGTTTGATGTAGGTGGTCGGAGTTGTTTGATGTAGGTGGTCGGTGGTGGTGGTCAATAGTCGAAGATGGTGATTGACAACTGTCGGATGTAGGTGGTGACGAAGGTGGTTATAGGTGAGTGGCGGCGGCGGTGGTTTTTGGTGGTGATTGGAGGTGGATGATTGTTGGAGTGTTGGTTACTTGGTAATTTGAAAAAAAGAAACAAGAATTATAAAATCCATTTTTTTCAACTTTGCGTTTTAGCGAAAAACTATTTTTAAATTAAATAAGAAACCAATTCAATCTCATTTTAACTGAACATGTTTTGATTTTGAAATTGACTTTCAAAACTAAAAACTAAAAACAAAAAACTCACAACCACTCCAAATGAACCCTTAGATTTTACATTTTGAAACTTGAATGTATTTCTTGCTCATGATATCTCTTTACGTGTCAAACTCGCAACATGATACAGCTTCAAACATTAATTAACTATTTTACCACGGTATAAATTCTTCATAGAAATTTATTACATAATATTATAGAATATTAAATATTGAGAATTAGAGTGGACCGCACCCTCAAGTCCACCCCCAAAACCCACCACTATTGTGAGGTACCTAAAACTTGAGGATTTCTAAAAATATTATACAAAATTATATCTGAAGTCCTCTATCTTATTTACTTGTAACAAATCTACTTTTAAATTATTTTTCTCATTTAAGTCTTTTACTAGATCATGGACCAGTGGATCGCGCACGAGCATAATCATATTTTATATTATATATAAAAAAAAATTACGACTTTTAATTGAAATTTAAAATTAATAAAAAAGTATATTATATTTTGTACTATAATTGAAGTATAAGATATAGAAATTTCTATATTCAACGATGTTAAATGGATTTTAAATATAAACTTCAAGTTTTTAATACATGAAATTAATAAGATTTATGTAAAGTTGCTACAATCGGCAGAAATTGAAAATTAAAGTGGTTTAATAATGCATGATTCCTTGAAAGAGACACAATCGTCTGTATTTTTCATCCATTTATTGCAGTCATGGACCTGGAAAAAAAAATTACATCACTTTGACAAATACTAAATTGTTGAGTAGCAGAACAAAAACTACAACATATCAAACCGAATGATAACAAAAGAATTGTTATACACGAAAAAAATAATACAAACTTGTCTGTTATCACTACTAAAAAATTGTAGATAAAGTCCTATTTACCTCTAAGTCAAGTTCATCACTTATCGTTTTTAAAGACTCATTGTATGTTCATACAACTCTATTTTATTTTTTTGTCTTTGCAGCAACAATAAAATAATAAAATAATTTATGAATGTGCATGTAAGTAACAATCAAGTAGTTCATTTCTATTATATAAGCAAAAAAATTAACAATCAAAAAAGTTATTTGTCACAATCAAACTCATCCAAAAAAAATTATCATCATATAATTGCAATACTTGAACTCTACCATAGCAACTTATACCCCTTTTCATTTAAGTTTTTTGCACAAAACACCATTATGAGTTATATATTTTGGCGAATAACAAAAAAAAGTTGTTGCGTTTAAAATGAAATTAATTATAAATTTAATTTAATTATTAATTAGTATCACAAAATTACTCTAAAATTCTCAAATTAAGTTTTGGGTGGGGAAATTTTTCTTCGGATGCTGATCAACTTTTCAATATAATAAAGACTAAATAGAACCCGTGGTCCCTTAACTTAATTTCAGTAAACATTTTAGTCTTTTATCTTTTTTTTTTCTTTCTGATTTGGTCCTTTATTTTAATTGTAAGTGAAATAAAGAATGAAAATATAAGTTTATTTGAAGATTTGAGTTACAAATCTGATGCTAATCAACTTTTCAATATAATAAAGGCTAAATAGCACCCGTGGTCGTTTAACTTAATTTCAGTAAACGTTTTAGTCTTTTATCTTTTTTTCTTTTTTTCTGATTTGGTCCTTTATTTTAATTGTAAGTGAAATAAAGAATGAAAATATAAGTTTATTTATGAAATTTGTATTATATGAAAGAATATAATTAATTTTATGGGTTTTTGTTGAAAATTTTGATGAACTTTTGTAAAAAAAAATGATAATATTGTTGACATTTTTAAACATAAAAGATCAAATTGTCACTTAAAATTAAAATAAAGGACCGAACCGAGAAAGAAAAGATAAAGGACTAAAACGTTAACTGAAATTAAGTTAAGGGACCACAAGTATTATTTAACCTATAATAAATATAAAAAGATACATTGTAAGTCTTGTGCGTTGCTCAGAAATAAAAAATGAAGTGGCTAAATAAAAAATATAGGTTATCTTCCCCATTAAAATGTTAACATCATTTTTTTTTTTACAAAATTTGTTAAAAAAATATCAAATTAGGGCTCTTAATCTTCAATAAAATCCAAAAAAGTTTATCTTCCCCATCAAATTTCCTAATAAAAAAAATTCAAATGTTCATCGACTAATATATTTTTCACATAATTAAGAGTAAAATAATTGTGCCCTATCTAATTAGATTCTTATTTTTTCCACTTCAAATACTTGAACAGTAAATCTTAATTTACATTCACTGTTCTGGATTTCAAGAAGAATTTCTCTCTTGTATTATGGAAGGGGATAGGTAAAGTTGACGTTATCCATCATCTTTGGTTAACGAAGATTTGAGTTTTTTTATTTAAAAATTTGATAGGGAGGATGGACTTTTTTGGTTTTTAAAGAAGAAGAACCCTAATCAGTTTTTGTTTTTTCAATACATTTTGTATATAAAAAAAATAACAGGGTTAATATTTTAAAACATAAAATTTTAAAAGACTAAATTATTACTCGTAATTAAATTATTACTTGTACTCTTGTGTGACTTGCTATATCAACATATTTTAAGATACATCATCATTTTTTATAAAAAAAATTAGAAAAAAAAAGATAAATAATTTTTTGAAACATTGACTATTTTTAATAAAATAAAAGACTCCGAATATAATTTTGCCTTTAAAGTATTTACTTATGATCTATTGATAGATACACATTTTTTTGTCAACTCATGATCATATACACTTTTGATATAGAGTCTATTTGTTACAATTTTTTATTTATAAACAATCATTTTTGGAAGTTTTTATTTCATTCTTACAGCTTTTCTAAAAAAAAATTATAATTTAAAAAAAAATCTAAAACTACTTAAGATGAAAAAGTGTTTTGGATAATTTATTGTAAGAATCATATGCTTTAACTAATTTTTTTTATATGTAATTATTTTCAATACAATAGATAAACGTAAAAAAATTCTATATGTTTTTTTAAATTTTAAATTATTAAATATCAAAATCACTTATTTTATAATTATAATTTGTAAGTAAGGATCTTAATAAAAATCAATATTTTAGTTATTGTAGAAAACCATTAACACAATCTATGTGTAGCCCATCCACAACTCCATCACAAATCATACTAATTAGAGTTGAAATAGGTTGAGTTAAGAGCATGACTTCAAAAATAAAAAAGGTAGAGATAAGATCATAGAAACTAACACGTCAAAGGTTTACCCAAAAAGTTGCCCATATTTTCCCTTAAACAATGAGGCAATTTTTTACCAAAAATAAAATAATAAGGCATGGAAATCTTTTTCTTAAGGGAAGGCAATTTGTATTTACTACTCCCTTCTCCTTATGAAGCTAGCTTAGATACTTTATGAATATTTATAAATATGTATTTTAAAAGTATGAAAATTATTATTTTTAAAAATTAATTTATTTGATGTTTCTAATATACTTCATAGATGCAATGCATGTATGTATTACATGTAAATTTAGAAAATAAAAAATGTAAAACAATGTTTTTGAGAACATTTGTGTGATGTACATAATCTATTTTAAGATGATGTTAAAACTCTTGAATTAGAAAAAATATTTATTCATGAAGCAGACACATAATTTTTTTTTATAGATGATAACATTGGATGAAGAGGCAATAAGAAGTGCCTTTAAATTGTTGGCTATTGTATAAAACCAATATTTATCTTAAATTCTTTCAACCATACTTTTGTTGGGTTCTTAATACATGAATTAAAATATATAGAGTTAAATAAATTTTTACTCTTTATAAAATCTCACAATTTTATTTAGTTTTTATAAAAAATTTCTTCAATTTAGAAATTTTTAACAAATGTTAAATTAAATATTGTGATTTTTAAATTTTTGATACTTAAAAATTCGTATTTAATTTATCGCATGTTACAAAATTGTAATTCTTTTTGAAAAATTTCTCATAATGTCCTTAATATTACTGAAAAAAATAATTCAAAAATTATAAGAATATACGATAATTTGTTTAAAATCAAAGACCAAAAATGAAAATGGAAAATTATAAGAGACCAAAAATTGACGAAATTTTTTATAAGGACTAAAAACAAAATTGTGAGATTTTAAAGAGAATAAAAACTTATTTAACCTTAAAAATATATTATGAAAATTGGTAATATTATATTATATATTTATGAAGATCAATCAATACTTCATTATTTACAAATATTTTACATGTAAAATTTTTGTTAGTCTATCTAAGCCGTATTGTATCATAAATTTCAAAAATTTCACGTATCCGAGTATCTGTGTCGTATTATACGTGCACCCGTACGACATATCCGAACTTTATTCAAGATGAAATATAAACAAAAATGATAGTTAAAAATTTAATGTATATACATTTAATTTAAAATTAAATATATCAACTTTTCAACTACTATTTTTATTTATATTTCATTCCATAATAGTATTTATAACCTAAAATTCTGCTGTGATTAAGCCTTAACATCAAGGTTTTACTAGTCTCCACAATCTTACCAATACACTATTTTTCATAAGAACTATTTTTAGTATATTTTTCTCCTTAATATAAAAAATAAAATATAATTTTCAAATTAATTTATGGTTAATTTTTTTAAATGCCTCTGTTTTATTTTTGAAAAAACCACTTTTTCAGTGCAAGTGGAGACATAAATAAATGATAACGATATTTTTTAAAATAAATTAGCATCAAGTATTTTTTTAGATAGTTATGTAAAAGTTAATACAGATGGTGTTTTTAGTCAATATTATTCGGCTTACGAAGATCTTATTTGCTACCGCTATACTTACATCTCCTATCTTCAATCTCTAATTAATGAGATGTAACTTTTAGAACAATCTTTTGACATATCGATTTAATCTATAAAATTATTAACAAAAGTTACTTGAAGATGTGTTGCAATTTCGATTCATTCAGGGACTATCCTGACACGTTAAAGAACCATAATTGATGTTTACTCAGAGAATTTATAGGAATCCTCTTAGCTCTTGAGAATGCTGAAAAGTGTCACCTTTGTGCATGTAATGATGAAGAATAATGCTGCTATAATCTGAATCAGAATTAGTGTTTGGTACTCTAAATTAAATTTCTGCTACCAGTTTAGTGTTTGTTTTAGTCTGGCTTATTATTTTCTTTAAAATAAATTTCTTGAGAAACGTTTAACTAAAATGACGTGATTTTATCAAATCACGTATATCGTCAGGGACTAAAAACACCAGTTTTTAAATTTGCAGGACTTGAATCCAAACAAAAAATTTACATAGACGCAAACCAAAAAACGTTATAATTGTAAAGACTAAAATCATATTTAAAACCTATATTGTATCATTTACAATTAATATATGGAAAAGGCACAGAAAAATCACAGGAATATCAACAACAACCAAGCCAGCACATATGCAAAATATAAATCTTGTAATAAGATCAAATATTATTCTCATATATACTGCAGCATTAAGTTTTTATACAATATAACAGTAAGCTTCATAAGGGATTAGCAAACAAGCTTCACAAGCTCATGATTATTCAACTAATTTTTGTTTAGACACTTGACATTTGATCTGACAAAAAGGTGTATCAGTATTATGTGAAGAATTGACAGAAGAAGCAACATTAAAGATTCGAGTTATGCATGTGATAATCATGAACCATTCAAGCTATCCATTAATGAGAATGAAACAAATCAAGGCGATACAAGACGATGAAAAGTGAAGAAGCATAAGTATATTTCACAAAATGGTAGTACATGATTATTAACAACATTCAGAATCACAAACTTCTTAGGCGATTAAATATCTCGGAGGAAACTTTCGTCATCTCCGAGTTACAAAATGACGATGCTAACGAATTCCAAACCGAAATTTCAGGAAGTTTTCCCTGGCTTATCATATCCTCTAACCACATAACAGCTTCATATTGTCTACCTAAGGAACAAAGACCTTCAATGAGCATATTGTAATTGTCGGCACTTGGCCAATATGATTTAATCGACATTTGCTCCAGAAGTTGGCTTGCCTCAAGAAATTTTCTCTCGCAACAAAGCATTTCGAGTAAAATGCTATAAGTTTCTTTGTCAGCCATACAACCTACCTTTTTAGACATCTTGTTCAAGCTCTCGAGCACCAATGTCGAATTTCCAACTTTACACATGTTTTTCAAGAGAATACTATACACTCTAGCATTTGGTAGACAATTGACTTCAACCATGTCCTCTTCAATTACCTTGATTGCTTCATCTAATTTACCAACTTTGCTCAATGCAGCTACCTTTGCCTCGAAAATTGAATGTTTCGGTTTAAACCCTTTTTTTCTCATTTCAACGATAACGTTATCAGCCTCACCTATCTTACCTTCATTGTATAAATCAATCGCCATGGCATTATAACTAGCAGTACTAGGAACTGAACCTCTGACCAAAGCTTCCTGAATCCAACGTTTAATGTCTTCTACATCTTTACCATCGCCGCACTGACTAAGATCAAGTCGGTTATAACATCGCTTTGGAGCTTTCAGTCCTTTCCTCAAAATTTTACTCAGAATCCCCACAGCTTCTTCAAAATTTCCATCATCACATAAAGCATCCAAAAGAGTTCTATAGATTACAATGTCCTCACCATTACCTTTCAAAGAGATTCTCCAAAACATCGAATACAACAAATGAGTTGCCTCGTGCAACCTCTTATCACGACACAAACCCTTCATCACAGTTAAATAACTATCCCTATTAGGATAACAACCTTGATAATCCATCTCTTGGAATATCTGCAACGCCAAATCCGATCGACTCTTCTGACACAAAGCATACATAAGCAAATTCAACGCTTGAACGCGAGACTTCACTTCCCAACCACAAGAACTCTCAACAAAAAGACTATGAGCATCTTCAAGTTTGTTCTCATTCACCATAATCTCCAAAAGGGTATTAAAAGATTGTGTCCAATTCACACAGTTAAACCTAGGAATGTTCTTATAAAGACCAATTGCTTCATCTACTAATCCAACTTTAGCATACATCTTAATAACAGAAACAAAAACTGAATCTTTACACTCACACGAATCATCTTTCATTTGTTCAATTACTTCCTTCATCTCATTGAGTCTCCCTGATGTTCCAAGGATAGTGATCATTGTGGCATATACAGGACCATTGTGGGAGTATTTAGGGTACTTTGATTTGGCTTCATTGAAAATTTGCAAAGCCTTTAAAGGGTTCTTTTGTGTTGTTATAATTTGTGAGAGGTAAGTTGGTGTCAACACTCTTGGCCACCTTATACTCATGCTGTCAATAACACAAATCTCTCTCTCCTCTCTCTCTCTCTCTCTCTCTAGCTAAAACTAACTAAACTGGTTAAAATGAAAATGCAGAAATTAACTAAGATTAATAACAATGACATGAAATTGTGATGAAAATGAATAAAAAGATGATTTTTTTTTTAGTGGAAAGAAGAAAAACCTTAATGGGGGTGTTTGAATTGGAGCAAGTTTGGATCTTTTTGCTTCAATTTGGAAGACTTTGGAAGAATTGATTGGTGGGCAGGTTGGTGGTGAGTGGTGGAGGTAGCTGAAGGAGACACAGTTGAGAATGAACTGTCCAAGAACAAGGTTTGGGAATGGGCCGATTGGGCTGATAATTTGGGCCTAAAAGCTTAACTGTTATTTGCGCGTCCCCTTTTTGTTCATACACCCCCTTCCTTTTTACATGCACGGCGAATTGTTTTTCATTTCATTTCATTTTATTTTTAAATTTTTATGGGCTATTTTGGGCTGGGCTTCAAAACTGTGACAAAATTTGTAGTTTCTCTTTCCGCACAATACAATTTTAAAAGAGTTTACTTTTTATACCGTGTAAAAGTTTTTATGCAGTTGAAAATCATGACCAATTATGTGAATGACTTTTAACTAGTTATGATAAAAATTAAATATTATTAATGATCTAATGGTTGTGACTGATTGACAGTATAAAAAATCTTTACTTACAGTGTATATAAATTAAATTGTTTTTAAAAGCCTCCAAAATCTATTTTTTCCCTTCTCATTTTAACTCTCTTGGATTAATCAATTGGACGAGATTTGATTGGATTGAATTCGGTGGTGTAAATATTGAATAGTAAATTTTCATAATTTTTATACTTTTGAATTGATCAATCTCAAGGCGTAAAATATTTTTTAAAGGATTTCTTTTATACCGTTAGACTAATTTGAAGGTGTAAAACTCCTAAAAAATTTGAGTAAGTATTTACATCTATAGATTGATTAATTTGAATAGGGTTAAAATTGCCAAAATAAAATAGATTTTTGATGATGTATGGGATGAGAGGAGAATCTTCAAGAATTTAGATCGAAATTTTAAGTCCAAGTCCTTCATTTTATTGGATTTGGCATATTAGTCTAGGCGATGCTGCAAAGTGTACAATAAAAAATGTTATACTATTGACAAAACACAAAGATGAGACAAAGACTAACGAAAATAAAAAGAGATAAAGATGATAATGACTAAGATATTATATCACAAGTCTCTTACTCACTATTTGATCAAAAGTATCTATTGCCATATGGTAATGCCTATATCATTTAGGTATTCGTATTGTTATCCAATTTTGATTATGATAAATTAACAGTTAGCAAAATAATCATTGTTTTGAAATTAAAAAAAAAAAAAACTCAAAGATCTCAAAAAAATTGAAGGGTAACAAATTACAAACCAACTTATTTAACTGAATCTAACATTTAAAAATATTAAATATCAAAATTCATAAATTCATAAATTTTCTTTGACAAGGAAAGATTCATAAACTTAAAAAATGTGGAGGGTGTACAAGTAAACGATGGGGGTGTTTCTAGCAATTCCCATATTACTATGCCGATTGCATTACTTAGCCCATAAGAAAAGTATCAAGAAAAAAAACATTACAACAAAACAAAAAACCATTGACTCACATAATTCATTCTCAGATTTCAGACATCAAAGAACACACCGAACGATAATCACAGAGAAAGAAACAAAGCACACCGTTTGCATCACACTGATTCACATTTTTTTGCATAAGAAATGGCGTTGCAGTGGATGATACTGACTTATGTTGTTGCTATTGAAGCTGTTGTAGCAATTCTTGTAACCCTTCCTTCACCAAAGCTTTTGAGGAACCGTTTAACCTCTCTCATTTCACTCGTTCTTCAGCCTGCACTTTTCATTGTACCCTTTGCTGGGTTTCAGCTCCTTGGTAATCTTTTCTTGTTTTTCTGTGTTTTTTCTGTAATGGGTCTCTTTAATTTCGTATTAAGATAGCTGGGTTTGCCTCAAAATGTGAACTTTTTTACTTTTGGGTTAATGGGTGTGTCTCAAATTGTTCCAATTTGTGAACTTTTGGGGGTTTAGGGTTGATTAGCCATCTGGGTATGTGGCTGATAGTGTAAATTTTGAATCTTGTTCAATTTGGGTTGGATTGTGTAATTGACTAATTGTATTGGTAGCTAGATTCAGAAGTTGATGGATATATGCCTCAAAATTTTTCCTTTTTTTATTTTTGGGTTGGTGGGTGTGCAATAAATTGTTCCAATTTATGAACTTTTTGTGGTTTAGAGATGATTAATCATCTGTGTATGTGGTTGATAGTGTAAATTTTGAATCTTTTTCAATTTGGGATGGATTGTGTTGGTGGCTAGATTCAGAAGTTGAAAAGTGCTTTGGACTTTGGAGGGTTTTATTGTTTTTTGTTTTTCTCTCTTTGTTGTTGTTGATTTTGTGGTATTAGTTTACTTTCTGAGGTGATCTATAGGGTACTTGTGTGGGATCTATTATTGGTAATCCTGAATTTTGGATTTGTGTGTTGTTTTGTTTTTGCAGATATATATTGGAAGAATGAGCATAGGTTGATGTGTACCTCTGATGTTTGTACTGCTGCGGAGAGAGATCGATATGAGAAAGCTGTAAGTAATTTTTTCTAATGTCAAAGTAGCTTATTTGAAGAATTCATAGTTTGTGCTTTGTAAATTGATTGTTGTCACTGTACTGCATGTGCTAAATTAACTTTTGATGATGATAGACGATACTAAGTGTTTATTTGGTGCTGCGGTGCAAAAACTGATTTTGAATGAATTGATTTTGTATATTAAATTTTGTCTAAAAGTGAGTTGAGTGCAAAATGATTTATGTTTGGATACATTTATGTAAAAGTGAGTTGACTAATAAATTTGAAGCTAAAAATCAATTGTAGAGCCAAAACCTCCAAATTATAGCTTCAAATTAGAATTAATTCTGGAGGCAACATCGATTATACTCGGATATATCTAAAATGTCAAAATCAATTATACAACTCTAGAATCAATTTACATCATGTAAAAGGAGACCAAACATACAAGCTTGGATTAATGATTTGAAGTATCTCAGTTTAAAATTGAAGACAACTTTATGATTATCGAATGCAATTAAAACTTTGAAAGCAAATGGTAATAAAGGTTTTGGCAGTATGGTTTACATTCTTTGCAAGTTTCAACTTTGATTCACCATGGATTGAATTGTAAAGGATTTCTTGGACTTCCAGCTGTCATCATTGTTTCAATCCAGACTTTGATATTCTGAAAGTTACAAAATTACTAATAGGAAGCACCAAAATCAATTGTAATTGTTGGGAATCACATGAATCCTTTATATAAATTATACTGTTATTATTTTAATTTTTACATCCTCTATGTGTCTAATTAATTGGAGAAAAAAACAAAGGAAAAAAGTCATGTAATTGCTTGGTTTGGTGGTAACATTTACATAGTAAATAAGATGAATCTAGAATATGCGACTTCGTCAGTATTAACTTTTGTTTCCAAAATGTTGTTTGTCATTGACTTCAATCGTACTATGTGAATCCCTACAACTGTGCCATCTCAGTATTTCATATCCATCACATTGCATGACTTGTGCTTGAGTTTCATGCTTCATTTACAATTAATTGTTTTGTTATTTCTTTCTTTATCAGATATACAAATCTCAGAGGAATGTGATACTGTGTATTTCAGCATGCATTCTCTACTGGTAAAGTGAATTTCTGTATCTTTTTGGAATGGAACGAATCACTATTGTCAAATAGCGGCTATAGCTGCACTATAGCATTGCAAAATTTGAAAAAATTGCTATTGTTCGGCAATCTACTATTTAATACAAAGTGTTGTCAAATAGTAGCTACATTGGCCCTATAGCATCGTAGCATTGCAGAATTTGAACAAACTGTTATTTTCTGCGATCTGTGATCGACAACACTGGAATGAACTTAGTTATTGTCCTTATTTCGTAACTAAATAAAAGCATATGTTTGTCGTGACAGGTGCATATACCGCGTTTGCAAGTTTCAGAAGGATATTCAAAGTATGGAGGAAGTTGAGAAGAGATACAAGTCTAAGTAGTTTCATTTTACAAATCTATATTGTCATGATGGTTAGTGGAAGAGAGCTTTTGAAGGATCTTTAGTTGAGTTTTACTTGTATGAACATGTCACTACTATGTATGTACCAAACTTGTGTTCTATGGCACACACTCATCATTCAGATCTATGTTTTAATTTTCTATTTTGTTATTGTTGTTGTTTGACTTGTTTGTAGTTTAATGACTTAACCTATATATAAGTGAAATAATTTTCTTTTTGCTTTAATTTTGCTCTTCATCTTTTTAAGTAAAAAAAAAGATTAAGGTTATGCTTAGATAAATTGATTTAATTAAGTAGTAGCATATACCTTTATCATTTAAGTGTTTATGTATAAGATTTTTTTATAACAAAAGATAAAATAAAGACAATTATAATGCGACATAATGATACATGAGAGATGTTTCTATATACATTATTGTCAATGCTTTTTTTACAAATCACATGTGTATAAGATATTTTCATAACGAACAAAATAAAATAAAACTATGTTCGTATAAAATATAAACCATAAGTGGTTTTTATAAATTATCATAGAAAAATTATGAAAATAAGTAAAAAATAATTTATGAATATATCATTAGTTGTTTTTATAAGTTTTTACAACCTATCTTACAAGTGTGTGTTTATGTAATGTCATTCCATAACTGTAGAAGTAGAAAGCAAAAAGAAAATTTAAGATAAATAAATTATCCTAGGTAGCATATATCTTTAATTAAAAACAACCAATAGTTTTTTATGACATATAAACAACAAATAGCTATCTATAAAACTTAATTCAACTCACAAATGTCGAAATTATTACGTGGAAATCATGTCTCGGATTTAAACCTAAAACCTCACAATTGTATGTGAGTTTCTTTACTATTTCATCTAAAGATAAAAAAAATAATGAATAATTATTAGACTTTGATACAATTTCATCTCTTTATTTGGTTTTATTTATGATTTTGACATATTATTTTTAAATTTATGATTTTGACTTCCTAATTTTAAAATTATGTCTACATTTTTCTACTATGCATTTCTGGCCATTTTTTTTATGAGTGACAAGTTAGATGTTTATAATGGGAAAAGATTAAGTTTTACATTAAATAGATGTACCTCTCTCACTTATAAATCAATTTTGTAAGAATAAGTTAGATTTAATATGAAAATCTAATATGATATCAAAGCATAACGAACTAAATCATTAACCATTTATATTCACGCACTAATTAAACTTAATAGTACTAAACGTGAGAGTGTATTAGAAAAAAATTTAAGTCTCACATTAAATAAATATAAAGACGAGTTAAATTCATATAAAACTTAATAATTCATGTAACAATTGAATTGAGAACATACAAATACAATTAAGTTAAGCAAAAATCCACCTAAATAATAAATAGCGTCACATCATCAACTGGCCCTGGTGTAAACATATGACTTAATAAACTATCAAAATTCAGTCTCAAATAAATAAATGAAAAAAAAAAAAGATATTTTAAATATTAACAGAGAATAAGATATTTTAAACACTAAGGGCATGTTTGATTTTCTTCTCAAAAATTCTATTTTAGTTTTTTAAATTTAAAAACTAAAAAACTTATTTGGATTACTTATTTTTAAAAACTGTTTTGTAAAACTATTTTTAATATTATACTTTTTAAAATCAAAAAAGAAAAACAGATAAATGATGTTTTACTTATCAGTTTTCAGTTTTTTAAATTCTCTAGTCAAAAACTATTTTAAAAATTTAGATTACCAAAGAGGTTTTCTCTTTTTCTCATCTCTAAAAGTGTTTTTAAAACAAGTATCTCAAACAAGTTTTTTCTTTAATTCTATTCTTTAAAACAATTTTTAAAATCAAATTTATAATACAATTTTTAAAAACTAAAATGCAAAAGTGTTTCAAACAGACCATAAACCGACTACTTCTCATCTCTCTTTTGTTCTATTTTTCGTTTTTTTAGTTAAGAAAGGAGGTTTAGAATCAAATTTTAATCCAAAATCATTCTTCTAATTTTTTTTCTTCTCATTCTCTTTTATTTACATAAATAATTTTTACATATATTTAGTTTCTTTTCTTACAATTTTATCGTTGTAGTGCGACATTGTTTAGATTTCTCCCTTATTGCAATGTTGTTTTGGTTTTCCACCTTAGTGTGGTGTTCGTTTGATTTTAGATTAACAGATCAATTTCAATTTAATGCAAATTCAATTAATGACTTTAACATCTTCAACTCAAGAGACATAAATTTTTCGAACACTTCAATTTTATAATACGTGTGTAGACTTTGTCAATTCTATTATTTTATAGTATTAATTTAAATATTGTAAATTTATTTACGAATTCATATTTTTGTTTGTAGTGTTTTAAATTATATTGTTAATTGATATAATTTGTACCAATTAAAAGTTATGAATATCTTTCAAAATTCAATTCAAAAGCATGTTTTCTAGAGTACTCTTTATTATAATATATCAAAGTATTATAATCTTCAAATCAAATTTTAATAGTAAAATATTATAGGCAGCAAAACCATCAAATCAAAGGTAACACGTTTAGTTGAAATGTGATACCACATAGACCGGTAAATAAACTTCTAGATTTGATTATTATTCGCTCTGCTCATTCATTTTTACAATAGATTTTTATATCAATAAAAATTAGTATATTTTATTTATAATATAAATTAAATAAATTCAAATATTAAATTTAAATTTTCTTTGAAACAACTCACAAATTGTTTATTAGTATTATTTTAGTTAATAAAAAATTAAATATATTAATTTTTAAAAATAAAATTTAAATGAGTTGAAATGCGACGACTTATCAAAATCATAGTAAATTTTTAGTTTATAAAACGTTAAAAGAGCTATTTATAGATCACCCATTAGAAAAATTTTCACATTAGTATCTACATGAAAATTAAACTTCTAAATTTATGAGAAATAAACTAATTTTTTTTCAACTAAACCAACATAAATACATTTATTTTTGTTTGAAGTAATTTTTTCTTATAAAAATAAACAGAGTCACTACTATTATTAAAACTTGAACCAACAAAACCGCAAATTGATCTATTAAATTCTGTTATCAAATGTGTCGGTGGACTAAACTCTTTATTATATTAATTAATTTGACCTTCAAATTGAATGATTTGTAATGATTTGTAAGTCACAACACGTACTTTAAGGGCAAAACTAACATTCAAGTATATAATATATAATAATTAATCAACGCGCTTTGTCCAAATTTAAAATCCGTTTCTTTAAGGTTTTTATAAAAACGAATTTTATAATTTTAAAAAAAAAAATTAAATGAAAAATTGATTTCAATAGTTTATCTTACAATATAATTTTAAACATTTCATCTATTTTTTATAACTTATTTTAGATGATAAAATTTAAAAAAATAATAAAATAAAAAACTATTTAAAAAAGTTTTTCATAAAAATTATTTTAAAAGATAATTGTTAAAAAAATGTAATTTTTATTATATTAAAATATCTAATAATAAATATCTAAATTATTAAATACCAAAATTATGTTTTTAATCAATACCAAACAAATATAAAAAACTTATAATATTCTTAAATAAATTTTTATAAAAATTATTTTTAAAAATATAATATTAAAATTACTTTTTTAAAATCTTAAAGAAAGGAACCTCTAATTCATAGTTAATTTTTAATTTTTTTTTAAAAGTTAAATTTTATTTTAGAAAACCACCATAGAGTATTTGAAATTTCATTAATTTTAATTACGTAATAGCTCTACATGCTTCAAACTTTGTAATCCCAATGAATTAATTAAGAGTGTATTATGTGGAGTCAAACAATGGTCCTCTTCCACAAATTCAGTGTTGCTTATCTAACTGAGTCACGTATATCCATTTTATAAAAAAAATTAATTTGATTATTCTAATTTAAATTTTATGAATTTCTATTGGGTTGAGGCGTAATTTTTGTGCTAAGGATTTTTCTAGAATAACTCTCTTGTGAACAACATTTTTTTTCTACGGCTTATTTTGCAGTATGAATACAAACAAATTCAATGTCTGCGCCAAAAAATTTCCATTATTTGTCCCTTGTAATTGTTTATCACATGATTCACATTCTTAATATTTGCATAAATAACGGCTATGTGAAATGGAAAAAGTGATTTGAAATTCAGTAATACATTTCTCACTAGTATTTTTAAGGGTTTAATTGTTAATATATTAATTTTAGTTTTAGATAAAAAAATAATATAATTTTTTATTTTTTAAAATTATTATTTATGTAGTTTTAATTTCTCTTATTAAGTCAATATATATTTATAATAGTTTTTTAAGTATGTTTATAATATTAAAAAAGCTATTTAATAAAAAATGAGTTCAAAATTCGATGTATAGGTTTATATTTTCGTTAATTTTATTTTGAATTTTTTATATTTAAGAAATTCATATTTAATTAATTCTAAGTTAAAAAAATTTAAATTTTTATTAAAGAATTTGATATAACATTTTAAATACGATTGCAAAAAAAATATTTAAAAATTTAAAAGTTAAAAGACAGTTAAATATGTATCTTTTTAATAAAGATTAAAACTATTTGTTGAATAATTTTATAAAAACTAAAAGTCGTATTATTTTTTACAAGACTAAGACTGAAAAGTTGAACTTTTATAGAAATATAAACATATCTAACTTTGGTCTTAAAAACTCTGGTATTGTTGATATTTAATTGCTTTGTAAAAAATGTCACATATTACAATATGTTTGGTCTTAGTATATAATGTATTTATGATAATTTGGTAAGGGTGATTTTAAAAATAAAATTAAAAACACAAATGGAAATGTTCAATGAGATTGGATGAAAGATATAATCAGAATTTTATATATTTTGAAATTTGAATAATGAATGAACACGATTTTATGGAGTTTGAAATTCAAATAAAAATGTAACCCAATGATTTGATACAAGAAAGTGGTAAAGCTTGCATGAAATATTTCAAACTCAATTTTAAAGAATGACACTTCCAATCAATTGAAAATGTTAAAAAAATTTATACCTATACAACCGTATCACAACTATAATTTTAGTAATATTGATTGCAACTGCAATTTAAAAATATGATTAACGATTATGTTGCTTGTGCATTGAAGCTTTGGCACAATGGTTAAAGTTGTTGTTGTATGACTAGAAAGGCACCATTCTTACTATTGGACCCCACCATACTAGAAGCTTACCCCTCCTTTTTCCAAGTTTAATCAGCTTGTAGTTACTTAATTTCAAGGTAGCCTTAATTAAATATTCAAACTCAAATAAAGTCTTCATAGTTGTAAGAAAAATGACACTTCTAGAATTTTTAATAGAATGAATTAACTTGCATTTTGTGATTGGATTAATTTTTTTTGTAGATTTATGTAACAACACATTATCAACTACAATTATTAAATTAAAATCAAATGATACACATTTCATCTTTAAATTTTAGATTTAATTTGTCAAAGTCGCAATATAATTTATCTGGTATTAATTCTTTGACGGTATAATTGCATCAAATACGTTATTTTCTTAATTTGTAGTATGTAAAGTTTATAAAAGAGCCTAAACATGTAAATTTCCTTTTAGATCATATTTTATAATTCCAATTAAATATAAAAGCTTTCATGCCAAACATGCCAAGTCCACATTGGAATAACCCCTTAATTGCCTAAGAAAGTGATAAAGTATTTTGTTATATCAAGCTAGGAAGAAGGACCAATATTTATAAGCTATCTTATCTTTTTGGATCATACAATTTCAATTCAAATACGAAAGCATTCATGCCAAACATGTCCAATTGTTTCAACACTTTAATTATGTATTTCTTCTAATTTTGTGAACCATATAAACCCTCCACTCACTAAGGATTTCAAACTTAAATTGGAATGATAGAACACAAAACCAACATAAAAATTTTGTTAATCCAAATTTGGATAATTATTCTTCCCAATTCCTTCATCGTGAGGAAACAATTTATACTTTATGCCATGACATTCCCACTCATATAATATTTCGTTTAATAGTAAATAGTTTATTGAAAAGTGTAAAGCAAAAAAATAAGTAATTAAAATTCTTCTAATTGATATTTTCACATGATGATACTACATGAAAATTTTATATTTATTTTTCTCATCTTGATAATTAAATAAATGAAATATATCAACATTTAGATTATTGTTCACTTGCAGTAAACTCAAACACTCTGTAAAATTATTATAATGCACAATTTTTTCTTAGATACCAAAATGTCATGTAACTCTTATTGTGATATAAAAAAAAAAAAATACAATTCTATGTGTTCCCTATCTATTCATGACACAAATTACATTGATCCATTTGTTAGGCCAAAAAAGTTTTATACAAAACACAATACTAATTAATCATCTAGATATAAAAAAAAAATAACAACAAACTTTAATATGATCTATTAACATTCTTGAAATCTGAATCAATGCATTCCAAATAATCTCTATAAGGATTCATCAATTTGAGAAGTTCAGTCGCTTTTTCTTTGGTCTCATCACTACAACCAACTTGCAATACCAATAAGAGCTTTTGAAAAGCACCAACTTGAAGTGCTTCTATCAAAGCTTTTCCTTCATAATCTTTTTCTCCAAATTTGCATAGTTTCCAAATAGAAGAAACAGAATATTCTGTAGTCAAAGGTGAAACTCTCAAAATTTTCTTAACCAACAAAGGAATTGTTAAGTCATTTTCATAAGCTTTTTCTCTTCCTTTCTCAATGTTGCATAGTGAATCCAAAATAACCAAACCCTTTTCACAAATGTTTTTTTCTGAATCAATAAGAATGTTCAAAATTGAAGAAACCAAACCCAATTCAACAAATAAAAGTTTCATTTTTTCATTGCAAGAATCACTTTTTGATGAAACTAAGTACCAAATTACCCTCAATGAAGCTTTTGTAATTGTTGGACTAATTCTCTTGTTAATAAACTCAACCAAAAGCTCATTAACACCTTCAATCTCCAAAAGTGCTTCCACATGATTAACATCACCAAATGAAAGAAGCTCTTTCAATGCAAATATTGATTTTTCTTTCCCCTTGAGATCTTGATGCTTTAAAAACCAAATCATGCAATGTAAAGAAGCTTTAGATCCTAAACTTTTTTGAGCTTCTAATTGAAGTGGAAACATCCAATTAAGTGCTGACAAAATCACTTCAAGAACAACAACATTTTTCTCAATAGAATCATTAGCAAAAGCATCAAAAGCTAAAGCCAATGCACTTGTTGCTCCATTCTCAACTATACATCTTTTATTCCTCTCACTCTCACCACCCCATTTTTCAATTTTTTTAACCAATTCAAGACAACCATATTGATCCAAATTTTTCGACGAATCCTTAACCCGAAAAAGAAGTTCGGAAACATCGATAGGACTAATCGGTGTTCTCGGCGTTGGAATCCTCTCAACACCATTTTTTCTATTTTCAACACACCAATCTTGAATCATTATCCTAAGAGAATGATTTGGAATCATGTCAAAATTTCTCACAACTTGATTTGTGACAGGACAAGTATAGTTTCCTTCATTGAACCATCTTTCAACACTTTCTCTATCATAGGTGATTCCTGTTGACAATGTAACTGGATCTTTCATCAAATCAAGAGTAATTGGACACCTAAACTGATTTGGAATCACAATATCCATGTTGGGTTTTCTACTTTTCTTGTTCTTCCTTCTTCTTCCCCAACCTAACACCATCTCAAAATATTTTCTAAGACAAAAACAACCTTAACAATGAAACCAAAGATGATGTTTTTTTTTGTTTGGTTTGGTTTGGTTTTTTTGTTGATAAAGTTTGAAACTTTGGTATAAAATATTGATGGGTTTTCAATTGGGTATGTTCATGAATATATATAGAAACAAAAATGGTGTTTTTTTTTTTTTGTTGATCAAGTTTGAAACTTTGGTGGAAAATATTGATGGGTTTTCAAGTAGGTATGTTAATGTATATATATAGTATATATTTTATATGTGTAAATAAATATTAATATATTATGTTATGTCTTTTCTGTATATGTATAGATAATTGACTATAGGGTCAGGATAATTGCTTTCATACAAAGAGAGTTTTCATTGTTCAACTTGAAAAGAAATATTCTAATGAGAAATGTTCAAAGTGAAGAGAGAGAATGAGGTTTTTGATTAAATTTGTATAGTAGAGGAGTTATGATTTGAATATTGACCATTGAAGATTTTTGAGGAAAATTGAACACCTCTAATAGTCAACAGGTGGAATGGGTAAAACATTTAAAAGGGTCTAAGCTAATTAGCATCAACGTTTGGGATTTGTATATAAACAAGTAACATCCAATTCAACACATCTCTACCGTTGAATTAAGATCGATGTAATATGTATTTTTTTATTCTCTAGATAGAATGCTAAAAATTCACCCATAATTTTGAATTTAAATCCGAGATATAATATGAAACTCGAACTCGAAATATAATATTTAACTTAACAATATCGACATTTATAAATCTTATGAATTGTATTTTATATTTAATTTGAATTTTCTTTTTGTGGTAAATTTGAAATACAAATTATCTAATTTTCATTTTCTTGTAACTGAATCGTTAATTTAGTCTCTAAAATTGCATAGTGTTGTAATTTTAATTTATAAAATTATTAATATTTCAAAATAGTATTTAAAATTAAATATTTTCAATTAAATTTATATTTTTTATAATTAAATATATTTTTAATTTAAAAATTTTTTTTTTTGATTTCTTTAAAAAAATGTCTTCAACTACAGGTCTCCACAATATTTTTCATAAATAACTTTAGTTCTTATTGTTTAGTAAACCATTAATGTATATTATTTGGAACTTTTAATGATTTTTACGGACATATTTTATTTTTATAATTAAGAACACTTTTATTAAAAAGAAAAAGGAAAAAATCAACACCAAGCCAAAAGCTATTGTTGTATGTAGTCAATATCTCACACCAAAGCATACAGAAACCCAGAAACATTGTCATCTTTTTCATAAAAATTTAGAGTTTTTTAACAAATAATGAAAATATAAATTTTTAAATGTCAAAAACTCAATAAATCAACATAACATAAACAAGTTCTAGAAATTGAATTTCAAGTTAATATTTTACAAGACTTTTATCATAAAATATATATCTATAAAGTTTAATTGCATTTCGATAAAGTCTCAACTTATTTTGACTTTATATCAACTTGATGTAGGAAGGTTCGCGGCAAGAATCGAGGAAGAAACGACTTTGCGAGCAAACGCAGCGGGAAATGCAGAAAATGATCGTCCAGTGTCAGATTGCCTATTATTATACCTTTCCAAAAAGGGAATCGCGCCACGAACACAACACATTGCTTTGCCATGATGTATGGGCTCCAGAACCGTTTTGAACTCGTCTTGGGCCTCAAAACAGTCGTTTTAGTTTTTCCCGTAATTTCGGGCTTTTCTGTTTTTTTTACAGCCGTTTTAGCTTTTCTTTTAATTTAGGGATTTTCTGTACTAGGTTTCTATTATCTATTTAAAGACTTTCTATGCTGTAACAAAAGGCATCTTTTAATAAAATAATTAATTTTGAGAGTTTTTCTCTTCTCTGGTGGATTCCAGAGCTTGTTCTTTTTTTATGATTAGCGCTTGCTAACCCTTTGCGATTTCCGACTGCGTCACAACTAAGTTTGTTGACGAAAAATATTGTGCAGATTAAACGTCGAAGGAAAGTTTTATAAGCACTAAAAATAAAATAAAATAAAATTTCATAAAAATTAAAAACATATTTAATTTTAAAATTTGTTGACAAAAATACTTAAGATTTGAAATTTTTATCAATTAATATAATCATTCAAATTGTACGATAAAAACTAATAAAATATTGAGTTTAAATTAAAATATCATTTTTAAAATATTGAGTTTCAAACACTAAATTAACATTAATCTACAATTTGGAGGAACACTTTTTGACATCTTCATTTATTTCATGTAATTTTAATTCGGTGTTGTTTAAATTTTTGGGACTACCTGTAGGGTGCAATCCACCAAAAAAATGCAATGTGGAGTCCAATAATAGAAATGATTCAAAGAAGACTTTCCCTTTGGAAAAGAAAACATCTTTCCATTGGAGGGAGGGTGACCCTTGTAAACTCAGTGTTAAATGGTATTCCATTGTTTTTTCTTTCCTTTTTCAAGTTGTCCAAGAAGGGGAAACAATTTGGAATTAGCTTCTTTTGTTGGTTCATTAATCCAATGTCTTGTTTATTGCTTAATTAACATTTTTGTACTCTCTAATAATATATCTTAATTATATATCTTGCTTATGAAAAAAAAATCTACAATTTTAGAAACTAAAATGTTAGCTTAACAAGTGTAAGGTATTTTTATTTTATAGTCTTAATGATAAAACTCACATACATAAAGTATTTATTTTGTTGCTCAACTTTTAGTAAAAGAAACATCGAAGTTTCATAACTATTCTAACCTCTTGAAGCTAATTTGAAGTGATCTGAATAATGATTAAAATATTTCTATTAAACATATTTTAAGAAAAGAAAATTCTTATGCAAACATTCTAACTAAGTTAACGGCCGGAAATCTTTTATGCAAATATTCTAAATAAGTTAAAAGCTAATAATAATAAAACTCTTGTGTTAGTATATGAGTAGTTGTTTTGTCTCTCTTCAACACTGCTAGCTGACACACTATTTGTATCATTTATTAAGACATAAATTATTTTTGTTATTTTAATTATTTTTCTCTCATATAACAAAAAAAATATTTGGCATTGGGTTTTTCTTTTTAATAAATTTTTGCTTAAAAAAAAAACCTCAAAAGTTTGAAATTTTCCGGGCATTGTTATTATTATTATTATTATTCTTTTTTTAATTTAGGAGTGTGGACTCGGTGATGACACACGCTTTCCACTATTGAATAAAAACCAACAGAAACACGTATATATTATATTACACGCCAACACCTTTTTTGTGTGTTGTTTATTAACCTTAACATATACAAATTAGACTCAATAATAGTGGAATTAAATTTAATTATGTCTCATGTTGGAATTTAAAATTTTATAATTGTGTTTGTGAATTTTAAGTTGTGTTCATTATTTTGTCTAAAAAAAAAAAAAAAGGACTCAGACACAAATATAAATACGTTGAAACCTCTAATGTGAAAAACTTAAGACACCAACACTCTATATATAAATTTCATTTATATATTAAGCATAAAATTGTCTATAAAAAGTTGGGTAATTTCACATATGCAAACCATGCATATATTAATTAACATATGAGATCCAATCTGACAAAGAAAATTAATATATATACATTCAACAATTTTTTTTATTTGAAAAAACCAAAAGAATATATTGAAATTAAAAAGCTAAGCATAAGAAATGTCTAGATAAAAACACACTTGAAGATAATTTCACCAAAACCAAAAAACAAATAAGGCGAACACATTGCACAACATGATAAATCATTTAAAGAGGGATAAAAAAAATGTTGTTAACACTAAAGAGCAAGGTCATAATGAAAATATCTTCTTTTATGCTTCAACTAATACCACAAAAGTACTTTAATCTTCTTCACCATACTATCGACGTTTAACTCTTGATGATGAAAAATAATATTGTTCCTCGTCTTTCAAATTGACCAAATACTTGCAAGTCAAATGAAATTAAAAACTTTTGTGACTCTTCTTCTGTCAAATCCTAATCCTCCAAACTTAGTTGCATGGTCGAGAGAACCATTGAAAAATGTGCTATAAATATTCCACTACTTCAAAATCTCCCCCATATCAATTCAAAATGAGAATACTCAAAAAAGAGATGAATTACATTTTCTTCAAACTCACATCCATTCACACAGAAATGAGATGACAACTCTAAAGAGTCTTTTTTGATTAATTGTGTAGTCGATTATGCAGTAACCATCAAGCAAATAAAGACTCCTTTAACGAGACCAAATTATTCCACACAACCTTATGCATAGACGCCCCAACTCCTTCAAAATTCCTCATCATAATATGATAGGTCTCTTTCACGATATAAACATTCCTTTGATCGGAAAGTCAAAGCCAAGAGTCCTTAACATCCTCTTGCAAAGCAACATTAGCCAGCAAAGACACACACTTCCCCACTAACTTTTCCTCCCACTGAAATAAGCTTCTCCCCCAACCACACCTTGTACATCCCATTTCCTATCTCATTCTAAACATAGCAACAACCGTAGCAAATTTTTCATTAACTAACCCAAAAAGCCTACTAAATCCTTCACACAAAAAACCTCCAAGAATTCAAGGATCAATCCAAAACTGTGTAAGTTCACCATTACCCACTTTTTTTACTAAATTATCTAAAAATCAATTCTCTTGCACACCACAAACCCTGAATATCCTTCCACCAATTAGAGTCCACACACTGTCTATCCACCTTGAGTCTCCACCGCCACTTTCCCAATAAGTCCAAGTTAAAAAGTTTTAAATTTTGCACCCCAGACCCTTTTCACAATCTCTACACACTAAATCCCACTTGTCTTAGTTCGTTTACAACATTTGTTTTGGTTAATGGTAGTCCTACTGATGAATTTGTTATGAAGCGAGGTTTGAGGCAGAGGGATCCTTTGTCCCCTTTCTTATTTTTATTGACGGCTGAAGGACTTAGTATTATGTTACACTCTTTGGTGGCAAGTAATGAGTTTGTTGGTTACAAAGTGGGGGAGCACTCAAATATGCATGTTTCCCATCTACAACTTGCAGACAATACTCTTATTGTGGGAGAAAAAAGTTGGGCTAACATTAGAGTCATCAAAGCAAATTTGCTTCTATTCGAATTGGCTTTTGGTCTAAAAGTGAACTTCTACAAAAGTATCTTAGTGGGGGTGAATATTAATGAATCATGGCTGATTGAAGCAGCTCGTTTATTGAATTGTAAGAAAGGCTCTTTGCCTTTCAAGTATCTTGGGTTATCGATTGGAGGTAATCCCAACCGTCTCGCTTTTTGGAAACTAGTTGTAGTACTCCTATTTTGTCCGGACAATTAAAAATAATTTCAAAAAATAAGTAATAACATGTTTAATAAATATTTTACAATTATTATTATAAAATTTAAAAAATCATTATTTTATAAATCTTGTTCAATTTTGAGTTCATATTTACATGGGTGTTCTCATCATATTTCACAAAAAATAAAATTAAAAAAAACAAAAATGTACTCCTTTTTTCCTACTACTGCAACAGTGCTCCCCTCCGCTGTTCGTTCTAACAATTTGTTTAATTACAATAATATTCTAAAACAATATGCTAATCTTTCATTTTCACTGAAAATTTAAAAATAATGCAATCAAATTTAATATTTTTAGCTTCATATTGATCACCATGATTGAATGCTACGAAAGATGAAGATGTGTTTGTGAAAAATTATTTGGGAAGTGTCCAAATTGTGTCATAGCAAAGAAAAAAACAATTTTTTTGGAACACTTGGTTGAGTAATTCGATATGTTTCGTATGATTGTCGAATACACACGTGTCTGATACCAAAACACGCTTAATCTTAGAAGTGTCCGTGTTTTATAGTTTCTTTACTCTCCATTGTTTGGACTTATTGCACCACTTTCTAGACCAACATAAGTCCTAGTCCTTACAACAGTTGTGTCCTCTTCTTTCTTTTCTTTCCCTAACATTTGAAAAAGTATAATATAAAAGCATAATGCAAATCAGTTAAATATGAAGGTTAAATACAGGTTCATCAAGATTAGTTAAATACCAAAGTTTTTGTCTTAATTTCTATCTTCGATGAGACATTGGTTTAATTACTTTCCTAGATGTAGGTGTTGATGAAGGTGCATCTACAAGTGTTAAAGATGATGTAACCTAGTTTATTTTCATTCTCTATTTTTACCTCTTTATTATTAGTAGTAAGTAGGGCTATTAATATGTGAGAATTAGTTTTACCCTATTTCTAATGAAGAGTTTGTTTCTTTCCTTTTACTATATAAATAGGTTTATTTTGTAAATAACAATTTTTCTATTAACAAATTTGAGGTATATTCAGTTACTTTTTGGCTTTCACAAACACATTCAAGGTTCACTTTTCACAACAAGTTCAACGGTAGCTTGGGTTGGATTAGTTGCAGTTGTAGGTTCAAGTTTAGATGATGCTTGTTTTGTTGCATTTGGATAAGGCTTAGAACCATAAAGTGTATTGTTGCAAATTTCTTGCATTTTATAGGGACTAAAACGATTATTTAACTATGCATGGACTAGAATCACATGTCTTGCATTTTACAGGGACTAAAATATTTTTTTGTGGTGTTTAAAATCAAATTTCTTACATTTCAATGAATTTTTTACGTTTTAAATTTCTTTTAACCGATGTCTTTTTCGACATTTTTTTCTTGAGATTTTTCAAACTCAAAGTGTATTAAACAAATTCCACCGGTAACTATTCTGCTTTTTCATGACTAAAAGCCTTTGACTTCCGAACTGTGTCCAATGTCTAAAAATATATTCAACGACTATTTGAAGAGACCAATTTTTTTTATTAGTGGTGGCAATTTTATATACTATATACTCCATTTTAAATTATTAGATAATTTATTATTATTTTTTTAAAATATATTTTTCTGACTACAAAAAATATTATAAATACCATCAGAAACTTAGATACAAATACGATATCTTGAGTTTGAACTTGAGACATAATGTTCAACTTAATAATATCGATATTTGTTAATTAAACTAGAATTTAAAATATATTTTTTATTAATATTATTAATTTATCTTAAAAGATAAAAAAGTCAAAATTTAATATTCATTACTAATACATTTTTAGGGAACTATTATTTTTTTTTAATATATATGAAAAAACTATTATAAAAGAAGACAGAGGAAATTTTATATAAAAAATAATCAATACATAAGCCATAAATAATGATATCATTGATTATCATAAGCAAAAACTACATATAACAAAAATTGTACCATTATATATAAAAAACATTGAATATACTTCGATATCTATAAATTATAATTATTCTCTACATATTTTCAATGTATGATTTTCTTTATTTTCAATATATCAAAATATATCTATCTAATATACATGAACAATCATTTAACAATTTATCTTTTACGTTTAATTCTTCACAAATTTAATTGTAGATTTTTTTTTCAATCTTTGTAGTTATCACATGATAATCAGAGATCCATGTTTCACTGATAAAAAAAAAAAAAAGAGAGAGATCCATGTTTTGTATCAATAATCAAAAGTACAAAAAAATGAAGGATGTTTATTGAAAATTAAAAATTAATAATTAAAGATCTGCTAAAAAAGACTCAAGCCACTTATCACTCAAACCAAACTAATTTGGTGAAGACTTTGACTTCCTTTCATGTGCAAGAAGATGAAGAATGAGTAATTAATGAAATCCTTGTTATGATTCTTGGTGACATGAACGAGATATTGTGACCACAGCTAAGCAAATTTGGAGAATTTGAATCCCTCCTCACCTAAAAGATAATAATGACTTCTATTTTAATTTTATAAACGTTGAATGTCTTATGATGCTGTATACAGTCGAGGATACATGTTTTATACAGCTAATTATTTACCAACTTTGTATCACATGTTGTAGATACTTGAGGCAATTATATTATATATTATTCAACAACAAAAAACTATGTTAAATAAAGAAGGGGTACTCAAACAAAGGTAAAAATTCTTGAGAAAGACAACCAAACTTCTATCAAAAATCAAGAATTACATCAATTTACAACGATCATTAATATTCCTTTAATTTTATTATTTCTCTCTTCATTAAATTAAAATGAAAAAAAAAAATATACAGTGCAAGTTTAAATTTGAAAAGAATGGGTAAATTTTTAAGTTTGATTATTCAAAATAAAAAGTGACATCGAGTGTTTTTTTATTAATTTTGATAATTTCTTTTAAAAAATGAATTTTATCAATTGAATTAACCTCTCAAATATTTAACATCAAAATAAAGTCTTCATATTCGTGCAAATCACATATCTATAAAAGGGCTAGTGACTTATAAACAAATTTTTGAAGAAGCTAAATAAAACAATCGAATAATAAGCTAGCAAAGCTTATTCTAGAAGAGATTAACTCATGCCCTATTTTTATAAAACTTTTTACACTGTCAACCAATTATAAATTTTTATTTATATAATTTTTAAAGTAGAAAGAATTAAAGTCAAATATTTTTTGTGATCTATAAGTTGTAATTAACTAACGATACAAAATATTTTTCCATTGTCCGTACATATCAATTATTAAATCCTATTTCAGAAAGTGATTGTGTCCAAAAAGATATTAGCTTATCTGAAAATACATATTGCAATCAAGAAAAACAAAATTGAGTCCCTAAAATTGGTAACATGCTATCAATTTGATTCATGACTGATTATTAAATTATTTTGGTCTCTATAAAATGACAGCCACATGAGACTAAATACTAGAACTTCATTATAGCATTCATGGCTGATTACAAAAAATGTATTAATAATTAGAGATTTTTTGGTAAAAAAACCTGATAATACAATTCAAAATGTGGAATCTTATAAAAAGAGACACAACAAATTTCTCAGATGGACCCTATACTTAGAGACAGAAGTAGTATTTTGTCTCATAAATAATAATGGAAGGTTAATGCAAAAACAAATTTCTTTTTAACAATTTAAGCTGCTCACTTATCAATATAAGCTGTACAGACAACAAATCACCTCTGAATTTACAACCTCTCAACCAAATTAGATTATTTATCACAGGAAAAAAAAATCATTACGAACCTGATCAGGAAGATCCTATGAAAACAAAACAGTATACTCCACATAGGTCAGCGAAATGACCCTTCAGTCCTTCATATATCCAATGCTCCAACAAATTCTTAAGAGCGGCGAGACACCTTGCTCGTCATTTAATATCCTGTTTTTAGTCAAATGTTGGGAAATTCATTCCTGTCTGATGAAAGCAGAACTCATCTCTGTACTGTAAAATGAATCTTCTGGATTGATTTCATATAGTTCATCCTTCTCATCCTCCCATTTGATGATTTCCCTAATGTATTTGAATGCCTCATCAACTGATACACGATCTCGACCTCGAGTTTGCCCCACAAACAGCTTCTGGCCAGTTAAGGAATAATAAAGCTCCTTGAATCTCACAGCTATATAGTAATATGCTTGATGTGCTAATGCATGACTGTTGTGATGGGGCCTCAGAGGACAGAAGTCCGAAAACCAGTCACAAGTTGACAGAGGAGCTTTGTTTATCTTGTCTTCGAAGGCGTCATACTTATTTAGCAGAAGCACGAAAGGGGTATCTTTAAAACAAGGATGCTTCACAAGGCTTTCGAAGAGATCTCGGCTTGCTAGCAATTTGTTCTGAAGCTTACCGGTACTAGTAGGCCACATCTGATCGTAGTCACTCAGGGCAACACAGAAAATGACTACCCTCACATCTTCAAACATTTCTAACCATTTGCAGCCATCACGTAGTCCCTTCGAATTTATGCGAATCAATTGATATCTGAGACAAGGACAATGTTATGGAGTTGAGAACATTTTCATAAACTTCCACAAAACAAGACAAAAGGAAATGGAAGAGAATGATTTACTTGGTTTGGGGAGGTGCGCAATTTAAGTTTTCGCTGTAAATCTCAGACATAGGACTCCTATCATCAAATGAAAATTCCATGAAGGCAAGACCATTGCTATGTGTGACTCCTTCAGCATATAATATATCTTTGTCGGAAGGTTCATACTCATTGCTTGATATTTCTATTGCCTGCGCATGATCACATATGTTTAGAATCACAATAACAGAACACATAATGGAAACCAATATATTTACAGAACATCCTTAAAATTATTGCTACAGAGTATTTCAGATTGTTTTTTTTTTAAGATTATGTTCTCAATCTTCAATCCATGGAGAAGTTACAAACTAGTAGTGAATATCTATCCAATTGTAGGTTTTCCAAGATGGTAATATTATGATATAATCTATTTCCACAGTCTGGTTATGATAGGAACCTGAAAATTAAAGAAAGGATTAAAGCTTCATGGGAGACTAACTTGGTCACTAATTTCATACACAATAAAAGATAATATTATGAAACTTGAAACTTCCCTAATTAGTTAAATGAGCTGCCACTTAAAATTAATATAGTAAATGTTTAAATGATTGCTACCAAACAATAAACCCAAATTACAGGTGATTGAAATTGAACAAGCCACAGCACAATCAATATTTATGTCCAGAAGAAGTTTGTTCATTTCTTCTAAAGAGCTAACATAGATTCGACCTATCAATCCCTTTAAGCTCATTCCTTTTAAATGATAATAAATGGCCATTTTTCAAGTCCTTACTTTTTAAGGAAAAATAGCATTTCCTCACCAATAACATTTATAGATTCAAGCTCCTTCTCGACATATGCCTTGTTTAACTACTCAGGTTTCTATATGTAGCCAGAGTGCACTGCAACTCTTGCATATATTTAAACATTTAAGCTATTCCAATGCATCAAAATTAACTGGTAAAATACTAGCTCCAGCAAGCACTGAAGCCTGCCGCATTGAGTTAACTCCAATATGAAAAGGCAAAACGATGTTTTAGTAGTAATATTCATAAGATTAATAGCTCGTATCCTCAAGTGCAAGGAAATATACAAGACAAAACCACCCCAAATACTTCTCAAGAAGACAATAGTAAAAGTGAGATGGTAGCAACATACCCGATCTAAGAAATATTTAGCAACATCAGGAAGATTATGCAATTCCTCTCTTCTCTTATATGTTTCCTGAACAGCAGGATCTCTCCATATCTCATCCACCATAGGAGCATACTCACGTGTAGCAGCAGGGAAGAAAGCCTCTAAATCCCCCGTAGCCATAATATCCAGCAACCAGTCAGAAAAATGCTTGAACCTTTGATTGATCGTGTAGATGCTAATTTTGTTTTCATCAGCTGCTGTTTCTGCTAAATATATTGCACAATGAATTAGATTTACTCACAGAACTCAAACTTTACTAAAGACATTTAGAACTCCTACTAAGACAGCAATAATCATTAAAAAGGAAATCATCCCAACAGTTATTTTGGATTGTCTTTGTTATAATAAATGTTCAATATTGTCGGACAAAATACAAAAAAGTGAACTGAAGTTAAATTTGATGTAGTTTAACATCTTATAACAAATAGCGAATTTATTGTATGTTAGAACAAAATTGCGGACATGTAGTACATCACTGCACAATCACAGAAAGAAGTTTGTTATCAAAAAATGGCTGCTTCTACAGGACAACTGATTTGTGTGTTCTTCATTAAATGTTCCAATTAGACAATAATTTGAGACTACGAGCATGAAAAAATATCAACAGACAAATTGAGACAGCGAATAAGAAATATACAGGGCAAATGCATAACCTAAGAGTACTAAAGTTTTGATTTAAATCGTCTATAACAAATAATGACCCAAGAAACATACAGAACAAATGTGAACAGTTTCAGAATTTGTCGATTCTCTCATAAGAAAACCAATGCTTAGTAACTTGAGATTTGAGACTAAAAACAAATGCAATCAAATAAAGCCATCAACTTAAAGAGCAATAGTGAGCCATCAAAAAAATAGCAGTGAGCCAGTGAAACTTCAACTAAAAGAGAAACGGCACCATCACAGAGAATGAAGAAAGGAAAGAAAAGTGAAGCCATACCAAGTCTAGTTTCTTCACCTTCTAGCGAAGTAGATTCTTTCTCTTCCAGAGCTTCCTCTTCAAACTGCTCTCTTCCTTCAAGCAGAATGCTAAGATACTTGTACATACTGCTCTGAATCATGAGTTTGATGTTTTGCAACTCTTCAGCAGAAAACTTGTTCCCATATAAAAACTTGGCCTGTTCCAAGGATATGAATGGTAAAATAAAAACATGAGAACAATTGATACCAACCATAGGATAAACACCAAGTATATAGATTTTGTTGTTTTTGAACAAAAATATCTTGCAAGATTAAACGGAAATTGGCATAAGAAATCATGTAAACTCAATTCATTCAGTTTTCAAATAAAAGAAATTCCTGGCACATGTACTGAAGAACCCACAATTTCAGAAAAATAATTCTGTATATTATTGATGGTAAATATTGAGCACAAAGACTCTACAAGTGAAAAAGATAAACCAGAGTCAAAGACTCTTCTACCAGAGAGAAACTCTCCTAACAAACTTCTCAATGATCCCCACTCTATCTCTAATAACCTTTCCTCCCTAACAGAGTTCTATCATGTACACAGTGAACAACCATACAAAATAGGCACAACGAAAAAAAAAAGTACCTAAGCAGAAAGGAAAAAAAAACAGGGGGGGGAAGGCCATCATCTATAAGTTGAAAGCAAAGCGCACACATTTGAAAGTAGATAAAATAAAACTTCTACACCTTTTTTATACCAAAAATTTCTGCACATCTACATATATGTGTAAGTGTGTATGCTTATGAACATGCATTTTATGATTGTGGAAAACACACGTGACATGTATGCATAAAACTCTTGATATATGCATAAGCATAAGCAAATACATAATTATACAACATATATTTATGCAAGTGTAATTTACATCTATACCTTAAACTTTGTTAAAAGCATTTATTACTCACATGACACAATGTATAAAAACAAAATCGACCAAGCTTTATTCCACTACGCAATGTATAAAAACATATCTGTTAAATTTATATGGTTGGTCTTTTGGAAGAGGAAAAAGAATTTTAAATAATAAAATTATATTTGAAAGTGATAGCTCGATGTGAATGATATACTGGATATCATTTTTTTTTCTTGAATGGCAAATGTTAGCTGTTATTTTGTTAGAAGAGATGGGGGAGATTTTGAACTCATGACCTCCTTATCACTCCAATCCAATGTTTTCAATGGCGGATTGCAAAAAATAGCGATTCATTCAAATTTCTGCTACGCTTGAGTGCTATTGCCCCACTATAGCCACTATTTGACAACACTTTGTACGAAATAGCGTATCGTGGAACAATAGCAATTTGTTCAAATTATGTGTGCTTTCCACTGTTTGACAACTGTGCTCCAACCCCTATGTTCTCCCCACAAACAACCAAACTACCTTATCAACCAATATATTGATGCTATTAAAAAGGACGAAAAACTAATCTTTACTTCTAGAATCTTAATCCTAATCAAATAAGGAAACAAATCATGATATATAAGGAGCTTTAGAAACCAATGCAAAAGTAGCGTTAGGTACGCAAATAAAATGGACCACAACAACTTGTTTTATTCTGTTGTATTTAATTCCACCCTTTAAGGTTGAATCCATATGTAACACTCTTTCAACCTTTTCATTTGTTATGCTTTTAATATAGACCAAACAACTGTCAAATTCTAGCCTATCTACCAAATCATACCTAATAATAATCTAAGTTATAAATATTGTTCGTATATCCTAACGATATCTAAAATCATCGGAAAATAGTCTATTGTATTACTTGAACTATAATCAGTAGCAGTCCACCAGCATCCATTCCTCTATGAACTAAGCAAAAAATCTATGACTCTTCATTAAGCCCTTTATTTGAAAGAAAAAGGAAAGCCGGAGTTATTGATGCAAACCAATCACGTTAAATGCATGAATACAAGCAACAATGAGACAGGGAAGGTAACATGAAGGAGCAAAAGACATGCCTGTTTAAAGAGAGTAGCTGTTCCAGATCCTTCCATGCCAAACAACAAAAGTTTCTGAACTCTACCATGCTCCAAATACTCAGGCACTGACCTTGTTGAATAGTTAGTTAGATTATCTTTGACCCCGGGATGATTAGTAGATGGTACAGGCAAAGAGAATAATGAACAGATGAAACGAGTGGACGCCTGCCTACCATAAACCAAACCAATATTGTATAAAAAATAAAAACCAAATCAAGACATGTGCTTTCAAGCTCAAAATACACAACAGATATATGCTACTATTATCAGATAAGAGAGAACCTTTCCCCATATGTTCCCCTTAATATTATTTTGGCCTTCTTCCTCATAAGATCCATCATCATAAACCCAGAAATGGGTATCTCGCGGGCATTGAACATTTGCTAGCTGAAAAGATAAACAGACAAGTTACACATCATTCGATGATGACAAGAGCAATGAGTTACAAACAGGTAAACAAGATGCAATTAGCAAACTTCCAATGCAGCTACAAACAAAAGATCAAAACTGAAACATCTGAGCTTAATGGCATGTAATCAAATTGAAATTACACACACACGACTGAGGAAAACAATATTCAATATTTCTTTTGCTAAACAATGTCAAACTGCACTTAAAGGTTCTTGCTATCTTTCTTTCAAGACAAGCTTCACAAGATCTTACATTGCTTTTGGCAAGCAATGTTCATCAAAAGCTATAAAAATGTGCAGAAGAGGAAACAGGCATTAAAGAAATAATAGACAGAAAAAGGAAAGTTTACCAAGTCAAAGTAGACACTTTAGATGCAAATTGTACAAAAAAGATAACAAAGAAAAATCACTATCATAAAAAATTAAAAACCATGAATGAGTTCATTAGACACCAAATCTAAGAGATACCTAAGCTATATTTCTGATAGATACATGATCATCCACAAGTACAATTGTAATCAAAGTACCACAAAATCTTAAAGGGAACTGTTGCTGGAAAAAAATTAATGGTTTCACTTGTCAACAAATTTATAAACATGATTTTTTGCTGACAATAGTTACCCTGCACATATAGTAACTCATTAACTGCCTTTTGCTTAAACATTGGTAGTCTTTGACAAGAATTTAATTACAAAAAATCCTGTCCAAAACCTAAATTCTTAGCAACAGAAATGGCCACAATCAAATAATATATAGTGGGCAAAAATCCCCCGGGTCTTAAGTAAGATAAAGGACTCCAAAAGGATTTTTGCATATATAGTATGACAAAGGTCTATATTCATTTGTGTTTCTCAGACAACTAAATTGCCTACAAATTTGCAAAACTCTACAATGAATACACCATCGGTTATTCACCATAAATCACTTATGGAAGTCCCGGGTCTAGAAAACACTCATATAATGACATTCAGAAGGTCAGTATCTAGCTTTCAAGTACACCTATATTAATCTACACGTTTTAACATTCCACTCTAAATTGAATCCAAACAAAAACACAAGTAGAAACAAGATTTTACCTTCAACATTCTAAGCTCAATCTTTGTTATTTCACGGCCATTCATGTAGACTCTAGTATTCCCATTGCTTGCTTCCGGTTGAAGCTTGCCTCCAATATTAAGCTTTGAAGTTATTATCTTATCAGGCTTCTCTCCCTCCTGAAAAATCCACAACTTCCAAATTAAGCAAACAAACAAAAACAATCCAAAAATAGCAATTTCCATAAACATTCAATAACATTTCTAAACACTAAAATTAGCAAATTTAATGTTTTTTCTTCTTCAGTTTTCACATTTTCACCTTGCCCCAGAGTCCAGAATCCTTATCATACCAATACCTCCCAGGCTTTAACTTCTGAGGAGGAATAGGACAACCCAAAATCTCAGCCAACTCTTCCTGTCTCAACTGTCTGCCATTAACAACGAGCTGCTCCGGCCGAAGCTGATTCGCGGCACACTCTTTTTCAGCTTTCATAATCTGATTAATCTCCAAAGGACTACAAACTTTACTCAACATTCTTGAAGTCTTCCCTAAACTAGCTCTTTTACTCTCATCTATTGGTTGTCCAATACAACTCACACATTTTCTTCCTTCAGGCATTGAACCCATAGCTTTCAAAACACAGTTACTACAATACCTTGCATCACAAACTAAACAAGTTTCTTTCTCTTTCAACCTATTCTTATTCCCACACCTAATACAAACACCTCGTTTCACCTGGGCGAAGAATCTCCGCGCAGGGGAAACAGGTGAACCAACCGGCTCAGTTGCAACCGACCGTGGTGATAAATAACTATCACCGCCGTCGGAATCGGAATCCCTAGGTGTGTTAAAAGTGACCGTTGTCGGTCGCTTGTTTTCAATGGCCGGAGACAGAACCGGAGCGGAATTTTGAACCGGTGGCGAAGAAACGGAGCTACCGTCACCGTCATCCACGGCGGCTACTTCACCGGAGAAATCGGCTTGCGAATCGAACTGAGATTGAGTCCGTGAAACGGAAGATGACCTTTGACTCTCGACAGGACTTCGTTGTTCGCGGCTGAAACCGCCGTTACGAACTCCAGTAAACCGAGAGAAACGTGGATAAACCGGCATGGCGACGGGAATCGAAGAATTGGAGTGATCGGAGACTATTGAAGCAGTGCGAATCGGAGCGGCGGTGGAGCCGATTTCAAGCGGATCGACTCTAGGAACGTCGTAGGGAACCGGCGGGCCTTCGTATTCGACGGCGATGGAGTAGTCAAGGTGATCTTCGTCGGGTAACGGTGCTCCGGCGGGAAGCATGCGGCGAAGGATGTGCTCCCAGGTTTTGTCTTCTTCGGTTGATTCTGAAGCCATATGAAGGAGTTTAGGGATGAAGAGAAAGTGTTCGAGAAAGTGCGAGAAAAAGTGTGAGAAAATTGAAGGATGAATGAAAAGGGTTGGTTTTCAGTGAGAAAAGGGGAAAGAGTTTGCAACACTGTTGAGTTGTCAGCTGCTACGGTTAGCAGAAAGGAAGAAAGTAAACGGAATATTTTAACAGATTACTTTTTCCGTTACGTTTAACGTTGTCCTTTTTTTCCATTGCAATTTCTATAAATAAATAAAAATAATATTTTAAAATTAAAAAATATAACAAAATATATTTTAAATTAGATACGTTAATTTTAAAAAAAAAAAAATTATATGTTCTATTTCGATTGAAATATTTATTTATAAAAATACTAGTATTTATTATATATACTAGTATGTAAACATGTTTTTTCTCAACAAAAAATAGAATTTTTTACGTGATTATTTAAAAATAACTAAATTTATAATAACGAATAAAATTTTAAATAATATAGTTAAAAATTAAAATAAAGATTGTATCAAAACATATCATATAATATATATTTTAAAAATTAATTATTTAATTGAATAAAAAAGAAAAAAAATTTAAATCAAACCGTTTAAACGAAGAGTAAAATTGTAAGACAAAATATGTATTTTATCTTTTTTGTGACAAAAAAATATATTTTTTATTTTAACAAAAATATACTTATAGTAGTTCATTTATAATAATATCATAGACACATATTATATGAATGAAAATATGAAAAGCAATTAATGATTGAGTCATCCGAAGAAAAGTTAAACTGTTTCATATGTTTGTCTCTGAACTGTAGAAAGAGTAGAATCTTTTGAAAAAGATGAATAAAAATATATACATTCAAATAGAATAACATTTGAGTGTCACGCATGCAAACTTGCACATGAGATTTGACATTGTTGGTCCAAATAAGGTTGTTTCTCTGTTTCCATAAGCTCCAAATTATCATTACACTTGTGAATAATTTCGAAAATAATGGCAGTAACTGGATTGAATTTAGGAAGTAGTATTCAATTTAATAATTTTGGTATTTATCAATTAAATAAGGTTTAACAATTAATTAAGTTAATATTTTATTTGTGTAATTTTGAATGGATTTAGGAGTTTTTATACGTGGTTTGTATATATTTTTAGTTTTTACAAAACTTAACTTTTTGTAACTGAATACATAAATGATCTTTTTGTATTTTTGTTATAAAAACCATGTGAAATGAATTTTTGTTTTCGTTGACAGTGTGAATGAACTTGGTCAATACCATTGTGTAAGTTTCTTAAATTTAGGTGATAATAATTTTATTCTAAAATTTATTGTGCTTTTTAATTATGTAATATAAACAAAATTTTAGGATAGATACGATTAAAAAATTTTAAAAAACTATACACCACATTTTAGATATGATTAAAGCAAAAAAATTTTAAGAACGTTAAAATTTTTGAAGTTATAGCCAATTTTTTAAGAATGTTAAAAATCATTACAATTTTTTAAAACAATAATATTTATTTTCTCTTGCCTAAATAATAAATTACTACTTGAAATGTACTCAACTAAATTATCTGCTAATTCAGTTAATTTAAGCATAAAAATTATTATAGTTGCTGATTTAAAATTACTATTTTTATCATATTTAATTTTATTATTCTTGAATTATTCTTTGATTAATTTATATTTGTAAGATTTAATTTTCATTGAATAAATTTTTATGAATTAGAAAATCTATATTAAGATTATTTAGAACCAATTTCAAGTAAAATATTTTTCATGTGGCAGCTTTTCAATTATTCTTGTCTCATAAAAATTATACAATAAATATTATCTCACAAAATCAATTACAATAAATCTCATAATAATTTTTCAACGATTCTCTTCTTCTAACCATTTTGATTAAATGTTTGTTCATTAAATCAAATATCAAATATAAAATCAATTCTCATGAATTTTCTTACAGCAATTTTCATGAATTTTTCATTGTCATTAATTGCTTCAATTCACTATTGTTCCGTTTTCCATGATATATTTTTGTTATTCGAATATATTGTCAATAATCGGTACTACTCTAATTGAGTAAAAAAAAAAAGTACAACTCTAATTGATTTGTACTGCAAAACAAAAAAATATACACATTTATACACTATAAGTACAATTTAAAAACACAAGTTTTTCGATATAAAAGACATGTCTATAGTCAAACTTTCATTTTAAGTGGAAAAAGTCTATATTGATTCCAAGGAAAGTATTTTATACATTTCTTTTGTTTATTTTCAATGGTTATTGAACATTGATAACAATTTTTTCATACTAACGTTTTTTTAGAGTGAACGTAATAACACATATATGATAATGATCCAACATATGTAAGGTATTAACGATTCTAATAAAAATCATCTACATCACTCTATAAAAAGTGTTTTAGTTGAGGCCAATTATTCAACACCTGCAAGGGACTAATGGTTTGTGTTCCATAAATATGACTACAAGAGTTTTCTATGGAGATAATATTGCATGCACAACTCAATGATACATTAAAGAAGATAGACTAAAGCATATTCCAGCAAAACACATAATCGCTCGTAATCTTCTACCAAGTTGTTATACGGACATCAACAAAATTATTTATGTGACAATATCTGATACATTGTTGCAAATTCGTAGTTAATCAAAGTTTTCTAACAATTATAACAAATGATTGATCTTCACCACTTCAAAGATCATTTTCTACATGAGGAGGAGAAATAAATATATTCTACATTCTTTATTTCTTCACCGTAATTTTGTCCCGTTGAATTTTCTTGGTAAGATTTTTAATGAGGTTGTTTCCAAAACAAAGATGTTGTATTATTCTTTCTTCACTAGAGTTTTTTTCCACATAGTTTTTTTTTTCTAATAAAGTTTTAATGAGAGATGGACATTCAAGTGGAAGTGTATGAATATTTGGCCACAAGGTTTAGTAGTGAATGTCCATTAACTTGTGCCCTATAAATATGGCTCACGTTGTAATAGAAAATATACAATAAGAGAATAACATTATTCGTTCTCTCTTGTTATCTCATTCATATCTACTCTTCTATATTATGCCCTTGTTTGAGTTAGTTTACAACAATTTAGAATTAAGGATAATAATCCAGGCACGTGTGAGATTAAAAGTTCGAGTATAGCTTTAAACTTGATGGACGAATCTAGATACCGATTCAACTAATGAAAAACAACTTAGTAGAATTTGGCTTAGTTGTTGTTTTGGTCCCCTTATTTATATCAATTCACTAAATTGGTCTCCCTATTTTAAAATCCGATAGTTTTGGTCCTCCTTCATACTTTTTAACTAAAAAAATAGTGATTTAATATATTTTAAATGACATGATATGCAATCTCGTGGTGTAGAATCATTTAGATGCATTAATTATTTATATGGTGTTTATCAAATTACAAAAATGAATAATTTTATATGTTGAAACTAGAAGTTTTAGAGGTTTTTATTGCAATTTCATGAGTATTAATCATTCAACATCATTGTATTGTATGTCACATCGTTTAAAATATATCACATCATAATTTGTTAATTAAAATTTTTAAAATATATCACATCATAATTTTTTAATTAAAAAATCTAAAAGAGAGACCAAAATTGTTTGATTTTAAATTAGGGAGATCAATTTTCACGAATTGAGTGAAAATAGGATGACTAAAACTGCAATTAAGCGTAAAATTTTAAGAGTTGTTTACTTTGTGAAAACATTTTATATTTTTATTTCATAAAATGTATGTTCATTTTAGCTTGATGAAAAACTTTTGAAGTAAACTATTATTATAGAGATAAGATGAAACATTATACATTTCCATAAATAATAAAAACACTTTTTTGACATTTTTATTATTTCTAAAAATGTAGAAAATTATTCACTTCAAAAGTCTCTTATCTCCTTATTAACGAGTAAAATTATCACAAATTTAAAAAAAAAATGTTTTCACAGAGTAAATTGTATATATTTAACCTCTTACATTTTTCCTCGAGCGCAATATGACATTTTTCCTTGAGATTTTTTATTTATTTTAATTGTAGAATGGAAAAATTATTATTAATAACGACGACACTAATGATCATTTTACAATTATCCTATACAAGATTTAAAATATATCCCTTAAAATTATAATGTCAAACTTTTACTACTAAATTAACACCTAGAAGACACATTGAAATTACATATCCTCTTTATTTAAAGTTATGCCATATAAGGTTATGTTTGCTACATCAAAAACATAATTGAAATTCTAGTAAGTGAATCAGTTGATATTCATCCTTCAATACTATCATCAATGAAAGCTACAACACTAAGGAAGTAGTGATGAACTTCACTATAAAGACAAATGAAAAATAATAAAGCTAAAAACAGAGAGAAATGTTGATAGTTCCATGCTACCAATTATAGAAAATGAAATACAATTAATGAAGAAACTAACTTGATTGATAAAAAAATAGTTTAGGAACCTTTTAGTCTATTTTAATAATTTATGGACTAAATTGGTGAGAAAGTGTTAGTTTAAATACTAAATTGATGATTTATTCATTTTTCATCTGTTCCTTTATGTTTTATTCTTTTTTATGTTGAGTTTTTATTTTTAAGTGTTACTAAATTATGTAATTAGAGATGGTAAAAAAAATTTATGAATCTACTTCATCACAATTTTTTCATCTAAGATTAAAAGTAGAAGAATCTTGTTAGGCCTCTTATAACTAAATATTATAAGAGGAGGGTGAAGAGTTAGAATTTTAAGTGGGAACTGAATTTGTATGGCAGTTATTTGTTATGTAGACAGTTATTGTGTCAGTTTAAGTTGTAAATCAGGCAGTAACAGCTGCTCTAGAGCAGATATGATGCAAATAAAAGTAGAAAAATGAGAAAAAGGAAGGGAGGAAAATTCTGAGTGGTTATCGGGAAGGGAGAGACCAAGCTCTCAAATTCTTGGAGGGGATAATTCTGTAACAAGTTTATCAATTCTGCCTAAATAGAATTGTAAACACACATTCTGTTTAAATTCAATAAAGAATTCAATTTCCCATTTCAATTATGTACTAACCAGTTCTAACACTGGTAATAAAGCAACAAAAATCCAGGAGAAATTCATGGTATTTACACGCAATATGGAAGCACGCAGTATGGAAGCACGTATGGAAGTTATGGAACGAGGGTTTGAAGGGTTGCTGGCTTTGCGTGAAACATGGGAAAAACATATGGAACAAGAGAGGGTGGAGCGGTTGGAAGCCAGACGCCAATTGAATGACTTGGCTGATGCTATCAGGCTAATTCACACGAGGTAGGAAGATAATTCCAGTGATGGGAGTTGCGCTGCGTTGTGTGGAGAGAGGCCAGAAAATTCCCTAGACTCGCGAAACAGGGTCGAAAGGTGGAGGAAATTAGAAATACCCGTCTTTGATGGTGAAGATGCGTATGGATGGACGAATAGGGTGGAAAGATACTTTGATTTGAAAGGAATGTCTGGGGCAGAGAAGTTGCAAGCGGTAATGGTGGCTATGGAGGGAAAGGCTTTGACATGGTACCAATGGTGGGAATTTTCTGCTCAACATCCTACTTGGGATGATTTTCGTGCTGCTGTGATTAAGCGTTTCCAACCATCTATGGTTGAAAGCCCTTTTGAATTGTTACCAAGTCTCAAACAAACAGGGTCAGTCGAAGAGTATCGAGAAAAGTTTGAACTATACGCAGGCCCACTCAAATGTGCAGAACCAGCATATTTGAAAGGAATTTTTTTGAATGGACTTAAGGAAGTGATAAGGGCAGAATTAAAATTACACCCAGTGGAGACTCTTGCGGAATTAATGGACTTCGCTCAGAGAGTTGATGAGAAGAACAATTTAATCAACAAGGGGAGCAGTTCCGCGTCTTCTGGGGGTAAACCAATGAGAACTTTCAATAATACTAGAACGGTGACATGGGAACCAGGGGTAAAGCAACAAACGCAAACTACAACGTCAGGAGTTGGAAGTTCTTCAAGGGAAGGAAGTGTTGCAAAGCCCGCTGGAACTTTCAGAGGCAGAGGATTCAGAAGGTTAACCGAGGCTGAAATGCAAGAGAAATCACAAAAGGGATTATGTTTTCGCTGTGATGAGAGGTTTAGTCCAGGTCATGTGTGTGTTAACAAGCAGTTGCACGTGCTGGTTTTGGGTGAGGAAGATGAGAATTGTGAATTGCAGGAATCGAATCTAGTGGAAGTGGAAGAAGAATTGAAAGACCTCAAATTGTCTATGTGTAGCATTGCTGGTCTCACTTCGAAAAAAAACATTAAGTTATGGGGAATGATTGGCCAGGAACATGTTATGGTCCTTGTAGATTGTGGAGCTTCACATAATTTCATTTCAGCCACTTTTATGAAGGAACATAATTTGCAAATGTTTGCAACCTCCATATACACGGTGGAAGTAGGAGATGGGAGAAAACTTGATTGTGAATGAGTGTGTCCTCAATTAGAATTGGTGATACAAGGACTCAAAGTGCAACAAGATTTTTATGTCTTTGATCTTGGAGGAGTGGATGTAGTGTTGGGGATGGAATGGTTGGCTGGCCTGGGAGAAATTAGAGCCAATTTCCGTGAATTGACACTTAGAATTCCTATTGGAAATGGTTATCACACTTTGAAAGGGGACCCCGATTTAACTAGAGCTGTAGCATCTCTAAAGTCCCTTTTGAAAGCGTTAAATGATCAAGGCCAAGGATTCTTAGTGGAATACCATCAACTACAAGCCAAAACTGAAGTTACAGATGACAATCCAGAATGGACATCAGCTATTTTAGAAGAATATGGTGATGTTTTTCAAGAACCTCAAGGGCTGCCCCCTACTAGAAGACAAGACCATGCTATTATCTTGAAGGAAGGTGCCAATATTCCCAATATACGGCCTTATAGATACCCTCACTATCAAAAAAATGAAATAGAAAGATTAGTAGATGATATGTTGAATTCTGGTATTATTAGACCAAGTGTGAGCCTCTATTCTAGCCCAATCATTTTAGTGAAAAAAAAAAAGATGGCGGGTGGCGCTTTTGTGTAGATTACAGGGCTTTGAATAAGATAACCATACCAGATAAGTTCCCTATTCCTATTATTGATGAGTTGCTTGACGAATTGGGAGGCGCAGTGATCTTTTCAAAATTGGACCTGAAATCAGGGTATCATCAAATTAGGATGCGGGAAACAGACATTCCAAAAACAGCTTTTAGAACTCATGAGGGGCATTATGAGTTTATTGTCATGCCTTTTGGACTTACGAATGCTCCTTCTACTTTTCAATCTCTTATGAATGAAGTGTTAAGGCCGTACTTGAGAAAGTTTGTGTTGGTTTTCTTCGATGACATCTTGGTTTACAGTACAGATGAACAGGAGCACCAAAGACATTTAAGGGTTGTCCTAGCTTTGTTGAAAGAAAATCAATTATTTGCCAACAAGAAAAAATGCACTTTTGGGCAGACTCAACTAGAGTATTTGGGTCATATCATCTCAGCCGGTGGAGTTGCAGCAGATCCAAAGAAGATTGAAGCTATGCTAGATTGGCCAACACCCAAGGACATTAAGGCCTTGAGAGGATTTTTGGGGCTAACAGGGTATTATCGAAGATTTGTCAGAGATTATGGCAAGATAGCTAGGCCCTTGACCCAACTTTTGAAGAAAGACAATTTCCAATGGAATAGTGAAGCCGAAGCTGTCTTGGAACAACTCAAGAGATTGGTGGCAGAATTACCAACACTAACTGTTCCAGATTTTACTAAAACTTTTACCATAGAAACTGATGCATCTAACAAGGGCTTGGGTGCAGTTTTATTGCAGGAGGGAAGACCAGTGGCTTTTCTTAGCCAAACATTATCCGACAGAGCACAATCTAAGTCAGTTTATGAACGAGAGCTGATGGCTATTGTGATGGCTGTTCAAAAGTGGCGACATTACCTGATAGGGAGGCATTTTGTCATCATCACCGATCAAAAAAGCCTCAAATTTCTAACAGAACAACGAGCAATGGGTGAAGAATATTTCAGGTGGACTTCAAAACTCATGGGACTGGACTTTGAAATCCATTATAGGCCTGGAAAAAAGAAAATGGCGTAGCTGATGCACTTTCTAGAAAGATGACATTTGCAGCTTTGTCTTCAGTTCACTTTGAAGAGGTGGAAGATTGGGAGTCAGAAACTTATCGAGATCCTAAGTTACAAAAATTGATACATGATCTAATCCAAGATCATAATGCTCATCCAGGCTATACATTTCAAAATAAAAAATTGCTATATAAGGGGAAATTGGTACTACCGAAAGGATCTTCAAGGATTCCCATTTTGCTACAAGAATTTCACAACTCCGCAGTGGGGGGACACTCTGGTTTTTTCAGAACCTATAAAAGAATTTCTGAGGTTGTGTATTGGGAGGGCATGAGAAAAGATATCCAGCAGCATGTGGCTAATTGTGAGGTGTGTCAACTGAACAAGTATCAAGCTTTGTCTCCTGCAGGCTTTCTTCAACCACTACCTATACCCAATCAGGTTTGGGCTGATATATCTATGGATTTCATTGAAGGATTACCTAAGGTTCAAGGTAAAAATGTCATTCTCATAGTGGTGGACAGATTGACTAAATATGCTCATTTTCTAGCACTTAGCCATCCTTTCACTGCAAAAGATGTTGCTGAAGTTTTCCTTCAAGAGGTAGTAAAGTTACATGGCTTCCCCTCTACTATTGTGTCTGACAGAGATAAGATTTTCCTGAGCCATTTTTGGTTGGAGTTGTTCAAATTGGCGGGTACGAGACTCAAATTTAGCTCTGCTTACCATCTGTTGGAACCAAGTTGGTTCTAAGTACTTAGGATTTTGATGGTTACAAAAGCACTCATTGTAATCTTATTTTGTACCTTGAATTATTAAGTTAAATACAATCAGAATATGAAGAAATCAGAAGCAGAAGATCAAAGGAAAATGAATTCTGGAATTTCCAGAAGATATTCCAGGATGTCAAAATATCACCAGAAGATATCTTTGTTGGCTCAGAACAGAAGGAAGAAAAATCAGAAGGAAACATGGATCATACCAGAGGAAATCCTGTCATAGGGAGAGTTGTTCCAGACCAATAGGAATCAAATATCAAATTTATTCCAGAAGTTATTTTGACCAGAAGATGGCCTGGCAGTGAAAAATTAAATAGCCCAGACTTGTTCCAGACTCAACCAGAAGCTATGTTTAAGGGTCCAGAACAAGAGAATCAATCCAGATGTGACCCAGACAAGAAGATAGCATGATTCAGGAAATGAAACGAAGTCCAAACCAAAAGAAATGAATTCCAGAATCAATCCAGACCTGGTCCAAAATCAAAGGTAAAATGTCCATACTGAAATAATTTTTTGTTCAAGTTAATTTCAGTTCATTCCAGACCAAGTCCAGAATTTGTCCAGATCAGAAGAAAAATATTCAGTTCAATGGTTCAGAATTAATTATTTGGTCCAGTGATGGTCCAGATTAGAAGATCAGACCATGGCCCAGTGTTGGCCGAAATCAGAGGGACAGGATGTGCAGTCCAGCAAAGGCCGAGTTCAGAGGATTATAGCATATCAGGTGCGCATCCAGGAGGGCCGAAATCAGAAGATTAGAGGATCAGGAAGTGTGGTCCAGGGATAGCCGAAATCAGAGGATCACAGCATATCAAATAGGTTGGTCCAGATGTGGACTAGCGCATGAAGATCCAATGGTACAGATTTAATCAGGAAAATTATACGGTGGAGAATTTAATTTATTTTGATCAAAGGATTAAAAAGATTTGTTACAAAAATAAAGTGAGGTGTTGTGGAATTCAAGAGCTGTGGCGGGAAGGAACTAACTGATTTGATTGGCCAGTTATTTTGAAAGAAAATCTGAAGATATGTTTTTTATTTAAATGAAGCCCAATTGGTCAAGTTATTTTTGCAAGAGAATCCATCAAGATTCAGCTTGAATTTAAGCATTGGAAGAAGCCCTAATCTGCATCTATAAAAGGAGGCTCAAGGCAGAATACTCAGCATCGAAAATCACAAAAGAGTCATACACTTCCAAAGCAAACACCCAAATTTTCAGAGAAGACAATTGTGAGTTTCAGCTTTCAAGAAGCAAGTACTCTTGTTATTTTCGTTCCACTGTGTCAAATCTAAGTCATTGAAGTAGAGTCTACAATCTGATGGAGTCAGTAGAGGTAGCAGGTTACTTGGCAATTAGATTCATGATGTTGTGTGTTAAATCTAAGTTGTTGAAGTAGAGTCTACAATCTGAGGGAGTCAGAAGGGGTAGCAGGTTACTTGGCAATTAGATTCATAGTGTTGTGATTTCTTCTACAATCTGGGATTGTCAGATTGGCTGAAGACAAGAGCTGCATTCCTCAAAGAAGTCTAGGATTGTTAGACTGTTTGAGAAGACTGACTTGGAGGGTCAGTATAAAGGTTGTAATTCAAGGTTTGAATTAGTGAAATCCTTCAAGGTGAAGGGACTGGACGTAGCCTCGTTAACGGTGAACCAGTATAAAAACTGTGAGTTTTATTTTTACTTTTTATCCGCTGCTAACTCTGTTTTTAATTATACATCAAGTTTTGTTTAAAAGTATAAAAACAGGAAAAGTATTAAAGTTAAGTCAAACACAATTCAACCCCCCCTTCTCGTGTTTGCACCTTCAATTGGCATCAAATTGAGAAAGAATAAGGCTCTCAAAGATGCCTGTCCAGACAGTTCTGGAACTGGCTGTCAAGAATGTTAAAACAGTCTTGAAGTCAAGACAGTTTCCAGTATGGCCTAAAAAACATCCAGATTGATCATCAGTCTCCAGGATACTTAAAGTACAAAGGTCCAGAATGATCATCAATCTCCAGGCAGTTTTAGAAGCTTCAGTACAAGCTTCTTACTTCAAGCTTTCGTGATTGTTTTCAATCTGTTTTTACTGTTCCAAAGCTTCAGATCAAGCCAGCAAAATTGCCACTTATCAGAAGCTTTAGAAGATCATTAACAACTCAAGAAAGATTGATCCAAAACGCATTACAGCTCAAGACTGATCAGAAGAATAAAAGGATTATTTTTAATTAGAAATAAAGTCACTGGACCAGTCTGACACAAGGCCTTTACAACGGCTATATTGGCCTTCATTCACTGCTTTCAAGCCTATAAAAGGAAGGCCACAGCTCAAGGAAAAATCAGAAGTTCAAGTCCTAACACAGCGATCAAAATCATTCACATTTATACTTGAAGTTCTGAAAATCTCTTACAGAATCAGTTTTTAGTTAAATTGTTTTACTCTGATATATATTCTGATTTATCTGTAAAGAATCGAATCTCAAACAAGAGTTGAGAATTCACAAATTCTAAACAAAATCAATCTCATCATCATTGTAAACTCAAACTACAAGAGTAAAAGATAGTTTGGGTAGATTGTAAGAAATCCTATCAAGATTGATAGGTGATTTGGTTAAACTTTTTATGGGTAGGAATCAGTTTAAGTTCTGAAAACAAAAGATCAAGGTTGATCTAGACTAGGTGCTGTAAAACCAAGAAGGTTCTTGTTTTAAACACTTAGTGGAAAATCTCACTTCGTGAGGACTGGACGTAGCCCAAGTTTGGGTGAACCAGGATATATCTGCGTGTGGTATTTCTTATCCCTAACCTCCTTATCAAGTTTGATTGTTTTTAAGATTGAAATACAAAATCGTTTTTCTGTTTTACATACTAAATTGAACGTTCTCCGTTTTCTGATAAAACCAAGAACGTTCTCTGTTTTTCTGCTTCCTTAACCAAGAACTTTCTTGAGCTTAAAACTGAAGTTTTTCTGGAAATTTTAAAAAGGGAGATTTACAATTCAAACCCCCCTTCCTTGTAAATCAATTTTGCTACTTCAGTTGGCATCAGAGCAAGGTCTCTAGAAAGAACACCTAACCAGTGTTTGAGAAAAAGATCCAGAAAATGTCTAAAGCAAAATACATTGTTGAGGGAGGATCCTCTAACAGACCACCATTCTTTGATGGTACTGATTATTATTTTTGGAAAAACAAAATGCAATTGTTTCTTAAATCACAGGACACAGGCATGTGGAACATCATAGTAAATGGAAATCATGTTCCAAGGATGAATCAAGAAGATCCAGCTTCAACAGAAAAGAAAGAAGCAGACTGGACTTCTGATGATAAAGCTAAGGTACTCCTAAACTCCAAAGCTCATTTATTCTTATCGTGTGCTTTGAGCAGGGAAGAAAGTGAAAGAGTAGACGAATGTGCAACTGCCAAAGAAGTATGGGACACATTACAAACTCACCATGAAGGCACGAGCCATGTCAAAGAAACAAGGATTGACATTGGTATAAGAAAATTTGAATTATTCGAAATGCAAGAAGGAGAAACCATTGATGAGATGTGCGCAAGATTCACAACAATAGTGAATGAAATGTGTTCTCTTGGCAAAGCCTATTCAATACAAGACAGGGTAAGAAAAATCATGAGATGTCTTCCAGTTGTATGGAGACCAATGGTAACAGCTATAAGCCAAGCCAAGAATCTTGAAACACTTCCCCTGGAAGAATTGATAGGAACTTTAAGAGCACATGAAATACTGCTACAAGAAGATAAACCTATCAAGAAAGGAAAAGCAGTAGCTCTAAAAGCATCTCAAGAAAGCATCATTCTACAAACTGATGAAGAACCAGAAGAAACTGGACAAGAAGATGCTGATGAAGAAATTGCTCTTCTCACCAGAAAAATACAAAGAATGATGAGAAGGAGAGATCAAATCAAAAAGGGATTTCCCAATAAAAATCCCAAAACAGAAGTTGATAAGAGTCAGATTACATGCTTTGGTTGCAATAAACTTGGACATTACAAATCTGAATGTCCATTGAATAAGAATAAACCAAAACGATTTCCTTTCAAAAAGAAATCAATGCTGGCTACATGGGATGACTCTGAAGAATCAGAAGAAGAAGAAGAAGAAGCCAACATATGCTTGATGGCAGACACAGAAGAAAACGAGGTAATAGATTCTGAACCCTGTTCTCTGTGTGAATTAATGGGAAAAGAATTTGACAACTTGCTAAATGATTCGAACACTCTTATACAAAAATGCAGTTCTTTAAAAGAACAAGTTTTTAAAGAAAAAGCTCAGGCCATGATTGATATTCTTAAGAATACCATTCAAGAACTGAGGGAATCAAAACAGCAAGATTGTGAAATTTAGAAAGATCAAGAACGTTCTGTTGGTAAAACGGAGAACGTTAACCTTAAATCTGAAAATGAAATTTTAAAAATTGATTTGCTTAATTTTATAAAAGCTACTGAAACTTTTTAGAAGATCATGGGATCGCAAATAGGAATATTTGATAAGGCTGGTCTTGGTTTTAATCAAACTCAAAAAACCAAAATGTATGAAAACTTTTTTATTCCGGAAAGCAAGATCGAAAAATGCAAAACAAAATGTTCATACTGTAAAAAACTTGGACATTTGGAATTTGCTTGCTATTTCAAAAAACGGGATGAAAAGATTAAGAGCAGAAAGATGTTTGAAAAGAAAAAGCCAATTTTGAAAAAACCAGAACGTTCTCCAGCTTATTCTCAAAACGGAGAAAGTTCAAGAAGAAAAACTGAACATTCTCCAGAAAGTTTGAAAAAGGGAGAACGATCCAGAATCTTTACACAATCAAGATTCAAACCTTCGAAAACTCAGATTTCAAATACAACACCAAGACCGACTATTAAATGTTCCTATTGTCTCAAATTTGGTCATCATGAATTAGCATGTTATTTCAAAAGAAAATCCAATCCTGAAACTAACTCTCAAGGACCCAAAACCAAGTGGGTACCTAAAGTCAATATAACATCTTATGCAGAACGGATTTCAACTTGTCAAGAAAAAGCCATGGTTCTTGGACACTGGCTGTTCAAGACATATGACAGGAGATAAAAGCTCCTTCATGTCATTTGAAAAGAAAGAAGGAGGTTCTGTAACCTTTGGTAACAACAACCAAGCTCAAATCAAAGGTAAAGGAACCATTGGTAAGAAAAACTCAGCTCAAATTTCTGATGTTCAATATGTAGAAGGTCTGAAACATAATCTCTTAAGCATAAGTCAACTATGTGACAATGGCTTCAAGGTTATTTTTAAACCAAACTTCTGTGAAGTTAAAAACAAAAATGGCGAACTCATTTTTTCAGGTATAAGAAAGAAAAATCTTTATGTTTTATACCTTGAAGAATTACCTAATAAATCCTGCTTCATGTCCATAAACAAAGATAAATGGATTTGGCACAAGAGGACATGACACATCAGTATGAAAACTATTTCAAAGATTTCAAAACTAGAACTTGTTAGAGGATTGCCAAAAATCAATTTTGATAAAGATAAAATATGTGAAGCTTGTGCTAAAGGAAAACAAGTTAAAAGTAGCTTTCGTCCAAAAAATTTTATTTCCTCAAATAGAGTCCTTGAGCTGCTTCACAAAGATCTTTTTGGTCCTATTAAAACAACAAGTCTAGGTGGAATGAGATATGGTTTTGTTATTATTGATGATTATTCTCGATATACATGGGTCTTATTTTTAAAACAAAAAGATGATGCATTTGATGCTTTCAAAAACTTTTGTAAGAAGGTTCAAAATGAAAAAGATTCCAGCATCATTTCTGTAAGAAGTGATCATGGAGGAGAATTTATAAACGCTTCTTTTAAAGCATTTTTTGATGAACTTGGCATTTCCCACAATCTGTCATGTGCTAGAACTCCTCAACAAAATGGGGTTGTTGAACGCAAAAACAGAACGTTGCAGGAAATGGCAAGAACAATGTTGGAAGAATCAAATGTTGAAAAATATTTTTGGGCTGAAGCCATAAACACTTCATGCTACATCTTAAACCGTGTAACAATAAGAAAAATCATCAACAAAACACCATATGAAATCTGGAAAAATAGAAAGCCAAACATTTCATATTTTCACATCTTTGGGTGTTATTGTTACATTTTGAACAATAACGAAAACCTTGGAAAGTTTGATGCTAAATCAGACAAAGCCATATTTTTGGGATACTTAACTGAATCTAAAGGATTTCGTGTGTTTAATCTCAAAACAAAGGTTGTTGAAATTAGTATACATGTATTATTTGATGAATTTGATGATATGGAAACGAGCAAGAAAGATGATGAAGAAGAAGAACATTCTGGACAGCAGCAGCTGAATGTTCTCCAGGAAAACCAGACTGATAAACAGTCTCCACTTCATTCTATTCCAAAAAGCTAGAAAACAATAAGTGATCATCCTCAGGATCAAATTATTGGGAATACAGCTGATGGAATTCGAACCAGAATGTCTTTCAAAGAGGATGACAACAACAACATGGCAATGATCTCCCAACTCAAACCAAAGTCAATCAAAGAAGCCATTGTTGATCAATCTTGGATGAATGCAATGAAAGAAGAACTTCATCAGTTTGAAAAGAATGAAGTCTGGAATCTTGTCCCAGATCCTCAAAACCAGACCATCATAGGAACAAGATGGGTGTTTAGAAACAAACTGGATGAAGAAGGTAAGGTTATTCGTAACAAAGCCAGACTGGTGACCCAAGGTTACAATCAACAAGAGGGTATTGATTATGATGAAACTTTCGCACCAGTTGCAAGGTTAGAGGCTATACGAATTCTTCTTGCATATGCATCTCATAAACTCATAAAACTTTTTCAAATGGATGTTAAAAGTGCTTTTTTAAATGAGCAAGTTTATGTACGACAACCCCCTGGCTTTGAAAATCAATCAAAACCAGACCATGTTTATAAACTTACCAAAGCTCTATATGGTCTGAAACAAGCACCAAGAGCTTGGTATGAAAGATTAAGTTCTTTTTTAATCAAAAATGGATTTTCCAGAGGAAACATTGACACTACACTCTTTAAGAAAATTGATAAAAATGATTTACTAATAGTGCAAGTGTATGTTGATGATATAATCTTTGGTTCCACCAATGAAAAAATGTGTGATGCCTTTTCAAATCTTATGCAAAGTGAATTTGAAATGAGCATGATGGGGGAGTTGAGATACTTTCTTGGTTTACAAATCAAGCAGCATGATGATGGCATTTTTATTTCTCAAGAAAAATATACAAAAGATCTTTTAACGAAATACAAAATGAATGAAGCCAAAATCATGACTACTCCCATGCATCCATCTTCTTCATTCGACAAAGATGAAAATGGAAAATCTGTTTCTGAAAAAGAGTACAGAGGAATGATTGGTTCTTTGTTATATCTAACTGCAAGTAGACCTGATATTGTATTTGCAGTAGGATTATGTGCTAGATTTCAATCTGCACCCAAAGAATCTCATTTAACTGCTGTAAAAAGAATTTTTAGATATCTTGTTGGTACTACTGATCTTGACCTTTGGTATAGAAAAGGTTCACATTTTGATCTTGTAGCTTACTGCGACGCTGATTATGCTGGGGACAAAACTGAAAGAAAGAGTACAAGTGGCTCATGCCAGTTCCTGGGAGAAGCCTTAATCAGCTGGTCATGCAGGAAACAAAACACGATTGCACTGTCAAAAACTGAAGCTGAATACGTATCAGCTGCAAATTGTTGCTCCCAAGTAATTTGGATAAAGAATCAACTTGAAGACTTCTCTGTAAGTTATTCTAATGTCCCAATTTACTGTGATAATACAAGTGCTATTAATCTGTCTAAAAATCCAATTCAGCATTCTAGATCTAAGCATATTGAAATTAAGCATCATTTCATTCGAGATCATGTTAGCAAGAAAAACATTGAATTAATCTTTGTTGATACCCAAAATCAGCTTACTGATGTATTTACAAAGCCTCTTGTTGAGGAGAGTTTTAATTCAATAAGGGAAAGACTGAAAATCATGAGAAATCCAGTGAAATCTCATTAAAACTGCTTCTGCAGAAAACGGAGAACGTTTATCAATCTCCGTTTTTCAGTCAACTTTCTCCGTTTTTTAAATCAACTTTCTCCTCTGCGTGTCACTTCTTTTCTGCGTAGGCAAAAGGAAAAGGGGAGTTTTGGCATTTAATGCTCTTGTCCCCTGCCTCCAAAAATGCACTGACACTGCAAAGTTTCTCACTCATCATCCTTCCCTAGGTTTTTCACTCATCATTACTCTTTTCCCTTTGAATAAACATTTCTGCCTTTGAAGCTTCTCACTCAACATTCAAAATCCTTCCTTTCGTCTTCTTCAAAAACCCTTCTTCGTCTCTGAAAAAATGGCAAGAACAAAAACCAGTGCTCGTAAAAACGCCTACGTAGAATCAGAGGATACCTCACGAAACTGTCATCAGAGGATAGCTCACGAAGCTGCCATCAGAGGATACCTCACCAAGCTGCCATCAGAGGATACCTCACCAAGCTGCCATCAGAGGATACCTCAACTAGAGGATATCAGAGGATACCTTCTGCCCCCCAAAACGTTCCTTCCGATCCCACATTATTCCTTCTACCCCCACACTATTCCTTATGGCCCCCAAAACGTTCCTTCTGATCCCACATTATTCCTTCTGCCCCCCAACATTCTCCTTCTGACCCTCCTTCAATCAGAACACCATCCCCAATCCCTCATCTTCATCCTCCACTCCTTCACCATCCTCGTCTTCTGCCTCAATTCCTTCAACTTCCACTCACCCTGCTTCTGCAATGCCTCCACCTCCTCCTCCTCCTCCACCTAAGGAACCAACCAACTCTGAGATCATGGCTACCCTTCAGACAATCATGGCACGCCAAGCTCAACAGGATTTTGAGTCCACACTTCTGCGAACATGGATGACAGAACAACTAGCTCCAAAGCTTGGACTTGTTCCGCCTCCTATTCATCCTTCTCCATCTCCTTAGCTAGTTGCTGATCCTGCAAGATCTTCTTCTTCAGAAGGATCTTCACCTTCATTGGCTACTTAGGATCTTTTTCTCCTACCTTTTTGCTGTGACAAAGGGGGAGAATTAATTAGGAGATTTTAGATTAAGTTTGTTTTAATTAGATAGAAGTCCTTTTGTATTTGGTACTTCTGTATATCTTCTAACTTGATCTATCGTTGTAATTATTCATTAAAATCTAATGAAAAATCTTCATGAATCTATTTGCTGAACTGTTTTATTTTTTGAATGAACATGATTTATCTTCTGTTAAATTTAAATCACTGCACAAATTGAGGGGGAGCTTTCAAGCTCTTTCAAAATTAGAATCAAAATTAAAATCTAAATTAACATGTTTGTCATCATCAAAAAGGGGGAGATTATTAAGACAAACTCTCAAAATTAATGTTTTGATGAAAACAAACAAAGGATTATTAAAGATTGTTTAATTATGATTCTAAATGTATTATTAATTTAATCTGTGCTTTTGAGTGTTCTAAATCAAAGACAGGTTTCAAAAGAATCAAAGAAAACAGCAGCCGAAGAACATTCTCCACATTCTTGAAAACGGAGAATGTTTGCCAGACCACGACACCATAAAGACCAAACTTTCTCCAACACTTAATTGAAGTTGTTGGCTCTGGAAGTTACATGGATATGATCACTACATGGCAGAGAACACATAGGATCTATTCAATTCAAGAAGTCGTTCAAATTGAGAAAGAATAAGGCTCTCAAAGATGCCTGTCCAGACAGTTCTGGAACTAGCTGTCAAGAATGTTAAAACAGTCTTGAAGTCAAGACAGTTTCCAGTATGGCCTAAAAAACATCCAGATTGATCATCAGTCTCCAGGATACTTAAAGTACAAAGGTCCAGAATGATCATCAATCTCCAGGCAGTTTTAGAAGCTTCAGTACAAGCTTCTTACTTCAAGCTTTCGTGATTGTTTTCAATATGTTTTTACTGATCCGAAGCTTCAGATCAAGCCAGCAAAATTGCCACTTATCAGAAGCTTCAGAAGATCATTAACAACTCAAGAAAGATTGATCCAAAACGCATTACAGCTCAAGACTGATCAGAAGAATAAAAGGATTATTTTTAATTAGAAATAAAGTCACTGGACCAGTCTGACACAAGGCCTTTACAACGGCTATATTGGCCTTCATTCACTGCTTTCAAGCCTATAAAAGGAAGGCCATAGCTCAAGGAAAAATCAGAAGTTCAAGTCCTAACACAGCGATCAAAATCATTCACATTTATACTTGAAGTTCTGAAAATCTCTTACAGAATCAGTTTTTAGTTAAATTGTTTTACTCTGATATATATTCTGATTTATCTGTAAAGAATCGAATCTCAAACAAGAGTTGAGAATTCACAGATTCTAAACAAATCAATCTCATCATCATTGTAAACTCAAACTATAAGAGTAAAAGATAGTTTGGGTAGATTGTAAGAAATCCTATCAAGATTGATAGGTGATTTGGTTAAACTTTTTCTGGGTAGGAATCAGTTTAAGTTCTGAAAACAAAAGATCAAGGTTGATCTAGACTAGGTGCTGTAAAACCAAGAAGGTTCTTGTTTTAAACACTTAGTGGAAAATCTCACTTCGTGAGGACTGGACGTAGCCTAAGTTTGGGTGAACCAGGATATATCTGCGTGTGGTATTTCTTATCCCTAACCTCCTTATCAAGTTTGATTGTTTTTAAGATTGAAATACAAAATCGTTTTTCTGTTTTACATACTAAACTGAACGTTCTCCGTTTTCTGATAAAACCAAGAACGTTCTCTGTTTTTCTGCTTCCTTAACCAAGAACTTTCTTGAGCTTAAAACTGAAGTTTTTCTGGAAATTTTAAAAAGGGAGATTTACAATTCAAACCCCCCTTCCTTGTAAATCAATTTTGCTACTTCACGCCTGATATGCTATAATCCTTTGAACTCGGCCTTTGCTGGACTGCTCATCCTGTCCCTCTGATTTCGGCCAACACTGGGCCATGGTCTGATTTTCTGATCTGGACCTTTACTGGACCAAATAATTAATTCCGAACCACTGATCTGGAAATCTTCCCTATGATCTGGACTAATTCTGGACTTTGGTCTGGATTAAATTGAAATTAAATCTGGACAATAAATATTTCAGTTTGGGCATTTTACCTTTGATTTTAGATCAGGTCTGGATCATTCTGGAAATCATTTCTTCTTGTCTTGACTTAGTTTCATGCTTTGAATCATGCTCTCTTATTGTGTGGGTCAAATCTGGATTGATTCTCTTGTTCTGGACTAATAAACTTAACTTCTGGTTGAGTCTGGAACAAGTCTGGGCAGTTTAATATTTCACTTCCAGGCCATCTTCTGGTCAGAATAACTTCTGGAATAAATTTGATATTTGATTCCTTTTGGTCTGGATCAACTCTCCCTCTGGCAGGCTTTCCACTGGTATGATCCAACATCAGAAGATAGTGATTCAGACGATCAAAGTCTGAATTCAGAGGAAGAAGAGATTGCTTTCTTATCCTGAAATTTCAGAAAGATGTGGCACAACAGAAGAAAGAAATTTTCCCAAAGATATTTCAAGCAGTCCAACAAAGAAAGTGATGATACACATGACAAGAAAGATATCATCTGCTATGGATGCAATGAATCTGGACATATCAAGTCAGAATTGTTGGAACCAAGTTGGTTCTTGCAATTAAAGTTTTGATGTTAACAAATGTATTTTATGAAAATAACATATTTGACTTAGAAGAAGAATGAAAAATGTCATCAGAAGAATATATCAGAAGATGACGTCACCAGAAGCAGAAATCAGAGGATGACGTCACCATAAGCAGAAATCAAATGATGACGTCACCAGAGGATGTCGTCAGATGAATCTGTCAGAGAAAAATGTTCAAAACAGAATTTGAGAAAAATGCTCAAAACAGAATTGGAGAAAAAGGCTCAAAACAGAATCTGAGAAAAATGCTCAAAACAGAAGCGGAGTAAAATGTTCAAAACAGATCAGTGAGCAAAAGGCTCAAAACAGAATCTGAGCAAACTACTCCAGAATATTTTCAAAACAGATTAATCGAAATACACTCCTGAAGTGAAGCATCAGTGAAGCCCTAGAGTTCAACTATAAATAGAGGCTTAATGCTGAAGAATAAAGTATCGAAAAACACAAGAACTCAAGCTTCAATTCAAAGTTATCTGAGAGTTCAAAAGAGAGAAAAACAAATGAGCAAGAGCAATATTTTGTAAGTGTTATCGAGATAGAAATACAGTGCAACAATCAGCTTTCCAGAAGCAATAAAAGAGTGCAAAAATAAGTGCAGCAAACAGCTTTCCAGAAGCAACGTTGCAAAGAAATCTAAGGATGAAAAAAAGATATGTTTTGCAATTAATTGAAGCCCGATTGGTCAAGATATTTTTGCCAGAAAATCTAGCAAGATCCAGCTCGAATTTAAGCATTGGAAGAAGCTTAATATGCATCTATAAAAGGAGGCTCAAGGCAGAATGCTCATCATTGAAAATCATAAAAGAGTCATACACTTCCAAAGCAAACACTCTCAAATTTTCATAGAAGTCAATTGTGAGTTCCAGCTTTCAAGAAGCAAGTACTCGTGTTATTTTCCTTCCACTGTGTCAAATCTAAGTTGTTGAAGTAGAGTCTACAAGCTGAGGGAGTCAGTAGGGGTAGCAGGTTACTTGGCAATTAGATTCATAGTGTTGTGTGTTATTCGATAGTCTGGTTCTGACCTATGAAGGAACCAAGCAGGTTCAACAAACAAAGGCTAACATATTGGTCAGAAAGTATGAGCTATTCAAGATGGAAGAGGATGAAGAAATTGACACAATGTTCAGCAGATTTCAGACTCTGGTATCAGGTCTAAAAGTATTAAACAAAAGCTATACCACTGCAGATCATGTCTGGAAGATTCTGAGAAGTCTGCCAAAGAGGTGGAGACCAAAGGTTACTGCAATATAGGAAGCTAAGGATCTGAGTACCTTGAGGCTGGAAGATCTAATCAGCTCACTCAGGTCTCATGAAATAGAACTGGAAGAAGATGAACCTAAGAAGAAGAAGAATCTGGCTCTGAAGTCGAAACAGAAGAAAGCTGCAAAGGCAGTATCAGAATTAGAGGATAATGACAGTGACTGTGATGATATGGCTTACTTAACCAAAAAGATGGTTAAGATCTGGGAAAACAGAAAGAGGAGAGGTTCCCAGAAGAAACATAACAGCAAGGAAGAATCTGACAAGAAGAACATCATCTGTTATGGATGCAATGAACCTGGACATATCAAGTCAGAATGTCCAAATCTGGAAAAAGGAAAACAGCACAAGAAGAGTTCCAGATACAGAAAGAAAGGTCTGATGGCTGCCTGGGATGTATCAGAATCAAAGGAAGAATCTTCTGATGAAGAAGAGGCAGAAACAGCAAAGATAGCTCACATCAAGTCTGCTTCTGGACCTCATAAAGGCACAAATTCCAGAAGGAAAACAGGAAGAAGGAAGAATGATCGAAGCAATCATTCTGGCAAATCTGGAAGCACATCAAAGGAAACAATTATGTCTCTGATGGCTCATACCAACTCAAGTTCTGAATATAGCTCAGGCTCTGGAACAGAATCAGAAGATGAAGACTGTAACACCCCGAGTTTAAAACACAGCGCGAGTGTATTTTTTTTAAAAACACGAATACATAAATAAAAGAGTTTTCAGAATTAAGTTTCAAGGAAATTAAAATCCATTCAAATGAAATATCATTCGACTTCGTAATCAAAAATAATAAGGTAATTAAAACAACATCACAATTAAATCGAATGAGATATTTGTGGGAATTTGATCTTGATAATATACTAAAATAAAGATACATCGACTGGATTCTCAATCCACCAAAATATTTATCAGAGTGCGGAAGAGTTTTACAATAATTCCCAAAATGAATATTTACAACCATTGAGCTCAAAAACCCTATACATAAGTCTACACTGATCATACACTAAGCTACAGTAGCTCGGTTTCCACCGTATCATCCACAAGTCTTATCTTCACCCAGCTGCCCATCCCTTTGCGTAGCCCACAAAGTAATGATCAAGGGAAATTAACGACGTTCCCTGTCGTTAGTGTGACCATCAGGGGTACGGGTTTGAATCTCATCTGAGGGCAAAGCCCAATTTTCCACAATAATTGTAAAAGGTCATCAACCAAAATTAACAATTACCACATAGCATTTATATCAGCAATCACAAACATATTCATGGCATATCATATAACAATGATGATAAATAAGGATGCTCAATTTTGAAATACATGACATTCGTACTTTTCAAAACAACAACCAAATAAATATGAAAATTATGTTGTAAGCACAAACATCAAATCAGCAGTCACACCAATTCATCAGAAATTCCAGAATCTATAAAGTACTTACACACACAATTTTCAAACATCACATACCCAAAACGTGACCCACCGGTCAATCACCCAATGCAATATGTATATGCTCATATATACAATTTTCTTGGAATTACCAAGGTGCAGTCGCTCAACAGACCAGCACAATTTAACGGCCCTCAAGACCAGGGTGCAATCGCTCAACAGATCAGCACCAGTGCAGACGCTCAACAGTCCAGCACTCGTGCAGTCGCTCAACAGACCAGCACGTTTGACATAAACCAAGGTACAATCGCTCAACAGATCAGTACCTAGTGCAGTCGCTCAACCGACCAGCACTTGTGCAATCGCTCAACAGATCAGCACGTGGCTGCGCATTTCAGGGTACAGACGCTCAACAGTCCAGCACTCGTGCAATCGCTCAATAGATCAGCACGTGGTTGCGCATTACTCTGTGGCCCATCGCGGGTACCACTTGACGATGCAATGCATGAATATGCAGTGTTTCACTTCTCTGGAAACAGTATGCAAAATCAGAAAATTCATGCCTTTCAATCATATTTAAAATAACTCAGCACAGTCAAAATTATCATCATCACAAACATGACCAAACAGCCAAGTAATCATCAACATTTGAAATGTTTTCCCAACCTCTTGAAAATTTCAAACACAGTGTTAAAAACTGAATTTTCTGGAATTTACGAATCTGTATTCGAATACAGCTTCTCTGTATTCGAATACATAAGCCAAAAACAGAACCAGAATGATCAGCCTCAGAACATCAGAAACCGAACCAGAATGAGGATCATCAGAAGCAAAACAGAATGATTCACACCAGAATCATCAGAAGCAGAAACAACAGAATGATTCATACCAGAATCATCAGAAGCAGAAACAACAGCATGATTCATACCAGAATCATCAGAAACAACACAGAATGATTCATCCAGAATCATCAGAAACAACACAGAATGATGTTGGAACCAAGTTGGTTCTAAATAATCTGGATTTTGATGTGTACAAATACACTTGATGGAATCTTATTTTGAACTTGAATTACTTCAGTAAAAACCATCAGAAGATGAATGTATTAGAGGATACATTCTGAATTTACAGAAGATGCATTTCTGGAATTATCAGAAGATAAACCAGAATGTCCAAAACCGACCAGAAGATAACTTTGGAGGCTTATATCAAACAGAAACAAAATCAGAAGAACATCTGGAAAACACCAGAGGGAAGCCTGCCATAATATGAATTGCTCCAAACAAGAATGATTCAAATATCAGAAGCAACCAAGAAGTTATACTGATCAGAACATAGCCTGGCAGTGTAATTTCAACACAGTCCAGACTTGTCCAGAAGTGATCAGAAGATATCTTTGATGGACTATATCAGAGGGAATAAATATCAGAAGATTCTTTGGACCATACTAATGTGAAGCCTGCCATGTGTAGAGTTGTTCCACGCCATAAGTTGTCAAAAGCAAGAAGTAATCCAGGAGATAATTTGACCAGAACATGGCATGACAGTCGAATTTTGAATAACCCAGACTTCGCCCAGACTTCATCCAGAATTGATCAGAAGAAACACAGAATGATTCATGCCAGAATCACCAGAAGCAGAAAACATGATGATTATCAGAATCATCAGAAGCAGAAAACATGATGATTATCAGAATCATCAGAAGCAGAAAACATGATGATTATCAGGATCATCAGAAGCAGGAAACATGATGATTATCGGAAACATGATGATTATCAGAATCATCAGAAGCAGGAAACATGATGATTATCAGGATCATCAGAAACAGGAAACATGGTGATTATCAGAATCATCAGAAGCAGGAAACATGATGATTATCAAAATCATCAGAAACAGGAAACATGATGATTATCAGAATCATCAGAAGCAGGAAACATGATGATTATCAAAATATCAGAAACAGGAACATGATGATTATCAGAATCATCAGAAGCAAAACAGAATCAGAATCAGAAAACATAACCAGAATCACAATGATTAATACCAGAACCAGAATCAGAATGATTAACATCAGAATCAGAAAACAGAAATCCGTCCTCTGTATTCGACTACAGGGGCTCGTAGTCGAATACAAGTTTGAAAACTTGAGTAAAACAGAAGTTTGACAGGTTGTATTCGAATACACTCATGTTGTATTCGAATACACGTTCGAAAACAGTAAAATTTTCCTAAGACTTCAACACATTTCAAACTGTTTTCTTTTGAAAAACCAACCTAACACCAGAATCATAATTACCCCTCTTTAGAAACCTCAAAACTTAGAACATTTTCATTAAACAACAACAACAGATTTTTCAGAAATAACACTTCCACCATTTTAAATCCCTTTTCTTTTGAAACCATCATCAACACCAGATTGTTTAACAAAACACAGCAAAAACACAGAATCACTAAAACCAGAAAGTCAACCACAAAACAGTCCCACACAAACTAACTTAAGCATTTGGATCATCTCCAATACAACACCAACCAAGTCATCATTCAAACACAACAGAATGATTTCTTACTCAACACAACAAACAATACATCATCAACAAAGCAACACAATAAGTTCCTTCACTGAAAACAGCAGGAACATCAAAACAGTTTGATTTCCAAAACATAACACAATGTTTTTCACAACATAACCCAATAATCATTCATCACACATGCATTTACAGCCCTAAATGCAAATCTAGAAAGTTGGAAGGTGCCCTTACCTTAGTTACGTTCCCTTAACTCGTACGCTTCTGCGACAAAAGTCGACGATACTCCCGTTTCGCATTCGCCGCTACGAAAGTTAGTTCTTTAGCTCCATAACGATCAGAGGAATAACTTTCGTACTCGAAACTTTCTGATTCGACACTCAGATTTTCAAGAAAATGGCTTTTGAGTAAACTGTTTTTCTTCACCAACACTCAGAAATATCAAAAGAAGAAGAAAATGATAAAGCAGAAACTGGCGCGTAGAGGAAAGAAGAAAGAGCTTCTCACTTAAATATCTTCATAAATGCAAACTGACACAGTCAGAGGAGAGAAGAATTTGTTTCTTTCTTAATAAATATCTACGCCACCTCACCCAACACTTGTATTAAAATATCTTTTGATCTTCCAGCACTTAACCCGTTTCATCGAAATTAGCAGAGAATATCTTAATTAACGGCCCGATAATTTAATTACTCGAAATTAAATTAATTCATCCATTATCCAATAATTTTAATTCCACCTCCAAAACAAATACATATATATATATATATATATTTACACAAAACATATATATATATGTATTGAATATTTTACAAATATTCCCAAATACACTTAAAATTAAATCTGAATTTAATTTTAAAATTAAGGGTCTTACAAAGACAATGATGTATTTTCTGATCTGTCTAAATCTGAATTAATTGAGACTTTAAAAGACTTGTTAAATGCAAACAATAAAAGGTCTTTAAAACTGAAAACTCTTAGGGAAGATAAGGAAAATCTAACCAAAGAAGTCCAAGTTTTAAAGAATCGAAATTCTGAGTATGCAACTGAAAACAAAAATTTTAAAACTGATGTTGCAAGACTCAAATCTGAAAACCAAACTCTGAAAACTAATAATTGTTCCACTTCTGAAACTGTTTGTAAATCTGATATGCATGAGCAAGTTTTTCAAAACTTTGTTTCCAATGGAATGGAAAGAAGTAAAAATGCATCTATGTTTTATGGAAACAGTAATTCTGGAAAAAGAGGTCTTGGTTTTACATAAACAATTACTGAAAATAAAGCTGTTCATTCTGATGTTTTATGTAGTGTTTGTGCCAAGAAAGGTCACTCTGAATTATCTTGTCCAATGGTAAAATCTGAACAAGATCAGAGAGCTGTTACAACTAACAAACCTGGACCCAATCAGTTCTGGGTACCAAAAGATCAAATTGTCTATGTTGCAGATATTCTGAGCAACCAGAAGGAGACACCAACAATGGTGCCTGGACAATGGATGTTGGCAACGCACAAGCAGAAGAAGGTTTATGTTCCAACATCTACCAAACAGAAGCAAAGTGACTCTGGTAGAAGAAGAACTGGTCAACACAATACCTATCAGAAGCAGAACCAGAATTGTAGGAGGAACAGGAAATATCATGGATATCACTCGTATCAGAACAAGAACTGGAACCAGAATCAGAACTGGAACCAGTATCAGAGGAACAGGAACTGGAACCAGAACCAGAATTGGAACCAGTACCAGAAGCACAGAAACTGGAACCAGAACCAAAACTGGAACCAGTATCAGAGGTACAGGAACTGGAACCAGAACCAACACTGGAACCAGAACCAGAACTGGAGGCACAGAAACTGGAACCAGAATCAACACTGGAAACAGAATCAGAGTCAGAATCAATACCAGAACCAGAACCTGAACAGGTATCAATATCAAAGGTTGAGGTATGATCATCAGAACTACTTTAATTATCAAAATAAGAATGATTATCAGAATCACCATAAGTTCTAGAATCACCAGAGGAATATGGTGTATGAGCCAAAACAGAAATTAAAGAATCAGAATCAAGAGAGTTCTTCAAACTCTCCAGTGAGATTCATCAAGACTACAAACCTGGAAGGGAATTCAAATTCCCTCATCCAAACCATGTAATCTCAGAACATATAGATTAGGAATCTGAAAATCAGAAGCAAGAGGATTTTCAGAGTAAACCTGAAGCTACATCTTGCTGTAAATACTATTATTATTTAATATTTACTGTGATAACAAGAAGCTTGATCTTAACAAATCAAAGCTAGATAAGTATTCTGCAGGTTTTCAAAACATCAGAGGAACCAGGTGATTCACACGAATTGAACACTCAGAAGAAACAGCATTCCAGTGGTTTCAAAAACAAACAGAAACCACCAGAAGCAGAATTAATGGTTTGGCTGTACTAAGTTCATTTTTAAATTAATTGATTTATATTATGGTATATGAAAAACTGCTTGACAAATCAAAGCAAGATAAAGATAGTACAGGTTCATCATAACCAAAGGGAGCAGAAGTAGAAGCAGAACGAATGGTTTGGCTGTATTGAGTAAAATTTTAACTTATTTGATTTGCATTATGTAAAATGACAAACTGCTTGATCTTAACAAATCAAAGCAAGATAAAAATAGTGCAGGGAGCAGAAGCACAAGAAACAGAAGTACCTGGAAAGGTAAAGGATACAAGCAAGTCAGCAACACATGACAAATCTTCAAAAGAGAAATCTAATCAAGTCAGAAACAGCCAAGATAAGTCATAAGAGAAATCTGGATATTTACCAGAATCTAAAGCTTTTACAGATTCACCAGAACCAGAAGCTGATTCATCAGAATCAGAAGCTATTACAGAACCAGAAGCTGATGCGAACCAAGCATTGTTGATGAAGTTTTGGCAGAGGAAGGTTGGATACTTGCAATGCAAGAAGAGCTGAATGACATTCAAAGGAATGATGTTTGGGATCTGGTATCCAGACCAAACAGAAGCATTATTGGAACCAAGTAGGTATTCAGAAACAAATTCAATGAAAAGGGTGAAGTTGTACCTCAAGGTACAGTCAACAGAAAGGTATGGATTACACTGAGACTTTTGTTCCAGTGGCCAGGTTAGAAGCATTTAGAATTCTCTTATCATTTGCTGCTAATCATGATATAATGCTGTATCAAATGGATGTCAAAAGTGCATTCTTAAATGGCTACACAAGTGAAGAAGTCTATGTCAAACAGCCCCCTGGTATTGAAAATTCTGATTTTCCAGACCATGTTTTCAAACTTAAAAAGTCTTTATATGGTTTAAAACAAGCACCAAGGGCATAGTATGACAGACTTAGTAACTTTCTGCTTAAGAATGAATTTAATAGAGGCCATTGAACTATATAGGAAATCCATTGAACATGATATTCTGATTATTCAAGTCTATGTTGATGATATCATATTTGGATGAACTAATGGCACTTTGTGCAAAGAGTTTTCTGACCTAATGCAGAAGGAGTTCCAAATGAGCATGATGGGAGAACTTAAGTTCTTCCTGGGAATTCAGATTCATCAAGGCAAATCAGGTATACTCATTCACCAATCAAAATATACTAAAGAACTTCTCAAATAGTTCAAGATGAGTGACTGTAAGCCAATGGCCACCCCCATGCACCCAACCTGCTCACTTGAGAAAGATGAAACCAGCCAAAAGGCAGACCAGAAAACATACAGAGCTGGAAAGGAAAAGTATAAGTGGCAACTGCACTTTGTTCTGTGATAACATTTCAGCCATAAACCTAACCAAGAACCCTATCTTATACTCTAGAGCCAAACACATTGAAATAAAACACCATTTCATTAGGGACCATGTTCAAAAAGGGACTTTGAGCATCCAGTTTGTGGACACTGATCATCAATGGGCTGATATCTTCACCAAGGCATTACCAGAAGATAGGTTCGAGTTCATTAAGAAGCATCTCAACATGACCTCCATATCTGACTAGCTCAAGTAGTCATCTTAGGAGTTTTTAAATTTCATGTTATTTTATTTTTCTGTCTTTTAGTTTATGTTTTTACTTTCTGTACTTTGTAAAGAGAAAAACAAAAATACAAAAATAGTAGGACCACTTTTTAGCTGATGACAAAAAGGGGGAGAGAGAGAGAGACAGAGAAAAAGGAGAAATAAGTAGAAAAGGAGAGATAAAAAGAAAGGGAGGAACGAAAAAGAAAGAGATGAAAAGAGGAGAAATAAGTAGAAAATGTGAGGAATTAGGGAGAAAGAAAAAGAAAGAGTGAAAAAGAAAAGGAGTTGAAAAGGAGAGGAATCAGGGAGAGAGAAAAGAAAAAGAAAGAGTGAAAACAGAAGGAGTTGAAAAGGAGAGGAAATATGAAGAGAGAAAAAGAAAGAGATGAACAGAGAAGGAGTTGAAAAGGAGAGGAGAAGAGAAGAAAAGAAAGAGAGAACAAAGAAGGAGTTGAAAAGGAGAGTATCAGACTTAGGGGGAGAGATTGGTCTGAGGGGGAGTAATTCAAAGTTTTCGAGTTATAAGTTAGCAAAATAAGTTAAGGTTTTGTCATCATCAAAAAGGGGGAGATTGTTGGAACCAAGTTGGTTCTAAGTACTTAGGATTTTGATGCTTACAAATGTACTCTATGTAAACTTATTTTGTACTTTGAATTATTAAGTGAAATGCCCCAGAAACTGAAGGAATCAGAAGCAGTGATCAAAGGATTCCAGAAAAATGAATTCTGGAATGACCAGAAGATACTCCAGGAATGTCAAAACATGACCAGAAGATATCTTTTATGGCCCATATCAGAAGGAATAAAAATCAGAATGAAACATGGATCATAGCATTGGAAAGCCTGCCCGAAGGAGAGTTGTTCCAGACAAACAGGAATCAAATATCAAATTTATTCCAGAAGTTATTCTGACCAGAAGATGGCCTGGCAGTGAAAAATTACTTGTTCCAGACTTGACCAGAAGGTATGTTTATGAGTCCAGAACAAGAGGGTCAATCCAGATTTGGCCCATACCATAAGATAGAATGATTCAGGGCATGGAACTATGTCCAGACCAGAAGAAATGAATTCCAGAATCAATCCAGACCTGGTCCAAAATCAAAGGTAAAATGTCCAGACTGAAATATTTTTTGTTCAAGTTAATTTCAGTTTGTTCCAGACCAAATTCTAGAATCTGTCCAGATCAGAGTAAAGACTTCCAGAATCAGTACCAGAACCAGAACCTAAACAGGTATCAGTATCAAAGGTTGAGGTATGATCATCAGAATTACTCTAATTATCATAATCAGTATAACTACAAGAATTATCAGAATCATCAGAACCATCAAGGTTATCAGAATCACCAAATTCACCAAAGTTACCAGAACCAAAACATGTTCCAGAATCACCAGAGGAACATGGCGTATCAGCCAAAGCAGAAATTAAGGAATCAGAATCAGGAGAGTTCTTAAAACACTCCAGTGAGATTCATCAAGACTACCAACCTAGAAGGGAATTCAAATTCCCTCATCCAAACCATGTAATCTCAGAACATATAGATTAGGAATCTGAAAATCAGAAGCAAGAGGATTTTCAGAGTTGACATAGAGGTTACATTTTGCTGTAAATACTATTATTATTTGATATTTATGCTTACAGTGATAACAAGAAGCTTGATCTTAACAAATCAAAGCTAGATAAGTATTCTGCAGGTTTTCAAATTGTCAAAGGAACCAGGTGATTCACACGAACTGAACACCTCAGCAGAAACAACATTCCAGTGGTTTCAAAAACAAACAGAAACCATCAGAAGCAGAATTAATGGTTTGAGTGTATTGAGTTAAATTTTAAATTATTTGATTTACATTATGTAATATGACAAACTGTTTGATCTTGACAAATCAAAGCAAGATAAAAATAGTGCAGGTTCACCAAAGGGAGCAGAAGCACAAGAAACAGAAGTACCTGGAAAGAACCAGAAGTTGACTTATCAGAATCAGAAGCTGTTACAAAACCAGAAGCTGATGCGAACCAAGCAATGTTGATGAAGTTTTGGCAGAGGAAGGTTGGATACCTGGTATGCAAAAAGAGCTGAATGAATTCCAAAGGAATGATGTTTGGGATCTGGTATCCAGACCAAACAAAAACATTATTGGAACCAAGTAGGTGTTCAGAAATAAACTCAATGAAAAAGGTGAAGTGGTAAGACCAGAGTTGTAGCTCAATGATACAGTCAACAAAAAGGTATAGATTACACTGAGACTTTTGTTCCAGTGGCCATGTTAGAAGCAATTAGAATTCTATTATCATTTGCTGCTAATCATGATATAATGCTGTATCAAATGGATGTTAAAAGTGCATTCTTAAATGGCTACATAAGTGAGGAAGTCTATGTCAAACAGCCCCCTGGATTTGAAAATTCTGATTTTCCAGACCATGTTTTCAAACTTAAAAAATCTTTATATGGTTTAAAACAAGCACCTAGGGCATGGTATGACAGACTTAGCAACTTTCTGCTTAAGAATGAATTTAATAGAGGCCAAATTGATAATTCACTATTTAGGAAATCCATTAAAAATGATATTCTGATTATCCAAGTTTATGTTGATGATATCATATTTGGATCAACTAATGGCACTTTGTGCAAAGAGTTTTCTGACCTAATACAGAAGGAGTTCCAAATGAGCATGATGGGAGAACTTAAGTTCTTCCTGGGAATTCAGATTCACCAAGGTAAATCAGGTATACTCATTCACCAATCTAAATACACCCCTATGCACCCAACCTGCTCACTTGAGAAAGATGAAACCAGCCAAAAGGTAGACCAGAAAACATACAGAGGTATGATTGGATCCCTTCTATATTTAACTGCTTCTAGACCTGACATTTTGTTTAGTGTTTGTGTCTGTTCCCGATTTCAAGCTGACCCTAGGGAATCCTATTTAACTGCTGTCAAACGAATTTTGAGATACCTCAAAGGAACCACCAACCTTACCTTGTTATACAAGAAAACCCTCACCTACAAACTAAAAAGTTTTTTGTGATTCTGACTATGCTGGAAACAAGCTGGAAAGGAAAAGTACAAGTGGCAACTGCACATTTTTAGGTGATAACTTGATCTCTTGGTCAAGCAAAAGACAAAGCACCATTGCCATGTCAACAGCTGAAGCTGAGTATATATCAGCAGCAGGATGCAGTTCACAGTTACTCTGGATGAAACACCAACTTGAAGATTACAACATCTTTGAAACCAATATCCCTTTGTTCTGTGATAACACTTCAGCCATAAACCTGACCAAGAACCCTATCTTACACTCTAGAGCCAAACACATTGAAATAAAACACCATTTCATTAGGGACCATGTTCAAAAAGGAACCTTAAGCATCCATTTTGTGGACATTGATCATCAATGGGCTGATATCTTCACCAAAGCATTACCAGAAGATAGTTTGTAAAGAGAAAAACAAAAAAATACAAAAATAGTAGGACCACTTTTTGGCTGATGACAAAAAGGGGGAGAGAGAAAGAGAGAGAAAGGAGAAATAAGTAAGTAGAAAAGGGGAGATAAAAAGAAAGAAGGAGCGAAAAAGAAAGAGTGAAATCAGAAGGAGTTGAAAAGGAGAGGAAACAGGGAGAGAGAAAAACAAAGAGAGAAAAACAAAGAGTGAAAAGAGAAGGAGTTGAAAAGGAGAGGAAATGTGAAGAGAGAAAGAGAGAATAAAGAAGGAGTTGAAAAGGAGAGGAGAAGAGAAGAAAAGAAAGAGAGAACAAAGAAGGAGTTGAAAAGGAGAGTATCAGACTTAGGGGGAGAGATTGGTCTGAGGGGGAGTAATTCAAAGTTTTCGAGTTATAAGTTAGCAAAATAAGTTAAGGTTTTGTCATCATCAAAAAGGGGGAGATAGTTGGAACCAAGTTGGTTCTAAGTACTTAGGATTTTGATACTTACAAAAGCACTCAATGTAATCTTATTTTGTACCTTGAATTATTAAGTTAAATACAATCAGAATATGAAGAAATCAGAAGTAGAAGATCAAAGGAAAATGAATTCTGGAATTTCCAGAAGATATTCCAGGATGTCAAAACATCACCAGAAGATATCTTTATTGGCCCAGAACAGAAGGAAGAAAAATCAGAAGGAAACATGGATCATACCAGAGGAAATCCTGCCAGAGGGAGAGTTGTTCCAGACCAACAGGAATCAAATATCAAATTTATTCCATAAGTTATTTTGACCAGAAGATGGCTTGGAAGTGAAAAATTAAATAGCCCAGACTTGTTCCAGACTCAACTAGAAGCTATGTTTAAGGGTCCAGAACAAGAGAATCAATCCAGATGTGACCCAGACAATAAGATAGCGTGATTCAGGACATGAAACGAAGTCCAAACCAAAAGAAATGAATTCCAGAATCAATCCAGACCTGGTCCAAAATCGAAGGTAAAATGTCCAGACTGAAATAATTTTTTGTTCAAGTTAATTTCAGTTCATTCCAGACCAAGTCCAGAATTTGTCCAGATCAGAAGAAAAATATTCAGTTCAATGGTTCAGAATTAATTATTTGGTCCAGTGATGGTCCAGATCAGAAGATCAGACCATGGCCTAGTGTTGGCCGAAATCAGAGGGACAGGATGTGCAGTCCAGCAAAGGCCGAGTTCAGAGGATTATAGCATATCAGGTGCGCATCCAGGAGGGCTGAAATCAGAAGATCAGAGGATCAGGAAGTGTGGTCTAGGGATAGCCGAAATCAGAGGATCACAACATATCAAATAGGTTGGTCCAGATGTGGACTAGCGCATGAAGATCCAATGGTACAGATTTAATCAGGAAAATTATACGGTGGAGAATTTAATTTATTTTGATCAAAGGATTAAAAAGATTTGTTACAAAAATAAAGTGAGGTCTTGTGGAATTCAGGAGCTGTGGCGGGAAGGAACTAACTGATTTGATTGGCCAGTTATTTTGAAAGAAAATCTGAAGATATGTTTTTTATTTAAATGAAGCCCAATTGGTCAAGTTATTTTTGCAAGAGAATCCAGCAAGATTTAGCTCGAATTTAAGCATTGGAAGAGGCCCTAATCTGCATCTATAAAAGGAGGCTCAAGGCAGAATACTCAGCATCGAAAATCACAAAAGAGTCATACACTTCCAAAGCAAACACCCAAATTTTCAGAGAAGTCAATTGTGAGTTCCAGCTTTCAAGAAGCAAGTACTCTTGTTATTTTCGTTCCACTGTGTCAAATCTAAGTTGTTGAAGTAGAGTCTACAATTTGAGGGAGTCAGTAGAGGTAGCCGGTTACTCGGCAATTAGATTCATAGTGTTGTGTGTTAAATCTAAGTTGTTGAAGTAGAGTCTACAATCTGAGGGAGTCAGAAGGGGTAGCAGGTTACTTGGCAATTAGATTCATAGTGTTGTGATTTCTTCTACAATCTGGGATTGTCAGATTGGCTGAAGACAGGAGCTGCATTCCTCAAAGAAGTCTAGGATTGTTAGACTGTTTGAGAAGACTGACTTGGAGGGTCAGTATAAAGGTTGTAATTCAAGGTTTGAATTAGTGAAATCCTTCAAGGTGAAGGGACTGGACGTAGCCTCGTTAACGGTGAACCAGTATAAAAACTGTGCGTTTTATTTTTACTTTTTATCCGCTGCTAACTCTATTTTTAATTATACATCAAGTTTTGTTTAAAAGTATAAAAACAGGAAAAGTATTCAAGTTAAGTCAAACACAGTTCAACCCCCCTTCTCGTGTTTGCACCTTCACCATCCTCAAACAGATGGACAAACCGAAGTAGTCAATAGATGTTTGGAAACATACTTGAGATGCCTCACAAGCACTAAGCCCAGACAATGGCCAAAGTGGCTAAGTTGGGCAGAATTTTGGTTTAATACCAATTATCATAGCTCTCTAAAATTAACCCCCTTTAAGGCACTATATGGTCGAGACCCACCTCATCTCCTAAAAGGGACTACTATTCCTTCGGTTGTTGAAGAAGTTAACATCATGACACAAGATAAGGACCAAATGTTGTGTAAGACCCTTAAATTTTAAAATTAAATTCAGATTTAATTTTTAAGTGTATTTGGGAATAATTGTAAAAGATTCAATATATGTATGTTTTGTGTAAATATATATATATATATAATTAATTGTTTTGGAGGTGGAATTAAAATTATTGGATAATGGATGAATTAATTTAATTTTGAGTAATTAAATTATCGGACCGTTAATTAAGATATTCTCTGCTAATTTCGACGGAAACGGGTTAAGTGCTGGTGGATCAAAAGATATTTTGATATAAGAATTGGTGAGGTGGCGTAGATATTTGTGAAAAAGGAAACAATTCCTCTCTCCTCTGCTGTGTCAGTTGCTTTATGTGGATATTTAAGTAAGAAGCTTTTCCTTCTTTCCTCTACGCGCCAGTTCTGCTTTATCTTCTTCTTCTTCTAATTTTCTGAGTGTTGGTGAAGAAAAACAGTTTACTTAAAAGTCATCGTTCTGAAAAATCTGAGTGTCGAATCAGAAAGTTTCGAGTACGAAAGTCATTCCTCTGATCGTTACGGAGCTAAAGAACTAATTTTCGTAGCGGCGAACGCGAACGGGAGTATCGTCGGCTTTTGTCGCAGAAGCGTACGAGCTAAGGGAATGTAACTAAGGTAAGGGCACCTTCCAACTTTCTAGATTTGCATTTAGGGCTGTAAATGCATGTGTGATGAATGATATTTGGTTTATGATTGTGAAAAACATTGTATTATGTTTTGAAAATCATTCTGTGAGCGTGGAATGATGATTCTGGTTCTGATTTTGTTTTGTTAAAAATAAGTGAGGTTATTCTGGTTTGAGTAAATATGTGTTTTGCTGTGTTTTGTTAAACAATTTGGTGTTGATGGTTGTTTCAAATGAAAAGGGATTTAAAATGGTGGAAGTATTTTTATGAAAAATCTGTTGTTGGTATTTGATGAAAAATGTTCTGAGTTGAGGTTTTAAAAGAGGGGAATTAGGATTCTGGTGTTGGGTTGGATTTTCAAAAGAAAAGGTTTTGAAAATGTGTTGAAGTTTCAGGAAAATTCACTGATTTCGAAGGTGTATTCGAATACGGCATTGAGTGTATTTGAATACAACCTGCAAAGCTTCTGTTTTCCCTAAGTTTTCGAACTTGTATTCGACTACGAACCCCTGTAGTCGAATACAGATTTTCCAATTTTGCTACTGACTTAGCATCTGTATTCGACTACGACCCTCTGTAGCCGAATACAGATTTGCAATTTTTGCTTCTGTTTTAACCATTGTATTCGAATACAACCCTCTGTAGCCGAATACAGATTTGCAACTTTTGCCATTGACTTCGCATCTGTATTCGACTACGAAGGCCTCGTATTCGAATACAAAATGCTGATTTTTCACTGTTTTAGCTTCTGTATTCGAATACAAGGTAGTTGTAGTCGAGTACAGATTCGTATTTTTCAGAAATTCAAGTTTTTAACATTGTTTTATAAACCTTAAGTGTTGGGGTACCTTGGGAAGGTTTGTGGTGATTAAAAATGGAAATTTGGTGATAGTTTGAAGTGGTGATGATGAAGTTTTTGAGAATTTACTAAAGTTGTAGAAATTCTTATTTTTGTATTGTGACAGCCTCTGTATTCGAATACTAGGAGTCTGTATTCGAATACAGGATGTTGATTCTGCCTTGTTTGGCTTATGTATTTGAATACAATGAAGCTGTATTCGAATACAGATTCGTATTTTTTGCCAGAAACCTCAATTTTAATCACAGTTTTGAATCTTAACAGTTGGGGAAAAACCTTTGTTAATAAAGAGTGGAACTTTGAGGTAATGCAAAGTGTAATGCTTGCTTGAATGGTTAATCATTGAATGTGTTGAGATGTTTTGAAAAATGAGGAAAATGCATGAATTTTACTAAGGTTGCATACTGTTTTCAATGAAGTGAAACAATGCATATTCATGCATGGCATGGTCAGGTGGTACCCGCGATGGGCCACAGAATAATGCGCATCCACGTGCTGATCTGTAGTGATTGCACGAGTGCTGATCTGTAGTGATTGCACTAGGTACTAATATGTGATTGTACCTTGGTATATAAGTGTTGATCAGATAAACGACTGCACTGGTACTGGACTGTAGTGTCTGTACCCTGAAATGCGCAACCACGTGCTGATCTGTAGTGATTGCACGAGTGCTGATCTGTAGTGATTGCACTAGGTACTGATCTGTAGTGATTGTACCTTGGTTTATGTCAAACGTGCTGATCTGTAGTGATTGCACGAGTGCTGATCTGTAGTGATTGCACTAGGTACTGATCTGTAGTGATTGTACCTTGGTTTATGTCAAACGTGCTGGTCTGTAGTGACTGCACGAGTGTTGGTCTGTATGCGACTGCACTGGTGCTGATCTGTATGCGATTGCACCCTGGTCATGAGGGCCGTTAAATTGTGCTGGTCTGTAAGCGACTGCACCTTGGTGATTTCAAGAATTTATGAACATGAGCATATACATATTGCATCGGAGTGTTTGACCGGAGGGTCACGTTTTGATTTTATGTTGATGGTGGAAAATTGTTGTGTGAGTAAGTATTGTTTTGAAATCTGTAATTTCGGATGAATTGATGTTTGTGCTTACATCATGATTTTCATACTTACTTGGTTGCTGTTTTGTAAAGTACAAATGACATGTATTTCAAAATTTAGCATCCTTTTTTATCATCATGTACTGAATAGGTTTGATATTCTTGATATAACTACTATGTGGTAACTGTTATTTTTGGTCGGTGACCCTTTACAATTATTGTGGAAATTGGGCGTTGCCCTCAGATGAGATTCAGAACCGTACCCCTGATGGTCATACTAACGACAGGGAACGTTGTTAGTTTCCCTTGATCTTTACTTGTGGGCTATGCAAAGAGATGAGCAGCTGGGTGAAGAAAAGACTTGTGAATATTGTAATGCTACTGTAGCTTAGGGTATGATCAGAGTAGACTTATGTATAGGGTTTTGAACTCAATGGTTGTAAATATTCATTTTGGGAATTATTGTAAAACTCTTCCGCACTCTGATAAATATTTTGATGTATCTTTATTTTAGTATATTATAAAGATCAAATTCCCATAAATATCTCATTCGATTCGATTGTGATGTTGCTGTTTTAAAATTCCTTACTATTTTTAATTACGAAGTCGAATGATATTTAATTTGAATTGATTTTAATTTCCTTGGAACGCAATTCTGAAAACTCTTTTATTCATGTATTCGTTTTAAAAAAAAAAAATACACTCGTGTTGTGTTTTAAACTCGGGGTGTTACATGTTGCATGCTCTAAAAAGCAATTTGGTCACAGCTCAGAATCAGATGAAAAAGTACGCTGATCAGTCCCGGCGTCCTATTTCACTAGTGGTTGGAGATTGGGTTTATTTGAAATTACAGCCCTACAGATTGCGGTCCTTGGCTAAGAAGAGAAATGAGAAATTAAGTCCTCGTTTTTACGGACCATATCAGATTTCAAAGCAGATTGGAGCAGTTGCATTTGAGTTAGCTCTTCCACCAGAGAGTAAGATACATCCCGTGTTTCATGTGTCCCTACTTAAGAAGGCCATATCTTCTTCAGCTACCCCTCAACCTTTGCCACCTATGCTCTTAGAGGAACTAGAATTGCAAGTTACTCCAGCTGCTGTACAAGATATCCGCAATGCTCCCAGTGGCATAGCAGAAGTGTTGATTCAGTGGAAGGACCTACCAGATTTTGAAGCAACATGGGAACCTGTTGAGACCATTATGGAGCAATTTCCTTCTTTTCACCTTGAGGACAAGGTGACTCTTTTGGGAGGGAGTATTGTGTTAGAACTGGTTAGTACATAATTGAAATGGGAAACTGAATTCTTTATTGAATTTAAACAGAATGTGTGTTTACAATTCTATTTAGGCAGAATTGATAAACTTGTTACAGAATTATCCCCTCCAAGAATTTGAGAGCTTGGTCTCTCCCTTCCCGATAACCACTCAGAATTTTCCTCCCTTCCCGTTTCTCATTTTCCTACTTTTATTTGCATCATAACTGCTCTAGAGCAGCAGTTACTGCCTGATTTACAACTTAAAATGACACAATAACTGTCTACATAACAAATAACTGCCATACAAATTTAGTTCCTACTTAAAATTCTAACTCTTGACCCTCCTCTTATAATATTTAGTTATAAGAGGCCTAACAATACTCCCTCCCAAAAAAGTCACCTTGTCCTCAAGGTGAAAAGAAGGAAATTGCTCCATAATGGTCTCAACAGGTTCCTATGTTGCTTCAAAATCTGGTAGGTCCTTCCACTGAATCAACACTTCTGCTATGCCACTGGGAGCATTGCGGATATCTTGTACAGCAGCTGGAGTAACTTGCAATTCTAGTTCCTCTGAGAGCATAGGTGGCAAAGGTTGAGGGGTAGCTGAAGAAGAGATGGCCTTCTTAAGTAGGGACATGTAACACCCCGAGTTTAAAACACAGCGTGAGTGTATTTTTTTATTTATTTTTAAAACGAATACATAAATAAAAGAGTTTTCAGAATTCCGTTTCAAGGAAATTAAAATCAATTCAAATTAAATATCATTCGACTTCGTAATCAAAAATAGTAAGGAATTTAAAACAGCAACATCACAATTAAATCGAATGAGATATTTATCGAAATTTGATCTTTATAATATACTAAAATAAAGATACATCAAAATATTTATCAGAGTGCGGAAGAGTTTTACAATAATTCCCAAAATGAATATTTACAACCATTGAGTTCAAAACCCTATACATAAGTCTACTCTGATCATACCCTAAGCTACAGTAGCATTACAATATTCACAAGTCTTTTCTTCGCCCAGCTGCTCATCTCTTTGCATAGCCCAAAAGTAAAGATCAAGGGAAACTAACGACGTTCCCTATCGTTAGTATGAACATCAGGGGTACGGTTCTAAATCTCATATGAGGGCAAAGCCCAATTCCACAATAATTGTAAAGGGTCACCGACCGAAAATAACAATTACCACATAGCAGTTATATCAAGAATATCAAACATATTCATAGTACATGATGATAAATAAGGATGCTAAATTTTGAAATACATGTCATTTGTACTTTACAAAACAGCAACCAAGTAAGTATGAAAATCATGATGTAAGCACAAACATCAATTCATCCGAAATTACAGATTTCAAAACAATACTTACTCACACAACAATTTTCCACCATCAACATAAAATCAAAACGTGACCCTCCGGTCAAACACTCCGATGCAATATGTATGTGCTCATGTTCATAAATTCTTGGAATCACCAATATGCAGTCGCTTACAGACCAGCACAATTTAACGGCCCTCATGACCAGGGTGCAATCACATACAGATCAGCACCAGTGCAGTCGCATACAGACCAACACTCGTGCAGTCACTACAGACCAGCACGTTTGACATAAACCAAGGTACAATCACTACAGATCAGTACCTAGTGCAATCACTACAGATCAGCACTCGTGCAATCACTACACATCAGCATGTGGCTGCGCATTTCAGGGTACAAACACTACAGTCCAGTACCAGTGCAGTCGTTTATCTGACCAACACTTATATATCAAGGTACAATCACAGATTAGTACCTAGTGCAATCGCTACAGATCAGCACTCGTGCAATCACTACAGATCAGCACGTGGATGCGCATTACTCTGTGGCCCATCGTAGGTACCACCTGACTATGCCATGCATGAGTATGCATTGTTTCACTTCATTGAAAACAGTATGCAACCTTAGTAAAATTCATGCATTTTCCTCATTTTTCAAAACATCTCAACACATTCAAAGATTAACCATTCAAGCAAGCATTACACTTTGCATTACCTCAAAGTTCCACTCTTTATTAACAAAGGTTTTTCCCAACTGTTAAGATTCAAAGCTGTGATTAAAACTGAGGTTTTCTGGCAAAAATACGAATCTGTATTCGAATACAGCTTCATTGTATTCGAATACAGAAGCCAAACAAGGCAGAATCAACATCCTGTATTCAAATACAGACTCCTTGTATTCGAATACAGAGGCTGTCACAGTACAAAAATCAGAATTTCTACAACTTCAGTAAATTCTCAAAAACTTCATCATCACCACTTCAAACTATCACCAAATTTCCATTTTTAATCACCACAAACCTTCCCAAGGTACCCCAACACTTAAGGTTTATAAAACAATGTTAAAAACTTGAATTTCTGAAAAACATGAATCTGTATTCGACTACAGCTCCCTTGTATTCGAATACAGAAGCTAAAGCAGTGAAAAATCAGCATTCTGTATTCGAATACGAGGTTGTCGTAGTCGAATACAGATGCGAAGTCAGTGGCAAAAGTTGTAAATCTGTATTCAGCTACAGATGGTCGTAGTCGAATACAGAAGCTAAGTCAGAAGCAAAATTGGAAAATCTGTATTCGACTACAGAGGGTCGTAGTCGAATACAAGTTCGAAAATCTAAAGAAAACAGAAGCCTTGCAGGCTGTATTCGAATACACTCAAGCCGTATTCGAATACACCTTCAAATTCAGTGAAATTTCCTGGAACTTCAACACATTTTTAAAACCTTTCCTTTGAAAAACCAACCCAACCCTAGAATCATAATTACCACTCTTTAAAATCTCAACTCAGAACATTTTTTATCCAATATCAGCAACAGATTGTTTTAACAAAACCCAGCAAAACACAGATTCACTCAAATTAGAATAACCTCACTAATTTTTAACAAAACAAAATCAGAACCAGAATCATCATTCAGCACACACAGAATGATTTCCAAAACATAACACCATGTTTTTCACAAACATAAACCAATAATCATTCATCACACATGCATTTACAGCCCTAAATGCAATCTAAAAAGTTGGAAGGTGCCCTTACCTTAGTTACGTTCCCTTAGCTCGTACGCTTCTGCGACAAAAGTCGACGATACTCCCGTTCGCGTTCGCCGCTACAAAAATTAGTTCTTTAGCTCCGTAACGATAAGAGGAATGACTTTGGTACTCGAAACTTTCTGATTCGACACTCAGATTTTCCAGAACGATGACTTTTGAGTAAACTGTTTTTCTTCACCAACACTCAAAAAATTAGAAGAAGAAGAAGATAAAGCAGAAACTGTCGTACAGAGGAAAGAAGAAAAGCTTCTCACTTAAGTATCCACTTAAATGCAACTGACACAGCAGAGGAGAGAGGAATTGTTTCCTTTTTCACAAATATCTACGCCATCTCACCAACTCTTATATTAAAATATCTTCTGATCCTCCAGCAATTAATCCGTTTCGTCGCAAATAGCAGAAAATATCTTAATTAATCGGCCCGATAATTTAATTACTCGAAATTAAATTAATTCATCCATCATCCATAATTTTAATTCCAACTTCAAAACAATTAATTATATATATATTTACACAAAATATACATATATTGAATATTACACCAATATTCCCAAAATACCCTTAAAATCAAATCTGAATTTAATTTTAAAATTTAAGCGTCTTACAGGACACATGAAACACGGGATGTATCTTACTCTCTGGTGGAAGAGCTAACTCAAATGCAACTGCTCCAATCTGCTTCGAAATCTGATATGGTCCGTAAAAACGAGGACTTAATTTCTCATTTCTCTTCTTAGCCAAGGACCGCAATCTGTAGGGCTGTAATTTCAAATAAATCCAATCTCCAACCACTAGTGAAATAGGACGCCGGGACTGATCAGCGTACTTTTTCATCTGATTCTGAGCTGTGACCAAATTGCTTTTTAGAGCATGCAACATTTGGTCCCTATCTTGTGTCATGATGTTAACTTCTTCAACAACCGAAGGAATAGTAGTCCCTTTTAGGAGATGAGGTGGGTCTCGACCATATAGTGCCTTAAAGGGGATTAATTTAAGAGAGCTATGATAATTGGTATTAAACCAAAATTCTGCCCAACTTAGCCACTTTGGCCATTGTTTGGGCTTAGTGCCTGTGAGGCATCTCAAGTATGTTTCCAAACATCTATTGACTACTTCGGTTTGTCCATCTGTTTGAGGATGGTAAGCAGAGCTAAATTTGAGTCTCGTACCCGCCATTTTGAACAACTCCAACCAAAAATGGCTCAGGAAAATCTTATCTCTGTCAGACACAATAGTAGAGGGGAAGCCATGTAACTTTACTACCTCTTGAAGGAAAACTTCAGCAACATCTTTTGCAGTGAAAGGATGGCTAAGTGTTAGAAAATGAGCATATTTAGTCAATCTGTCCACCACTACGAGAATGACATTTTTACCTTGAACCTTAGGTAATCCTTCAATTAAATCCATAGATATATCAGCCCAAACCTGATTGGGTATAGGTAGTGGTTGAAGAAGGCCTGCAGGAGACAAAGCTTGATACTTGTTCAGTTGACACACCTCACAATTAGCCACATGCTGTTAGATATCTTTTCTCATGCCCTCCCAATACACAACCTCAGAAATTCTTTTATAGGTTCTGAAAAAACCAGAGTGTCCCCCCACTGCGGAGTTGTGAAATTCTTGTAGCAAAATGGGAATCCTTGAAGATCCTTTCGGTAGTACCAATTTCCCCTTATATAGCAATTTTTTATTTTGAAATGTATAGCCTGGATGAGCATTATGATATTGGATTAGATCATGTATCAATTTTTGTAACTTAGGATCTCGATAAGTTTCCGACTCCCAATCTTCCACCTCTTCAAAGTGAACTGAAGACAAAGCTGCAAATGTCATCTTTCTAGAAAGTGCATCAGCTACGCCATTTTCTTTTCCAGGCCTATAATGGATTTCAAAGTCCAATCCCATGAGTTTTGAAGTCCACCTGAAATATTCTTCACCCATTACTCGTTGTTCTGTTAGAAATTTGAGGCTTTTTTGATCGGTGATGATGACAAAATGCCTCCCTAGCAGGTAATGTCGCCACTTTTGAACAGCCATCACAATAGCCATCAGCTCTCGTTCATAAACTGACTTAGATTGTGCTCTGTCGGATAATGTTTGGCTAAGAAAAGCCACTGGTCTTCCCTCCTGCAATAAAACTGCACCCAAGCCCTTGTTAGATGCATCAGTTTCTATGGTAAAAGTTTTAGTAAAATCTGGAACAGTTAGTGTTGGTAATTCTACCACCAATCTCTTGAGTTGTTCCAAGGCAGCTTGGGCTTCACTATTCCATTGGAAATTGTCTTTCTTCAAAAGTTGGGTCAAGGGCCTAGCTATCTTGCCATAATCTCTGACAAATCTTCGATAATACCCTGTCAGCCCCAAAAATCCTCTTAAGGCCTTAATGTCCTTGGGTGTTGGCCAATCTAGCATAGCTTCAATCTTCTTTGGATCTGCTGCAACTCCATCGGCTGAGATGATATGACCCAAATACTCTAATTGAGTCTGCCCAAAAGTGCATTTTTTCTTGTTGGCAAATAATTGATTCTCTTTCAACAAAGCTAGGACAGCCCTTAAATGTCTTTGGTGCTCCTGTTCATCTGTACTGTAAACCAAGATGTCATCGAAGAAAACCAACACAAACTTTCTCAAGTACGGCCTTAACACTTCATTCATAAGAGATTGAAAAGTAGGAGCATTCGTAAGTCCAAAAGGCATGACAATAAACTCATAATGCCCCTCATGAGTTCTAAAAGCTGTTTTTGGAATGTCTGTTTCCCGCATCCTAATTTGATGATACCCTGATTTCAGGTCCAATTTTGAAAAGATCACTGCGCCTCCCAATTCATCAAGCAACTCATCAATAATAGGAATAGGGAACTTATCTGGTATGGTTATCTTATTCAAAGCCCTGTAATCTACACAAAAGCGCCACCCGCCATCTTTTTTTTTCACTAAAATGATTGGGCTAGAATAAGGGCTCACACTTGGTCTAATAATACCAGAATTCAACATATCATCTACTAATCTTTCTATTTCATTTTTTTGATAGTGAGGGTACCTATAAGGCCGTATATTGGGAATATTGGCACCTTCCTTCAAGATAATAGCATGGTCTTGTCTTCTAGTAGGGGGCAGCCCTTGAGGTTCTTGAAAAACATCACCATATTCTTCTAAAATAGCTGCTGTCCATTATGGATTGTCATCTGTAACTTCAGTTTTGGCTTGTAGTTGATGGTATTCCACTAAGAATCCTTGGCCTTGATCATTTAACGCTTTCAAAAGGGACTTTAGAGATGCTACAACTCTAGTTAAATCGGGGTCCCCTTTCAAAGTGTGATAACCATTTCCAATAGGAATTCTAAGTGTCAATTCACGGAAATTGGCTCTAATTTCTCCCAGGCCAGCCAACCATTCCATCCCCAACACTACATCCACTCCTCCAAGATCAAAGACATAAAAATCTTGTTGCACTTTGAGTCCTTGTATCACCAATTCTAATTGAGGACGCACTCCTTCACAATCAAGTTTTCTCCCATCTCCTACTTCCACCGTGTATATGGAGGTTGCAAACATTTGCAAATTATGTTCCTTCACAAAAGTGGCTGAAATGAAATTATGTGAAGCTCCACAATCTACAAGGACCATAACATGTTCCTGGCCAATCATTCCCCATAACTTAATGGTTTTTTTCGAAGTGAGACCAGCAATGCTACACATAGACAATTTGAGGTCTTTCAATTCTTCCTCCACTTCCACTAGATTCGATTCCTGCAATTCACAGTTCTCATCTTCCTCACCCAAAACCAGCACGTGCAACTGCTTGTTAACACACACATGGCCTGGACTAAACCTCTCATCACAGCGAAAACATAATCCCTTTTGTGATTTCTCTTGCATTTCAGCCTCGGTTAACCTTCTGAATCCTCTGCCTCTGAAAGTTCCAGCGGGCTTTGCAACACTTCCTTCCCTTGAAGAACTTCCAACTCCTGATGTTGTAGTTTGCGTTTGTTGCTTTACCCCTGGTTCCCATGTCACCGTTCTAGTATTATTGAAAGTTCTCATTGGTTTACCCCCAGAAGACGCGGAACTGCTCCCCTTGTTGATTAAATTGTTTTTCTCATCAACTCTCTGAGCGAAGTCCATTAATTCTGCAAGAGTCTCCACTGGGTGTAATTTTAATTCTGCCCTTATCACTTCCTTAAGTCCATTCAAAAAAATTCCTTTCAAATATGCTGGTTCTGCACATTTGAGTGGGCCTGCGTATAGTTCAAACTTTTCTCGATACTCTTCGACTTACCCTATTTGTTTGAGACTTAGTAACAATTCAAAAGGGCTTTCAACCATAGATGGTTGGAAACGCTTAATCACAGCAGCACGAAAATCATCCCAAGTAGGATGTTGAGCAGAAAATTCCCACCATTGGTACCATGTCACAGCCTTTCCCTCCATAGCCACCATTACCGCTTGCAACTTCTCTGCCCCAGACATTCCTTTCAGATCAAAGTATCTTTCCACCCTAGTCGTCCATCCATACGCATCTTCACCATCAAAGACGGGTATTTCTAATTTCCTCCACCTTTCGACCCTGTTTCGCGAGTCTAGGGAATTTTCTGGCCTCTCTCCACACAACACAACGCGACTCCCATCGCTGGAATTATCTTCCTGCCTCGTGTGAATTAGCCTGACAGCAACAGCCAAGTCATTCAATTGGCGCCTGGCTTCCAACCGCTCCACCCTATCTTGTTCCATATGTTTTTCCCATGTTTCACGCAAAGCCAGCAACCCTTCAAACCCTCGTTCCATGACTTCCATACGTGCTTCCATACTGCGTGCTTCCATATTGCGCGTAAATACCATGAATTTCTCCTGGATTTTTGTTGCTTTGATATCAGTGTTAGAACTGGTTAGTACATAATTGAAATGGGAAACTGAATTCTTTATTGAATTTAAACAGAATGTGTGTTTACAATTCTATTTAGGCAGAATTGATAAACTTGTTACAGAATTATTCCCTCCAAGAATTTGAGAGCTTGGTCTCTCCCTTCCCGATAACCACTCAGAATTTTCCTCCCTTCCCGTTTCTCATTTTCCTACTTTTATTTGCATCATAACTACTCTAGAGCAGCAATTACTGCCTGATTTACAACTTAAACTGACACAATAACTGTCTACATAACAAATAACTGCCATACAAATTCAGTTCCCACTTAAAATTCTAACTCTTCACCCTCCTCTTATAATATTAAAGTACAAAGGTCCAAAATGATCATCAATCTCCAGGCAGTTTTAGAAGCTTCAGTACAAGCTTCTTACTTCAAGCTTTCGTGATTGTTTTCAATCTGTTTTTACTGATCCAAAGCTTCAGATCAAGCCAGCAAAATTGCCACTTATCAGAAGCTTCAGAAGATCATTAACAACTCAAGAAAGATTGATCCAAAACGCATTACAGCTCAAGACTGATCAGAAGAATAAAAGAATTATTTTTAATTAGAAATAAAGTCACTGGACCAGTCTGACACAAGGCCTTTACAACGGTTATATTGGCCTTCATTCACTGCTTTCAAGCCTATAAAAGGAAGGCCACAGCTCAAGGAAAAATCAGAAGTTCAAGTCCTAACACAGCGATCAAAATCATTCACATTTATACTTGAAGTTCTGAAAATCTCTTACAGAATCAGTTTTTAGTTAAATTGTTTTACTCTGATATATATTCTGATTTATCTGTAAAGAATCGAATCTCAAACAAGAGTTGAGAATTCACAGATTCTAAACAAAATCAATCTCATCATCATTGTAAACTCAAACTACAAGAGTAAAAGATAGTTTAGGTAGATTGTAAGAAATCCTATCAAGATTGATAGGTGATTTGGTTAAACTTTTTCTGGGTAGGAATCAGTTTAAGTCCTAAAAACAAAAGATCAAGGTTGATCTAGACTAGGTGTTGTAAAACCAAGAAGGTTCTTGTTTTAAACACTTAGTGGAAAATCTCACTTCGTGAAGACTGGACGTAGCCCAAGTTTGGGTGAACCAGGATATATCTGCGTGTGGTATTTCTTATCCCTAACCTCCTTATCAAGTTTGATTGTTTTTAAGATTGAAATACAAAATCGTTTTTCTGTTTTACATACTAAACTGAACGTTCTCCGTTTTTTGATAAAACCAAGAACGTTCTCTGTTTTTCTGCTTCCTTAACCAAGAACTTTCTTGAGCTTAAAACTGAAGTTTTTCTGGAAAATTTAAAAAGGGAGATTTACAATTCAAACCCCCCTTTCTTGTAAATCAATTTTGTTACTTCATATATTTCTAAATGTTTTTATGAAAATTTATTCAAAATAACTTCTCAATTTAATCACTTTTTGAAATTTCATTATCCAAAAAAATAAAATACTTAAAATGACTTTTTATGATAAATATTTAAATCAATTTATCATTTGAAACTTTATTTTTAAATTCATTTTGAAAAAATTTATAACAAAAAAATGAAATAGTATTAAAATCATTTTTAAAAAAAGTTAAAGTTGTAACAATCGGACTCACTGAATTTTGTGGTTTAAACTAGCCTCCTAAATTTCAATGCACAACAATCATTACATCAATTTGTATTTAAAACTAAATGAAAGTGCCAATCTTATACAAAAGGTTAAACACAAATTTCATAGGAAAAAATGTAATGATTTTAGTAGAAGGAGATGCTATAAAAAAGCTTCCTCCTATGTTGTTTCTCAAAACCAACAATAATATCATCAATGGACTCCTCCCATAATTCAACAGCTTCAATCTATGCAAAAAATATGTAAACATTATAAAAGAATTCATCTCCAAATAATCATAGAAAACAAGTTGGCAAAACTGCATCAGAGATCCTTTAACTTAATTTAAATTTTCGAACAAATCGTTTAATATTATTTATCTTTCTAAACGACAACAATGTTTGACCTTTAGTAAATTTTTGTCCAAAACCGTGAATAAATTGGTCTTCTTTAGAAACGTAATTTGTCATTATATCTTTACTTTGGAAATGTGGTGCAATTCTAGTCCTATTAAAATGTAAACCAGTGTTGTCAATTGCAGATTGTAGAAAATAGTGGTTCGTTCAAATTCCACTACGTTATAGTGCTAGTGTCGCAATAGCTGCTATTGGACAACACTTTGTACGGCGGAGCAATAACAATTTGTTCAATTTCGGCTATGCTATTGCACTATAGCCACTATTTGACAACAATGATGTAAACCATAATTTTTCATTCATAGAATACTAGCAAAAATGGCATCAAAGTTCCAAAGTAAGATCAAAATAGCACCAAAGTAAAGACACAATGACAAATTACAGGTCAAAATAAGGCTTTTTGTTCACGATTTTGGACGAAAAGTCACTAAAGGTCCAATAATGTTGGTCATTTTGAAAGATAATTGCTCCTTTTGATCTTAAAATAAAATAAAGTACCTGTTTGAAACTTCAAATTAAGTTAAAGGATTCCTGGTGCAGTTTCACCAAACAAGTATTGTATATATATGAATGCAAAGGAAATATGTGATGCATGAGAGACAAACCTCTTGACAAAGATCTAAAGTAAGCCTTGCACCTATAGCGGCTTCCTCGTGGTTATCCTTCACCTCCAAGTTGACTACCAACACCGTTTTCAATAAAGCGTGATCTCTATTATGGAGATCTATACATTGTAAAATTAAATTGCGGTCAAACAACATACGATCAAAGAGCCGTTGTGTTGGACTCAACACCATCTTCATTCCACAGGAATATTCACAAAAAGATAGACATAAAAACTAAGCCAAAAGCTTCACAGATTATTAAAATTTCAATAATATAGAAGTCGTGGACAAAGATAAAAATATAGTTAAACTATAGAAAGTATGAAACATCGATTATTCAAGTTACACAACTCTTATTCTTGAGTAACCTATGTATTTTGCCACTAAATTTTATGTCTAGATAAAATATACTTTTAACAAATAATATAAAAAGAAAATCATCAAGAGCATAACCTATGTATCTTGCAACTCTGTTTTTCATGCGATCAAAAAAGCGAAAAACAAAAGGTATTTGTAGCCCTGCTGTTCATGTGATCTAACAGAGAGAAAAATAAAAGACATTTGCGATGATAGGCATCTCAACTTTAAACCAAATCAAGCTACTCAAACAGTTTTCTCTACAATGTAAGGTGAAATCGAATAAAAGTTTGCAATTGCGGGAAAAGTGAAATTTTGTCTAAAAAGTCACTCAACATTAAACAGCTTGCATTAAGATCAAATAGAGAGAAAAGAAGTTAAAAAAGACAAGAAGAATATCACCTTCAATAACCATATCAAAAACTTTTTCTTCAAATGTGATTACCACATCAAATGTGCCATCAGCCGCATTTTCTTGCCATCTTTGAGGCGCCAATTTCACACCTGAATTTCTTTTAAGCATCGGCAGGATTCCATTTCGCTTGTAGCTCCACTCTTGTTAAGGTTCCAATCCATCTCACCATACAAAACATGAATTCAAAACCGCATTGCCAACACAATCCTAATCTAACCCTCTCCTCAATTACAAAATCCCCATTATTTGTCCCAGAAAGATTAGCCGAATAGTTTGGGTTGGGACACTGAAGGACTATTAAGAATGGGGTCCAGGGTTTGATCTCTGCTACTAGCATTTCCCCCTCCTATCTAACAATTTATCTATTAACATTTGCTCATAAAACAAAATTCCCTATCATTTCTTAGTGTCATGAAAAATTATCAGCCAACTAAAATGAAAAGACAAAAATCAAAACTTCAAAAAAGCTGAAAATTTGAATACACAATCATACAACAAAGCACGAACCAATGAACTTCACTTGAGGTCAAATCAATCCAGAATACTCGAGTTTGAACTATAACTAGAACAATTTTTAGACAGACTTTACTTACCAACAGCCGAATCCCGAATTATCAGGGCCCCAATCTCCCGAAACCCCAAAGGGTTAAAACCAAAAAAAAGTACAACACACAAGCATGAACCAAGTGATCAATGATCTTCACTACAGGTCGAATCACTCGAGCATACTCGAGTTCTAACCATGATGACTACACCAATTTTTAAACAGACTTTATTTACTTTCAGCGGAATCCCGGATTACCATGGCCCCAATATCTCCCAAAGGATTAAAACCAAAAATAAAATACAACAAACAAGCATTAAACGCATTATACACTCAATTCTAACCCATCTCCGCAATCTTAATAAAAAAAAATAAACAACTCTATTCATGCTTCCTCTAATTCATGCATAAGAGAACTTAAAACTCTACTAAAACTAAATTAATGAAGCAAACAAAAAATTGAAACTTTTTTCAATTGAACCAACCCCACAACTTCAACATTTAATTTTCAGCCAAAAAATCAAAAGGGTAACCAAAAAAACAAAAAAAAAAAAGTGTAAATAAGAAAAGGATACAGTTCAGGGTCTTTTCTGCGAAGCTCGTCAAACATATGCTTATAAGGAGTTCCAAATTCGTAGACATTTGGTTCTCTGAGGGAAGGACCAGGGAGCTTAACGTGCGCACCCGTTCCATAAGAAGACACGTCGAAACCTTGTCTCTTGAATAATGAGTGTGCTTCCATGCTTCTGTTCTGGTTTGAAGAACAAACCATGGCGTAACGAAACTTCATAGTTATAAAAAAAAAAAGGTTTTGTGAAATTGAAATTGAAATTGGGTTGATATTTGATCTGAGAGGAAGTGAAGAAAAAAATGGGATTGAAATTTAACTCAGAAGCAATAGAGTAAGCTAGGGTATGAGATTGTGAAGAAGAAGAAAATAGTGTTTGGTTAATTTAGGGGGAAAAATTAATACAATTTAGTAATTTGCTTTTTTTTTTTCTAAAAAAAATAATAAAGATTAAACTAATATTATTTTTTAAGGTAAATGAAATGAAAAAAAAAAAGTCAAATGAATTAGAATATTTGGAATTAATTTTCTATGAGGTATTTTATGACCGAGTAGGGGTGGGAATAGGTCAGGCCAGGCTTTGAAAGGTCTGAGCCTGGCCTACGATTAATTTTTTTTCGGCCTGGCATTTTTAAAAATCTGGTCTGGCCTGAAAGTCTATTTAAAAGCCTTATTCACATTAAAATATTTAAATGTTATATTTTACATTTTTTTTAAATAGGCTAAATTAGAAAGTTTTATATAAGGAAAACTAATAAAATTATAATCAAATCTAATATAATAAAATAATATTAAAATAGCCTAATTGATAGGCTTTAAAATAGGAAACAATAATATTAATAAATAACATTAATAAATAATAAGATATATATATATATATATACATATACTTTAAAATAGGAAACTATAATATTAATAAATAATAATAAAAAATAACATTAATAAATAATATATATATATAGGCCGGTCTGACCTATTTAAAAAAATAGGCTTTAAAAATAGCCTGAACCTGGCCTTCTTATTAAACAGGTCAGGCCATAAGTAGGCCATGTCATAGGCCCCTGTCGGACGGCCTAGCTTATTCCCATCCCTATGACCGAGTAACTCTCACAAAATTAGGGTTTATGTATTTTAGACTAATATTTGAAGAACCATGACCTAGCTTATTCCCATCCCTATGACCGAGTAACTCTCAACAAAAAGAACATTTCTAGCACCTAGGTTGCCATATAATATCTAGATTAGGGTGTTTTTCAAGTGGTCGCAGTACTAATGTTCTTGTGTTACCAAAACCTGAAGGATTTACTAGTCTCTTTAATAAGTAAATGAACATGTTGCTGAGTTTTAATCTAGAAATCCATGTACAAGTCAGAGGAGTTTGAAAACACTACTTCATTCATATCCTTCCAAAGCATGTAGTCCACGACTAAAGAACACAACCAATATTATTAGTAAAGAAATTCCACTTCAACCAAACATGCATACCAAAGCTGAAGAAATGACTCCATTGAGCCAGATGTATAATGTTATTCCAAAATTCAAACATCGGTTCATAGTTGCGGAGTATATGTATTATAGATTTGGGACAAGAATTGCAACGAGGCCATGTATCGTTCGATGTCATGTTGCGTCTCTTCCGCTCCATACTAGTCAAGATTTTTCTATGAGCTAATTTCTAAATGAAAAACCTGATGTTATTAGGACTAGGCACCTCCCAAGCTTTAAAATCATGTTCGTTCACATTATCCTCCACCTAGTTAGTTAAGATATCATATGTCTACTTAACAGATAATTGGCCATCAGAAGCAAGAATCGAATTCGAGAAGTCCGCTTCTGCATTATAGATGGGGGTCTAGTAGCTTCGATTTTGGTACAAATATCATTCGGAAAGAGACGTTCAAGCACATCCATTTTTCAATTGTTATTATTTGCATAGAATGATATTGGGTACTTTGCTTGACCTATAAGGATTTGATCCAGTCACTGATCTTGGATGGGGCCATAACCAATGACCCAGTTATCCTTCCAAAATCTAGTATCTTGACCATTACACATATTCCAAGTTGTGTTACATTCCACCTCTGGTCAGGCTTGAGATATAGCTCGCCAAATGTTATATGTGCTGTTGCGATGAATTATCTTAGGCATGGCTTGAACACCACAACCATATTTGGCTCGCATCACTCTAACCCAAAGTTTATCTAGACATGCTACAAGTTGTCATGCTAACTCCAACATATAAGCTTTATTAAGAACTCTCGTGTTTTTGAATCCAACTTTGCATTCCTTATTTGGAGAGCACACCTTATCCCATGATATCATATGGCATTTGCATTGTTCCTCAATGCTTCCCGAAATAAAATTTCAGCATATAGATATGGAAGTCACGATCAAGGAGGTCTGTATTGTATATTTCAAGATACAATAGATGGAGAGTAATCGTATCTGCAAAAGACAAGTTATTAGTCGTCCAACCAGTAAGTTTTTTTCTCAAACGCTCTAGGATAAATATGTAGTTGTCCTTTGAAATCCCCTGATGAAGAAGAGGGACCCCCAAGTAATTGCCAAGATCATTTGTAGCTTCGATCTCCAAAGCTACACTGATCTCAGTCGCCTTTCTATCCTCAATATTCTTAGAAAAGAATACTTTGGATTTATTAAGGTTGATTTTTTGGTCAGACTTCAAACAAAATTCCTCTAAGGTCTTGCACACAAGATGAGCCTGCTCTATAGAAGCTTCGGCAATTAAAATAATACCATATGCAAAGCAAACATGGGAAATTTTTTAGAGCACTCCCACGACCAACACTAAGGGGTTTCCAAATATTAGAGTTAACTAAGTCAGAAATTCTATGACCTAATCTTTCTAAGGCAAGCACAAAAATATAAGGGGAAATTGGACCTCCTTGTCTAAGTCTACGAGACGAGACAAAAGAATATGTTTGGCCCCCATTCTAGTTTATGCGCATGGAAGAAGATAAAATACAATGTTCAATCAAAGTACTCATATTATGAGTGTCCAGTGAAGGTGCAAACACGAGAAGGGGGGGTTGATTTGTGTTTGACTTAACTTGAATACTATTCCTGTTTTAATACTTTCAAAACAAAACTTGATGTATAATTAAGACAGAGTTAGAAGCGGATAAAAATAAAAATAAAACTCACAGATTTTATACTGGTTCACCGTTAACGAGGCTACGTCCAGTCCCTTCGCCTTGAAGGATTTCACTAATTCAAACCTTGAATTACAACCGTGCTACTGACCCTCCAAGTCAGTCTTCTCAAATAGTCTAACAATCCTAGACTTCTTTGAGGAAAAACAACTCCTGTCTTCAGCCAATCTGACACCCCAGATTGTAGAAGAATTCACAACACTATGAATCTAATTGCTAAGTACCTTGCTACCTCCTACTGACTCCCTCAGTTTGTAGACTCTACTTCAACAACTTAGATTTGACATAGTGGAAAGAAAATAACACAAGTACTTGCTTCTTGAAAGCTGAAACTCACAATTGACTTATATGAAAATTTGGGAGCGTTTGCTTTGGAAGTGTATGACTCTTTTGTGATTTTCGATGCTAAGTAATCTGCCTTGAGCCTCCTTTTATAGATGCAGATTAGGCCTCTTCCAATGCTTAAATTCGAGCTGAATCTTGCTAGATTTTCTGGCAAAAATATCTTGACCAATTGGGCTTCAATTAATTAAAAAAACATATCTTTTTTAAGCCTTAGATTTCTTTCAAAAACTTACTAGCCAATCAAATCTGTGCATTGCTTCCCGCCACAGCTTCTGACTTCCATGCTACTCCACTTTAATTTATAACAAATCTTTAATAATACTTTGATAAAAATAACATAAGATCTTCACCTTTAATCCCCATGATCAAATCTGCACCCTTGGATCTTCATGCGATATTCCACAACTGGACCAGCCGAATTGATATGTTGTGATCCTCTGATTTCGGCCATTCCTGGACCACTCTTCCTAACCCTCTGATATTCTGATTTCGGCCTTCCCTGGACGCGCACCTGATATGCTAAAATCCTCTGAATTCGGCCTTTGCTGGACTGCACAGTCTATCCCTCTGATTTCGGCCACCACTGGGCCATGGTCTGATTTTCTGATCTAGACCATCACTGGACCAAATAATTATTTCTGAACCATTGATCTGGAAGTTTTTACTCTGATCTGGACAGATTCTGGACTTTGGTTTGGAACAAACTGAAATTAACTTGAACAAAAAATATTTCAGTCTGGACATTTTACCTTTAATTTTGGACCAGGTCTGGATTGATTCTGGAACTCGTTTCTTTTGTTCTGGACTTAGTTCCATGCCCTGAATCATGCTATCTTACGATCTGGGCCAAATCTGGATTGATCCTCTTGTTCTGGACTCATAAACATACCTTCTGGTCAAGTCTGGAACAAGTCTGGACTGTGTAATTTTTCACTGCCAGGCCATCTTCTGTTCAGAATAACTTCTGGAATAAAATTGATATTTGATTCCTGCTTGTCTGGAACAACTCTCCTTCTGGCAGGATTTCCATTGATATGATCCATGTTTCCTTCTGATTTTTCTTCATTCTGATCTGGGCCAGCAAAGATATCTGCTGGTGATATTTTTGACATTCCTGGATATCTTCTGGTCAATCCAGAATTCATTTTTCTGGAATCCTTTGATCTCTGCTTTTGTTTCCTTCAGTTTCTGAGGCATTTAACTTAATAATTCAAAGTACAAAATAAGTTTACATTGAGTACATTTGTAAGCATCAAAATCCTAAGTACTTAGAACCAACTTGGTTCCAACAATCTCCCCCTTTTTGATGATGACAAAACCTTAACTTATTTTGCTAACCTATGCCTCGAAGACTTTGAATTACTCCCCCTCAGACCAATCTCTCCCCCTAAGTCTGATACTCTCCTTTTCAACTCCTTCTTTGTTCTCTCTTTCTTTTCTTCTCTTCTCCTCTCCTTTTCAACTCCTCTTTTTGCTCTCTTCACATTTCCTCTCCTTTTCAACTCCTTCTGTTTTCACTCTTTCTTTTTCTTTCTTTGTTTTTCTCTCTCCCTGTTTCCTCTCCTTTTCAACTCCTTCTGTTTTCTCTCTTTCTTTTTCTCTCTTTTTCTACTTATTTCTCCTTTCTTTCTCTCTCTCTCTTTCTCCCCCTTTTTGTCATCAGCCAAAAAGTGGTCCTACTATTTTTGTATTTTTTTGTTTTTCTCTTTACAAAGTACAGAAAATAAAAACATAAAATAAAATAACAGAAAATAAATTAACATGAAATTTAAAAACTCCTAAGATGACTACTTGAGCTAGTCAGATATGGAGGTCATGCTGAGATGCTTCTTAATGAACTCGAACCTATCTTCTGGTAATGCCTTGGTGAAGATATCAGCCCATTGATGATCAGTGTCCACAAACTGGATGCTTAAAGTTCCTTTCTGAACATGGTCCCTAATGAAATGGTGTTTCATTTCAATGTGTTTGGCTCTAGAGTGTAAGATAGGGTTCTTGGTTAGGTTTATGGCTGAAGTGTTATCACAGAACAAAGGGATATTGTTTTCAAAGATGTTGTAATCTTCAAGTTGGTGTTTCATCCAGAGTAACTGTGAACTGCATCCTGCTGCTGATATATACTCAGCTTCTGCTGTTGACATGGCAATGGTGCTTTGTCTTTTGCTTGACCAAGAGATCAAATTATCACCTAAAAATGTGCAGTTTCCACTGGTACTTTTCCTTTCCAACTTGTCTCCAGCATAGTCAGAATCACAAAAACCTTTGAGTTTGTAGGTGGGGGTTTTCTTGTATAACAGTGTAAGGTTGGTGGTTCCTTTAAGGTATCTCTGTATGTTCTCTGGTCTACCTTTTGGCTGGTTTCATCTTTCTCAAGTGAGCAGGTTGGGTGCATGGGGGTGTATTTAGATTGGTGAATGAGTATACCTGATTTACCTTGATGAATCTGAATTCCCAAGAAGAACTTAAGTTCTTCCATCATGCTCATTTGAAACTCCTTCTGGCCACTGGAACAAAAGTCTCAGTGTAATCTATACCTTTCTGTTGAATTTGTTTCTGAACACCTACTTGGTTCCAATAATGTTTTTGTTTGGTCTGGATACCAGATTCCAAACATCATTCCTTTGGAATTTATTCAGCTCTTCTTGCATTGCAAGTATCCAATCTTCCTCTGCCAAAGCTTCATCAACATTGCTTGGTTCGCATCAGCTTCTGATTCTGTAACAGCTTCTGATTCTGATGAATCAGCTTCTGGTTCTGGTGAATCTGTAACAGCTTCTGATTCTGATAAATCAGCTTCTGGTTCTGGTGAATCTGTAACAACTTTAGATTATGGTAAATATCCAGATTTGTCTTCTGACTTATCTTGGCTGTTTCTGACTTGATCAGATTTATCTTTTGAAGATTTGTCATGTGTTGCTGACTTGCTTTTATCCTTTACCTTTCCAGGTACTTCTGTTTCTTGTGCTTCTGCTCCCTGCACTATTTTTATCTTGCTTTGATTTGTTAAGATCAAGCAGTTTGTCATTTTACATAATGCAAATCAAATAAGTTAAAATTTAACTCAATACAACCAAACCATTCGTTCTGCTTCTGCTCCCTTTGGTTCTGATGAACCTGTACTATCTTTATCTTTGATTTGTCAAGCAGTTTGTCATATACCATAATATAAATCAATTAATTTAAAAATGAACTTAGTACAGCCAAACCATTAATTCTGCTTCTGGTGGTTTCTGTTTGTTTTTGAAACCACTGGAATGCTGTTTCTTCTGAGTGTTCAATTCGTGTGAATCACCTGGTTCCTCTGATGTTTTGAAAACCTGCAGAATACTTATCTAGCTTTGATTTGTTAAGATCAAGCTTCTTGTTATCACAGTAAATATTAAATAATAATAGTATTTACAACAAGATGTAGCCTGAGGTTTACTCTGAAAATCCTCTTGCTTCTGATTTTCAGATTCCTAATCTATATGTTCTGAGATTACATGGTTTGGATGAGGGAATTTGAATTCCCTTCCAGGTTTGTAGTCTTGATGAATCTCACTGGAGAGTTTGAAGAACTCTCTTGATTCTGATTCTTTAATTTATGTTTTGGCTCATACACCATATTCCTCTGGTGATTCTAGAACTTATGGTCATTCTGATAATCATACTTATTTTGATAATTAAAGTAGTTCTGATGATCATACCTCAACCTTTGATATTGATACCTGTTCGGGTTCTGGTTCTGGTATTGATTCTGATTCTGATTCTGGTTCCAGTGCTGATTCTGGTTCCAGTGTTGATTCTGGTTCCAGTGTTGATTCTGGTTCCAGTTTCTGTGCCTCCAGTTCTGGTTCTGGTTCCAGTGTTGGTTCTGGTTCCAGTTCCTGTACCTCTGATACTGGTTCCAGTTTTGGTTCTGGTTCCAGTTTCTGTGCTTCTGGTACTGGTTCCAGTTCCTGTTCCTCTGATACTGGTTCCAGTTCTGATTCTGGTTCCAGTTCTTGTTCTGATACGAGTGATATCCATGATATTTCCTGTTCCTCCTATAATTCTGGTTCTGGTTCTGATAGGTATTGTGTTGACCAGTTCTTCTTCTACCAGAGTCACTTTGCTTCTGTTTGGTAGATGTTGGAACATAAACCTTCTTCTGCTTGTGCGTTGCCAACATCCATTGTCCAGGCACCATTGTTGCTGTCTCCTTCTGGTTGCTCAGAATATCTGCAACATAGACAATTTGATCTTTTGGTACCCAGAACTGATTGGGTCCAGGTTTGTTAGTTGTAACAGCTCTCTGATCTTGTTCAAATTTTACCATTGGACAAGATAATTCAGAGTGACTAAGTCTGTCATACTATGCCCTTGGTGCTTGTTTTAAACCATATAAAGACTTTTTAAGTTTGAAAACATGGTCTGGAAAATCAGAATTTTCAATACCAGGGGGCTGTTTGACATAGACTTCTTCACTTGTGTAGCCATTTAAGAATGCACTTTTGACATCCATTTGATACAGCATTATATCATGATTAGCAGCAAATGATAAGAGAATTCTAAATGCTTCTAACCTGGCCACTGGAACAAAAGTCTCAGTGTAATCCATACCTTTCTGTTGACTGTACCTTGAGGTACAACTTCACCCTTTTCATTGAATTTGTTTCTGAATACCTACTTGGTTCCAATAATGCTTCTGTTTGGTCTGGATACCAGATCCCAAACATCATTCCTTTGAATGTCATTCAGCTCTTCTTGCATTGCAAGTATCCAACCTTCCTCTGCCAAAACTTCATCAACAATGCTTGGTTCGCATCAGCTTCTGGTTCTGTAATAGCTTCTGATTCTGATGAATCAGCTTCTGGTTCTGGTGAATCTGTAAAAGCTTTAGATTCTGGTAAATATCCAGATTTCTCTTATGACTTATCTTGGCTGTTTCTGACTTGATTAGATTTATCTTTTGAAGATTTGTCATGTGTTGCTGACTTGCTTGTATCCTTTACCTTTCCAGGTACTTCTGTTTCTTGTGCTTCTGCTCCCTGCACTATTTTTATCTTGCTTTGATTTGTTAAGATCAAGCAGTTTGTCATTTTACATAATGCAAATCAAATAAGTTAAAATTTTACTCAATACAGCCAAACCATTCGTTCTGCTTCTACTTCTGCTCCCTTTGGTTATGATGAACCTGTACTATCTTTATCTTGCTTTGATTTGTCAAGCAGTTTTTCATATACCATAATATAAATCAATTAATTTAAAAATGAACTTAGTACAGCCAAACCATTAATTCTGCTTCTGGTGGTTTCTGTTTGTTTTTGAAACCACTGGAATGCTGTTTCTTCTGAGTGTTCAATTCGTGTGAATCACCTGGTTCCTCTGATGTTTTGAAAACCTGCAGAATACTTATCTAGCTTTGATTTGTTAAGATCAAGCTTCTTGTTATCACAGTAAATATTAAATAATAATAGTATTTACAGCAAGATGTAGCTTCAGGTTTACTCTGAAAATCCTCTTGCTTCTGATTTTCAGATTCCTAATCTATATGTTCTGAGATTACATGGTTTGGATGAGGGAATTTGAATTCCCTTCCAGGTTTGTAGTCTTGATGAATCTCACTGGAGAGTTTGAAGAACTCTCTTGATTCTGATTCTTTAATTTCTGTTTTGGCTCATACACCATATTCCTCTGGTGATTCTAGAACTTATGGTGATTCTGATAATCATTCTTATTTTGATAATTAAAGTAGTTCTGATGATCATACCTCAACCTTTGATATTGATACCTGTTCAGGTTCTGGTTCTGGTATTGATTCTGACTCTGATTCTGTTTCCAGTGTTGATTCTGGTTCCAGTTTCTGTGCCTCCAGTTCTGGTTCTGGTTCCAGTGTTGGTTCTGGTTCCAGTTCCTGTACCTCTGATACTGGTTCCAGTTTTGGTTCTGGTTCCAGTTTCTGTGCTTCTGGTACTGGTTCCAATTCTGGTTCTGGTTCCAGTTCCTGTTCCTCTGATACTGGTTCCAGTTCTGATTCTGGTTCCAGTTCTTGTTCTGATACGAGTGATATCCATGATATTTCCTGTTCCTCCTACAATTCTGGTTCTGGTTCTGATAGGTATTGTGTTGACCAGTTCTTCTTCTACCAGAGTCACTTTGCTTCTGTTTGGTAGATGTTGGAACATAAACCTTCTTCTGCTTGTGCGTTGCCAACATCCATTGTCCAGGCACCATTGTTGGTGTCTCCTTCTGGTTGCTCAGAATATCTGCAACATAGACAATTTGATCTTTTGGTACCCAGAACTGATTGGGTCCAGGTTTGTTAGTTGTAACAGCTCTCTGATCTTGTTCAAATTTTACCATTGGACAAGATAATTCAGAGTGACCTTTCTTGGCACAAACACTATATAAAACATCAGAATGAACAGCTTTATTTTTAGTAATTGTTTCTGTAAAACCAAGACCTCTTTTTCCAGAATTACTGTTTCCATAAATCATAGATGCATTTTTACTTCTTTCCATTCCATTGGAAATAAAGTTTTGAAAAACTTGCTCATGCATATCAAATTTACAAACAGTTTCAGAAGTGGAACAATTATTACTTTTCAGAGTTTGGTTTTCAGATTTGAGTCTTGCAACATCAGTTTTAAAATTTTTGTTTTCAGTTGCATACTCAGAATTTCGATTCTTTAAAACTTGGACTTCTTTGGTTAGATTTTCCTTATCTTCCCTAAGAGTTTTCAGTTTTAAAGACATTTTATTGTTTGCATTTAATAAGTCTTTTAAAGTCTCAATTAATTCAGATTTAGACAGATCAGAAAATACCTCATTGTCTTCATCTTCTGATTTTGTTCCAGAGCCTGAGCTATATTCAGAACTTGAGTTGGTATGAGCCATCAGAGACAGAATTGTTTCCTCTGATGTGCTTCCATATTTGCCAGAATGATTGCTTCGATCATTCTTCCTTCTGCCTGTTTTCCTTCTGGAATTCGTGCCTTTATGAGGTCTAGAAGCAGACTTGATGTGAGCTATCTTTGCTGTTTCTGCCTCTTCTTCATCAGAAGATTCTTCCTCTGATTCTGATACATCCCAGGCAGCCATCAGACCTTTCTTTCTGTATCTGGAACTCTTCTTGTGCTATTTTCCTTTTTCCAGATTTGGACATTCTGACTTGATATGTCCAGGTTCATTGCATCCATAACAGATGATGTTCTTGTCAGATTCTTCCTTGCTGTTATGTTTCTTCTGGGAACCTCTCCTCTTTCTGTTTTCCCAGGTCTTAACCATCTTTTTGGTTAAGTAAGCCATATCATCGTAGTCACTGTCTCTATCCTCTGATTCTGATACTGCCTTTGCAGCTTTCTTCTGTTTCGACTTCAGAGCCAGATTCTTCTTCTTCTTAGGTTCATCTTCTTCCAGTTCTATTTTATGAGACCTGAGTGAGCTGATTAGATCTTCCAGCCTCAAGGTACTCAGATCCTTAGCTTCCTGTATTGCAGTAACCTTTGGTCTCCACCTTTTTGGTAGACTTCTCAGAATTTTCCAAACATGATCTTCAGTGGTATAGCTTTTGTTTAATACGTTCAGTCCTGATACCAAAGTCTGGAATCTGCAGAACATTGTGTCAATGTCTTCATCCTCTTCCATCTTGAACAGCTCATACTTTCTGACCAATATGTTAGCCTTTGTTTGTTGAACCTGCTTGGTTCCTACATAGGTCAGAACCAGACTATCGAATATACTCTTTGCTGTTTCTTTATTTGTGCATCTATCAAATTCCTTGAATGTGATTGCACTGACCATGATGGTTCTGGACTTGTGATGAAGTCTGTGTAGTCTGATCTGATCTGGTTTCATATCATCCAAGTCTAGTTTCTTAGTTGGATCTTCAGGATCAGTAGGTGCAGTGTATCCTCTGACTATCATCTTCCATAATTCAGGATCTTGAGATACGATAAAACTTCTCAGTCTGTCTTTCCAATACTCAAACCTTTCTCCATCAAATATTGGTGGTCTGTTGATGTTGCCTCCCAATTCTTCTGACATATTGAACCCCTTGGACCTTTCCTCAAACACTGTTAAATGCTCAGCCTTGAGACCGAGCTCTGATGCCAATTGAAGGTGCAAACACGAGAAGGGGGGGTTGAATTGTGTTTGACTTAACTTGAATACTTTTCCTGTTTTAATACTTTCAAAACAAAACTTGATGTATAATTAAAACAGAGTTAGTAGCGGATAAAAATAAAAATAAAACTCACAGATTTTATACTGGTTCACCGTTAACGAGGCTACGTCCAGTCCCTTCGCCTTGAAGGATTTCACTAATTCAAACCTTGAATTACAACCGTGCTACTGACCCTCCAAGTCAGTCTTCTCAAATAGTCTAACAATCCTAGACTTCTTTGAGGAAAAACAACTCCTGTCTTCAGCCAATTTGACACCCCAGATTGTAGAAGAATTCACAACACTATGAATCTAATTGCACTGAAACACCAAAACCCCAATACAAAAGTTATTCCCCATACCATTACGGAGCTAAAGAACCCAGTTTCGTAGCAGCAAACTCAAGCTGCAGTTTCACCGGTTTTGGACGCGCAAACGGGAGCAGAATCAGAAACGAGAGGAATAGCAGAACACGCAACAAGGGTAAGGGCACCTTCCACTTTCTAGTTGCATTAGGGCTGTAAGTGCATAATTTTCATGGCATTACTAGTGTTTTCATGACTGTTTTGAAACTGGTTTGCCTGTGCTTGAAAGAAATGGAAAAAAAAAATGCATTTTTGACGTTTTAAAGCTCTGTGATGATTCTGTTTTGAGCTGAATGCACTAAAGTTGTGCTGTTTATGTGGGAAAGTGGAAAATGTCTTGAATGTTATTTCAAACATGATTTAACAATGCATGTTCATAAAACTGTTTTGAAAATGGTTTTGAAATGCAAAAATGCATTCTGTTTGTGTGTTGCTGCTATGTGAATGCTGCATGTTATTCTAATATGTGTGAAAGTTGAAATGCTTGCATGTTCTTCTGATGTGTTGTGGAAACTGAAATGCTTGCATGTTATTCTGATATGTATGAAAGCTGAAATGCTTGCATGTTAATCTGATGTGTTGTGAAAGCTGAAATGCTGTATGATGTTCTGATGATTTGAAAGTCTGGATGACTTGTTGATAATCCTGATTCTGTTCTGTTTTAAGTGATTCTGGTGATGTTGACGATTTAAAAAGAAAAGGGATTTTAAATGAGGAAAGTGTTTTCTGGAAAAATGCAGAGTCTGTTTTGATGTTTGGTTGTCATTTTTTTTAAAGAAACCGTTTGAAATGTGTTGCTTCTGATGATTCTGATCATCATCCTGTTTCCTGCTTCTGATGATTTTGATAATCATCCTGTTTCCTGCTTCTGATGATTCTGATAATCATCATGTTTTCTGCTTCTGATGATTCTGATCATCATCCTGATTCCTGCTTCGGATGATTTTGATAATCATCATGTTTTCTGCTTCTGAAGATTCTGATCATCATCCTGTTTCCTGCTTCTGATGATTCTGATAATCATCATGTTTTCTGCTTCTGATGATTCTGATCATCATCCTGATTCCTGCTTCTGATGATTCTGATAATCATCATGTTTTCTGCTTCTGAAGATTCTGATCATCATCCTGTTTCCTGCTTCTGATGATTCTGATAAACATCATGTTTTCTGCTTCTGATGATTCTGATCATCATCCTGATTCCTGCTTCTGATGATTCTGATAATCATCATGTTTTCTGCTTCTGATGATTCTGATCATCATGTTTCCTGCTTTTGATGATTCTGATAATCATGTTTTCTACTTCTGATGATTCTGATCATCATCCTGATTCCTGCTTCTGATGATTCTGATAATCATTCTGTTGTTTATACTTCTGGTGATTCTGGCATGAACCATTCTGTGCTTCTTCTGATCAATTCTGGATGAAGTCTGGGCGAAGTCTGGGTTATGCAAAATTCGATTGTCATGCCATGTTCTGGTCAAATTATCTTCTGGACTACTTCTTGCTTTTGACAACTTATGGCCTGGAACAACTCTCCACATGGCAGGATTCACAATAGTATGGTCCAAAGAATCTTCTGATATTTATTCCCTCCGATATAATCCATCAAAGATATCTTCTGGTCACTTCTAGACAAGTATGGACTGTTGAAATTACACTGCCAGACTATGTTCTGATTAGTATAACTTCTTGATTGCTTCTGATATTTGAATCATTCTTGTTTGGAGCAATTCATATTATGGCAGGCTTCCCTCTGATGTTTTCCAGATGTTCTTCTGATTTTGTTTCTGTTTGATATAAGTCTCCAAATTTATCTTCTGGTCGGTTTTGGACATTCTGGTTTATCTTCTGATAATTCCAGAAATGCATCTTCTGTAAATTCAGAATGTATCCTCTGATACATTCATCTTCTGATGGTTTTTACCGTAGTAATTCAAGTTCAAAATAAGATTCCATCAAGTGTATTTGTACACATCAAAACCCAGATTATTTAGAACCAACTTGGTTCCAACATCACTCTGTGTTGTTTTCTGATGATTCTAGATGAATCATTTTGTGTTGTTTCTGATGATTCTGGTGTGAATCATTCTGTGTTGCTTCTGATGATTCTGGTGTGAATCATTCCGTTGTTTCTGCTTCTGATGATTCTAGCGTGAATCATTCTGTGTCGCTTCTGATGATTCTAGTGTGAATCATTCTATTTTGTTTCTGATGTTGATCCTTCTGGTTCTGTTTCTGATGTTGATCGTTCTGGTTCTGTTTCTGATGTTGATCCTTCTGGTTCTATTTCTGATGTTGATCCTTCTGGTTCTGGTTCTGATGTTGATCATTCTGGTTCTGTTTTTGACTTCTGTATTCAACTACAGGCATGCTGTATTCGAATACAGAATGTTAAAATTGCAGATTTTCACTAGTTTCAGCTTCTGTATTCGAATACAAAGGATCTGTATTCGAATACAGATTCGTGTTTTTCCAGAAACTCAGTTTTTAGCTTCTGTATTCGAATACAAGGAAGCTGTATTCAAATACAGATTCGTGTTTTCCCAGAAATCAAGTTTTAAACTCTGCTGTGTGAATTTTTAAGTGTTGGGGAATATTGGGAATGTTTGTGGTGAATTAAAATGGAATTTTTGTGATAGTTCGAAGTGGGGGTGATGAAGTTTTTTTGGGACTTTACTGATGTAGTGAAAAATACTGATTTTTACACTGTGACAGCCTCCGTATTCGAATACATAGTGTAATTCTGCACTGTTTTTGGCTTCTGTATTCGAATACAAAGAACTTGTATTCGAATACAGATTCGTATTTTCCAGAAAACTCAGTTTTAAACACTATTTTGTGAATTTTAAGAGTTGGGGGAAAGACTTATGATGATTAAGAATGGAATTGTGTGATAATGATTACTTGAATGTTTAATCATTGACGTGTTGACGATGATATTGATTATATTGAGATGTTTTGAAATATGATGGAAAGGCATGAATTTTCTGTTATTGCATACTGTTTTCAGTGAAGAGAAAACATTGCATGTTCATGCATTGCATAGTCAGGTGGTACCCGCGATGGGCCACAGAGTTGATGTGGTGACCGTGATGGGCCACGAAGTTAAGTAGTAACCAAGGGTTATAGAATAGTTCCACGTGTATTAGACAGTCTGTCCTATCCGGGGTCAGAGTAGTTCCGCGTGTATTAGACGGTCTATTCTACTCGGACTACGGAGTGGTTCCGTGTGTATTAGATGGTCCATTCTATCCGTGCGAGGATTTAACTTCTGTGTATTTGGCCTGTGATAGGCTAATACATGTAATTGTAGTGACCATGATGGTTATAGAATAGTTCCGCGTGTATTAGACGGTCTATTCTATCCGGGCTATGGAATGGTTCCGCGTGTATTAGACGGTCCATTCCATTTGTGAAGTCGTGCTGGTCTGTTGAGCGACTGCACTGGTGCTGATCTGTGAGAGATTGCACCCTGGTCTTGAGGGCCATTAAAGTTTGACATTTATAAATCGTGCTGGTCTGTGAGAGACTGCACGTGTGCTGGTCTGTGAGCGACTGCACCTTGGTGATTCCAAGAAAATTGTATACATGAGCATATACATATTGCATTGGGGGATTGACCGGTGGGTCACGATTGGATTATGATGAGTGGAAATTGAATGTGTGTGAGTACTGTTCATAATCTGAATTTCTGATTTAATGATTGTGATTTGCTGAGGTGTTGTTTGTACTTACCACATATTTCATAATAATTGGTTGCTGTTTTGAAAAGACATATATGTCATTAAATTTCAAATGAGCATTATTATTTTCCTCATCATTGTCATATATTATGCCATGAATATATGTGTTGTTGTGAGATATATGCTATGTGCTTATTTGTTAATTTCGGTCGGTGACCCTTGCTATTATATTGTGGACTTTGGGCTTTGCCCTCAGATGTTACCCGAACCCGTCCTACCGGCGGATACACTAACGACGGAAGCGTCGTTAGTTTTCCCTGATCTTTATGTACGGAGTCTACGTGGACAACGCAGAGGGACGGACGGTTGGCCGAAGACGAGACTTATAGAGGATACGGTGGAGACCGTGCTACTGTAGCTTAGTGCATGATCAGTCTAGACTTTTGTATAGGGTCCTGAGTTTTGGGAAATGTAATTTTATTTTGGGAATTAATGTTTGACTTTTTCCGCTATATTATTCTGCACTCTGACACTGTTTAGTGGCCACAGGCCGGGTGATAACCTTTGAAATGAATTGATGAAAATTTTATTTCAATTCCCTTTACATTAATTTTGGAAAAACTCATTTTAATTATTTAAAAAAAAAATACACCCGCGCTGTGTTTTAAACTCGGGGTGTTACAGAGTGCTTTTGTAAACATCAAAATCCTAAGTCTTAGAACCAACTTGGTTCCAACAGAAACTACTTTGAGTATGGTCTACCACATAGGAAAAAATGTTCCTCAATCTTTGAGCTACCACCTTAGTAAGCACCTTGTAGGCCATATTACACAAAGCAATAGGAAAAAATTGAGATATCTTCGTAGGGTCGTCACACTTAGGAATAAGATTAATGAGAGTTTGGTTCGTCGTCCCATTCTTCATAGGATCATTAAAGCACTCTAGGATAATTTGGTGCTTGGTGGTTTTGCATCATTGAACCCGTCGTTATTGTTGGAACCAAGTTGGTTCTAAGACTTAGGATTTTGATGTTTACAAAAGCACTCAATGTAAACTTATTTTGTACCTTGAATTATTAAATTAAATGCCCCAGAAACTGAAGGAATCAGAAGCAGAAGATCAAAGGATTCCATAAAATGAATTCTGGAATGACCAGAAGATACTCCAGGAATGTCAAAACATCACCAGAAGGTATATTTGCTGGCCCAGATCAGAAGGAATAAAAATCAGAAGGAAACATGGATCATACCAGTGGAAATCCTGCCAGAAGTAGAGTTGTTCCAGACAAACAGAAATCAAATATCAAATTTATTCCAGAAGTTATTCTGACCAGAAGATGGCCTGGCAGTGAAAAATTACATAGTCCAGACTTGTTCCAGACTCAACCAGAAGCTAAGTTTGTGAGTCCAGAACAAGAGAATCAATCCAGATGTGACCCAGACAATAAGATAGCATGATTCTTGGCATGGAACTAAGTCCAGACCAGAAGAAATGAATTCCAGAATCAATCCAGACCTAGTCCAAAATCAAAGGTAAAATGTCCAGACTGAAATATTTTTTTCTAAGTTAATTTCAGTTCATTCCAGACCAAAATCCAGAATCTGTCCAGATCAGAGTAAAGACTTCCAGATCAATGGTTCAGAATTAATTATTTGGTCCAGTGATGGTCCAGATCAGAAGATCAGACCATGGCCCAGTGTTGGCCGAAATCAGAGGGACAGGCTGTGCAGTCCAGCAAAGGCCGAATTCAGAGGATTTTAGCATATCAGGTGCGCGTCCAGGGAAGGCCAAAATCAGAAGATCAGAGGGTTAGGAAGTGTGGTCCAGGAATGGTCGAAATCAGAGGATCACAGAATATCAAATAGGCTGGTCCAGATGTGGACTATCGCATGAAGATCCAATGGTGCAGATTTGATCATGAGGATTAAAGGTGAAGATCTTAAGTTATTTTAATTAAAGTGTTAAAAAGATTTGTTATAAAAATAAAGAGGAGTAGCATGGAATTGAGGAGCTATGGCGGGAAGCAATGCACAGATTTGATTGGCCAGAAAGTTTTTGAAAGAAATCTAAGGCTTAAAAAAGATATGTTTTGTAATTAATTGAAGCCCAATTGGTCAAGATATTTTTGCCAGAAAATCTAGCAAGATCCAGCTCGAATTTAAGCATTGGAAGAGGCTCTTGTAAGACCCTTAATTTTAAATATTAATATTGGAATTAATGTCAAGGGCATTTTGGGAATTTTTGTAAATATTTAATATATGTATGTTTTGAGTGAATATATATATATATAAATATTTATTTTGAAGTATGAATTAAAATTATTGGATGAAGAAGTAAATTAATTTAATTTCAAGTAATTAAATTAATTGGACCATTAAGTAAGGATTAGTGGTTAATTGCAAGATAATTAAAAAACTGGAAAATCAGACAAGTGGCAAGTGAGGTGGCACCATGAAAGTCTATAAATAGGAATGAGAAGGATGGTGAAATCAGAACACCATTCCTTCCTCCATACTGCCCATATTGCATGTACCAACTCCATCACCCCTCCCATTCTGCCTCTGTTTCTGCCATTCCCGAGTTCAAATTTAAGAGAGGAAAATTCCTCCAAACACGATTATATGAGAATCCCAGCCTCAAACCTGAAAACCTGCAGTAGTAAAGTTAATCCCCGACTCAATATGAAGAGAAAGAACCCAGTTTTGCAGCAGCAAACTCAGGGAACAGTTTCACCGTTTTTGGACGCGGAAAAGGGAACGCAGTAGGAACAAGAGAAATAGCAGAGCACGCTACAAGGGTAAGGGCACCTTCCATTTTTAGCTGCATTAGGGCCATGAATGAGTGTTATTTCAGTTCTGTTTTTAAATGAAAAGCTGTTTTCGAAAATGACATTTTGAGAGAAAATGCATTTTTTTGAGAAGTGATTATTTTGATGAGTTGTTGTTGGCTGTTTTACTGGTAAAATATGTTATTTTACATTCTGTTTGAATGCTGGAAAAACGTTTGCATGCCATTTTAGTTATGATTAAAATGCATGTCTTAAAACTGTTTTGAAAATGGCATTAAAATGCAAAATGCATCCTGTTGGTTGTAACACCCCGAGTTTAAAACACAGCGCGGGTGCATTTTTTTTTTAATTTTAAAATCAATAATAAAAATGATTTTCCTGATTTAATTCGGAAGGAATTAAAATAAAGTTTCCGTAAATCAATAAGTACTCAATTTCGGGAAATTTAATAATAAACCTTAAGGCATTTTTAAAATGTTAACAATGTCAGAGTGCGGAAAATACAGCGGAAAAAGTAATACATTAATTCCCAAAATAAAATTACATTTCCCAAAATTCCAAACCCTATACAAAAGTCTAGACTGATCATGCACTAGGCTACAGTAGCACGGTCTCCACCGTATCCTCTATAAGTCTCGTCTTCAACCAGCCGTTCGTCCCTCTGCGTTGTCCACGTAGATTCCGTACGTAAAGATCAGGGAAAACTAACGATGTTTCCGTCGTTAGTGTATCCGTCGGTAGGACGGGTTCGGGTAACATCTGAGGGCAAAGCCCAAAGTCCACAATATATAGCAAGGGGTCACCGACCGAAAATAACAAATATTCACATAGCATGTATTGCACAACAACATCTAATCATGGCATAATTTATGATGATGAGAAAAATAATAATGCTCATTTGGAAATTTATGACTTTCATGCCTTTTCAAAACAGCAGTTAATGATTATGAATATGCAGTAAGTACAGCCAACACGTCAGCAAAACACAAACATAAATTCATAAATATCAGATTTTTGGACAACACTCACACGCATTAATTTCCAACATTCATCATATAAACAATCATGACACAATGATCAAATCCCACAATGTAATGCATATATGCTCATGCATAATTTTCTTGGAATCACCAAGGTGCAGTCGCTCACAAACCAGCACAAATTAACGGCCCTCATGACCAGGGTGCAATCGCTCACAGATCAGCACCAGTGCAGACGCTCATAGTCCAGCACATCGTGCAGTCGCTCACAGACCAGCACGTTTGACATAAACCAAGGTACAATCGCTCACAGATCAGTACCTAGTGCAGTCGCTCATAGACCAGCACTCGTGCAATCGCTCACAGATCAGCACGTGGTTGCGCATTTCAGGGTATAGACGCTCACAGTCCAGTACCAGTGCAGTCGCTCACAGACCAGCACGTTTGACATAAATCAAGGTACAATCGCTCACAGATCAGTACCTAGTGCAGTCGCTCATAGACCAGCACTCGTGCAATCGCTCACAGATCAGCACGTGGTTGCGCATTTCAGGGTATAGACGCTCACAGTCCAGTACCAGTGCAGTCGCTCACAGACCAGCACTTATATACCAAGGTACAATCGCTCACAGATCAGTACCTAGTGCAATCGCTCACAGATCAGCACTCGTGCAATTGCTCACAGATCAGCACGTGGTTGCGCATTTCAGGGTACAGACGCTCACAGTCCAGTACCAGTACAGTCGCTCACAGACCAACACTTATATACCAGGGTACAATCGCTCACAGATCAGTACCTAGTGCAATCGCTCACAGATCAGCACTCGTGCAATCGCTCACAGATCAGCACGTGGTTGCGCATTACTCCGTGGCCCATCGCGGGTACCACTTGACTATGCAATGCATGAATATGCAGTGTTTCATTTTCTCTAGAAACAGAATGCAAAACAGAAATTCATGCCTCTCAATCATATTTAATTATTTCAGCACAGTCATAAATAACAACATCACAATCATGAATTAACAGTAAATTAATCATTCGCACTTTGAAATGTTTTCCCAACCTCTCAAAAATTCAGACACTGAATTAAAACTGGGATTTTTCCTGAGATTTACGAATCTGTATTCGAATACAGCTCTTCTGTATTCGAATACAGAAGCCAAAAATTGTGTAGATTCACACTTTGTATTCAAATACAGCCCTCTGGTATTCGAATACAGAGGCAGATTTCAGTGCAGATTCAGCCTCTTTCATTACATCAGTAAAGTTTTTAAAACTTCATCACCACTACATCAAAATCTCATCAAAAGTTCCACTTTAACTCCCCACAACATTCCCAGTATTCCCCAGACACTCAGGGTTATCAAAACACTCTTAAAACTGGAAATTTTCTGAAAACAAGAATCTGTATTCTAATACAGACTCCCTGTATTCTAATACAGACTCCCTGTATTCGAATACAAAAGCAGAAACTGAAATTTAACATTCTGTATTCGAATACAGCATGGCTGTAGTCGAATATAGGAGTTCAGCCTTTGAAAAATTCAGCTTTTTATCCCCTGTCACTTAAAGATTTTCAAACATCTTTCTCTCCTCTTTAAAACCTTTTCACAAACTTCTTTTCAAATCATTTAAACCTTCTCAGAGTTTCTCAACACTTCAAAACTCACATGACAGTGATTAAAACTTGTTTTTCTGGAAAACACGAATCTGTATTCGAATACAGCTTCCTTGTATTCGAATACAGAAGCTAAAAACTGAGTTTCTGGAAAAACTCGAATCTGTAGTTGAATACAGCATACCTGTAGTCGACTACAGATGCGAATACAGTGTTAACATTTCACTTATGTATTCAAATACGACATGGTCGTAGTCGAATACAGAGGTTTAATTAGAAGCAAAAATCCTTCTTCTGTATTCGACTACAGGGGCTCGTAGTCGAATACAGGTTTTGAAAACTTAGGCAAAACAAAACTTGACAGGTTGTATTCGAATACACTCATGTTGTATTCGAATACACCTTCGAAAAACCAGTAAAAGTTCAACCCTTTTCAACTGTTTTCTTTAATAAAAGACAACCAAATATCAAACAGATTCTGCACTTTTCAAAAAGCTTTTCCTCATTTAAAATCCCTTTTTCCTTTAAAATCATCAACACCACCAGAATCACACAAAACAACCAGAATCAGAATCATCAACATCACCAGAACCACACAAAACAACCAGAATCAGAGTCATTTTCATCACCATAATCCCACAACATAAAACAGAATCAGAACCAGTTTATCCAAAACAGAGACAGATGATCAATCATCAGGACACCATGCAACATTTCAGTGTTCTCACTCATTAGAACAAATATGCAACATTTCAGTGTTCACAAAACATCAGAGCAAACATGCATGCATTCAGTTTTCTCAAAACACCACAGAATGACAAGCAAACATCACAGAACACTAAGCACCAACAAGATGCATTTTGCATTTTAATGCCATTTTCAAAACAGTTTTAAGACATGCATTTTAATCATAACTAAAATGGCATGCAAACGTTTTCCAGCATTCACACAGAATGTAAAACAACATATTTTACCAGTAAAACAGCCAACAACAACTCATCAAAATAATCACTTCTCAAAAAATGCATTTTCTCTCAAAATGTCATTTTCGAAAACAGCTTTTTATTTAAAAACAGAACTGAAATAACACTCATTCATGGCCCTAATGCAGCTAAAAATGGAAGGTGCCCTTACCCTTGTTGCGTGCTCTGCTATTTCTCCTGTTCCTGCTGCGTTCCCTTTTCTGCGTCCAAAAACAGTGAAACTGTTCCCTGAGTTTGCTGCTGCAAAACTGGGTTCTTTCTCTTTGTATTGAGGTGGGGATTAACTTTACTACTGGAGGTTTTCAGGTTTGAGGCTGGGATTCTCAGTTAATGGTGTTTGAAGGATTTTCCCTCTCTTAAATTTCAGTTCGGGAATGGCAGAAACAGAGACAGAAATGGGAGAGGTGATGGAGTTGGTACATGCAATATGGGCAGTATGGAGGAAGGAATGGTGTTCTGACTTCACCATCATTCTCACTCCTATTTATAGACTCTCATGGTGCCACCTCACTTGCCACTTGTCTGATTTTCCAGCTTTTTAATTATCTTGCAATTAGCCACTAATCCTTACTTAATGGTCCAATTAATTTAATTACTTGAAATTAAATTAATTTAATTCTTCACCCAATAATTTTAATTCCTCTTCCAAAATAAATATTTATATATATATATATATTCACTCAAAACATACATATATTAAATATTTACAAAAATTCCCAAAATGCCCTTGACAATAATTCCAAAATTAATGTTTAAAATTAAGGGTCTTACATTGGTGCTTAGTGTTATGTGATGTTTGCTTGTCATTCTGTGGTGTTTTGAGAAAACTGAATGCATGCATGTTTGCTCTGATGTTTTGTGAACACTGAAATGTTGCATGTTTGTTCTGATGAGTGTGAACACTGAAATGTTGCATGTTTGTTCTGATGAGTGTGAACACTGAAATGTTGCATGTTTGTTCTGATGAGTGAGAACACTAAAATGTTGCATGGTGTCCTGATGATTGATCATCTGTCTCTGTTTTGGATAAACTGGTTCTGATTCTGTTTTATGTTGTGGGATTATGGTGATGAAAATGATTCTGAATCTGGTCTTGTTTGTGATGATTCTGGTTGTTCTGGGTGATCTTGATGATATTGATGATTTTGATTCTGGTTGTTTTGTGTGATTCTGGTGGTGTTGATGGTTTTTAAAGAAAAATGGATTTTAAGTGAGGGAAGGTTTTTCTTGAAAAAGTGCAGAATCTGTTTGATATTGGCTATTTGTTTTAAAAGAATCACTTTTGAAAAGGGTTGAACTTTCACTGGTTTTCGAAGGTGTATTCGACTACAGCATGTGTGTATTCGAATACAACCTTCTAGGTTTCTGTTTTATTTTAAAGTTATCAAACCTGTATTCGAATACGAGCCTCTGTATTCGACTATAGAGGAAAGATTTTTGCTTCTGTATTCGCAACTGTATTCAACTACAACCATGTCGTATTTGAATACGGCAGTAAAATTTTTAACACTGTATTCGCATCTGTAGTCGACTATAGGCATGCTGTATTCGACTACAGATTCGAGTTTTTTTCCAAAAACTCAGTTTTTAGCTTATGTATTCGAATACAAGGAAGCTGTATTCGAATACAGATTCGTGTTTTCCAGAAAAACAAGTTTTAATCACTGTCATGTGAGTTTTGAAGTGTTGAGAAACTCTGAGAAGGTTTAAATGATTTGAAAAGAAGTCTGTGAAACAGTTTTAAAGAGGAGAGAAAGATGTTTGAACACCTTTAAGTCACAGGGGAGGAAGACTGAATTTTTCAAAGGTTGAACTCCTGTATTCGACTACAGTCATGCTGTATTCGAATACAGAATGTTAAATTTCAGTTCCTGCTTCTGTATTCGAATACAGGGGGTCTGTATTCGAATACAGATTCGAGTTTGCAGAAAATTCCAAGTTTTTAAGAATGTTTTGAAAAAAACCCTGAGTGTCTGGGGAATACTGGGAATGTTGTGGGGAGTTAAAGTGGAACTTTTGATGAGATTTTGAAGTAATGGTGATGAAGTTTTAAAAAACGTTACTGATGTAATGAAAGAGGTTGATTTATGCACTGAAATCTGCCTCTGTATTCGAATACCAGAGGGATGTATTCGAATACAGAGTGTGAATTTGCACTGTTTTTGGCTTCTGTATTCGAATACAGAAGAGCTGTATTCGAATACAGATTCGTAAATCTCAGAAAAATCCCAGTTTTAATTCTGTGTCTGAATTTTTGAGAGGTTGGGAAAACATTTCAAAGTGTGAATGATTAACTCACTGTTAATTCATGATTGTGATGTTGTTATGTATGACTGTGCTGAAATATTTAAATATGATTGAGAGGCATGAATTTCTGTTTTGCATTCTGTTTCTAGAGAAGTGAAACATTGCATATTCATGCATTGCATAGTCAAGTGGTACCCACGATGGGCCACAGAGTAATGCGCAACCACGTGCTGATCTGTTGAGCGATTGCACGAGTGCTGGACTGTTGAGCGTTTGCACTAGGTACTGATCTGTTGAGCGGTTGTACCTTGGTATATAGGTGCTGGACTGTTGAGCGTATGCACTGGTACTGGACTGTTGAGCGTCTGCACTGGTACTGGACTGTTGAGCGTCTGTACCCTGAAATGCGCAACCACGTGCTGATTTGTTGAGCGATTGCACGAGTGCTGGACTGTTGAGCGTCTGCACTAGGTACTGATCTGTTGATCGATTGTACCTTGGGTGATGTCAAACGTGCTGGTCTGTTGAGCGACTGCACGATGTGCTGGACTGTTGAGCGTCTGCACTGGTGCTGATCTGTTGAGCGATTGCACCCTGGTCATGAGGGCCGTTGAGATGTGTTGGTCTGTCGAGCGACTGCACCTTGGTGATTCCAAGAAAATTATGCATGAGCATATATGCATTACATTGAGGGATTTGACCGGTGTGTTACGATTGTTTATATGATGAATGTTGGAAATTAATGTGTGTGAATGCTGTTCAGAATCTGAAATTCTGAATTAATGATTGTGTTTTGTTGACGTGTGTTTGTACTTACCGCATACTTCATAATCATTGACTGCTGTTTTTTGAAAAGGCATGAAAGTCATAAATTTTCAAATGAGCATGATTATTTCCTCATCATCATATATTATACCATGATTATACATGTTGTTGTGCAATATATGCTATGTGATTATCTGTTATTTTCGGTCGGTGACCCCTTGCTATTATATTGTGGAAATTGGGCTTTGCCCTCAGATGTTATCCGAACCCGTCCTACCGACGGATACACTAACGACGGAAACATCGTTAGTTTTCCCTGATCTTTATGTACGAAGTCTACGTGGACAACGCAGAGGGACGGACGGTTGGCAAAAGACGAGACTTATAGAGGATACGGTGGAGACCGTGCTACTGTAGCTTAGTGCATGATCAGTCTAGACTTTTGTATAGGGTCTTGAGTTTTGGGAAATGTAATTTTATTTTGGGAATTAATGTACGACTTTTTCCGCCGTATTATTCTGCACTCTGACATTGTTAACATTTTAAAAATGCCTTAATGGTTATTATTAAATTTCCCGAAATTGAGAAATTATTGATTTCCAGAAACTTTATTTTAATTCCTTTCGAATTAAATCAGGAAAATCATTTTTATTATTGAGTTTTTAAAAAAAAATGCACTCGCGCTGTGTTTTAAACTCAGGGTGTTACAGCTCTAATCTACATCTATAAAAGGAGGCTCAAGGCAGAATACTTAGCATCGAAAATCACAAAAGATTCATACACTTCCAAAGCAAACACTCTCAAATTTTCATAGAAGTCAATTGTGAGGTCCAGCTTTCAAGAAGCAAGTACTCGTGTTATTTTCCTTCCACTGTGTCAAATCTAAGTTGTTGAAGTAGAGTCTACAAACTGAGGGAGTCAGTAGGGGTAGCAGGTTACTTGGCAATTAGATTCATAGTGTTGTGATTTCTTCTACAATCTGGGATTGTCAGATTGGCTGAAGACAGGAGTTGCATTCCTCAAAGAAGTCTAGGATTGTTAGACTGTTAAAGAAGACTGACTTGGAGGGTCAGTATAAAGGTTGTAATTCAAGGTTTGAATTAGTGAAATCCTTCAAGGTGAAGGGACTGGACGTAGTCTCGTTAACGGTGAACCAGTATAAAAATTGTGAGTTTTATTTTTACTTTTTATCCGCTGCTAACTCTGTTTTAATTATATATCAAGTTTTGTTTTAAAAGGTTAATTATGATTCTGGTGTTGGGTTGGATTTTCAAAAGAAAAGGTTTTGAAAATGTGTTGAAGTTTCAGGAAAATTCACTGATTTCGAAGGTGTATTCAAATACGGCATTGAGTGTATTCGAATACAACCTGCAAAGCTTCTGTTTTCCCTAAGTTTTAGAACTTGTATTCGACTACAAGCCCCTTTAGTCGAATACAGATTTGCCAATTTTGCTACTGACTTAGCATCTGTATTCGACTACGACCCTCTGTAGCCGATTACAGATTTGCAATTTTTGCTTCTGTTTTAACCATTGTATTCGACTACAATCCTCTGTAGCCGAATACAGATTTGCAACTTTTGCCACTGACTTCGCATCTGTATTCGACTACGAAGGTCTCGTATTCGAATACAGAATGCTGATTTTTCATTGTTTTAGCTTCTGTATTCAAATACAAGGTAGCTGTAGTCGAATACAGATTCGTATTTTTCAGAAATTCAAGTTTTTAACATTGTTTTATAAACCTTAAGTGTTGGGGTACCTTGGGAAGGTTTGTGGTGATTAAAAATGGAAATTTGGTGATAGTTTGAAGTGGTGATGATGAAGTTTTTGAGAATTTACTGAAGTTGTAGAAATTCTGATTTTTGTATTGTGACAGCCTCTGTATTCGAATACTAGGAGTCTGTATTCGAATACAGGATGTTGATTCTGCCTTGTTTGGCTTCTGTATTCGAATACAATGAAGCTGTATTTGAATACAGATTCGTATTTTTTGCCAGAAACCTCAGTTTTAATCACAGTTTTGAATCTTAACAGTTAGGGAAAAACGTTTGTTAATAAAGAGTGGAACATTGAGGTAATGCAAAGTGTAATGCTTGCTTGAATGGTTAATCTTTGAATGTGTTGAGATGTTTTGAAAAATGAGGAAAATGCATGAATTTTACTAAGGTTGCATACTGTTTTCAATGAAGTGAAACAATGCATATTCATGCATGGCATAGTCAGGTGGTACCCGCGATGGGCCACAGAGTAATGCGCATCCACGTGCTGATCTGTAGTGATTGCACGAGTGCTGATCTGTAGTGATTGCACTAGGTACTAATCTGTGATTGTACCTTGGTATATAAGTGTTGGTCAGATTAACTACTGCACTGGTACTGGACTGTAGTGTCTGTATCCTGAAATGCGCAGCCACGTGCTGATCTGTAGTGATTGCACGAGTGCTGATCTGTAGTGATTGCACTAGGTACTGATCTGTAGTGATTGTACCTTGGTTTATGTCAAACGTGCTGGTCTGTAGTGACTGCACGAGTGCTGGTCTGTATGCGACTGCACTGGTGCTGATCTGTATGCTATTGCACCCTGGTCATGAGGGCCGTTAAATTGTGCTAGTCTGTAAGCGACTGCACCTTGGTGATTCCAAGAATTTATGAACATGAGCATATACATATTGCATCGGAGTGTTTGACCGGAGGGTCACGTTTGATTTTATGTTGATGGTGGAAAATTGTTGTGTGAGTAAGTATTTTTTTGAAAATCTGTAATTTCATATGAATTGATGTTTGTGCTTACATCATGATTTTTATACTTACTTGGTTGCTGTTTTGTAAAGTACAAATGACATGTATTTCAAAATTTAGCATCCTTATTTATCATCATGTACTATGAATATGTTTGATATTCTTGATATAACTGCTATGTGGTAATTGTTATTTTCGGTCGGTGACCCTTTACAATTATTGTGGAAATTGGGCGTTGCCCTCAGGTGAGATTCAGAACCGTACCCCTGATGGTCATACTAACGACAGGGAACGTCGTTAGTTTCCCTTGATCTTTACTTGTGGGCTATGCAAAGAGATGAGCAGCTGGGTGAAGAAAAGACTTGTGAATATTGTAATGCTACTGTAGCTTAGGGTATGATCAGAGTAGACTTATGTATAGGGTTTTGAACTCAATGGTTGTAAATATTCATTTTGGGAATTATTGTAAAACTCTTCCGCACTCTGATAAATATTTTGATCTATCTTTATTTTAGTATATTATAAAGATCAAATTCCCATAAATATCTCATTCGATACAATTGTGATGTTGCTGTTTTAAAATTCCTTACTATTTTTAATTACGAAGTCGAATGATATTTAATTTGAATTGATTTTAATTTCCTTGGAACGCAATTCTGAAAACTCTTTTATTTATGTATTCGTTTTAAAAAAAAAATACACTCGCACTGTGTTTTAAACTCGGGGTATTACACTTGCTAACCCTTTGCAATTTCCGACTGCGTCAAGTTGTTGGATGTGGTAGACAAACAATCCGGTTGGAGTTGTCATTTACATAAATTTGATAAGTAAAATAATATTAAAATTAATATATAAATTATATATATATATATATATTTAATATTATAAATTTATCAATCACTCAAATTTTTAATTTAATTATAAAACAAAAGTAGACAAAATTTCCGTAAAATTTTATACTTATAAACTAATATCAAATCAAACTAAATAAATTATCCCATAAAATAATAATAACTAGTCTTAAAATTTGTTTAAGAAGAGTGGAAAAAAATGAATTTTTTAAATTGGGCTTAAAAATTGGACTTTTTTTAAAATTAGAGCAAAATTACTGTATTTGTTGAATTTCCTATAAATTTAGGAATTCATTTATTTTAACTTTGTCTTAAAAACGAATTATCAATTTTCGAATTAGAGCGAATTAATGTATTTTTTTCATCTGAATATATAAATTCGCACGAATATACATTTTAAGACTCAATGTTGATATCCTTGATTTGTAGAACTAAATCAAAGGAAACAAATGGCCAAAATTGGTTGGAATTAGGGAGAGTACATTCTAAAACTTGAAAGATTCAATAGTGAGAGACACATGGGTTTTTTAAATGAAATTCTATTTATTTTAATCTAATGACTCTCAAGTGTTTCTTTCGTTGTCATATAAAAAAGTCATTTTCAAAAAAATTAAATAATATATATATATATATATATATATATATTTTATTCAAATATATCATAGTACTCAAATGGAGTATTACAATAACAACCATGACTTTTTAAAAAAAATAAAAAACAATCACAATCATGACTACCATGTTTGATATATAATATCATAAGAATGTTGAGGAGTGAACAAATTTTTATATATTTCTATAATAGTGACTTCTAATTGCTACATTATAAAACAGTAGTATTCCTAAAATTTGAAATTTGACTTCTAATTGTGAAATCCTTTATCTGAATTAGTATAATCAGCCCACAGATTATTATTCTGGTTGCCACCCATATTTTATTAGACAACTCAACTAACTAAATTAATATGTTCTAAAGTATAAAGAATTTGACATTATAATTTTAAGAATAGAGTTTGAATTTTGTATAAGACTATGATAAAATGATTATTAATATATCTTTAAGATATAGTTCAACTGACAAATGCTAATATTGTTAGATTAAGCGTCTTGTCTACCTCACAGTTGTATGATTAATTATAATAAAATTTAATATCTCTTCTAAAATAAATAAAAAATGATTATTAATATTATCAATATTAATAATAATTTTTCTTTTTGTAAGAAAAAAAGAATTACACGACATTATACACCTATTGACAGATATTTTCTGTTTCAAATTCTATCTTGATCTTTGTTCCACTAAGATATATTCTGTACAATGTGTGGACTATGATTAATAGTTAATTGACTTAATTTTTGTGTGTTGGCCCTCATGATAAGATTGAATATCATCACTATGTACTTATGTTAATTTAATTAAGTTATGTTAATTTAATTAAGTGTTTATCATATAAATATTTATGAATAAATTATTTTTTTTTACAATTATTGATAAAAAAAAGTCTAATTATTTTTATATAAATTATACAAGAGAGTTTCTATATTTCTAAAAACAACTAAGCATAACACTTTTATATTTTTAAAGATGTAGCTTACGTGGTTAAACTCAAATATCTAAAAAAATTTAAAAATAAAATTCACAATTCAAATCTTAGCTATTAATACAACGTATTAACAACTAACTTTATTTATAAAATATATATAATATCTAAATCCTAAGTCAAATAGGAATAACTTCTAAATCAACCAAAATACACTTGAGTGTTAATCCCAATCAACAGTTAAATAATGAATAATTTTTCAAATACAACTTTGTTAGTTGGTCAACTATATACATATCATCAATAAAATCATAAAGGCATCATCATTATATATAGCTAAAACATGTTTATCCTAAACACAAAACTAAATCTAGTTACCATCTCCTTCTCATAAAATTCTTCACAAACACATCCATGACAAGCCCCTTAAGTTTTCTTTTAATCATAGCAATTTCTTTGCTATTATTCTCAAAACCTTCACTCACAATCTTTGTGAGTATCAATTGTGGATCCTCTAAATCATTCATTGATGAAAACAATATAAAATGGATTGGCGATGATGATTACATTAAAAATGGGGTATCTCAAGAGGTCTATTTAGGTTCTAGCCCATTAAGCACTCTAAGATTTTTTCCAACAAGAAAGAAAAATTGCTATTCTATCAAAGTTCCAAAAGGAGAAAAAGTACTTGCAAGAGCAAGCTTTTACTATGGAAATTATGACAATAAATTATCACCACCAATATTTGATCTTCAATTTGATGGTAACTATTGGGCTAGTGTTAATACATCAAGTTATTATTATGTTGATTATGAAGCAATATATGTAACCAAGGGAAATTTCACTAGCATATGTGTTGCTCAAACAAAGCCTAAACAATTCCCTTTGATATCATCACTTGAAATAAGAAGCTTGGATCCTACAATGTATAGTCATGTTGATTCCAATCATGCATTGATTTTGCAATGGAGATATGCTTTTGGTGGAAATAAAACTATCAGGTATTATATGTGTTAGAAAAATATTTTCTGTTTTTATTTTTTAATATAAACTTAAGAAATAATAAAAATAACTTTTACAATTGTTCACTTAGTAAAACATGTGCCCGAATGAGATAATTTTTAGAAAGGAGTGAAATTTTTGTAGGTAATTCAAATTTTTTAATGTAAAAAATTTTGAAGAAATTTTCCAAAGTATTTTGATAAAGCTAAATTTAGGAGATTTCGAATACCACTTAAAACTTAAAAATTCAACTTCTCTCTTTACTTTATAAAATATTATTCTTAAAATAGTTTACCAAATTTACAAATTTATCCCTTTACGTTTCAATTTTGCACATTTGTCCTTATAGTATTTCAAATTTTGCAAATTGATCCCTCAACTTTTTCATAATTTCAATTATGGCCCAAATTTTTAATTTTCATTTTAAACCATTTTTCTTTTACTATTTATATTTTTATGTTAAAAAATTAATTTTTAGATTTATAAAAATGACTCAAACTTAACTAAACATATTCTATTCAAACAATAAAATTTATTAATAAAAAGAATTCAATCGAGCATTTGATTTGCTTAGAATTTTAAATTTCATAAAAAAAATTCATTTACTTTATCCAAACACACTCTAATGATTAAGTTTTTAACACTCATACGAGATAAACTAAAATAAAAAGTTTTCATATATTTCATCCGTCTCACATAGAAAAAGATGGATTATTTTGTGAAAGAATTTTTGGGCCTATTAAAAGTGGGATTTGTGCTTGTAGAAATTATCGAGTAATCGAAAATAAAAAAGACCAACCAAAATTTTGTGAACAATGCAGAGTATAATTTGTTGATTTCAAAACTTGTGTTTTTTAAATGAATAAAATATTTACTATCCAATTATATCAACTTAATTATTTTGTATGTATCTGAAATATTTGAGAATTTTAAAATAGATATCCTGATGATATTTTCGATCGAATATGGACCCCGGCATACGGTATCCTACTTTCTGAAGTAAAAAGTGAAGAATCAAGTTTTGACATAAGTACTTCAGAAGATCATCCACCACAAGTTGCACTACAAAATGCAATTGTTTCATCAAGCACTTCACAATACATACAATTTATCAATAGGCTTCCAAAAGAGGAACTTCCAATTTATATCAATGCTTATTTCTCAGAAGTGATGGAAAGTGCATTTGGAAAAAGATCAATTCAAATGTACATAGATAATAAGCCATTTTCAAGTCATATTGTTCCTCCTCTTGGAAGTGTGAAAGAAGTTTATATAACCAATATGACTGCTTCAGCAAATACTACATTTATTTTGCAAGCTTCAGATACTTCAACTTTTCCTCCTTTACTTAATGCTCTTGAAGTTTATACAATTAGTGATGCATTTAATGCTGGAACAGATAGTAGAGATGGTAAGTGATTAATTTCCTTTTTAGATCGACTTATTTAAATTTATTTATTGATATAAATACTTATTCAAAAGAAGTTTTATAAATAATTTATGTTCATAAATTATTTTTAATTTATTTTTATAAATTTCTTAGAATAATTTATGATAACAGTTTATAAAATTTATATAAAAATAGGAATATTTTTTTCTCTAGTAATTATGCTATAAACATTTAATTAAATTGTTTATCTAAATAAAGTTTAACTTCAGTAAAAAAATAAATAAAGTAAAGGTGTGGTATATCTTATAATGTTTTTAAAAATTTATGTATTATTTAATATTTTTTTAGGTAAAAAAATTAGATGATAGATAAATTTTTACATGCCTCTTATTTAAGTAAAATATGTAAAATTATATTATTTCTCTGTTTTGATTTCTATTTTGATTTTCTCTTTACTCATTTAAATTTCACACAGAAGTGTTACTAATTGAATTTAATAAGAGAAATGTATTTAAACAACATTTTTGTAATCCGACACTATATAGTTATACGATGTAGTTACAATTTGGTTTTTTTTATCATTATTTTTTTCTTCTCTTTCTCAGTATCACACCAATAGTTATAAATTATGTATTTTTATACAATATTAAAATACATGGTCAATTTTTTTGATGTTAAAAACATCTCTCTTAATAATTATTAATAGATAGTGTAAACAAATTTTACATATACATTGATTATGCTATGACAAGATAATAAAATATAACTAGAAATTCTATAAAAATTATTTATACTAATTAAGCATGAGTTTCAATTATTTTTCTATGAAATTTATATTCACACTTTTGTCAAATTAGTGGAAGGTTTGTTACAACTTCAGTTAGCATTTGAAGTGCTTGTGGATTGGAGTGGAGATCCTTGTCTACCATATCCTTATAATTGGGATTGGATACAATGTACCTCTGATTCCAAACCTCGTGTAATAGCATTGTAAGTTAATTAATATCAATTCAATATAAATCTCATAAATTATAAGTTATGTATGTATATAGTAGTAGCTACTAATAATTTGGTGATATTTATGTAACTGAAAAATCATAGGTATCTTAGTGGTTATGAGCTACAAGGCACACTTCCAGATTTCAGTTCCATGACTGCACTTGAAACCATGTGAGTTATAGATTTGCTTTAGTCGTCGATGCACATATTTATTTTATCAGCATGTCAGTGATTGTTGAATCAAGATTAGACGATTTATATTTTAAATTAGTATTTATAATTTTTAGAAAAATTAAAATATACATTTAAATATATAGATCATTTGATATTGATTAAACAATCACTAACGAATTTACGGCGTGAATTATAAATTGTTTATTGCAACTTTGTGTTGTTGTATTTGTTTTGAAATGATTAACTCATAGCATTTTTTTTAATATTTAATAAATATTCAAACTTTTTTGAGTTGTAGTGATTTGCACAATAATATCATAGAAGGACCTATTCTTGATTTCCTAGGCCTCTTGCCTAATCTCAAGACATTGTAAGTTTTATTTTAATTATTAACATTTTTGTTTCAACAAATGCAACACATGCTTTGAGTTCAATAAAATGAAAACTTTTTCCTTTGATTTATGCAGGAACTTGTCTTACAATAGGTTCAATGGTTCCATACCTACATCTCTTGTGAATAATAAGAACATTGAAATTGAGTAAGTTCATTTTTTTTCTTTTCCAACTGCATTAGAAAATGGAAGGAAGAAAGTTGGTTAGGGGAAATTTTATAGGAATATAATATAATCTCTCTTTTCCTTTTTATAAAAAAAAAAACAAATTTGTCAACAAAAATTGATGATTTGTTGAATAAATTAAATTGTTAGTCAAAATATTCATTCTATAAACTTTTACTATTATAAACTATGATATGACAGACTAATTGTATATGCGACTTTTTCAGGTTCATATAATAAATTGGTTCTTATAATTTTCTAAATTGGTCTCTATAAATTGTCAAATTTTGCAAATTGATCTCATAACATTTTCAAAATTTTAGTCTAGGGTCAAATTTTTAAATTCTCATTTTGAACTACTTTTCTTTTTATATTTATATTTTTACCCCAAATTTTTTTAAATTTATAAATAATTCAACTTTAAATAAGCATTTATCTTATTCAAAAAAAAAAGTTTATATTAGCAGAAAATTCAACAAAAGCATTTAAATTGCTTGTAATACTTCTTGCTCAGAGTTGATATTCCAACTAATTCAATCAATGTTTTTTAACAAATTTTCTTCTTTTATATATTTTTTTTTGTCAAATAGTCTAATAATCAGACTCACATATCTTAAATGAAGATAAATAAAGAATTACAAATTCAACTCGAATTTTTGCATATCAACGTTAATAATTAAAGTTAATAATTAAGTTGTGCTTACGAGACTCTGTTTTAATAGTTTCTAATTAACTTTCATTAATTTTTTTATTTTAGCACAACAAATAATTGTCTCTTGGGAATGAAGTGTCAACCTCTCAAGAATTCTCCAAGTAATCAACCACCACCACCACCTCAATTTAATTCAGAAGATGATCCAAATATAATTGATTCACCACCTCTGCCAGAATTTCATGTAGGGGATGAACCTGTGGGAAATGGAAGTGTGAAGAATAACAAGCTAATTATATTATTCTTAGTAGCTACTCAAACTTTGCTACCATTGATTTTCTTGAAGTTTATATGAGTTGGAAAATGTTATATTTTTTACATGATTATTATGAAAATAATCAAGTAAGCCATGTATTGTGTGCCTCTTCTAAAAGAGTAAAGCTTGTTTTCAATTAATTTATCTATGTAAATTTTGCATTATGTATGTGTGTGTACATGTATATAAGTGATTTGTATGCCAAAAGTTATGTTCACTCGCATGCTCTTTTGTGAAATATTTTATTAACTACTAAATCAAAACTATTATAAATAACAGAGTTACAGATAAAATATATAGTAAAACATGAAAAATCTAAACTAGTGACTTAGAAATATAAAAGCTTGAATAACATAAGATCAATAGACTATGATCTAATAGATTAGACATGTCTTGTTTATAAAGTGTACACAAATTGGTTAGGTTTAGATTTAATCAAATTCAATATTTAAATCGATGAATTTCATTTAAGTCAGGTTGGTCTTCTGAGATTTTTGTTCAACTAAAATACGATATTCATTCATTCAAATTGATAAAAATTATATTGATCAAGAACATTAAATAAGTGTCCAATTTTAACGCCAGAAAATATCATAACCACCGATTAATAGACATTTTTTCAATAAAAATAAAATAAAATGTATTTGCATAGTTTTAATAAAAATAATTAAATTTATTATTTAAATGTTAAATTCTAATTGATGTTTATCAAAATTGAATTTCATTTGGCATGCAAATTTTTATTGTTCAAATAAATTTTCATCGTTGGACGCTGATGGAAAATAATTAAATTCTAAACAATTTGTAATAAAATATTAAAATGCTAAAAAAATCTAATATATTGTTCATATTTTGAAATTTGAATCATATCTTGTTAATTATCTGGTTGTGGGACGCAAGTTTAGACTTGTTGAAGACTCACTCCATTTTGCAGTCAATGATGACTTTTCTTTTTCTGAATCAATAACGACTTTTATGTAATTAAGTGAATTGTTTAATAGTGCATCAGAATGTGGAATTCGAGCACATGTTATTATTTTATTTTAAAATAGGATTTAATTTATACATACTAATATGTAATTCATAATTATAATAAATCATAATATGTAATTCATAATTATAGTAAATCATAATTATTCAATGTTTAAAAATGTTTGTTTGTATAATAATAATCATCTTTAAAGTAATTAACATATGTGATTGTGATGTATTTATAGAGTAAAATATTTTATATTGTCAGTGCATACAAATTAAACTGCTCTTGTGAGGCTTTTCTAGGATGATGAGAATTTTTTGGCAAGTGATCAACAATAATAAATCTAAATTTTATATTTTAATCCATATCTACGACTAGAGTTTTTACTTTTGTGACTTTTGTTCAGGTCGGCTTTCATTTATCTATTTAGATGTTCCTATTTTCAAAGAAAAACCTCGGAAGGTGCATCTTATGCCTATTGCTGATCGTAGTAAAACCAAACTCTCAGCTTGGAAAGAAGCAGTTCTATCTATAATGGGTAGGGTGTAGTTGGTGAAAAATGTTGTCCATTATATGCTTTCATATAGTTCTCGTTTATATTCTTGGCCAAATGAAATGCTCTTATAAAATCTTTAGACACTTGGATTCTTTGAAAAAGGTGGTGATAGTAGCTTGAAAAAAGGTTTCAAAGAAAAACTTTAGAAAGTGCATCTTATGCCTATTGTTGATCGTAATAAAGTCAAACTCTCAGCCTGGAAAGGAGCAATTCTATCTATAATGGGTAGGGTGTAGTTGGTGAATTATGCATGATATGTTTTCATACAATTTTCATTTGTATTCTTGGCTAGGTGCTCTTATAAAATCTTTAGACACCTGGATTCATAACTTTATTTGGTATGGGAACATTTCTTTGAAAAAGTTGGTGACAATAGCTTGGAAAAAGGTTTGTCAATCCATTGAAGATGAGATGTGAGTTTGCGTTGTATAAAGACCATCAATAGTGCTGGTTTTTTGAAGCTTTCATAGGAATTCATTTCTTTAGGCACTCAATGGTCTAATTGATGCATAGTAAAGCTCTTCATAATAACTCTCAAATTAAACACCGCTTATCCTCCTCTTGCTAGGTATCCAAGCTCATCTTTCTTTAATTCAAGATAAGGTTTCTTGGCCGCTTTGTGATGGTCACAATATTAATTTTTGGAATGATTATTGGTTGTCTTGCCCAATTTTCTAATTTGTTAGGTATTTCTTTAGAGATTCGTCCACTTCTTCAGGCTAAGGTTAAAGATTTCATTGTTGACAACACTTGGGTTATTCCCAACATGTTAAACTCCACTTTTGTGTGTAGTGAGATTGATAATGTTGTTATTTCCAAGTTTGAAGCCCATGGTCGTTTATTGTGGTCTCCTTCAACTTCTAGTAATTTAAATTTCAAAGATGCGCACACTTTCTAATATTTTTTTGACACTTCTACTCCTTGGGCTAAACTTATATGGAAACATTGTGTTCCTACATCTTGTTCCTTTCTTCCTTGGAGAATATACCATGAAAAGATGTCCACTTATGAGATTCTTAGAAAAATAAGTTGTACAATAGTTTCGATTTGTTTTATTTGTAGCCAAAATGCTGAATCTACTCAACATTTTTTCTTTGACTTCCCCCCTTTGTCCAACGACTTTGGTTGTGGCTTGGGGAAACCTTAATGACTAACTTGTTTGCTTCTAGTCTTTTTTTAGTTTTGCAGGTGTAACACCCCGAGTTTAAAACACAGCGCGAGTGTATTTTTTTTAAAAAAACGAATACATAAATAAAAGAGTTTTCAGAATTACGTTTCAAGGAAATTAAAATCAATTCAAATGAAATATCATTCGACTTCGTAATCAAAAATAATAAGGTAATTAAAACAACATCACAATTAAATCGAATGAGATATTTGTGGGAATTTGATCTTGATAATATACTAAAATAAAGATACATCGACTGGATTCTCAATCCACCAAAATATTTATCAGAGTGCGGAAGAGTTTTACAGTAATTCCCAAAATGAATATTTACAACCATTGAGCTCAAAAACCCTATACATAAGTCTAAACTGATCATACACTAAGCTACAGTAGCTCGGTTTCCACCGTATCATCCACAAGTCTTATCTTCACCAAGCTGCTCATCCCTTTGCGTAGCCCACAAAGTAATGATCAAGGGAAATTAACGACGTTCCCTGTCGTTAGTGTGACCATCAGGGGTACGGGTTTGAATCTCATCTGAGGGCAAAGCCCAATTTTCCACAATAATTGTAAAGGGTCACCAATCGAAATTAACAATTGCCACATAGCATTTAAATCAGCAATCACAAACATATTCATGGCATATCATATAACAATGATGATAAACAAGGATGCTAAATTTTGAAAATACATGACAATTGTACTTATTCAAACAGCAACCAATTTAATATGAAAGTCATGTTGCAAGCACAAACATCAATTCAGTAATCACACCAATTGATCAGAAATTCCAGACTTCATCAAGTACTTACACACACAACAATTTCAACCATCATTATATAACCAAAACGTGACCTGTAACACCCCGAGTTTAAAACACAGCGTGAGTGTATTTTTTTTTAAAACGAATACATAAATAAAAGGGTTTTCAGAATTAATTCCAAGGGAATTAAAATCAATTCAAATTAAATATCATTCGACATCGTAATCCAAAATAGTAAGGTAATTAAACAACATCACGATTAATCGAATGAGATATTTTTGGGAAATTAATCTTTATAATATACTAAAATAAAGATACATCAAAACTGGATTCTCAATCCATCAAAATATTTATCAGAGTGTGGAAGAGTTTTACAATAATTTCCAAAATAAATATTTACAACCATTGAGCTCAAAAACCCTATACATAAGTCTAAACTGATCATACACTAAGCTACAGTAGCTCGGTTTCCACCGTATCATCCACAAGTCTTATCTTCACCCAGCTGCCCATCCCTTTGCGTAGCCCACAAGGTAATGATCGAGGGAAATTAACGACGTTCCCTGTCGTTAGTGTGACCATCAGGGGTACGGGTTTGAATCTCATCTGAGGGCAAAGCCCAATTTTCCACAATAATTGTAAAGGGTCACCAACCGAAATTAACAATTACCACATAGCATTTATATCAGCAATCACAAACATATTCATGGCATATCATATAACAATGATGATAAATAAGGATGCTCAATTTTGAAATACATGACATTCGTACTTTTCAAAACAGCAACCAAATAAATATGAAAATTATGTTGTAAGCACAAACATCAAATCAGCAGTCACACCAATTCATCAGAAATTCCAGAATCTATAAAGTACTTACACACACAATTTTCAAACATCACATACCCAAAACGTGACCCACCGGTCAATCACCCAATGCAATATGTATATGCTCATATATACAATTTTCTTGGAATTACCAAGGTGCAGTCGCTCAACAGACCAGCACAATTTAACGGCCCTCAAGACCACGGTGCAATCGCTCAACAGATCAGCACCAGTGCAGACGCTCAACAGTCCAGCACTCGTGCAGTCGCTCAACAGACCAGCACGTTTGACATAAACCAAGCTACAATCGCTCAACAGATCAGTACCTAGTGCAGTCGCTCAACAGACCAGCACTCGTGCAATCGCTCAACAGATCAGCACGTGGCTGCGCATTTCAGGGTACAGACGCTCAACAGTCCAGTACCAGTGCAGTCACTCAACAGACCAACACTTATATACCAAGGTACAATCGCTCAACAGATCAGTACCTAGTGCAGACGCTCAACAGTCCAGCACTCGTGCAATCGCTCAACAGATCAGCACGTGGTTGCGCATTACTCTGTGGCCCATCGCGGGTACCACTTGACTATGCAATGCATGAATATGCAGTGTTTCACTTCTCTGGAAACAGTATGCAAAATCAGGAAATTCATGCCTTTCAATCATATTTAAAATAACTCAGCACAGTCAAAATTATCATCATCACAAACATGACCAAACAGCCAAGTAATCATCAACATTTGAAATGTTTTCCCAACCTCTTGAAAATTTCAAACACAGTGTTAAAAACTGAATTTTCTGGAATTTACGAATCTGTATTCGAATACAGCTTCTCTGTATTCGAATACATAAGCCAAAAACAGAACCAAAATGATCAGCCTCAGAACATCAGAAACCGAACCAGAATGAGGATCATCAGAAGCAAAACAGAATGATTCACACCAGAATCATCAGAAGCAGAAACAACAGCATGATTCATACCAGAATCATCAGAAACAACACATAATGATTCATCCAGAATCATCAGAAACAATACAGAATGATTCATCCAGAATCATCAGAAACAACACAGAATGATGTTGGAACCAAGTTGGTTCTAAATAATCTGGATTTTGATGTGTACAAATACACTTGATGGAATCTTATTTTGAACTTGAATTACTACAGTAAAAACCATCAGAAGATGAATGTATCAGAGGATACATTCTGAATTTACAGAAGATGCATTTCTGGAATTATCAAAAGATAAACCAGAATGTCCAAAACCGACCAGAAGATAACTTTGGAGGCTTATATCAAACAGAAACAAAATCAGAAGAACATCAGAAAAACACCAGAGGGAAACCTGCCATAATATGAATTGCTCCAAACAAGAATGATTCAAATATCAGAAGCAATCAAGAAGTTATACTGACCAGAACATAGCCTGGCAGTGTAATTTCAACACAGTCCAGACTTGTCCAGAAGTGACCAGAAGATATCTTTGATGGACTATATCAGAGGGAATAAATATCAGAAGATTCTTTGGACCATACTAATGTGAAGCCTGCCATGTGTAGAGTTGTTCCAGGCCATAAGTTGTCAAAAGCAAGAAGTAATCCAGGAGATAAGTTGACCAGAACATGACATGACAGTCGAATTTTGAATAACCCAGACTTCGCCCAGACTTCATCCAGAATTGATCAGAAGAAACACAGAATGATTCATGCCAGAATCACCAAAAGCAGAAAACATGATGATTATCAGAATCATCAGAAGCAGAAAACATGATGATTATCAGAATCATCAGAAGCAAAACAGAATCAGAATCAGAAAACAGAACCAGAATCACAATGATTAATACCAGAATCAGAAAATAGAACCAGATTCATAATGATTAACATCAGAATCAGAAAACAGAAATCCTTCCTCTGTATTCGACTACAGGGGCTCGTAGTCGAATACACGTTTGAAAACTTGAGTAAAACAAAAGTTTGACAGGTTGTATTCGAATACACTCATGTTGTATTCGAATACACCTTCGAAAACAGTAAAATTTTCCTAAGGCTTCAACACATTTCAAACTGTTTTCTTTTGAAAAACCAACCTAACACCAGAATCATAATTACCCCTCTTTAGAAACCTCAAAACTCAGAACATTTTCATTAAACAACAACAACAAATTTTTCAGAAATAACACTTCCACCATTTTAAATCCCTTTTCTTTTGAAACCATCATCAACACCAGATTATTTAACAAAACACAGCAAAAACACAGAATCACTAAAACCAGAAAGTCAACCACAAAACAGTCCCACACAAACTAACTCAAGCATTTGGATCATCTCCAATACAACACCAACAAAGTCATCATTCAAAACACAACAGAATGATTTCTTACTCAACACAACAAACAATACATCATCAACAAAACAACACAATAAGTTCCTTCACTGAAAACAGCAGGAACATCAAAACAGTTTGATTTCCAAAACATAACCCAATGTTTTTCACAACATAACCCAATAATCATTCATCACACATGCATTTACAGCCCTAAATGCAAATCTAGAAAGTTGGAAGGTGCCCTTACCTTAGTTACGTTCCCTTAACTCGTACGCTTCTGCGACAAAAGTCGACGATACTCCCGTTTCGCGTTCGCCGCTACGAAAGTTAGTTCTTTAGCTCCGTAACGATCAGAGGAATGACTTTCGTACTCGAAACTTTCTGATTCGACACTCAGATTTTCAAGAAAATGGCTTTTGAGTAAACTGTTTTTCTTCACCAACACTCAGAAATATCAAAAGAAGAAGAAAACAATAAAGCAGAACTGGCGCCGTAGAGGAAAGAAGAAAGAGTTTCTCACTTAAATATCCACATAAATGCTGACTGACACAGCAGAGGAAAAGGAGGAATTGTTTCTTTCCTCACAAATATCTACGCCACCTCACCCAACTCTTATATTAAAATAACTTTTGATCCTCCAGCACTTAACCCGTCTCGTCGAAATTAGCAGAGAATATCTTAATTAACGGCCCGATAATTTAATTACTCGAAATTAAATTAATTCATCCATTATCCAATAATTTTAATTCCACCTCCAAAACAAATATATATATATATATATATATATATATATATATATTGAATATTTTACAAATATTTCCAAATACACTTAAAATTAAATCTGAATTTAATTTTAAAATTAAGGGTCTTATAGCAGGTGTGCAAATCTAATTGGAGCCCTCAAATGCGAGATGTCGTCATATCTATTATAAGTTAATTATTCAGGTGCATTTCATCTTGTGAGAATCAGGCTAGATTTTTCAAAAAGGACATCCCTCTTAACTGGACGATTTATCTAATTACTTTTAATGTGTCTTTCTCTGGAAACTCTAGCTTTCAACACATATACTCCCCATTTGAGTAATTTGTATTGCATAACTTCTTCGCCACAAGTCACTTACCAAAAGCTCCAAGAATTATTTACGTCATTTGGCAACCCCTCCTTGCTACATGATAAAGTGTAATACAGATGGAGCTGTTAAAGGTAGCCGTGAGCCCTCAGCTTGTGGTGGTCTTTTCATAAATCGAAGTGCTACTTCTCTTGGCTGTTTTGCAATGCCTCTAAGTACTCATAATGTTTTATTTGTGGAGCTTATAAGCACCATATTGACAATTAAGATAACTTTTGAGAAAAAAGTTGCATAACCTTTTGTTAGAATGTGATTCGAGTTTAGTTGTTGTTGCTTTTCATAACTCTCAACTTATCCCTTGAAGACTTCAAAATAGGTGATAAAAATTTATTCATCTTACCTCCCCGATGAGGCTTTATTGTTCACATAATTTCAAGGAGGAAAACTCTGATTTATTGCCAATTTTGGTATCTCCAGACAAGATTTGGTCTGGTGGAATATTATCTCTCCTTTTATCTCGAATGGTTTTTTTAAGAATAAGATTAATCATTGTAGTTTTAGATTCCCTTGATATGTTTGGATTTTATTGTTCCCCCTTATTTCACTTTGTAGTTTTTTCTTTTATTTTTATTAATAATATATGATGCTGCGAATGATTGTTAGAGCCGACAATACCAACATATTTAAAATAACTAGTGCTTGTGATACCTTGCTCTCTTACTTTGAACAAAAAAAGTTCAATTTCTGGATATTTGGAAATTTATAACAAAATCGATATGTTTGAGTGAATCAATTTTTATTTATTTATAAATCCATTTTTTTATGTATATTGATGGGTTTTAATTACCATGTAAACACATGTTTTCCATAAAAAATTATTGTAAATTTGATTTCAAGTACACTACTCCTATCATTGTAATTTGTTCTTAGTTTCTTAACCGCAATGTATTTGCCAATTTGTTCTATGTTTGTCGTGTTGCTCACTAAAGTATGGTAATAGAGTCCCCAACTACTTCCACTCATTTTAAGGAGGTTTATATTTTTTTCCAGCATTTTTGTATATTTTAGGGATTTGAATAAAAAACTTGAAAATAATACAAAAATACTTTTTACGTAATTGTATTTTTGTATACTTTTCTAAATAATTGTATTTATTAAAACTGTTAAAAGACTATACAGTTTCTTTTTATTAAAGTCTATTTTCATAATTATATTTATAAGATCGATTTTACTGCACTATTAAAAAGAATGTGTATCCATATTGCTAATATTTTATCCAATAATTTTTTCTAATTTATTTACGTAGACGTTATTATAGTATTTATTAAAGTTTTGATATATTTAAAAATTTAATGAAATTAAATCTAAAATTTATCAAACTTATTCATACCTGACATATAATTCAAATATTGATAATTTGATTTAATAATATTAAAAACATGTTAAATTACTAATGTATTTAAATTTACGATTTTTTTTTAGATTTTGCTTTTTTTAGTTCCTATTTCCGACCATTATTTTGTAAAAAAAGAAAAATTCCGACAATTATAATTAATTTTTAATTTGTAATGATGCTATATTATTATTAAATTAAAAAATAAGCCACTTCAATAAAAAAAAATAATCCGTGGATTTCTGGTCTTGTTTTATTCATTTGACTGTTACTGTGACACCATCTCAACTTTCTCTCTCCAAAAATCTCATCTCTTTCTCTCTCTAGGGTTTCGTCATCATCCATATTATCTCCACCATTTCCCCAACAAGGTACATACTTCAAAATCTTCAGCTTCATTCACAATTCATAGTTTTTTGTGCATTTGTTCTTTTTTTCCTTCGTTCATTCCACGCTCATTGCTTTTATTATTACAGTGTTGAAAATGGAAGCGACACGAGCGGCGTTAAATTTAACGGCAACTGTTCTTCCGTCATCTTCACGTCCGTCTAAGCCGTCAATGTTCGTTGGAAGATCCACTGTTTCGCTATTTCGTTCCAATTTACCGTTCTCCTGTAAGGTATCGGATTGCTGCTTTGATTTTTTTTTTTTTTTTTCATTTTTTTTTAGATTTTGATTTTTGGTTGCATGATTGCATTTTTATGTTTCGTGTGGTTGATGAGAATAGTGAGTTTGATGAATTGCAGTTTTTTTGTTTCCACGCATGGTGCAGTCAGAATTGATTTTGACATGTTTGGTTGCTCTCGAGCATAATTAATTTTGCCTCTAGAATTGATTCTAATTTGAAGCTAAGATCTGTAGTTTTTGAGTTTAAACTTGATTTTTTACACTGAAATTTATTGTTCAATTCACTTTTACTTAAATTTATCCAAACACAAACCACTTTATATTTAACTCAGTTTTAAGTAAAATCAATTTTACAAAGTTAATTCAGTCAAAATCAATTTTTGTCGCCGCAAAACCAAACATCGGAGTCAATTTGGATAAGCTTTTGAAAAACATAAATAAATTGAAATGATCCTACAATGATTACAAGTCATCTACTATGTTCGCCTTAAATATAGGACATGACAAAATCATGAAGAAGGTTTGTATAGTAGTATGAAATTTGCTAATATTTGTATTGTTTTTTCAAGTTTAACTTTTAACATTATTTTTAGGATGCAAAATTAGTTTGTCTTCGCATCATAGTATTTAATTTTAGTTACAAAAAATGATGTAGAATATTTGGGGGTGTTTTGATAAAAAATAATTCTCAAGAGGGTACCATATTATATTTAGGATGAAGGTGGTAAATGGTAGCATTTTGCATATGTTAAAAAAAAAGAACTTTTGCATCTCAACATTGTTAGATGCTCTTTGATAAACCGAGAAGCTTCTATTAGCCCGAAAGTAATCCTAACTTGGCCTTACCGTTGACGTGTTTGTTAAGATGAGCTTGAAATTTGACTTGAAGCCCATGCTTCTTGTTAGTGATAGCTGCAATTTTCTTGATTTCATTGTTCTATCAATAATGGGATGGGATATGAGTACAGGAAATATGAAGTTATCTTATAATTTTATTTGGGAGTATACTATTTTTTGTTAATTTTCCATCTAATATTTTTAACGTGTTTTTTATATACTTTGATTTAATGTTGCAGCTCTATTTCTTTTTTATATTTAAAAATTATTGTTGGTGTTTAATTTGAATTTTGCATAAAAGATACTTTTGTTTTCATGTGAATATTTGATAATTGACACCAGTTCTATATTGCATTTCTTTGTGCTTGGAGTGATTGACTTGATAAACAGCCATGGTGTTCATTGTGCTTTCACTGAATAAGCTTATTTTATTTTAACACATGAGATTTAAGGGATTATTTGTATGCTTGCTGACCGTTTTTGCTGGTGGGTAGCTGCACACTTCCATACCTAGCCCCAAGCAAGGCCATGGGAGGAAACTTTCCATTGGAAGTAAAAGAGTTTTTGTAGTCAGAGCTGCATCATCGTCTGCAGAGTCATCTGGATCAAGTTCTAATATTGCCCCACTGAAGCTGGAGTCTCCAATCGGGCAGTTTCTCTCTCAGATTTTGGTTAGTCACCCACATCTCATGTCTGCTGCAGTGGAGAGGCAACTAGAGCAGTTCCAAACCGATCGTGATGGTGATGAACAAAAGGAAAAGCCTTCTGCTTCAGGAACTGACTTAGTTTTGTACAGGTTTCGTTTAAACTTGATGACATCTGATATTTTGCTTTATCACCATATATTGTTCATAAATCTTGTAAAACTTTGATAAAATGTCTTTAATGGATCCCTTAATTGATAGATGTTATATTTCAGTTAAATATTTCAAGTATATTTGCCTGGGCTTGTTTACTTTTGTCATTGTCAATGATTTATGGTTAGGAGTTTGAAGGTGGAATCTTGGCTATTAGTATGCCTATCAGTGGCTATTGGAATCTGTACTTTATTTTTTCATTCTGCATGAAATCCATCAATGTAAAATATGGTCAGCATTATTATTTTATCATGCCATCTATCGTGTATGCAAGGTTTAATTATCTAGTGCATTTTTGTAAGAATTTTATGTTGCTTTTGTCTGTATTTAGTTGTAATGATCTATTAGAGCTATACATTCATAGAGTAGATTGTAAATTTGAAACATGGTTGAAAATAATGTCTAATGGATAGAAACTTAGTATATGAGTTCATGTTTGTAGTCTATTAGGAAACCTACAAAATGTTTTAATGACCTGGCACTGAGGTAAAGTTATATATTACTGTAAGGAACTTTAAAAAATCAGACTAAAAGATCTACATCAATGATAATGAAATGTAAAGAAAGAGTATTTTTTACAAAGTAGATAGATAGACTAAAAATTTCACAACATTTGGTTTCACTGACTGACTATTAAGATTTGTGTCACATTACTGTGAAACAAAAAACTAAGCAATCCTTGCTTTTATCTATTATACAGGTTTTAATTGATATACTTGTCTCCTATATAAAGTTTGCATTTCATTTCATGTACATTTCAAATGTCATCAAATTGTTTTAACTAACCATTTGGTGGAAAAATACCATCTGTTTCTAGTCTCATGAAATGCACAATAAGTAATCAGTGAATTTAAGTTACTCTTTATGAAATACTGAATTTACTTGTGAAGCAGATCTGCTATATTTTATTGATGTATTTATTGAGTCAACTGTATTTTGTTTGAATCCATAAAACATTAAGATATCAATAGAAAAATATTAGTATTGATGAATGCTTTTTATCTCACAAGACAAGAATATTCATAATAGTTTTTGTTTCTAGCTGTTTTCTATTGTGAAGTTTTTCATAGTTGTATGTAAAGCACTGTGTATGCTTTTTAAAAAAGGAATAAATGTGGGGTACTGACCATTTAGCTGGGTTAAATTTTTTTACAGGAGAATTGCTGAGGTGAAGGCTAAAGAGAGGAGAAAAGCTATAGAAGAGATATTGTACACATTGGTAGTGCAGAAATTTATGGATGCCGATATTTCTTTAATATCCTCCGTAACACCACATCCTTCTGGTCAAGTTGATTCGTGGCCTAGCGAAGATGGTAAACTTGAGGAGCTTCACTCGCCTGAAGCCTATGAGATGATCCAAAGTCACTTGGCTCTCCTTCTGGGTAATCGAATTGGTGATTCAGCATCTGTAGCTCAGATCAGCAAACTCAGGGTAGGACAGGTCTATGCAGCATCCGTAATGTACGGCTACTTTCTTAAGCGTGTTGTCCAACGGTTTCAGCTGGAGAAGACAATGAAAATTCTACCTGATGCAGAAGAAGAGAGTACTATTGGCCAAATTATGGAAGACGAGACAAGAATCACTGGTCTTGAGATGCCTTCTCAAGTCACGCCCCACCCAGAAGTCCCCGCTTGGTCTGGCAGTGGCATTGGTTCGGGTGCATTTGGTCAGGAGACAACAGTGTCTAGGTTGCGCTCCTATATGATGTCCTTTGATTTAGAGACATTACAGAGATATGCAACAATTAGATCCAAAGAATCTGTCAGCATAATTGAGAAGCATACAGATGCATTGTTTGGAAGACCAGAAATTGCTGCAACAGCAGAGGGGAAAATCAATTCTTCAAAAGATGAAATCATCAAAATTAGCATTGGTGGTTTGAAAAGACTTGTTTTAGAAGCTGTTACTTTTGGTTCTTTTCTTTGGGATGTCGAAAGCTATGTTGACTCAAGGTACCATTTTGTGCTAAACTGAGTTCTGCTCACTCCATTCATTCCAAGGGGAAAAGTTCATATGGCTTGGTACTGAGTATTGACCAATTTATTGGCACAATTGAAGTCCAAATACTTTTAACTTATTGGTCTTGTATATAGTGGATCTGGCTTTTACTGAGAATGAAAAGTTGTCTACAAAGTCAGATATTTGGTTTCCTATTTGTTTAGTTTTTGTCATCAAACCAAATTCCTTACGAATAAATGAGTAGTTTTTGTTATGTCTCAGGGAGAAGGATTGGCTCCATTTCAAAAGTTAATTGCAAAAGACGTGATTTTTACTTGTTACTACCAGTGTATATGACTGGTTAATGCTATTTCATTGCATTCACTCTTGTTTTGTTCTTTTCTTTGATCGCCTGAAATAATGTTTGGGAAATTGGTTATAAATATGGAGAAATTCTAATATGGATTACGGTTTGCCACGAACTATTATTTGAAAAATGTTTTTACGCCGTTTATTAAAAGTATATGTTAATGGTCATTTTCATGACTAATATAGTGATTTAAATGATTCTGATTTGATAAAATTAAAATAAAAGAAATATGGATCTAATATTAAATTGATTTTAACTCAAGTCATCATCTTATATACAAAGAGAATCAACTTCAATTTTAATAGAATTATCGAATGTGGTGACTTTTAAGATGCAGAAACATCCTATATTTATAGTGAAAATTTAGAGCAATTTTTAAATATTGATATTTTGTTATCCGTAGCTAACAGTAGCTGTTGCAATTGTTTTTGGAGTGGATTCTCTTATGTTAGGACAGAAAAATAAAGTCATGTTTTTAGCATTTATCTCTCATCTGTTATATAAGAGAGAATAGTTGTTTCTACAATTATTTTTTCATTCGTGTTTCAACGGTGAATTTATCAAAATCACAATAGACAATATAACGAAAACTCACCACCAATTCAATTCAAACGTACACTAAGTTACTTATATTTATCCGCATCAATGACTAAAACTACCCCCAAAAAAAAAACAACAATTGAGAATAATTAGAAATATTGGCTACCTACTTTTTAAATTAATAAAACATTATTTTATATGGTTTTGGGCAAAACTAAAAGCCTCAGACATATATTGCTTCAGGTATTTTGGTCTCAATTATATCCTATAAAATTGATCACTAATGCTGGCTCTTCAACATTTTCTTTGGGGTAGAAAATTTCATGCTATTTTATCTCATTACTTCTACTAATTTTTACACTCTACTATTCAACCATTGAATTATATCTTGAGTAATATCCTCTCTTTCAGGTTCAAAGAGAAGATCATGTGAGAATCCTTCATACAATTTTATACTTTTATCACTTGATGAAGCTTCTTCATACAGTTTTTGTGATGCAAAAGGATCAGTCACAGAATCAGAAGTGCCGTGTAGAACAAGAAACGGAACTCTCAAGTTTCTTAGGTTTTGTTGCAAGTAGCTTGTAATTCTAAGAATCTCATAGCCGGTTCGTACTCTAAGAGGTCCGGTGCATACTAACGGGTCTGAATATTTTGCGATAAGTGCCTCTGGGTCTCGAGAAACTGGCAAACCCTTCTTATATGCGGAGTTACATTGATAAGTCGGCAGCAAAAATGATACTATTGGAGCAAGTACCTGTAATGAAGAAAATATCGAGATGAATAACGGTAATACACATGAATTACACAATTATGCACGTCTAATAATCATATCTCACTATGTAGATATTTGTGTATGAAGTAATAGTATCACAACATGACACTACACTAAAATATTGATCAAATTAGTGATGTCAAATAGTGGCTATAGAGCTATTGCATAGCGCTATAGCATAGCAGAATTTGATCAAAATTCTATTGTTGCATGATACGCTATTTAATACAAAGTGATGTGCGTTATAGCACTACAACATAGCGAAATTTGAATAAATTGTAACTTCTTGCGATTGACTATACTTGATTAGACATCTATGTAAAACTTCTTCATACTATTAGTACAAACTTAATAATCTCGGCATGTGCTTACCACCAAAATTGGATGAGACGGCTCGACTCCAACTGCAGGGGATGTGAATGTAGCACCAGCTATGCAAGCTTCAATCTTTGGGTCAAGGAGTGCCTACAATATGTATAAAAGTGAATACTCAATTGGTTCTTGACCTTTTTTGCTCACAACTAAGTTTCAAGAATTTTATTTATACCTTAAGAGTAATTGCTGCACCTGTTGAGTGTCCATAGCAGAAACATGGAAGGCCAGGATTTTCAGTTAGAATCTTCTCCATAAATACTTTCTGTTTATAAAAATAACAACAGTATTTATCAGAACAAAGATAACTCATACAGCAAAATATAGTTCAAACTTAGACATAAATCAAAACCCCTTTTAGACTTAGTTATACATTATTGGTTTAAATAAATTTTGTCTTTGCAAATATCCGACTTTTTGCTTTTGATCATTGTCGTTTTTCAGAGACCAAAAACATATTTAAACTTATGATTATTTAAGAAAATTGTTGGAGATTTGTCAACATACCAAATCAGAAACTGCATCATCAAGAGAATGAACATATCCATGGAGACCATCACTTCCACCATGACCTAACAATTAAGTACACATTAGTACAACAAAATCAAATTTAAGCTAATACTACCAAATTAGACAAATAATACAATGTTTCAAGACAAATTTTTATGCAGCACATAACCTTATATCCTTATTATGAGAACAAGACATCCAATGTTCATGAAACTATTATCATACTCATAATAAATTGTTTCAAGTTAATCATGTGAAGCCGAATATGACCAAAAAGACTACAGATAAACCTCTAATGAAACTCAAACAAATTTCAAATCTAACAAAGTTAAAGAACACTTATCTGTGTAAGATTCATGAATTTACAGTAGTGTTCAAATTTGTTAATCTAAACTCCATTTGTTTTTCGGACTTTCGGAAACACAATCTATGAGCTATTACGAATCTTAAACATTGGATTCAGACACAATTCACACAGATGATAAGCTTACTTATATATACAGGAGCTTCACATGTTACTTTATCGCACAAATAGGCATCTTCCTGCAACATCCAAATATAGATGCATGTTGAAGAATGATGGCCACTAAACTATATAAACAAAATGAAGAAATCACTGTTTTCTATAATTCAATGGAAGTATCATATACACAATGGATGACATAAAATTTGGCAAAAACAAATTTTTCTTCAAGGACAGGTCCCCCAGAAGGTTAAATACTCTATAAAGCACCGACATTTCAGAAGAAGATTGTATGGTGTTAAACCAACACGATACAAACACATATGGTTATATTCAATTACTTCTATTTTCTCAAAGTATTGTGTAAACAAAGGATGATATTAAATTTGGTAAAACTAAATTTTCTTCAATATTTCATACTAAAAAGTACTCTTAACTTCAAGTACAGATCCCCTAGAAGGTAAAATGTTCAGTATAGTACCAACACTTCATATTGAATGTGTGTTTAATACCGACACGGTATCGACATATGTTGTTACATTCAACCAATTCTTTTTCTCAAATTATTACTGTTGTCCACATGTATGTGTTTGCGTTTGCGTCAGTGTCGTCTTTGATGTCTTTATCGATCAACAATCTAATATTGAATAATACAATGCACATGAACAATAAGCCAAATAGGTAATGCCATTTGCACAATGAGGAATTTCAAGAAAATTGCTGGCCAATAATGACTCTAGTACTTTTCTATCCTTTCTTATATAAGCTTAGTAGTTAGTACTTCTCTAACCATAATGAACTAAAAACACAAATTGAAAAGTTTGTGGTAGAAACTTCAGAAATATTAGTCATTCAATCCTCCTCCATATCAAACAATGTACATGTGATGGAATGGCAAGTTCATGCAGAATGTAAAGTATACTAACAAGACTTATACTATCTTCTTCATTTTAGTACATGGACAAGTACATTGAAAATGCTATTTGGCCTAATTGGAAAACAAAAGGATGTAGCTACAACCATTAATTCCTCAGAGTAAATACAAGCTCCTAAAATTATAATTTTGTTGTTACTTACCAATCCAATCCATTCCATAAACCTTGTAGCCATTAGCATTCAGTTGCTTTGCAAAATTACTATATCTACCACTGTTAAGAGAATAAAGGAAGTGACTTTAGAAAACAAGAAACAATATAAAGAGGGTGTAATTCATATGCACTGACAATATAAAGATTTTTTACACTATTCGATTGTTAAAAAAATTTGAATTTCATTATATCTAATTTAAAAGTCGTACAAATGATGGTTTGTAATTTTGGACAGTTTTACACAGATAATACATCAAAATTATTATCGTATATAAACTAAATGACTTGGAAACTAAAACTTGTCTAAAATTACAAACCTGTGTTCATTTAGACCATGCATAAGAAGAACAAGTCCCCTGCACAAAGTAGGTAACATATTAGTTATTCAAATTATATCACAAATAATACAAAGTATTATTTGAAGATCTAGCTTCAAGGTCTTCAATAAAAACAGAAATACCATATCAAAGGGAAGGGACAAAAATTGTGCATGTCATGCTTATGTTTTTGTCATCCTTAATAAAAACAAAGCCAAATCCCACCCCATGAGAAAATGATTATCTATTGTTTGTTGTTGTTATGCTACAACAAATTTTAATTTTTAGAAAATAAAAAAAAAATTAACAAGGCACAAGATGCAATTAACATAAACATGAGACTTCTAAAGATACCACTTATCGAAATTTTTTATGTCATTATTATTGCAATTGTAGCCACATCAACTATATTGGATCACAATTTGAATTAAGAACATCTACAATAATTTTGCCTAAAAAAAAGACAGAATTTTAAAACTTTTGAAAATAAAAACCAATTTTTTTTTTCCTTATTATGTTGCTGTCACAATATTTTTCCTTTTCTCTCAAATCATATATTATATATATCCATCTCTAGATAAAATTAAAAATAACTCATAATTTGATAAATCATAATAACACATTTTAACATAAGATTGTTTAGATTAAAATCATAAAACAATAATTGAAGAATTAAAAACCGACACAGACCTAATCTTAACAGAAAGAGGTGTCCAACATTGTGTGAAAATTGTGTCACCCCTTTTTGTTCCAAAAAGCCAATATTCTCTCAAACATTTCTCATCACCATCCTCCAAAACTCTCTTAATAGCCAATTCCCTTCTCACCACATGATCCACCACCTTCATTGCCACCACACCACAACCACCACCACCACTTTTCCACGGTACAATCTTCGCCGGAACACGAACCACCGCGCCTTTCCGGTGATGATTACACTCATCATGTTGAATTTTCTCTTCCTTTTCAACTGGAGAAACCCTTCTTCTTCCTCTAAATGGTAACAAAATCACCATAAAAATTGCATATATCAACATTAAAAGACTCTTCAATGTTCTTAGAGATAACAAGGCGCTTTCTTTCAACATAAACGCCTCAGTAGCCATTTTTTTTCTTCCAGATTCAAACACCCTTTTGAATTTTATCAACAAATCTTTCTCCTCAAGCTATTTTTTCTTCTTTAAAAAAATTCATAAAATTGAAGAAAAAAAAGAAGAGAAGAAAGAATAGATGATTTTATTATTTGTCAAAGTAAAAAAAAATTAATATTAGTTTAAAGGATTTGTTTGCCAAATATAGTACAGAAGCTAAAACTGGATTTTGACAAAAGATGTTTATAATTAATTATATATATATAATGAAATTTACAATTTTGTTGAATACCCTTTATGTTAATTAGTGAAGGAAGAAATGGGGTGGCAAAAGAAAGAAGAAAAGAGAAGATAAGTTTGTGTTTGAACTTTGAAGGTGTTGGAAGTTTGAATGTGATTATTATAATAGAAATGTTGTGGTGATTATGTTGTTGTTGTTGTTGTTTTGAAGGTGGTGGTGTTGTTTTTGAAAGATAATGATTATGGAAAATTTTGTTTTTTGTTTTGTTCTTGTTTTGAGGAAGTTGCATGTGATGTGGGGGAGAAACGTAAGATTGATGATGTTTGTAAGGATGACACGTGGATTTGGACAACATATTTTAAGGAGAAAAGATTGTGATTGATATTAACCACTCAAATATTTCACATGTGTCATACACTAAAATACTCTACAATATGAGGCAAATCGGTTAATCAATTTATATATAAGTAGATAGATATGTCTCATTTTCAATAAAAAAAAATGTCTCATTATCATGTGACTTATCACTATAGTTTTCACAAATAAATTGAGTTGAGATACTCTTCTTTTCTTTATAAAAAAACACAGTAAAAACATAAATTTTTATTTTAACTATAAGTTTTACTTACTTTTGAGACGAAATATAGATTATCATGACTCTATTTTCTCGGTAATTTTGTATATACATATATTTAGTTTTACAAAGTCAAAATATAGTATGACGTGTGTCTATATGTTAAAACGGTATAATATTGTGTAGAAAATTGTTTTAAAATTATATTTTTAATATATTAAGATCATTCAAACAAGAATTAAAAGAATAAAAAGAATAAGGAAAAGTAGTTCAGAAGTAGATGCATTGAACAGATAGAAGGAAGAAGAGAGAAAATTGAGAGTTACCTCAAACTTCTCAAACTTTAATGTAATTTTCATAAGAATTTCACAATTTTTATATACTAATAAAGCAATTTTATATATATAAATTATCTAATATAAAATTTTAGTATTTATAAAGTTGAAAATTAATCGATATAAAAAATTTCCAATATAAAATTGAAGTAATTTTTAAATTAACACATGACCATCTATAATTTTGCATATACAATATTTAGTTTTACCAAGCCAAAAGATAGCATGATGTGTCTATTTATTAACATTTTTATGCAGTTTTTGAAAATTTAAATTTTATGTTATATTTAAAAAATTTATAAATGTAATATTTTTGAAACTATTACATAAATAAAACTATTTTATTTGAAAATGGACATTTGAATAAATAGATAAGCAATACTGATCATATTAAGAAGTAGTTTATCTTTTTTTTTTTCTAAAATAATCTAATTTAAATTGGATTCTTTAAATCGTTGTTATTGTTACTTTTTGGGTCAAAGTTGTTATTTATATATAAAAATGTAACCAATTCTATAGAGAAAATTGCACTTTGTCACAACGATATTCATGGACAAAATGTAATAAATGTAGTTAAATACATAAATTATCAGCATATGATTAGGAAATATAAAGAATCAATTATATTATTTTTTTTATAAAAAGAAAACTACGTTTATTCATTTAAATCGATAAAATATAGCATATATAAACACAAATTCAACACCATTAAAATTGAAAAAGATAAATCTATTTACATTATTCAAATTAATAGCATAAAACGACATAATAATTACAATATTTGATTGAAATTGATCTGTCAATTTAAATCAAACGAAAACTGCAACAAGACCGAGAATAAAATAAACAAAGTACCAATTCAATAAATTTCAGAAAAAATAAAAGGTTAGCTTATACAATGAATTTAAAAAAAAAGAAGGAAATGTAATGGTTGGAAATGGAAATTTGATTCAATCAGAATATGGTTAGAAAATATAAGGAAATACAATTGGTTATATATTTCATCCATTATTTTAATTGGCACTAACTATACTATATAAAACTCAGACCAATTCGTATAGGAAAATTTGCTCACGTGTCACTTTCACAGACCCCGCACCACAACCGAACAAAATGTAATAAACAGTGAAATAAATAAATTGAATTAAATAAAGCACGGATAATTTTTTTATAAAAAGTTTAAATAAATAAAATAAAATTATATCACTTAATATCCATTATAAAATGTATATAAGAAATTAATTAAAAAAATATAAAATATTTAAATAAAATTTAAATAGTTAAAAAAGAGCTCGTCTTTGTACTAAAATTAAAGTCTTCATTTTTTTAAAAATATTCATTAATAGTATTACAACTATAATTTAATTTTAAAAAAAACTATTATTTTTTGACAAAAAAAATTAAATTATTATATTGACACCATGATAGGATAACAAAAATTTATATAAAAAGCAAATGAAATCTTCACAAATGAAATCTTCATTTTCTTAGTTGCCATTAGTATTTTTATTATCATATTTAAAATTTATATTTTTGATAAAAATTTGAACTATTTACAACATTTTATTCCAATTTCAAATGGAAATGTCAATTTCAGTTTATGGATTCGAATTATTTATTTGTTGAGTAAGACATGTAAACTGATATAGAAACAAATACGTGCGGCAATAACCAATATTTGTAGCAATTATAATACATATCTAAAAATTAATTAATTTATCTATAACCTATTAAGGTATTGTTCTGCTAGGTTTTTTTGGCTTTTAAGAGTGGTAAGTTACTTCTTAAATCTTATAATCATCATTAGCAAAACATTAGAAATTAACCAATATTAAGACATGTAAAGTGATATAGAAACAAATTAATTTATTATCAATCAACAATCACCGGTTTTATTTGACCAATGTCTATAATTCATGTGGACTAATTATATATATTTAATATTACTAATAGTAACTATTTCTTCTTTACCATTTTTTAAATATATTAAATAATAACAATTTTTTGAAGATTTGAATATTAATAAATTAATTAAAAAAATTAAAAATTGAATTTTGAAATAAACGGTGCCCCACATTATAATTGAAGGGAATTGCAGTTAAAATGAATTGAAAAATAGGATTTAGCGTCGGTCTCAAACCAACGCTAACAGGCCAAAAGCCGCAGCTAACGTGGATTTAGCGTCGGCCAAATATCACCCGACGCTATATTAGCGTCGACTGTGCCCGTTGCTACGCCGACGCTAGAATCTAAAACAGAACAGCCGACGTTAATTAACTATGTTGTCACATCATAAAAATAATTAGCGTCGGAAGCAGAGTCGAACGCTTAAATCAATTTAAGTCAGCCTTTTTCATAATCTAGAGTCGGTCAGTCCTACACGCGTCGGCCAAATATCACCGGATGCTATATTTTAGCGTCGGTTGGGACCACACTACGCCGACGCTAGAATCTAAAATAGAACAGGCGACGCTAATTAAGCATGTTGCCACATCATAAAACAAATCGCGTCGGATGAAGCCGACGCTTAAATCAATTCGGTCAATTCTACGCTAGTCAGCAAAATTAGCGTCGGCGTCACCGACGCTCCTGTCAAATAAATATTTATATTTTAGCCTCGTTCCGGCCAACGCTAAGGTCAAAATAAAATTGATTTTTAGGTCTATGATGCTGAATACATTATCAATTAAAAGACTCTTTGATTAAATGAAGAATGCAGATCCTACAGAATTCCGTATCTATTTCTAATCAATGAAATAGAAGTCTAGAACTACTGCCAGTTTCCACTGATCAATGTACTAACCTATCCTACACCTGCCAGAAGGGTATTTTATAGGAAATGAGTCTTAGGATCAAATGCATTATCTACATTGCAGTAAAATGCATCTATAGTGCAGAAAATTAAAACAATTTCTAAAATAGATTCAGATAAGTAGTTTACCATTGCCACAGAGATTAGCAGTGGCCCCAGCCAGCAATCATTCGAAGAGTTTGAGGATCTTCAGCATTGGCTGCAGTCATTGACAGCAAACTAATGCCCCTTTGGGCCATAATGAGTTCTTGATTGGTTTCTGTTAAGACACATAATGAGGATGTAGAGACCAGGAAAAAACAAGATATCTTAGCAATAGACATTTTTATTTCCTAAAGTTATTAGTTGCAAAAAACTGGAAAAATAAATTTACCATTCATTGCCAAATTTGCAATAGCACCTGCAGCAACTCTAAAGTAGAAATTGATAAGAATGAAACTTACCCCATGATTACAGTAAACAGAAAGGTAAAGACAGGAATAGCTGGCTGTAAGGCAGCTGCATAAGTTGGTTTAGTATAACTTAAGCCAATAAGAAACAAGCATTGGTTGCCAAATATCCTGAATCATAAAACAACAAGAAAGAAAAAAATCACAAACATCAATAAAACACTGTCATTAATAAAAATAAAAGTAGGAGAAAAGATGCTATACTACAAGGAGCTTTACCCAGTTAATCCAAGAAAGAAGAATGACATCAATAGCTTCTTAGTAATAGGAGGCCTTGTATGTCTATAGTCACAATGTATAATTAGGACATACTTACATCACAAATAAAAAGTCAACAATATCTTAATTGCTAGCTCATTAACACCTACACTCCTGATCAAATATGTGTGTTCAATATTGACACATTAATTACATTCAATTAATTTATTTCTCAAATTATTATTGTTGTCAATGTGTTAGTTACAAACCAAACATGCTTTAAGTTTGTAGGAATATTGTGAAATTTACTATAATATTCTTTTATAGGAAATAATGGTTCATTTATAGTATAGGGAGATAAGAAAAGAGGATGACTTGCCTTTCTTTGAATAGAAGTTACCATCACACACACACACTAATGTTCTCATACCTGGGAAGATTCACGGGGCTTCTTGAATGTTCGACGACGGAAACAAAGAAAATTATTTATACAATCTATGGAGAGAGATAGACGCAGAGGGTTCAAGAGAATAAGTGATGGTGACTGTATTGAGAATTCAAGAGAGTTTAATTTTTCAAATAATATTAAAAAGTTTAATTTTAAAAAATCATACAACTTAGTATCTACCCAACCGACACTAACTATTAAAATAAATAAAAAATAAATTTGATTTTATTTTAGAAAACTCTGAAACAAAATGAGAGAGTCCGTAAATGTAAGAAGAAGGTTTTATAAAAATATACGTAGGAATAATACTTTTGATTGTATACGAATTATGTAATATTTACCAATTCCTTAGTAGACATATTTCTCCATAAGTAACATATTATGGAGGCTAGGTAACATGAAAGAAGTTCTGAAGTCACAATGATCAAACCATTTTAAATGGAAAGTAATATAGTAACATAATAGTAGAAGTTTGAGGTTTTGGTACTATCAAATTAAATTACCAATAGTTAAATTATATATTATTTATGAATGAGTTTGATCATATTTTAGATTTAACACCACCAAATTTTTAAGTTTTATCATTTGAGTCTATTTTGAAATAATATTTTTTGTTATTATGTTTAATTAAAATTAAAATTTTAATTATAAAAATAATTTATTTTATTATTGAAATCAAAATTAAATAGATAAATGTATCAAAATTGTTAATTTAGTCAACTTTAATAGATACTATATACAGTAATGTCAATGCAGACAAGTTAGACAAAATTATCAGTCAAAATATTCATAATACTGATACACACTCTTTTATTAATAGTACCATAAAACTTGTATATTTATATATCAAAAGAAGTACATGAATTTAAGGAACTAAATAAAAGACACACTTATTCTAAATTAAATTTATAACCACATCTTTATATAAAATAAATAAATAAAAAAGAAGCATCTCAAGTGAAAATAGATTATTATCGCATACAACAACTTGAATTAATCATAGTCTAAAAATTTGAACCGCATATATTTTATTCTCAAGAAACAACGATAATTAATATAGAAAATAATAAATATACTGCATATATTTATAAAAATGTAGCGTGAAATATATATAGGTTGTGGAATATTTTTTTTATACTATATGAGAAAATCATTTAATTAATTTGTTTTTGAAATTGTTTTTGTAAAAAACATTTTATTCAAGTTCAATGAACATAGTCTATATATTGTGTCAAATTGACTACATATTTAATAATCTGAATTAGGTAACATTATTATGGTGAAATATATGATTGCTTTTTTTTTTTAACGAAAAATATATGATTGCTAAACAAATATAATTTTAATCGTTTTAAGGCATTAAATATCAAAATAGAAATGGAAAAATAAAAAAATTGTTACCCTATAGAATAGTATGGTCTTTACATGGAATCTGTATTTTTTTTATTAAAAAAATACGTGAAATCATTATTCAGTTGAAATTGAATCTGATTAAAAACAATAATAAATAGTAATTAATATGGGAGATGTAATTTATTGTAAAAAATAAAATAAAAAAATATGAGAGAGATATACATTGTAATCAATGTAAATCTCATCTAATTTGAATATTTGTATATAAGATAAATAAATAGCTATAATAATAATTAAATTAAGTTTTTATAATTAATTCGGTCAAAAAATTCAGACCATGATTGGATATATATTTTTAATTGGGAAATAGGGAAATTCATAGTAATTAACATTAATTAAAATGACATGATCATTTTACTTACAACTATTTATATACTACCAAGTCATTTAGTCATGTGTGTATGCCCTATTTAGATTGAGAAATGGATAGAGAGAGAATAATAAATTAAAGTCAATCTTATTTTGTATTTTTATAAAATTAAACCCACTTATTTTGCAGTTAAAAGTGTTTTAAAATATTTAAAAAAAATGAACAATTTTCTCGATTTAAAAAAATAGCACAATAAAATAAAAAAAAGAAAATATAATCTTGCAGTTGTAATTTCGTATTTTCATTTTCCATAATATTAAATCGTTTCGAGCCTCTTAAATTAATTGCAATGAACATTTCAATCTTATCGAAGATGAGGTGATCCTCCCATCATATTTTTTTTTGTCCTCCAAAACTCATATTTTTATATCATTGTTGCTCACATCTCAATGTACCACATCATATAAAACATATCAATTATCTATACAAATATAAATTAGTGTCAAATTTTTCAGAGAGGTAAAAGAATGTGTATTTGTGTTCACTTGTGACTAAATTGTTTCAATCATCTATCTAAACAGATTATATTATTTCTTATTAATTTGTTTATATTACAAATGATGCATATAAAGGAATAGTCAACAATTAATTTTAAATAAATTAGGAATAGTCAACAATTAATTTTGAATTTTTTTAATTGAAACAGTAGATAGTCGAAAATAAAGTAGTCTGATATTTAGATTTTTTGAATTAGATATTATATTTGTTATTGAGTTAAGCAAAAGATGATACATGTATTCAGTTTTGAATAGAGTCCTATGGTTGATTTGATTGTTGCTAATAATGCAATCAATGTAATTTTCATAGCATTTGTTATTTAATGAATTTTAGAAAAAATAAATGGAAATGGAAATTTGATTCAACCTTTATTAGGAGTATATTGTTATCTCATCTTGATCCTCATACAATTAGTGTGAATCATAAGTTTAAAGTTTCTGTTGGACAATGTATCATTGTAAACGAGTCAGATTTATGCATGAAGGATGATATATTTATCGATTTCAAATTAAGATGAAAGTCCTTGAACAAGGAAAAGAGCTAAAAAGAAGACAACCCAAGAACATATATGAAAATTTCAAAAAGAATTTTTAACATTATTGATTTTTCAGTTTTAGATGGAATGTTTGTGATGAGTGAAAATAAAGATATCTCAATAAATCACGTCAGGAATGGAATATGATGATTGAAGTGACTAGAATATCACTAGAAGGGGGGTTGAATAGGGATATTTGGCGTTTAAAAATTTTCTTTTAAGTTTTAAAACTTTATCCTCTTCTAGAGGATGAAGGTAAGAGGTTAGAAATTCAAGTTAAGTGAATGAACAGATTAATTGTAAAAGAGAGAGAGTGATTGGAGATTGACACACACAGCTTTATACTGGTTCACCCAAAAGGGTTACGTCCAGTCCTCACACACTTGTGAGAATTCACTAAAAAACAATCAACCTCTATCAGAGGTTAGTTACAGCCTTTGTGTTTTCAAGCTTCACCAAGCTTACAATATCTTCTCACAAATTTCTACTATTTCTAAGTGTAACTCACTTAGAAATTACTGTAAGTTTGAAGGTGTTTTGATGTTTCTCTTAACTAGCACTTTCTAAGAGGATGAATTCAAAATCTAGTATAATACAATAGAAAGTGTGAAGAGAGGATGAGAATGACACTTGATAGCTTTTGGCCTTTTTATCTTTGATTGTTGTAGTTGTGTATCTAATGAAGAAGTGCATCAATCCTTTTATAGAGTTGAAGATAGACTAACAATGGTTCTTGATGCTGCATAACCGTTGGGCACAGTGATCAAAAAGGTCAAAGTTTGAATTACAAGAATACCATCCAGCTGTCTTTTGACTTGTTTGATTGCAGGAGGATGAGAGTACCGTTCATCCTCGTATGGTAGATGCAAGCCCTTTTTGAAGTCCGTGTCTGGGCTGTCCTTTCTCTTTCTCTCTCACCAAGGCATGCCAGGTTCTATTTTAAGCTATGTTCAGTTTATCCTTTATGTGTAGGTGAAAAGGTATAACCATTTTTATCATAAGCCTATGTATTAGAGCTAGAGGTCAGTCCTACTATGTTCCAAAAATTATGCGCTCATCCTCTACCTTCATTTGCTTCAGTTGACTTGTTTGTCTTTCAAATTTTAATTACTGAATTGACTTTGCACATGGAAGGAAAATACAGATAACGTGATACTGGACAAAGTTGGTTCATCCTCTTTGAGGGGTTCATCCTCTGGTCCATCCTTTTGTTTGAAACCTTGTTGATTTACAAAGTTTTTATCTTATTTGAAGAATAACCTGTTTTCTAATTATAAAACACTCAAGAGCACAAATTAGATATAACAAGAGTCATAATCAATCAATTTTGTTATCATTAAAACCATATGAGAGAGATTTTGTCTCAACAATCTCCCCCTTTTTGATGATGACAAAATTCTTTTTAGATTATGATAGATATTGAGAGAACAGAGTATAAGCTCCCCCTCAATATTATCAGAAATGTTTTTAAAGCAATTTCTTTTTTCAAAATTTTTCTTAGAAAAAAACTTTGAAGTTTTTTGATAATGAAAGGACAAATATAAGTAATGAACCGTAGAGTAATAACAATCATAAAACAACATTATTACAGACCATAAGCAGAATGTTTTTAACAAAATAAAGAAATTGCAAATAAGACTCATTAAATAGTTTTCAAAATAGTCTTCATAATCTTACTCCCCCTGAATTGAGGCAGCAGCAAAAAGAAGAGGTCAGATGAATGGAGAAAGATTACGACGAGGATGATGAGTCATCAGAGGAGTTAGAAGGTAGAGATGCATCATGCGGAGGTGGTTGAGCTTGGGGAACTGGAGGGCGGTCTCCAGGGAGAATGGTAGGAATGAAGTGATTTGTGATCCAATTGAGAAGGAGCCCAAAATGATTCAGTTGATGTTGAAAATTGTTGAAGCTTTCCAACATTTTCTTTTGGTCCTTACGAATCTTTTTCAGCATTTTCAGTTCTTTGTGCTCTTTCTTCAAGTTGTTAGAGCCATCTTCTTTGGGAGCATCAGAGGTTTCCATGAAGGGGTGAGTGGAGTCAACCTGCCCTGGGACCTCGGGAGGAGGTTTGGAGGACTGTGGTCAATTCTTCATGAAGCGGCAGTTGAGAGGATGAGTCAAGTGTGACTGGTTCAGATAGATTCATGCCAGCAGAGTCTTTTTCACCAGGAACACGTGGGGAGAACGTATGATTTTGCAAAATAAGATCATGATAGAGTTCAGCCCCATCCTCCATAAGTTGAAGAGGAACATCTTCTGATGGTTCTAGAGAAGTAGTACCATATATCAATGTAGATGGAATTATAGCTAGTGGTGAAGAATAGGTGGGACATGGAATGTCAGAATCTCGTGGAGGAGATGGAGTTTTTTCAGGATTTACCAAGGGTTCCAGAGTAGGAGATGGAGTCTCATCAGTGATAGGATTTATTTTTTCTAATGAGGGTGGTGAAGTGGCAGGAGTGGATTTTTTGAGTTTTTTCGACTTTTTGGCTGGTGGAGTTTTGGATAATTTTCGTTTTGGAGCGATGGATGTTTTGATAGAGGAAGATATATCTAGAGGTTTGAGTTTCATTTGTTTGATGTTACGCATGGAAAACCAGTTGTTAAAGAGGACAGAAGGTTCATCCTCAAGAGGTAATTTAAAAAATTTAAAATTTTTGGTCAAGAGCATCCCATAGGGGGCAGACCTTCCCAGAACAACAGCATTTAACATGAAATTAAAAATGACATTCCCCAAATGAAGAGGAGTACCTGTGGTGAGATGATGAATGAGGAGGAGGTCAAGTTCAGTAACCTTTTCAAAGCTGCCTGCTCTTGGGACAATAGAATGGACACAAATGTTATGGAGAATTTTGCATAAAGGCTGAAGGTTAGAGGCGACTTGAGGCTTAGGCGAGTTAAGGAGTGTGTTTTGAAGCACCTCAGTTCTGGAGACCTGGCACTGGGAGTACCATTTTTCAGAAAAACATAGGGAGCCTTCATCTGGAATGTCCAGAATATGACATAAGGAGATAGGGTTAATCTCCATATGCACACCTTGAAGTACAATGCTGAACCCAGAATCTCCTTTTGACCCAGAAGCTGCAGCGTAGAACGCTCGCACAAGGCGAGGATATTGAGGTTAATTGATTTTTAACACAGAAGTCCAGCCAAGTTGATCAAAAATATCTTCAATATTAAATCCTCTTTTCCTAAGGTCAGAGAAATCAATGAACTTCCCGTTCACAACGGATTTGTCAATCCATTTAGAAAGATACACTTTCTCTAAGGTAGGAGTTTCAAACAAAGAATTAGAGGAAGTAGATTTAGGTTTGGAAGTGGGTTTTTTAATGGATGATTTTTTAGGTGAGGTAGAGGAAGTGTTGCTGTGGGGAGGTTGTGGAATGGAGTCAGCAGAAGGAGTTTTCTTTGAATCATCAGAGTCAATAACATGAACAGTGTCGTCCTGTTGAGTTGGTTTTTTGGATGAGAGGATTCCAGACATGATTCTGGAGGATCGTCGTACAGGAGCAGGAATGGAGTTCTTGGATGAAGAAGAGTGGGTTCGTTTGAGGTGAGGAGGAGTAAAAGCAAGGTTAGGGATAGTGGCTGTATGAAGAGGAGGATGAATGGTAGTCATAGGTTCAGGTTGAAGAATTTCTTCATCCTCTTCGTTCGTACTTGAATACTTATCGTATTCATCTTCAGATTGTTGTTCAATAACTTTTCGTTTTGCAGTGAACTTGGTGCGGGCCATTAGAAATTTTGCTAAGTTGAGAGAGAGAAGGATGAAAAGATTTTTGAAAGACAAAAGATGAAAGGATTTTTTGAGAGAAAAAGGATGAAGGAATTTTTTAAAGAGAGAGGGTTTTTACGAATTGGTGAAAGAGAGACGGAAGGGATTTTGGAAGAGAGAGGTTACGACAGTTGAGGATTGGACGTGAGGGGAATGATGGGATAGGCTTGAGGCTAGGCAGCGCGTGACAAGAACAGTTACTTTTTCAGCCGTCAGCATTTAATGCATGACGGAAGCCAAGGAGTTTGGCTGGAAAAACTGCACGTAGAGGGAAGCGTGCTTTGGCATTTGTTGACTCTGGTGCGTTTCACCAAAAAGGATCAAACATTTTCACATTTTGAAACTTTCAGAATCAAATTGGCAAATTAAAATGCATTTTTAACCACACAATAGGTTTTAAATAATAAGGAGTTTGAGAAGGATAAGCTTAAGACCTTATTTGGTGAAAGAACCTCTTGATACCTATCAGACTCACAGGGATTTTTTCAGGAAGTTTGACAAAAACATAAATAAAACTTGAATTAAACAGTAAGTTTTTAATGAATTTTGGACAGACTTATGACAGAGAGGTTTTCCAAAATATTTTTGAATTTGTCCTCCTGAAGAGGCTTGGTAAAAATATCAGCTAATTGTTTTTCGGTTTCAATGAAAATTAGCTCAATATCACCCTTTTGAACATGATCACGTATGAAATGATGTTTGATTTCTATATGCTTGGAACGAGAATGTTGTATGGGATTTTTTGAAAGATTTATGGCACTTGTATTATCACAGAGGATGAGAATTTTTGTGTACCTTAGTGAATAGTCCTCCAGTTGATTTTTTACCCAAAGTATTTGTGAACAGCATTGGGCCGCTGATACATATTCTGCTTCAGTAGTAGACAAAGCAATTGTGCTTTGTTTTTTGCATGACCAACTTATGAGAGACTCCCCAAGAAATTGACAAGTTCCACTTGTGCTCTTTCGTTCAACTTTATCTCCTGCATAGTGTAACGCCCCGGATTTTTGGTCCAAAACGTTACTAAGAAAAATACTTTTAGAAAAATTTACGATAATTTTTTTTTAAGAATAAGAACATCTAACGTTTATCCATTTAAATAATTAGTAACAATCACATTTATTTAATATTATTAAAAAATGTTTATTCAAAAACTAAAACAAAAAAAAAGCTTACTAAAGTTTAGTGACAGATTTAAAAATAAAAAAATAGACATAGAAATGTTGCGACAATATTTATTATTACAAAAATTGTCTTGAAAACCCCATTTTTACCCCACGTTCGCCGCACATTAATACTCATCAACTACTCTTGAATCTCCTCGAACTCATTAGTACCTAAAATGTTGTTGTAAGGGTCAGTTTTTTCCATCATCCACATCAAACCAAAGCTAAACATATAGAAGAATAACACAAAACATATAAAGGTAAAAACTTCTAATTTAAAAGAAAAAATGCGCAAACGGTAAATCGTATATAAAAATATATGTATAATGCATGCTCCTAAAACTATATGATCTGGATATAAACCTGCCACTAAGGCAACTTCCACACAGAAAGATCACTCATACCAATGGGGAAAATAAACCTGCCACTAAGGCAACTCCCACAAAGATGCATATGTCATGACATGACCATATATTATCACAATTATACTCGCACACAGCCCACTAAGAATCATGTTATATGCATTAAAAAAAATCACCTTTTTAAAACCATCATCTTATTCACATCACAAAGATCACATATCACACATCCTTATCGTGAGAATCATATATCCATAGACAAATAATCATTAAATAATAATTTTCACCACGTACGCATAAAAATCAGGACTTGACTTCATTTACACCATAAAGATTAAAACTTTATATATAACAAGAAACTTCAAACTGCAACTCATAATACATCATCAAAATCAAAACTTTATCATATATATAACATAAGAAAAATCATATTTTGCTTCATATCCATCATAAAAGTTTAAACTCTATCATGTATAATATAAAAATTCATATTTTACTTCTTAAAAAGACATACATTACATATCGAACTCAACGTAAAGGATTTCAGATTCCATTATTTTATTTTATTAGTCTACATTTATTTCTTTCAAAAGCAAGCAATTACAATTATTAGTTTCATGTCATCCAACTAACGGTCTAACTCAAATTTGTGTGGGGAAAAGCCCTTACCTTGGCCGCTTTTCTTCCTAGTACGAAGCTCTAAGGCCCCACGAAGTTGTTCACACGAAAAGTTTGTTGCACGAACGAGATGAGGTGTGAAGGAGATGACGGCTAGGGTTTCGGTATTTTTTTCTGCTTATTATTACTTAGTATGGAAATATTGTGGACTTTAGGGAAAATTTAAAGTAGAGATTATTGGGTAGATAGTGTTGGGCCCAAATAAAGAATAGAAGGGAGAAAATATTATTTTATTTATTTATTTATTATTATTTTCTTAACCTTGATCATACAAAAACTAAGCCACCAACTGCAAGCCCAAATTTCTATTACGAGTTGGGTCACACCTAGCCACAAACCCTTAGCTCAAATTCTTCTTGTACTAAAAAAACATATATATATATATATATAGATATATATAATTATATAAATTTCTCCATTGATTAAATAATTCTTACTAATAATTTTATCAACTACAATAAGTCGAACAAGGCAAATAATTATCACACCTAAATTAATAATGAAATATATATATTTATAAGTCTTAATTATTTTAAATAATAAATTTATAGGATGTTACACATAGTCTGCATCACAGTAAGCTAAGAGGTCAAGGTTTGAACTCTTATACCAAATTCCAACATCAGTTGTTCCAATAAGGTATCTCAAGATTCTTTTAACTGCTATACGATGAGATTCCTTTGGAGAGGATTGAAATCTTGCACAAAGTCCAACAGCAAACACAATGTCAGGTCTGCTAGCAGTTAAGTATAGTAATGAACCAATCATCCGTCGGTACTTCTTTTCAGAAATGGAGGTTCCTTCGTCATCTTTGTGTAATATAGAGGATGGATGCATAGGAGTTCCCATGGGTTTAGCTGAATCCATGTTGTATTTCTTTAGAAGATCTTTGGTGTACTTTTCTTGGGAAATAAATATGCCAGACTTCATTTGTTTAATTTGTAACCCAAGAAAAAATTTTAATTCTCCCATCATGCTCATCTCAAACTCGCTTTGCATGAGGTTAGAAAAATCTTCACACATTTTTTCATATGTAGACTCAAAGATTATATCATCAACATATATTTGCACAATTAACAGATCATCTTTAAGAGTTTTCTTAAAGAGTGTGGTGTCAATCTGTCCTCTTGAAAAACCATTTTCTTTTAAAAATGAGTTTAACCTCTCATACCAAGCTCGAGGAGCTTGTTTTAATCCATAAAGAGCCTTAGAGAGTTTGAAAACATGATTAGGTTTTTTCTCATCTACAAAGCCAGGAGGTTGGTGAACATATACCTCCTCATTTAAGAATCCATTCAGAAAGGCACTTTTGACATCCATTTGAAATAGTTTGATGCCTTTATGAGTGGCATAAGCTAGGAGGATTCTAATGGCTTCAAATCTAGCAACAGGAGCGAATGTTTCATCATAATCGATTCCTTCTTGTTGGTTGTATCCTTGAGCCACAAGTCTTGCTTTCTTTATAGTGGCCTCTCTGTCTTCATTTAATTTATTTCTAAAAATCCATTTTGTTCCAATGATGGATTTATCCAGAGGATGGGGTACAAGATCCCATACGTTATTTCTTTCAAACTGTGAAAGTTCCTCCATCATAGCTTCAACCCATGATTTGTCACAAATTGCTTGATCAATATTTTTTGGTTCAACTTGTGATATCATGGCCATGTTATTTGCAAAAGACTGTCTGGTCCTCACACCATCTGCCGTATCTCCAATAACCAGATCAAGAGGATGATGCGTTGCTACCTTCCATCCTCTTGGAGGCTGCTGTGAGGATGGATCAGAATCATCCTCTTCATTTGGACTGTGTATTTTTTAGGATGAAAGATCATCTTCTTCTATTTTATCCAAATTTTCTGGACACAAGTCATCAAACTCATCAAAAATAACATGCATCGATTCCTCCACAGTTTGAGTCTTACGATTATAAATTCTATAACCTTTTGACGATGTGGAGTATCCTAAAAATATACCTTTATCGGATTTTGGATCAAACTTTCCCAAATTTTCTTTATTATTTAATATGTAGCAATAACAGCCAAAGATATGGAAGTATGAAATATTTGGTTTTCTACCTTTCCAAAGTTCATAAGGAGTTTTATTTAAAATTTTCTGATGGACACATGGTTTAAAACATAGCATGCTGTGTTAATGGCTTCAGCCCAAAAGTATTTTTCAATGTTGGCTTCATTCATAATAGTTCTAGCCATTTCTTGTAGAGTTCTATTTTTTCTTTCAACAACCCCATTTTGTTGACGAGTTCTTGGACAAGAAAAGTTATGAGAAATACCGTTTTCATCAAAGAATATCTTGAATGATTCATTTTCAAACTCACCTCCATGGTCACTTCTCACAGAGATAATTTTAGATGTTTTTTCATTTTGAATTCTTTTACAAAAATATTGAAATGCTTCAAAGGATTCATGTTTGTGTTTTAAAAATAAGACCCATGTAAAACGTGAGAAGTCATTAACTATCACAAATCCATATCTTTTTCCACTAAGACTAGGAGTTTTAATGGGACCAAAGAGGTCAATATGAAGAAGTTAAAGAGGATGATTTGTTGAAACAATATTTTTTGAGTGAAAACTGCTTTTGACTTGTTTTCCTTTGGCACAAGCCTCACACACTTTGTCTTTTTCAAAATTAATTTTAGGAAAACCTTTGACTAGTTCCAATTTTGATAGTTTGGAAATGGTGTTTAAACTTGTGTGCCCAGCTCGTTTGTGCCAAATCCATTTTATCTTTTTCAAGAGAAATAAAACAAGATTCAGTAGGCAAATCATCAAGATATAGTACATATAAATTCTTTTTACGCACACCAGAAAAGAAAACTCTACCCGAGGATGAATGTTTAACCTCGCATAGAGTGGGTTTAAAGATAACTTCAAATCCACTATCACACAGTTGGCTAATGCTCAGTAAGTTATGTTTTAAACCATCTACATACTGAACATTTTCAATTTTTGCAGAATTATTTTTACCAATAACACCTGTACCTTTTATTTGAGCTTTGTCATTGTTTCCAAATGTGACTGATCCTCCATCCTTTGTTTCTAGTGAGATGAAACAATGATTATCCCCTGTCATATGCCTTGAGCAGCCACTGTCCAAGAACCATGACTTTCTTTTGTTGATCAGAGGATATGCCTGTGTCAGAGTTTAGTAGTGACTTAGGTACCCATATAGAATTGGGTCCTTGGTAGTTAGTTCGTCCTCTTGTAAGGATTTTCTTTTTATGGTAGCAAATGGAATCATGGTGTCCATACTTGCCACAAAATGAACATTTCCTTTTGTTAATTTCAGCCTTTTTCTTAACATGACAGACTTTGTTAGTATGTCCATGTTTTTTGCAAAAGGTGCATTTAGGCCTGTCCTCTTGTTTATTTGGTAGAAAGAACTTTTCATATAATTTTTGTTTTTGAGAACTTTTAAATCCAATACCAGCTTTGTCAAAAATTCCAGATTGAGATCCCATAATTTTTTGGAATGTTTCAGTGGATTTAACAAATTTGGTAATGTCTTTTTTTAGTTCTTCTACCTTTTCTTTTAGAACACTCTTTTCAGTATCCTCTTCTGGAGGATGAACGTTGACAATCTTTTTGTTCAGAACTTTTTGTTGTTCTGATAGTTTTCTATGAGATGCCTACAAGTCAAGAATGATTTTTTGATATTTATCATTCTTAGCTTGGAGTTCCTCATTTAACTTCTTTATTTCATAAAGTTGGTTCTTAAGAAAACCACATTTATGAGATAAAGTGTTTGAGTCATTTAAGAGATTGTCAAATTCAATTTCTAGTTTTTCACAAGAGGGACATATATCAGTAATGGTTACCTCATCAGTATCTGAGTTTGCCATAAGGCAGAGGTTAGCTTCTTCTTCCTTGTCTTGCTCGGAGGATGATCCATCGCTGTCATCCCAGGTGGCCATCATAGTTTTATTTTTATTTTGAAATCTTCTTGTGTTTCTTTTGTTTAGAGGACTTTCAGTTTTGTAATGTCCCATTTTGTTGCACCCAAAACATGTTATCTGACTTTTGTTAGTTTTTTCTTTTTGAGGAGACCTTTTTTCTTGTCCTCTTCTCATGATCATCCTCTGAATTCTTCTCGAAATCAGAGCGAGTTCATCCTCCTCATCAGATAGAGGATATTCTGAGTTTTCCCTTTTTATGATGTCTTCATTTTTTTTGGAGGAAGTACTTTCAGTTTGGCTAGATTTTAACGCAATCATTTTTCCCTTTTTGGTTGGTTTATCAGCAAGTAGCAACGGTTCATGAGCTCTAAGAGTTCCAACCAGATGTTCTAACCTCATGGTGGCCAAGTTTCTTGCTTCTGTGATGGCCGTCACCATTGGTCTCCATTCTTTTGGTAGACTCCTCAGAATTTTCCTTATCCTCTCTTGTACAGAATATTCCTTTCCAAGAGATCTTAAGTTATTTAAAATGATTGTTAGTCTTGAGAACATTTCATCAATGGTTTCTTCTTCCTTCATTTCGAATAATTCGAATTCTCTAACACCCATGTCAATCCTTGCCTCTTTAACATGACTTGATCCTTCATGATGGATTTTCAAAGTGTCCCATAGTCCTTTAGCACTTTGGCACTCTTCAACTCTGTCATATTCTTCCATGCTCAAAGCACACGTTAGAAATAAATGAGCCTTAGAGTTTAGGAGTACCTTAGCATTTTCTTCGGCTGTCCATTGTGCTTGAGGTTTTTCATCGGAGGATGAATCTGTGTTGTTGATTCTAATGACGTGATTTCCATTCTCAACCACAGATCACATGTTGTTGTCTTGTGATATGAGGAACAGTCTCATCTTTCCTTTCCAGTGATAATAATCTGTGCCATCGAAGTAGGGAGGTCTGCTGGATGATCCTCCTTCAGGAATATACTTGGCTTTTGACATTTTTCTTTTGATCTTTTACTCTTACACTGTTAGGTGTAGTTTTCTAGAGAACCTTGCTCTAATGCCAATTGAAGTGACTAGAATATCACTAGAAGGGGGGTTGAATAGGGATATTTGGCGTTTAAAAATTTTCTTTTAAGTTTTAAAACTTTATCCTCTTCTAGAGGATGAAGGTAAGAGGTTAGAAATTCAAGTTAAGTGAATGAACAGATTAATTGTAAAAGAGAGAGTGATTGGAGATTGACACACACAGCTTTATACTGGTTCACCCAAAAGGGTTACGTCCAGTCCTCACACACTTGTGAGAATTCACTAAAAAACAGTCAACCTCTATTAGAGGTTAGTTACAGCCTTTGTGTTTTCAAGCTTCACCAAGCTTACAATATCTTCTCACGAATTTCTACTATTTCTAAGTGTAACTCACTTAGAAATTACTGTAAGTTTGAAGGTGTTTTGATGTTTCTCTTAACTAGCACTTTCTAAGAGGATGAATTCAAAATCTAGTGTAATACAATAGAAAGTGTGAAGAGAGGATGAGAATGACACTTGATAGCTTTTGGCCTTTTTATCTTTGATTGCTGTAGTTGTGTATCTAATGAAGAAGTGCATCAATCCTTTTATAGAGTTGAAGATAGACTAACAATGGTTCTTGATGCTGCATAACCGTTGGGCACAGTGATCAAAAAGGTCAAAGTTTGAATTACAAGAATACCATCCAGCTGTCTTTTGACTTGTTTGATTGCATGAGGATGAGAGTACCGTTCATCCTCGTATGGCAGATGCAAGCCCTTTTTGAAGTCCGTGTCTAGGCTGTCCTTTCTCTTTCTCTCTCACCAAGGCATGCCAGGTTCTATTTTAAGCTATGTTCAGTTTATCCTTTATGTGTAGGTGAAAAGGTATAACCATTTTTATCATAAGCCTATGTATTAGAGCTAGAGGTCAGTCCTACTATGTTCCAAAAATTCTACGCTCATCCTCTGCCTTCCTTTGCTTCAGTTGACTTGTTTGTCTTTCAAATTTTAATTACTGAATTGACTTTGCACATGGAAGAAAAATACAGATAACGTGATACTGGACAAAGTTGGTTCATCCTCTTTGAGGGGTTCATCCTCTGGTCCATCCTCTTGTTTGAAACCTTGTTGATTTACAAAGTTTTTATCTTATTTGAAGAATAACCTGTTTTCTAATTATAAAACACTCAAGAGCACATATTAGATATAACAAGAGTCATAATCAATCAATTTTGTTGTCATTAAAACTATATGAGAGAGATTTTGTCTCAACAATGATATCGAAGGGAAGTCAATGTTGACAATATTTTTGCATATAATTTAGTGCTACATGTGATTAATGACAATGAAGATTATGAACTAAAGTCTATTAAAGATGATACACACAAAAAATGCATAGAAAAAAGAAGTAATTGAAGTGGGGTTACGTTTGCGTTGCAAAGTAAAAGATTTTTGGACTTGTAGTCTGCATGTCCGAAGATTATAAACTAATTAGATATGATTGATTTTTTGTACAAAAAGATAATGAGAACGATGAAATATATATTTATCTGAAGCTGATTATGTTAATAGCTATGAATGATTCAATATATATGAAATATGTGTTACGAAGTTTTTGTATAACTCACTTTATAATGATAATTATACGAAAACTCTTTGAAATATTTTATTTCCGTAAGACATACAATTCAAACTATTAAAGATATTATTTAATCAAAATGATTAAATCCCATGATGTACTCCAACAATCTAGAAGCACATTGTGTAATATTCTCGTGTGAAAATTTTCTATTAAGATTATAAAAATAGCATAATTTGATATCTAATTTCTCAAAAAAATCTCTATATTTGCTGAATATTTTTGTATGGTTACAAAATAAGTCAAAGTCTTTATATTTAGTCTTAAGAATATTGGAACAATTGTTTTTTATTAGGATATAGTACTCGACATAGTTCATATATTTTCTTACATTTTCGTTTCTAATGTCTATTTCAATTCTAATACAAGTATTATTTAAACGAAAATTCATTAAAAAAATCTACCATAACTATAGGTAAAAAATAAAATGTATGCAAATACAATACGATAAAAAATGGTCAATTAATTTTAATGTTTTATAGGGTATAGTTAGAAAAATATAAGATAATTATAGGTAAAAAAAAAAAGAAAAAAGACATTAACAAAATAGTAAAACAAAAAATACGTAAGTAGTTTTAACACGCAACTAAAAATTAATTAATTTATCTATAACCTAGTAAAGTATTGTTATGCTAGGTATTATTTTTTTCTTTTGCTTTTAAGAGTGGTAAGTTACTTAAATCATATAATCATCATCAACAAAGTAACTCTATTAAGATAATCCATATAATTATGGTTAAAAACCTAACTTATCTTCTAATCATTCTTTATCTATTTATTTTTTAAAGATTGTTTATTTGAACTTTGAAGTGTTGGAATTTTGATGATGATTAGAAGTATTGAGGATTGACATGTGACGTGTGAGAGAAACTTTAGGATTTTGTTAAGGATGACACGTGGATTTGTAGAACTTATTTTTAGGAGAGAAGGTTTAGATTATTAAGAACCACTCAAATATGCGGCAAATTCTCCATAAATATAGGAATCAGTTTCTAAATATAAATATGGATATATCACTATCATGTAATCCATCACTTAGTTTTTAGAGAAAACAAAATTATCATGTTGTGGAAAAAAAAAGAAAGAAATTTCACTCTAATGACCATCCTATAAAGGAAATGAAAATCTTTATTTATTATAATTTGATGTGTTATATCACATATATTTAAAGATTTATACATTTCTTTTATAAGATTGAGATGACGCGAACTCAACTTGTGAGTTGTTATAGTGCGAATTTGGATAAAAAGAAAATTAATTTGATAATGAGATATTTCAAAATTTGTAGTTGCAGTTCAAAGAGCAAGAGCAATTGAAGAAAAAAGATGTATGGTTATTTAGATGTGAGTGTTTAATGTGAATTTGATAATATTGTTGTTGTTTAAAGATTTGAATTTAACAATAATTTGATGATTTTTTTTTGTTAATTAATGATAAATTTTTTGCATTTTTTAAAGATGATCAATGTTTAGGTTTGTGTAAAGAATTAAATCGAAAAAGAAGTCTACACTATTTCTTGAAATTAAATCTTGAAATTAAATCACGGGAAAAATATTGTATATTATCATGTGCACATTGCTATTATACCTCATCTTTATTTAATTTTATTTTTTATCATATTTTTATTTTATCATGCACGTCAAATCTGTCCTAAATTTTACTTAATTGTTATTATTTAACTAAAAATGAATACAAAGGGTAATGATAAAAATGAATTCTTAAATCAAAATTTAGTATTGCCTTTATTGATATTTATTATTGATGTAAAGAAGGATTATTCTCTATATGAGGAGTGAGTCAAGAATCTGGACGAAATTTTTCTAGGAGTAGCATATTATATTCTTTTTATTTTTTTAATTAAAAAATTCAGATGAGAGATAGTATTTCAGTCTATGGTAGAGTTAGTATACTGTATCATTTTTCTATTAACATTAGTTTAAAAAATTGTTTTCTTTTTTAATAAAAAATTGACAAAAGAATTTGGTGGATGGACAAAATTGAGTGGACATATGAGCATTTTTTCCAAAGAATTTTAGGCTCAGCTTAAAATAAGTTTAGGCTGTCGATAAAAAATAAAAGAATAAGTTCAGGCTCATATTTCATTAACATAGCCCATGATTGATATAGGGCTAAAACAGGCTGCGATCAAATTGGGAATATTTTTCATTTATATTTCTTTTTTATTTAATACTCTCTGTTATACATTACATTGAAATTTATATATTAAAGTGTTTTGCTTTTTTAATTTTTTAAATATTGTAAGATGGAGATACGATCACGGATTGAAGAGAGATAGTGCATCAAACTCTTCGCGACCATTGCCATTTATTTTATTTTTTATAATAAATGATTAATTATTAATTTAATAAATAAAAAATAATTAAAAAAATCAAATTATATTAGTATAATATAGCACATTATTTGTTTTTTCATATAAACTCAACCACATAAATATTTCTATTAAATGTATTTTGTTTAATTTTATTAAATATAATTTTATTTTTTTAATTATTTTTCATTTAAAATTATTCAGCTGTTATAAAAAAATTAAAATAAATGGACTTAGAGAAAAAAAATTTATCCTTCAAGTCTTCGGAACTCAAAGATGCCACCTTAGTTTCTTTTCTTTGATGTTTTAATTCAAAAATATATCAGAATTAATGAATTCAGACACACATTGAAAACTATTTTTAATCTATAACTATACCTAAAAGGAATAAACTTTTTTTGATGTAGCCTATTTTTTATTTGTAAATTACCTTCTTATTCTTATCGCCCAACTCTATATTTTTTCCCTAAAAAAGCATATTATCTTTTCCTAAAAAAACTACTATATTTATATTTCTTTCACAGTTTGATTTGTTTTACGATAAAATACATAATATCAATAATCTATAACTTCAACGATCATTTTTTTTAAATACATACTTCTATAATCTAAAACTATAATAAAGGTGTTACCTTTTTAATTTGGTGTAGCTTATTTTTAATTTTTAAATTACCCTCAATTATTTTTCACTTAATATAATATTAATTAGCTAAGTATATATATCCACAAATAATATGTTTTTTTAGTAGTTTAAAACTAATTTGCTTACAATTTCATTTTATATGTATTTATTTGTGTAAACCACAAATTTTATTACGTTATTATAAAGTGAACAAACAAATATGAGACTCTCTCTTTTCAGGATCGTAATAACTAAAAAGAATAAAATACTAATAAAATTTTTTATTGTCAATATCCCTAAAAAAAATCATAAATCTTTTTCATTTAATAATTTATTTTTGATAAATTAAATTTAGGGTAGGTAAGTCTTACATTTATTAATATATAAATCAAAAACATACCCAAGAAATTAAAACAAAAAACTTGGTTAGTCAATTATATAAAACAAAAAATTTGTCTAGGAGGAGATTATGGGTGAAGGAAATGATAACATTTTGACTATATTCTTTAGCTTGGAATAAAGTGATTCCACTAAAGTTCTATTTGGAATATGCGTAACTCTATTACTTTTAATCAAAAGGAGTTTAATATTGTCTTTAATTTAAGGTAGATGAAGAACATGAGAAGAAATATTTAAGATGAAAAATATTTGGTACAATTTTTAAAAGAAGAGAAGAGTGAATTAAAATTTCTCAAAATGTAATTTTTACTCTCTTTATTTTAGAAGAAGGATTTGGAGGAGAGAAAAAATATTTAATATAATTAAAAAATCATTTAAAATATTCCTTCTTCCCTCAAATAAAAAAATAAAAATTTTCTCCCCAAAATTCAAATTTCTCCCCACACCTCCCATTAAGTGTTTATATTTTTTTTTCCATGTCTTATTTAGATGCTCAATTTCTTTGTATTTTCTTAATTTTTAGTACACATTGTCCTTTGAATTAGTCTAATATTTATCCGTTTATAAAAAAATTATATAACAAAAAAAAAATTTCAACGCACTTATCTTAAAAATTATCAAAAAAGTGACCGGCCATTTATATAAAACGAAAAATACATCTTCAAAGTTCGAAGCACTTATTTATAAAACTATTTTCAATTATTTTGACTTAAGTACATTTGTTAGATTCAGCTTTCATGACATAATAATAATTGCATGTTGTCCAAATGGTACGTTTTGGGGACATAATTGATTATATAAATCATTGTCCTTGTTGCCTTTTATCTTCATATCTTGTTTGTTTGTTTCTTTCCATTTCTTTCATTTTCTTGTTTTACTTTTTCTGTTTTCATAGAGAAGAAAAAGATGGCTACACTTGTTGTCCCTCCAATTCCTCTTTCTCCTAGAGATGATGCCACTCACCTTTACCGTGCTTTCAAAGGTACTCTCTCTCTAAAGTTGTTGATCATGTTGTTGAGTTAAACTGTACATGTTAAGTTTCACGTTGATTATGAATGAGTTAAATGTTTTATATATAAGATAAGTAATCCATATACTTATTAGCTTAAGGTTAACTGAGTGGTAATTTATTTGAAATTTTCCTTTTTAAATAATGTTTCAATTCGATTTTTGAGTGGTCCAACAGGTCTATTGATAGATTTTCATATCATCTAAGAATTTGAGTTTCGTCAAATTTAACCCTACAAAATTGGTTTATCAGGCCTCACTTATAACTACTATTCAATGAACTGCTGGTGCTAAAAGCATAAAATTGAAACTATTGAATCATAGATAGCATCAATTTCTTGAAAAATTGAAAATTGTATTAATTTGTTATATACATTTTTAGAGTATTGTGAGGAACCAGATGAAATGGTAAAAGAGGGGAAAATGAGCTTTGGAAGAGAGGAAATTCTAATGGTTTCATATTGATAAAATAGCTTAATACATTAACAAACTATTCAACACACTAAAGTTGAAACCTTCATTTGATTCTAATTCTGTGGTTTCACAGGATTTGGGTGTGACACAAGTGCTGTGATCAATATCCTCGCTCATCGAGACGCTACAATGCGTGCCTATATCCAACAAGAATACAGAACTACATATTCCGAGGAACTCTCGAAACGCTTAGCTTCGGAGCTCACTGGAAAGTTAGAGGTACTAAATTACTGATATAAATTATGAACTCGCATCGTAGGTCACGAGTATATACTCCACAGTTTTAAATTGCAATTTGCTACTGTAATTGCAGTCACAATTTTGTTCGTAGTTTACTGCATTTGTTCGCGCTGCAATCGTTAATATAGTAGAGAATTACAGTCTGATGCGGCCTCAATCATTGTAGTGTTGCAGTTTTGGCAACATAAAAAATTGTTATGATAATAGGCTACAAAGTTGATCAAGTTCTGTTGGAATTTTGTTGTGATTGTGTTTTTAAATTTTTCGGTTTATCAGACTGCAGTTCTACTTTGGATGCATGACCCTGCTGGACGCGACGCAGAAATCATTAGGAAGTCTCTAATTGTGGACAGAAATCTTGAAGCTGCTACTGAAATAATATGTTCGCGCACTCCATCGCAGCTGCAATTTTTAAAACAGCTCTACCATTCAAAGTTCGGCGTTTATCTCGAGCACGAAATCGAATTAAACACTTCCGGTGATCATCAAAAGGTGAGGTTTCTGTGTAAATGCTGTTTATATTCAACATGTAGTTTCTCTTGTCCTTGTATGCGTGTCAGTGTCGTGTATGTTGTTTACGTTAGTGCTTCACAGGCAAAAACTGTCTCTTAAATCTTTTCAAGTCAATAAAACAAAGGAGTTGCAACTACTGAAAACTAATCCATTTTTATGCAAAAATCTTGTTAAGATCTTGCTTGCATACATAAGTACGCCTCGCCACGAAGGCCCCGAGGTTAATAGAGAAATTTCTCAGAAGGATGCAAAGGTTCTTTACAAAGCAGGGGAGAAGAAACTTGGAACCGACGAAAAGACTTTTGTCCACATATTCGCTGAACGGAGCGCGGCACATTTGGCCGCAGTCAGTTCTTATTATCATGACATGTATGGTCACTCATTGAAGAAGGTATCTCAATCACTTTAATCTTATCACTTTTTAATTTAATTTTTTTATTGAAGTATTCAATTTGAATTCATATCAGGCCGTAAAGAACGAAGCGTCCGGGAATTTCGGTCACGCACTTTTGACTATAATTCAATGTGCTACTAATCCAGGAAAGTATTTTGCCAAGGTATTTCTCTTTTATGAAAACAGCTAGTAGAAATAACTTATGACATGTCCATAACTGTTTTCAGCTTATTTTCATAAGTTCTTCACGATAACTTATGAAATCAGTTTATAGTTTATACGAAAAATTGACTTTATTTTATCTTAATTTACTTTTCCAACCATGCAGGTGTTGTATAAGGCAATGAAAGGTTTAGGGACTAATGATAGCACACTGATAAGGGTGATTGTAACAAGGACTGAAATTGATATGCAATATATCAAAGCTGAATATTCAAAGAAATACAAGAAGACACTGAATGATGCTGTTCATTCTGAAACATCTGGTCACTATAGGACTTTTCTTCTCTTACTTTTGGGTCCTAATCCCTAGTCAAGAAGATGTTTTTAATCATGTTTCATTTGGATGGTTTTAGACTATGATGTTTAAATGTTTTAATTTGGTTGGTTGTTGTTATTTGTAAGGCATTGTAAGGATTACCATTAACATGCATTTCATTTCCAGTTAGAATGTGTTTGGAAGAGAAAATTTTATAATTCAATTGTCATTTTTTAGGGTATTTCAAACACATTAATATGACTCACTTGATAGATAATAAATTTTGGAGTGAAGCAATTTGTTAAAGCTAAATTAAGAAATTTCAAATACTATTTAAAATTTAATTGTTTGATATTTTCAAAATATGAATCTCAACATACTATATATATATTTCAAAATTTACAAATTTGTCTCTATGTCTTTCACAAGTTTCACATTAGTCCCTATGATTTTGCAAATTAATGGATTTTTTTATCATCTTTTAAATTTTGCAAATTGGTCCTCAAATTTTCATAATATTTTGATCAATTTTTTTTTTCATTTTGAACTAGTTTTTCTTTTTTATATTTATATTTGTACTCCAAAAAAATTTAAACTTAAAAATTTCCAAAGTTTTTTATGAGAAACTAATGCACGTTTTTGTGTTAAATTATACACAAAATTAAGGGGGCAGAAAATTGGTTTAAGTAATACAAAAATATGTAATAGGTCTTACTAACTTCATAGTAATATAATGGTTTATCCGTCCGTATTTGTTTCTCCGGCTTCAAATATATTATCAAAAGTTAAAATTTGATAATATATTTTACACTATTAAAAAGTTAAAATTTAATAAATAAAAAAAAGGACAAACTTGAGGAACTAGATAAGCATTCACTTAATTTGTTTTTTTTACTCAGGACAACTAGACCTTATTTTTTTAGGAATCATTTTAAAATACTAGAATTAGAAAATGAATGATTTTAAAATAAAAAACTCAGGTTCCTTGTTACCATTACTTTACTTCATGTGAATTTTATTTCTGCTTATGATCTTCCAACAACGAAAATCAAAGGATAACCAATTGTTCTTCTTCATCATTGTTATCGTCTTCTTCTTTTTATTTTTTTTTTAAATTTACTTTTCCTATGTTCTTTTTTCTTCTTCAAGTTTTTACTTTAATTTTGTGTCTACCTAGTTTGAGTCGGTTGTAGTTTTTGAATCCGAACCTATTCTATCTGATGTGTTGTCCACTCTTAATTATGAACCATAAATATCTCTCTTCAAATGAACCATAAATAGAGAGAAAAAAAAAAAGAAATGATATCAACTCTTCAAGTTTATATATTACTTCATCCATCCTTAAATTTAAGCATCTATTTTATAAAAAGTTCATATATATAAAAGTTTCTTTTCGAATTAGTAGATATAATTATTGATTCTTTTTCAAATAAATACCTAATTAATAAATGGAGAGAAAAGAAATGAAACGAAGACAATCTCAACTCTTAAGTTTATTGCTTCTTTTGCAAAAAATGTCTAATTAATACCACTAAGTATATTGAAATATGAAAAATCAAAATTTATATACAAATACAAGAGGTATTTTAAGTATATCTATGGTAAAAACAAAATTTTATAATAATAAAAATGGAGAACAAATATAATATTTTATTACAATTTACTAAAATTAGCGAGTTCCACCTCTTGGACTAGGACTATCTTAGACAATTTTTAAAATGATTATTATTTTACTAAATTATAATAAATATAAAATTAAATTGATACTTTGAAAGTAGTGTAAATTATAGTAATTGAAATGTATAATTAAAAAAATAACTAAATTTGTGTGAAAAATTGAAAAAATAATATTTATTTTAAAATATTTTTTTCTTTTTAAAACGAGGTTCATGGTAAAATAGAACACATGGAGTATTGATATATCTCTCCAATTATTATTGTTTTTCAATGTAGCCTTATACTTGACTAAAAAAATATACTTATTATTTTTTTTTTTTTATAAATAAACTTTAGAGTGAGGGGATGATACTTAACTAAAAAAATATAGTCTTCTATTGATATATTTTTTTTACCTCTGTCTAAAATTTATTGTCTACAAAGTTATTAGGTGAAGTAAATTAAGTAACATTTACTCCAAGTATCAACTCATCTCACCCAAATTTAATATATATATATATATATAAAAATAAAGATGTTAAATAACAGAAAATTTTATTCTATTAGATTATGTAGATAATTAGATTTGCTGCAGTGTAATTAATATATCTGAATCAAAATTAAATCATCTAAATTTTAAAATTAAATTTTAATTATTTTAAAATATAAATTTAAAATCTAAAATCTTGATTGAAGGATTCAGACTTACTAATTAACTACTCCAGCCAATCTGGATCCCAAGTAGTCTCTGAATTTGCTTCACTTAAGGTTAAGGTTAGGGCTGTTGGAACTGATTTTTCCATCAAGTCAGTGAATGAATTAGGCATATCTTAAATCAACTTAATGGTGTCCATTAATTAGTAGGGCCTAATGCAACCCACAATCACAACATCAATATACTAATCACTGTGACAACCAACTTGGATATTTTCCAATCATATCTTCTTTTCACATCAATGATTTTGTCAAAAGATGTTATTGTATTTATCAAATCATATATGTATTCTTCATATCTTTCACACCCATCACTGCTTTTTAGATATCCCTTGTGCAAAAGTCAAGGGTAAAGTAATCAAATTATATATATATGTATAACACAAACACAACTTTCATGCTTTCACACCCCAATCCTATATAATAACAAATCAAACTAAAACAACTTTTATAATAAGAGTGTGAGATAAATAAATTTTAATAATTGAATAAATTATAAATAATTAAAATAAAATAAAATTATGTGACACTTTTAATCATTATTATTTATTAATAATTATATAGTTAAAATTTAATTATTAGAAATATAGAGAAAATGAATTGAAAAAAAAAAGGCACATGCAATTATAAAAGCCTTATAATACATTTGATTCCTTCTTTTCTTCAACTTTAACTTTTAACAATAAAATTTAATTAACACCACTTATCTGATAAATCTTTAGCTAAAAAAGAATATACAAAGTTTGTGGAAAGTGACATCTTCGTCTTCACAAAAGCAAAACCTAGCTAGCTATTTATATATATATGTGCACTAATATTTTATATATATATTATATATATATATATATATATATATATATATATATATATATATATATATATATATTATAGCCATTAAAGAGATCCATGAAAAAACTACAATTAGTTTGATCTCCCTAAGGTGAACTCCAAATTTGGAATCTGACAATCTATGGTTTGATCCTTCAAGCTTCTGACAATACCCTGCAAAAATAAGTAATCATCTTCTAAGCTATATAATCAAATTTTAAGTTTTACGGGATCCTTTACTAAACAATCTTTAATTTTGATTTAAATTGAATGTATTAAAACATTTTAATATATTGAAACAGAGTGAAAAAAATGATAACACGGGAGAATTAGTTTATAGAGTATATTTAATATAAACCTCTTAAAAAATATTCTAAAGAAGAACCTTTACTATTGTTAGTAAAAAATGAATTTTATAATAATAAATAAAGGAGAGTATATATAATATTTTATTAAAATTTATTAAAAATAGCAAGCTCACCATTTAAACTATGACTATATTAGACAACTCTTAGTTTATGTGCCTATGATTTTTGAAGTCATGCATTTTTTTTTTACAAAGTAATTATGTTTTTTAACAATTAATATATTATAGTTTTAAACTGCAGTTCACTACGACAATTACGGCTATAATATTGTAGATTTTGAAGTCGCCGCTGCAATGACATCATAACTGCAATTTAGGTCGCATCTATTTATATTTTTCTATAATATAAAGATTTACTGTATAACTACGACTGCAATCGTAATTTAAAATTACTCAGTATTATAACATTATATTAGGTGAGGATTAGGGGTTAAACCTGAGGAAGCTTATTCTTAATGTGTTGAGATGATTTGATTTCTTCTGTACTAAGCTCATCAAAATCATGTGATCTACCTTGTGTCCATGTTCCTCCTTTACTGCCAGTCATTTCAGGGAAGAAAAATTATGTTAATGAAAGTGAGCCACCCACACCCGTATCATATGTAACTTTTAATCTATAAATATAAATATTTAATATCAATGTAATGATATTTTCTAACTTTTAGGTATTTAACTTTTAATCATAGGGAACTACTCCCTAGAGATACTGATACTCTGGTCCACAAGGGTGTATTATAATGGTCTCAAAAAAGTGTTAGTGTTCAATTGGGAAATGGTGAAACTATTTATTTTTTGAGTAATTAATGGTTTGGAAATAGACCTTAGACGAAACACATAATCATGTGTCATGTGTTGTTTGCAAGGTTGTAAAATTCGGATTTTTAAGTAAATTTGTTTTGCTCAAATGAATTTGATAGTATATTCTTTGAATTAACTGTATATTAAAATTGATATATAAATGACATATATATTTTTATAATGTTATAAATTTATCAATAATTTAAACTTTAAAATTAATTATAAAGTAAAAATATATAAAATTGCCATAAAGTTTCATATTTATAAAATAGTATTAAATCAATCTAGATAAATTATACTACCGTTTAAGACTTGCTGATCATTCATAGTGATAGTGAAGATGAAGTTGCACGCAAGTTCAAAGTAAGAATAAGAGAATAATTCGTTTGAGTTTGAGTTTGAAAAGAGTAAACGTTAGTACGTATAAAACCTATTGGAGAAGAGTGGAGAAAAGAAAGATTTTTTGAATTGAGCATTAAAAATTGAGCCTAAAGTATGGTAAAATCGGCCTTTTAGTTGAATTCATTCGAATTTACTGTAAATTCGCAAATTCACTCATATTAATTCGGTCTTCGGAACAAATTTATCAATTTTTGAATCTAAAGCATGTTAATGCATGTGTTGCACCTAAATATGTAAATTCATATAAATTTACGTATTAATATGCAATTTTGATAATGTTGGTTTTTTGTTTTCGCGAAGATCAAACATGGTTCTATTGTAGTTAGTGATTCTACATTTACGTATTTGAGACATTATTGATCATTCGATCTAGATTGGACAATTTCAAATTTAAATTTTGTATTATATAATTAAAATTATTATTTTATGAATCTGTCTAATTAAAAGAATCCAAATTCATTTGATTAGGTGGGAATTGAACACTTTTTGAGACGTGGTTTGAAGGGACAGGTCTCTAAGAAAGAAAAAGGGCTCAAGGTATATTGGGATAAAGTGTAACAAGATCAAGGCTGCCAAAATAAAGTGACTTGGCAGCTATTTTTGTATGAAGAAAATTTAAGATTTTCAAATTTAAAAAACACATACAAAAATATTTATATTTATTTTCTAAAGACATTAATAGATTTGAATCCGTCAGGGTCTCCGAATCTAAGACTTGTTTTTTACTACAAGAAAAACCTTTTGAATTTTTTGGCTCCTATTATTACTATTTACTATATACTATCTTGTAGTAATAATCTATTCATAGCCACATTTTGGGATAGTTTGACGTACTCTATTTGAATTGGGCCAGATTGTTATAGATTTTTTTTTTAAATTATAATATTTTATCATTTTCTTATAATTGTTTTTTAAATAATAAATTTTAAAAAATAATTAAAATGAAAAATTATTTTGAAAAAATATTTATAAAAATAATTTTTAAAAGATATATTTTTTAAAAAAAAATGTAATTTTTATCATGTTAAAATATTTAATAATAAATATATAAACTATTAAATGTCAAAATTAATTTTTTTTAATTAGTAGCAAATAAGTCCAAAATAACTTATATTACTTTTGATTTTCATAAAAATTATTTTTAAAAGTATAAAATTAAAATCGCTTTTCTAAAAATATAAAATAAACGGACTCAAAATTTAATTGAGTGTATGAATAATTTTTGGTAACATTATAATATTGCTATCTAATTTTTTTTTATGAAAAAATGATTTTATTAACATTGTTTTGGAATAAAAGCACAAGAAGTGCCAGATATTTAGAGTTCATTAACATGTTATCTTATTATATTTTGATTAACATCTTTTAGTTTTTATTTTTACTTATAAATTTATTTCTTAACTATATGTAACATAAAAGTATACATTTTAATTTTATCTAGATGATCAATTGATTGCAATCATTAGTAAGAACATAGTTATTAATGTTAGATTTAGGATATTATAAATTAGCCCGATCAAGAATTTGGTCAAGGTTAACAAGTCAAATCCAATACAACTGGACCTCTGAGCATATTTCAATAGAATAGGTGCATAGGATTGATCAATCAATTAAATTAATTATCAACCTTTCTTATTTTAAAAATACCAATTTAATAATCTACTACTATAGTTTTTGGATATGTGAAATGAATTCAACTCTTTTTTTTTTTTGTTCTAAATGAATTCCACATTTATACAAACAAAATAATAAATATGTGCATTTCTTTTAAAAATTTGAGAAGATCTCAGCTCAATTTAATACTTTCCCCATATATATTTGAATGTTTGGGTTCACATATATATTTGAAATGTTATATGAATTGTAAATAGTTATATGATTAAGATTAATTTTTTTTCACAAAAACACCATCTCTCCTAAAATGCTTTATAATATTTAAAATTTTGGTAATACATAGTTATGAAATATATATTATTATATTAACTATAATATCAACATGTTTATCATCTATTTAATTATGTTTATTATAATCATTTAAAAATATTTGATTTATTGGAGCGTGAGTTTGATTACGAAATACTTTTACTTTTTTCCCCACATTTAATGTGAATTTTGCCTTTAATCAAGTTCTTTAGAACCTACAGATCTCTTTTCATTGGGGGATGAATTTAAAGATGTGGGGGAAACTTACAATTACTCTCTCTAATTTTAAATAAAGTGATGTATTTAGTTAAAAATCAATTACATCAATTTTTTTAATCTTACTTTTTTTTTTATATTTGAGACTGAAGGAAGTATATTTTATGAAGAAGTTCTCTAAAAAAAAAGTTTTTATGAGATGGATGCATTTTTTTGATAAATGAGGAGCAATGTTAATAACATATTTTATAAACATTGTTTAGTACACATAATTGTTATCATTAGATAAATTTTATCATGAGTTTATTGAAAAAAATTAACTCAATAATTTGACTCATAAAGTTTAGATAATAATAAAAAAGTACATTAAAAATATATCAAGAGTATCTTTTTGACATTTTGAAGATATATTGAAGTCTTACAATAATAAGGTTTTTAAGTTGTTGGATGTATACAAGTGTATGAACATTCTTATTCTTTGAGTCTGTTTTTGACAGTGATATATAAAATCATTTTAAATGATATTAAAGTCGAATTAAAAATGTTAATGTAGAAATTGGACTCAAGACTTATGTTTAACGTAAAAGTGAATACTAAAATTATATTGGAGTCTCCTATAAAGTTCTTTGACTCTTAGGTGTATATATGTATTTAGACACTCTTCTCTTTTAAGATAGCTTTTGAGACTCATATTCAAACTTATTTAATTTAATATATATGTATACATCTTCATTTATTTAAATTTTTGGTTAAATAGCACCCGTAGTCCTTTAATTTAATTTTAATTAATATTTTAGTTCTTTATCTTTTTTTTCTAATTTAGTATTTTATTTTAATTTTGAGTAACAATTTGATCTTTTATGTTTTAAAATGTCAACAATGTCATCCTTTTTTTTACAAAAATTCAAAAAATGCATCAAAATATTCAACCAAAACCCATAAAATTAATTATATTCTTCAATATAATACAAATTTCGTCAAATTCAAAACTCAAATCTTCAAATAAACTCATATTTTCATTTCTAACAACATCAAAAAAAGAATGAAAATATGAGTTTATTTGAAGATTTGAGTTACGAATTTGATGAAATTTGTATTATATTAAATAATATAATTAACTTTATGGGTCTTGGTTGAAAATTTTGATGAATTTTTGTAAAAAAAAAAAGATAATATTGTTGACATTTTAAAATATAAAAGATTAAATTGTCACTTAAAATTAAAATAAAAGACTAAATCGGGAAAGAAAAAAAAATAAATGACTAAAACATTAACTGAAATTAAGTTAAGAAACCACAGGTGTTATTTACTCTAAATTTTTTTATCTCTAACTAATATTATCTACTATACATGATAAGTACAATTTTTAGATAAAATAATATAATGAATTTTTATGATTGGAGTATGTGATACATTCCTTCTATAAATCAGAATTTAGTTAAGAGATAAATAAAATTTAGTTAAAAATTCTTTCAATTAAAATTCAAACTTAAACTCTTTCAAAGAATTAATTTGTTATTAACTAAACTTTCAATATTTATATAGTTTATGAGTGATACTCTAAATGCATATATAATTCACACTCCACTCTTTTTTTTTTCTTTTCTCATTTTTGTTTAATATATTTTTTTTCTACTCGTGCAATTATGCAAATACACTAATAAATAAAGGTGTACGAAAAAGAGACAGTAAATTGAAGATTACTACCTGTCTTTCTGACTTGAAGGAACCCTATCTTCAAGAAAAAAATGTGAAGACTGAGATTTTTTTTTTGCATGTGAATAAAAACTGACAAGAAGCCAACTCAATTCTGGACCAACATTATTAGGATGTAAGGAAGCTTAAAATGTGTGAATCTATGATCAATTATCAATATGATTGTGGAATATACAATATACTACATATTTTATATCTCACTTGTAATATTTATTTTGTTTCATATTATTTATTTTTTTATATTACCAATAATATATTAGAAATTTATAATTATGCATGTTTCTTTGTGTTTTTGAATTTGAGACCTCTTTCTTAATACGCTTTTGATTTTTTTTTTTAGCTCATCAAACGAGTTATCTCAAAATTCTAGTATTATTATTATTACTAAAATGCAGATCTTATTGTATATTTTTCACAGTAATCACAAAGATCAAACTATATGCCTTAATATTTGAATTTAACATAACTTAATCTTATAAAATTGACCTTTAAAGTTTAGAATCATTTCTAACATTACAAGTCAATTGTAAGATATATAGCTTGATTTTTATGAGATTCTCAACAATATATTTTTAGATCAAACTACAAGCTAGACTCATTAATTAATGTAAATTTGATTAATAGATCTTGATATTGGTTTAATTTATTGCATCAAGGTGTTCTAAGTTGATTTTTTTCAATGTATGTTGTACGGTGGGAGCATCCAATTTCATAATTTGTTTTTATAATGTGTATTTTATTTATGGATTTAAAGTAGTTCTTGTACTTCCAATATATTAAATTTGCTTAACAAAAAAAAAAAAAAACAATGGCATACAATTTATGTAAATTTAAACCTCTATTCAACTATATATTTATTGTTCCACTACCTAATTTTGTGTACTAATGTTCATAATATCAAGATCCTGCCCTCTTTTGTCACATTAGGTTGACTCAAACTATAGTACCAAGCATTCATCTTTCATGAAGCTAGAATACAAAAAGTACTATTTTTCACATGAAAAAATGGCTCACTTCAACAAGTACTTTTGTAACTTTATAGTATAGTAAAATAATGCTAGTTATTATGATGTTCAATGATAGATAACTATAGAAAGTAGAAGAAAAAAAATTTTCACCCTAAAAATATATATTTACAAAAAAAAAATAATGCACAAAAAAAAAGAAAATAAAAAAAGAAAGAAAGTCAAAATAGAGTGGAAAATCTGTTGTTCCAAAATTGATAATGTTGATCCAAAGAAATTATTGAACAATAAAAGTTAGTTACTTGAATGTTGATTTACACATAATTTACCTCTGAAAATTCATCGAGGTTCAAATTTTTTTTTATCTTTATTTACATTTAAAGAATTTGTACCAAAAAGGGTATCAACCATATGAGGAATAGCTACTTTTATCTTAAAATAAAAAAGCAGAATTGGTGAAAATGTAAGAAAAAGAAAAAGTTGTCAGAAATAAACACTTTTGTGTTTCACAAAAGGATGGATTTAACCATGCATAGTCATTCATAGATAGTGGATGTAACCATGCATTCATACAAATTATTATTATTATTATTATTATTATTATTATTATTATTATTAACAATTAATTTTATATCATCATTGAACGTAAACCAATAATTTTATCATGTATATATATAGTATAACTGTTTTCTTTTATAAAAAAAATTCCACTTCTTTAATTGTTATTAAATGTCTATATAAAATCAATTTAAATTGACATTACACAATACTATTTTTTTCTATTTCATTATTATTATATTATTTAAAAAACAAGACATGGTCTAATTTCCCAAATATTCAAAAAAATACTAAAGAAAGAAATGTTACCTTGAAGAAGAATTGGCCCATAAATTGTTGGAAGTGTAGCCCAAATCATGATCTAGAGATGCATTATAGTTCTTATTTTGATTATGTGGTGGTGTTAATGACATGAAATTCTCATCTCCATCTGTTACATTGCATTCCATAAGCATTAAAAATTCTTAATCATAGTATTATAACCAAACTTGAAGTAGTAAAAAGAATTCTTCTATCACCAAAAAAAAAAAATATTCATTTTCACATAGTTATGTACTTGTTACTACTACTAATAATGAACTTTATACACAAATGTAAAGAAAAAATTATTTAAATATGGATGAATTAATAGGGTCTGAGTAATAAAGGGTTTTGTGAGGAATCTTCACAGGAATTGAGTAAAGTGGACTCAAAATTTGGAACAAAGACCAATGAATTAATTAATTATTATAAATTAATGCATTTGGTAAAATACTACAAAGCACATCGATGATTTCAAAATATGAATTACCTGAAGAAGCTGCTGGCTTGTCAGTATTTTTAACAGTTCTATACATCTGTAGAAACCAAAACAAGGACAAATAAGATTAATATTAAATTAAATAATACTAATATATATGAAATCAAATTACTAAAAAAAAATGAAACCAAGTGATTATGTCAATTAATTAATGAATTTTAATTAAATATGAATTGTTTAGAAGACTTGAATTTGAATTTTGATTAGAATAATATTTGACCAAATTTTATTTATATTTCATCTCACTTCTAAATTACTAGTACACCTCTAAAGAATTGGATGATTATAAATATGATTTTAAATTGTAGTTGTGATTATGTTACAAATTTTTATATTGTAGAAATTTTTGAACAAATATAGTTGATACAAACTAAATGACAATGACAATGTCATTGCAAAAACTTAAAATCTACAATATTGTAGTTACAATTGTTTTGTCGACTACAATTTAAAATTATAGTTATAAAACTTAAAAAAATTCTTATTTATTTAATTTTTGTTTACTTCTAAAGGTTTGTTTAATAATAACCACTAACCATGAAGTTGATGTTTGGTAAGGTAAGTTAATTGATGCTATTATTGAGAAATGATGGCTACTTTTCCTTACTTTTATTTTTCTATCTTTTTTTTCTTTCTCTCACATGAAAAGTAGAAGTTGTCTGGTTCTGTGCATCAAAACAAACAGATTCACTGTTCATTCATTCATTCAATCACTGCATGCCTTGGCTCTTGTGCCTCTTAAGATAGACCTTGGAAAAAGTCTATAGAAAGAAAGTGTGATTTTTTTTTAATAATTTTGTATTTATATGTGAAGTAAGAAAAGATAAGAAAAATTATAAGGTCTAAGTTATATACCTGCAAATGGCTCTTCACATGAGCTAGTGTTAAATCTTTGACATCCATTAGCTCCAAAACTGACTTAGGAGTTGCTCCTATCATCCAAAGAAAATAAAAAATAAAAAGTTTAAATTTAAAATACATTGAAAACTATAGAACTATAGAAGTAGTAATCACACATCTGATTGTACTTAGATCCAACTACTCTGCAACTTTTACACTGATATAGTTAATTGGTGATTATAATGGTGGAGTCGTCGTATGTTAAATTCAGATTCATGGTTTTAAATTGCAGTTACAACCACAAGTGTAATATCGTTGTAAATCTATATATTGAGGTAAAAATGCGAATAAATACAGTCAATACAATTGCAGTTGTGGTTGCTGACTACAGTTTAAAACTATGCTCAGATCGAACGACTATGCAACTTTTGCACCAGTATAGTTAATGTTGACTGTAACAAGGCAACTGATGTAGAAGATCATCTATACTCATATATAAAAAGTGAGAGAACAAGAGAAAGAGATTCACTTTCATGGCCGCCGAGAAGCTCAACGGCGTGAACAAATCGATTGTGAAGCGAACTAGTCCATCGCATTCTCGGAGCCCTCATGTTCCTCTTATTACTTTGTTGCCTTGCCATAATTGATCTTGACCTCAAAAATCCATTTCCAAATTCATAATTCCCAATAGTACTCCCAAATTGATTATGCTGTAGAAGATGATTATGATATTTCTGATGATGGTTGTTCAAGTATTGAAATTGTTGAGACCTTAAACTCTCCATGGTTATACCATTAAACCTTGAGATTTGCTTATAACCCTCAAAACTATTACTTGAAGAATTAATAGCACAAGAAGGATTTTGAACTTCATATAGAGAAAATTTTGAATCTTTCTCTATTATTGATGAATTATTACCACCATAAAGAGGAATTCCTTTAAAGGGTCTTCTTAATATTTCACTCTCATCACAAACCTCATGATTTGTTAATTCCTTTCTTGTTACAAAGTTTCTCTTCCATGGACTCTCAACTTCAAAAGGAGGGTTTGAATTTGATAATGAAAGTTGTGTATCTTTTTGAAGATTACTACTACCTTTGATTGAAGTTGAACCATCACTATGAGATTTGACATAACCATCAATATTTTTCCATATATCAAAAGATGAATCTAAATCTCCTTCATTTGTATTGTTAGTGCAAATTGAAGAAGGAGCACTATTTGGGAGACTAATGTTAAGAGAAAGATCAGGAATCTGATTCTTAAGCATATTTTTTTAATTTTCTTAAAAATTATTTCAAGATTTAGTATATAGTATAGAACTATAGAATTGAAAGAAAAAAAAAAATAGAAAAACAAAGGTTTTTTTTCTCCTTTCAATCAACCTTAGACAAACAAATTAAGGAGGACTCATAAAACAAAGAACAATCAAGTTGAGTTTGTTAATTTGTTTATATATTCTTCTACTACTATTGATTATTTTGACTATTCATTGATGATATATATATATATATAGTAAGAGAAACCCTTGAAAGAAAATTAAGAAATATTAAAGAAACACAAGAAGAAGATGGAATATTTATTAATTAAGGTGATTTAATTATGTGTAGAGGTGCAAAGTGAGGATGAAATTTTAAGTCTTGTGTTTGAAATAATAATAATGAAATGAAATAAAATAAAATAAAAAAACAAGAACTTTTCTCATTAGGTTCATAAAACAAACATCCTTCAAAGACTCATGAGAGAGATATGTGGTACATAAATAAACAAAAAAAAAAATGTGTGTGAGAGAGATGAGGCTTGTGGTGGGTAAGTTGAGTTGAGAGTATATATAGGAAAGTGACACTCCAACAATTCCTTTTTATTTCTTTATTCTATCATAACTCTCCTTTTCTGCATAGTCAATACACGCAAACACTGAAAAGTTAATTTGGACAATTTTTCTTATATTAATTTATTTATTTTTTCTTTCTCCGGAGGAGAAGGGGTGAAATATTATTTATTGCATTATTGACTGTACCTTGAGAGTAATCAAAGAGTGACCGTATTGTTCTTTCTTGTTACTTACTAGGATGGAAATAGATCAGGTGACAAACTAACAAAGTCTATATACGACATAATTTGTCATACAAGTAAGTCACCGAAAATACATTTTAGATCTATTACGTCGGTTTATTTAATTAAATATAAATAATTTTATTATTATTATTATTATATCAAGTTTTATTTTTTGTATTAAGTAATAAATTTGTTAACATTTTTTATAATTCAAACATATTGATATAAATTAATTATCGACATATTTAAATGTATTATTATAAAATAGAATTGAAATTTGATGTAATATAATATTAGATACTCTAAAGAATCATGTTAGATATCAAAATAGAATTTAATCTCATTGATTTGTTAACTTGTTTGTCTATTGACAAAAACTTAGCCAAGAGTGGGGTAGACTCTCATAAAATAATAGGGAACGAGACTTTTAAACATACTTTAATTCCTTGTCAGGCTTTCAAAAAGGCTAGGTCAAACTTTACCAATGAGCTTTTGATATGTAATAAACTAGGATCCGACCTAAAATGTTCAATGTAGGTCAAATTAACTTATGTCTTATAAAATCTAGCTCTGCCTAGTATATTTTGACCCATAACTACTTCTACCAACTTGTATCTCATTTTAGTTTTATAAAATAAACAAAATTAAACTTATTGAAGTAGCAATGTCGATTTACAAGAAATGAGGGTTTGAATTGTAAATCTTCTTATTTAAAATTTCTTGAAAAAAACTTAAGATTTTAACTCAAGAATGATCTTGGTTGAGAAAACAGAAAACGGAGAACGTTCTTGGTTAGTTAAAAATCAGAAATTCAATTTGTATTGTTAACTTCAAAATCAATTAGACTTAATAAAAAGATATAGGATAAGAGATATCACACAAGGATGTATCCTGATTCACCCAACTTGGGCTACGTCCAGTCCTCACAATTGTGAGATTTTCTACTAAGTGTTCAAAACAAGAACCTTCTTGATTTTTACAGCACCTAGTCTAGATCAATCTTGAACTGTCTACACACTGCAATCTTTCCACTCATAAAGATACACAATCAGGTCACCTATCAATTTTTAGATATGAGTTTACACTTTACCTTTTAACCATAAAAAGATTTCTCACAATCTACTCAAACTATACTCAACACTTATAGTCTTGAGCTTTTACACAATAATAATAATATTGTTTGATAGAATCTGAGATGTCTCAACTCGTGTTTGAGATTAGATTATTTACAAGAGATTCAGTACAAATATAACAAGAGATTGAAATAAGATCAGAACTTACTCTCTTTGAGAATGAGAGAATTTCAAGTATGTGAATGTGAATGATTTGATCAGATTTGTTAGCACTTGAACTTCTGCGTTTTCCTTGAGCATTGGCCTTCTTTTTATAGGCTTGAGAGAATTTAATGATGGTCAAAAAGAGTTGTTGGTAGTGCTCTGTCAGTCTTTAACCAAAACCAATTTATATGAATAAAAATATTCCAACCTTTGAACATTTTTGAGTTCTGTTTTGACTTGACTGATTTCTTCGTTCTTGATCAAAATTCTCTTGAGTTTAATGATGCTTTATACTTCAGATATATTTGTTGATGCCTTTGATTCGATCTGGAGTTTTGATTATGTCGAAATAGCTTGGAGACGGATGATGAACTTCTGCATAATGTTAATAAAAATTCTAGAGAGTGATAATCAATCTGGAGTCCTAGTCTCTAAACTTTCTGGAGATTGATGATCAATCTGGAGATTCAGTCTTGATCATTCTGAGCATTTTCCTGAGCATTCTTGAATTTGCCCTGATGACTTGTATATTTTAAGATCGTTCAACTTTCTTGGTAGTCAAGCTGGAGAAGGTTCAGACTTGTCTGGACTTGCTTGATTTATGACCTTTTCCCTTTGTAATTCGAATGGTTTCTTTGACTAGAATGGATCCTATTTGTTCCTTGTCAAGTACTGATAACATTGATGTTAATACCAGAAACAATATCTTCTTTTAATTAATGGAGATTGATTGATCTTGAGGATGTCTTGATCATTCTTGAACCTGGAGAACATTCTTATGTTGATTTCTTTGGTTTGCTTGAATTCTATCTTTGAATTAATACACTCAAAAATACAAGTTAAATTAACATGACATTTAGAATCATAATTAACGTTCATAATTAACCTTGTTTATTTTCATTAAAACTTAAATTGAGAGTTTGTCTTAACACTTGTGACCCATTAAGTTAGGTCTAAATTTTAGATAGATCTTTTAATTTTTTTTCATTTTCAGTTGGGTCCTTTATGTTTCTTGTCATTTACAATGTCAGCCTTTAAATTGTGACTCGACTCGCTTGCACAGTTATCCTTTTGAAAAACTTCAATAAAAAAAAAGTCATGTGCAAGTTAAATTGTTGATGTGTGCGTAAAAGTAATAATGTGGTAACTCTATATTAATATTTACCAAATAGGCAACAACTAGTTGGAGTGGTTAATGAGATTGTCAACTTGGAAAAAAGAAGACCGGACTTTGAGAAAGCGTACGATTCAGTAAACTGAGAATATTTCATTTACTTGTTGAAAATGATGGTTTTTTCTAACAAATGGATGATTTGGATGGAAGTATGCATTCTCACTATCTCTAAGTATGTATTAGTTAATGGGAGTCCAACAGACTTTATGGTTCGAAGAGGTTTGCATCAAGAGTATCCTTTGGCCCCATTTCTTTTCTTGGTAGCGATAGAGGGACTCACATTCCTAACCTTAAAGGCAATGAAGTTGCATAAATTCAAAGGTTACAAGGTACATGGCCATTTACATTATAACATTTTACCATATGCGGATGACACAATTTTATTCGGGAAAGCTACTTGGAAAAATGTGTGGAATATAAATTGGTATGCTTCAACAACAACAAAAGTTTTAAGTGAAGCACTTAGTGTATCTTTCTGGAATGATTAGAGGTAGAAGATCAAGCGTTAAAATTCTAATTTCCTTCATTGTATTTGGTTTTTAAGTCATTGTTTTGTTGAGAAAAAAACCTTTTTGATATATGTTTTAATGACAACAAACCTTTTAAATTAAATGATTAAGTTTTATGAATGGTGGTCTACTAATGATTTCACTTAAGTTTTGTTTAAGGAACATGAATTCATAAGTGAACAAAGCAAGAAACCATTCATGCACAAATGTGATCAATTACAAGAAGCTATTCGAATCACTAAGAAAAAGGCCATGAATCAAGCTGCCAAAACAAGACTAAACAGTCTCCAGAATATCCAGAATTAACAACATGTTAATGATTCAAGGAAAGCCAAGAAATCAGCATAAATAACACTCTTGACACAATCTGAAAAAACATAAGATGTTACCCGATAACATCACCAGAAGATACCTCCAGAGGATACCAGAAGATACCTCTGGAGGATATCAGAAGATGCCTCTAGAGGATACCAGAAGCTGTCACCAGAGGATGAAGTCATTACCAGAGGATGACATCATCAGAGGATGATGATGTCACCAGAAGATAACGTCACCAGAGGATACCTCAAGAAGACGTCACCAGAGGATACCTCAAGAAGACGTCACCAGAGGATACCTCACCAAGCTGCCATCAGAGGATACCTCACCAAGTTGACATCAGAGGATACCTCAACCAGAGGATATCAGAGGATATCTCAACCAGAGGATATCAGAGGATATCTCAACCAGAGGATATCAGAGGATACCTCAACCAGAGGATATCAGAGGATACCTCAACCAGAGGATATCAGAGGATACCTCAACCAGAGGATATCAGAGGATACCTCAACCAGAGAATACCAAAGGATACCTCAACCAAAGAATACCAGAGGATATCTCCAAAAAATGATATCAGAGGATATCTCCAAAAAATACATTCAGAGGAAGAACCAAGTCTGTTCTTGAACATCAGAATGTCCAGAATGATCAGAACAGTCTCCAGAATGATCTTCTATCAAGAATGATCATCAGTCTCTAGGAATGATCATTAGTCTCTAGAAATAATCATCAATGTCCAGCATGTTAACAATCCATCTCCAGCATGTTAACATTAATCTCCAGTATGTTTAACATCATATCATTAGTCTCCATATTGATAAACAATCTCCAGGATTCTCTTCACTTCATCAAGACTGTTTGAACCTGATTTTTATGCAAGGAAAAATCATGTTTATCTTAAACGGATTTCCAATACATCATCATGAGATATGAAGCTTTAAAGATTGTTAATTATGATTCTAAATGTATTGTTAAATTAACCTGTGCTTTTGAGTGTGTTAATTCAAAGACAGGTTTCAAAAGAATCAAAGCAAACAGCATAAACAAAGGCAGAGAACATTCTTGACATATTCTGGAAAATGGAGAAAGTTCGCCATGCTGTGACAACAAAAAGATCAATCTTTCTCCATCACTTAATTGAAGTTATTGACTCTGGAAGTTACATAGATATGATCATTACATGGCAGAGAACACATTGGATCTATTCAAATCAAAGAGGACATTCAAATTGAAAAAGAAAAAGACTCTCAAACAAGTCTGTCCAGACAGTTCTGGAAATGATTGTCAAGACTGTTGAAACAATCTTGAAGTCAAGTCAGTTTCCAGTATGTTCAGAAATCAGTCCAGATTGATCATCAATCTCCAGGAAACCCAAAAGCTAAAGCTCCAGATTGATCATCAATCTCCAGCAACTACAGTTTTTCTGCAACAAGCTTTGTGATCGTTTTTAATCTGTTTTAAGTGATTCAAAAGCTCCAGTTCAAGCCTACAATTTTATCACTTATCAGAAGTATTAAAGGATCAGTAATCACTAAAGAAAATTTGATCCAAAATGCAACACACAGCCCATTCTGAACAGAAAATAAAAATAGTCAAAAGTTTGATTATTTTTATTCAGAAATAATGTCTTGGGTCAAGCCTGACAAGATCACTACCAACGGCTCTATTTTAAATGCTCTCACGCCTATAAAAGGAAGGCAAAAGCTCAGGAAGAAATACAGCTTCAAGTACAGAGAAAAACATCACTCACATACATCTACATACTTGAAAATCTCCAATCACTTACAAGAATCAGTTTGATTAAATTCGTTTTACTCTGATACATTGATACTGAATTCTTTGTAAAGAATCGAATCTCAAACAAGAGTTGAGACATCTCAGATTCTAACAAAACAATCTCTTCATTATTGTAAAACTCAAACTATAAGAGTTAAATATAGTTTGGGGTAGATTGTAAGAAATCCTATCAAGGTTGATAGATGATTTGATTAATCTATTTCTGGGTGGAATTAGATTAAGTTCTGTAAACAAAGATCAAGGTTGATCTAAGCTAGGTTTCTGTAAAACCAATAAAGTTCTTGTTCTAAACACTTAGTGGAAAATCTCACAGTGGTGAGGACTGGACGTAGCCCGGGTTGGGTGAACCAGAATATATCTGTGTGTGATATCTCCTCCCTTATCCCTATTTACTTTCAGTCTGTTAATTATCAAGTTAGATAGCTAAACTGAACTGTTGATTTCAACTAACCAAGAACGTTCTCTGTTTTCTGGTGAAAACCAAGAACGTTATCTGTTTTCTGTTTTCACAACCAAGATCAATCTTGAGTTATTTTCTTAAGTTTTTAACAGAAATTTTAAAAGGGCGGATTTACAATTCAAACCCCCTTCCTTGTAAATCGATATTGCTACTTCATGTTTGTCTAATTAGATAAGATTGAATGTTGAATTATTGAAATTATAATTTTTAAGTCATAGTTAGTCAAATTAGTTAAGATTTAACAACTAGTTCATTGAAATAATAATTTTCAAGAAATAGTCAGTAGAATTAGGTTAGATAGAATTAGAATTTATAAGTCATGGTTAGTATAATTAAGTTTGATTACACCATTGGCTCATCGATATTATAATTTCTATGTCATAGTTAGTCTAATTAGATTAGATTGAAACGTTGATTCATTGAAATTTGAATTTCTAAGTCATAGTTAGTCTAACTAGTTAAGAATCAATCGTTAGATCATCAACATTTTGAATTCTTAAGCCATTTTCAATGTAATTAGGATACATTGAATCATTGTATCATCAAAATTTGAATTTCTATGTTTGATGATCAGGAGTTCAATCTTAATTGAGTAGACTGACTCAGACTTATAGATTCTAATTTCGATGATCAAATGTTTCAATCTAACCTAAGTACACAAAAAATAACTTACAAATTCTAATTTTTGCGATTGAACGGTTCAATATATCCTAATTACGTTGAAAATGACTTAAGAATTTTAATTTCGATGATCTAATGAATCAATCTTAACTAATTTAATTGATTATGACTTGAAATTCTAATTTTGATGAACCAACGGTTTAAACTAATCTAATTAGACTAACTATGATTTAGGAATTTTAAATTTGATGATCCAATGGTTTAATCAAACATGATTACACTAACTATGACTTCGAAATTATTATTTTGATGATCGAACGGTTAATTCTAACCTAATTAGACTGATTAGTACCTAGAAATTATTTTTTCAATGATCCAACAATTAATTCTCAACTAATCTATCTAACTATGACTATATAATTTCAATAATTCAATTTTAACTAATAAGGCTAACAATGACTTAGAAATTCTTATTTTGACATTTGAAGAGGTGATTATTGGAATTCAAATGTAAGTGGTTAGTCCCTCACTTGTTGGGGATTCTGAGAGAGCGCATCAGTAACAATGAGCTAAATGTTCAGGATCTCTAATAAACTTTGACACCATATCTCAATCCAAAACCTTAACACAATGAATATATGGGTCGCCTCTCTTATATATCCAAAAAAATTTCCGTTTCTTAATCGATGTAAGACTTAACTACTCATACTTCAATTCAATAGATTTATAAGAAATCACGTCTAAAAAGTATATTTGTATGTTTTTTTAGTTTGTCATTGTCAAATATGTTATATGTTGTTTAGGTGTTGGTGCTACGGGTTGAAATTTTGCTGTTGTTTAGGTGTTAAATGTTGTTGATTTTAAGTTCTAGCATTTAAGTTTCTTTATTCATGTTGTTGATTTTAATCAATGTGTCATTCATTTGTATTCAATACGATGCTTCCAAATTTATTAATTTGTTCTGATTTTTATTTGTTATTTTTTTCTTTATTTGTTTTGATTATTCATATAACGTTTTTTTATTCTTATATTTTTCTTGATGATCGAGTTCATAGTGCATTTTATCAATAATATCCCAATGAGTACCTAATGTTCTATGGTTGGAGGTTGATGTTGGAAACTACCTATCCATTTAAGGAGTGTAAATAATAGTAATTGAAACAATTGATATTTAGTAGCAAATACAAAGTAGGTTAACCACTTTCTTTTTAGAGCGGTTTTTATGTTATAGTCCCTTCGATTTTTGAGTGGTTATAATACCACTTCTCTTTATAGCGGTTTTTATGTCGTAGTCTCTTTGATTTTGAGTGGTCCTAATACCACCGTCCTTTTTTAGCGGTTTTTTATGTTGTAGTTCTTTTGATTTAAGAGTGATCATAGTAGCATATTGTGAGTGACTTTAATTGTTATATGGCGAGTGATTTTAACCATCATATTGAGAGTGGTTTTAACCGCCATATGAATGGTGTAATTTCTTGAACGGTTTTCTATGGTGCAGTAGAACTCCGATATAGTTTGTCTGAGCTGTTTTATCTTAGGGACTTCATGGTTGATAGTTTACCTTGCACAAAAAGGGCGACCTAGTCCACGACTCAACCTAGTAATATCTTCGGTGACATAAATTTATTTTGAAATAGTTTTTCGAAACTCAAAAAACAACAATAACAATTGTGAAGATGGGAGAACTTTAATGGAGAAGCATTTGAGACAAAGAAACTAGAGGTTTCTATCAATGAAAGCCCATAAACTTTTCAACAACCACTTATGGCCTAAAAGGCATGCAAGGCTCCCTCTTTTATGAAGTTGAGGATGATCAAATGAGAACATTCAAATTTATACTTTATTACCTTGGGACATGTATCCAATGGTCATATTGACATCCTGCATTATTATATAATTTATCATACATTTATAAATACAAGAAGTTTCAAAACTCAAATATTACACTTGAATCACAACCCACTTTTCTAAGTGTAGTATATCAAGATGTTTTCATAGTCAAACACACTTTTGTTCCCTTAATCAGATTCATGGATCAACCTTTCATAGTGTTTTTTATCTTATCAAACTCTTTCATTTGATTTGTAACCAAATCCTATAAAATCCTAACATATTCTTGTAACATTTGCAAGTCTCTTTAGTTTTATAGATTGTTTGAGTACTAATGTGTCAGCCTATGGAGAATAAGAAAATATAAGTGCAATTCTATTGAGGTTATGAGAATGCATATTATATTTTCAGGTATGACTAAAGGTAAAAATGAAGAGTTTAGAACGTTCTCTATTCACTATAGTGAAAATCTCACAGTTGTTAAGACAAGACTAGTCCATATTGGATGAACCATAATTTTTGTGTGTAATATCATTATGTAGATTCTTTACTTTATATATATATATATATATATATATATATATATATGTATATATATGTATAACACACACAAAAGCAGTGGTACACTGACCATTTGGATGTTTAACGTTAACTAGTTTAATGGATTTCTAAACAGAACAACAATTTATAAAGAAGAAAAATGATCAATAGCACTTAAATCAAGGTATAGAAGAATGCCTTTGTTTGAAGAATTATGACGATTACACACTAGATATGAAACTTGATCAATGGATGTTGGAGGAGAATTGGGAAAAAGAGTCAATAACCCCTGTATTTGCTCTTTAGTGAAACGTAAACAAAAAGAATTGTAATCCGATGAAATATTTTCTAAATTATTTGTTGTTTTCTAGGAGATGAAGGATATCCCTGAAGAAAGAAAATTTATCAATAATGTGATTCATCGTTTTATAATGGGTGGAGAGCTTAAGAGCAAAAGACTTTTTTTTCATGAGATCTTTGCACAAATTTTCATTTTACAATGGGTATGATTTGTTAGTGTTCTTGATTGTATCAACATGAAAAACAAATGGATTTGGTTATAAACCTACTTGGAGTTGACATTCTTGTTGAAGAATTATGGAGTAGACTTTGCTAAAGGAAAAGGGTAAAGAAGTAAAATTTGGGATCGAATAGTTATGTAATTGTCATTTAAACCTTGAAGAAAGTAAATAGCCGAATCATGTTCACGATTTCTTTGGACCGTATAATAGGAATTACAATATCCATTAGACGTTGATTTGCATAAGATATGGAGCAAAAATTAAAATATGTCGTCACCAAAGAATCACCTATCTTGATGGAATACAGATCTAAAGTAAACTTAGAGATGCATTAAAAATAACCATGCGAAAAGAAATTCTTGAGCTCTTGCCAAACCATAGAAACATCATCAATCTAAAGAATGTTACTCACAATTTCAGGATTGTTGGAATAATAGAGCTACCATAAATTTGAATTTGTTCTTCATCTCCAATGTAAGGTACGTTGTGCGAGCCCAACCAAGATAATTGGAGTCTTTTAACACGAGAGAAACGAGAACAAGAGATAGGATTTTCGTAGGGATGGATGTAAAAAGAACTCTTAAGATTGCAATTAGGATTTTTGTTGTTGTTGATAGTAGATATGGAATTAGAACTTGAAGAATTTGTTGTTTTTGGAGGTGAATCAGCCATTGGTGGAGAAAAATTAGGGTTTTGTAGAAAAGAAAAGTTGAAAAGGAACGAAGGAAAAAAGAAGAAAAGAATTAAGAAGGTTAGAATTTTTTTAGGTTTGGTCTCAAATACCATATTATGACTGAGTAACCTCATAAACTTGCATTAAAATTGATATCTTAAGTAAAATATTGTATCACAAGGAAGGAGATTTGAATTGTGACCTTCAAATTTAAATCAAAATAATCTATCTCAAGTTATCATATGGATAAGAATGTTAATTTTAAAACAACAAGAACATTCTTTATAAGAAATTTGTAATAAAAATGTAAATGACAGTGACATCATGTGACTAATGTACAAAAGTAAGATACAAAGGTAAAGCGAATCACACACAAATTTATTCTGGTTCACCATTAAATTTGGAATCTGTTTAGTCCTCACACAATGTGAGATTTCCCACTATTTTATATCTCGCCTTGTACACATCGCATATTATATCTACAGATATCCGTGGGTACAAATTTTGTTTTTGCATTTCTAGAAAGGAAAAAATGTTAATTGTCACTTGTACTTGCAATGTATTTGATTATTGTCTTTTTGTGTTTTGCAAGTGCTAGAACAAAGAGAACGATTTCTTCAAATTGTGCGTCATCATTTGTATGTCAAAAAGTGACTTATCTTGCTTATATTGTTCTAAATAAAATATTGAAACAATCTTGAAATCATAGATGGGTCATTCATAGCGTTTATCAAATATTATTTCGGTTTAGTACCACAAAAAATGTTCTTTCATGATTCTTCAATATAGCTTATTCATAAATAGTATCTTAATTGCAATATTTTTAAAATAACTTCAACATCAAAGTTGTTTTTTGTTTATTAATGAGTTGTCTTAAAAGCATTTAAAAAGAGAAAATTTGCTCAAATATGTGAGAGAATGGTTTGTCATGAATTTCCAGCAACGAAAACATTATTCTTCATCTGGCAGAACATTATGTATTTTTTATTGTTTGCTGTATCTCTTATGAATAAAATCTTTAGATTAAAATCACTTATTATTTTTAATCTTAAAACACTCAAAAACACACGTTAAATTATAAAATAATAAAAAATTTAAGAATATAATTTAAAATATTTATTATTTTTAAAATATTAAATTGAAATTTTACCTCAACAAAATATATATATATATATATATATATAATATATGTCAATTATCTATGTATATCTATATATTTACGAATGTCTATCACAAGAATTTACCTATACGTGACAAGTGACAATTACACAAAATTATTAAGTGCAACACACATGGCACATCCTCCTTGCCTGTCATATTAAAATAAAACAAATAATTAAATATGAATTTATAATTACAATAATAATTCCTAAAATAGTAAAACTTGATTTTCAACCCCTTGCAATTAATGTTTGATTCCCTCTCCTTGTTTTTCCAATTGAAGAAATTTTATTATTGAAATTTTAAATTAATTAATTCAATAGAATAAGATTTAGTTGTCAATACCTTTTCATCAAACTAAATTATTTGTTGTGTTTATTGTTTGCAAATCACAATCAATTGCCACTTATCAATTATAACACCGTTTTATAATGTATTCAACCTTTATATTATGTTTTAAAAATTAACCATAACTTTAGTGGTGATAACTTATTCGATTATCCTTTTAGTTAATTGATTAACTTCTCTTTTCTTAATCGAGTAATATGTATCATTGTAATGTTTCACATTCAATATATCGATTCATTATTCATCATTCATTCATTGTAACTTGATAATACACATACTAACATATACACCAAAGGTTACAAGCAAAATCATAGTTTTTACCACATTAAGGGATAAGTCATTCTCTAACTGCATACACAATCCTTACTAACTACTATATACAAAGAATTGGGTTCAATAGAGCCAATTTTTTTTTAGAGTTTAATCGATCACACATAGAAAATATTTTAATTTATGAAAAAAATCAAATTTTTAAAAACTTAAGGTATTGCAATAATGATTTAATTGAGTCTTTTAACAATGAACTAGATTCAATCAAATGGTGAAGATTACTAAAAAGATTAATGATGCACTATTGGTAAAAAAAAATTAACAAAAAGTTCAATTATGAATTCATTTCACAATTGTTCAAATTGATTCAAAACAAATTTCTTGTTCAACAATTCAAAACTTTTGAAATTTATTTAAAATAAAACTTTTAATGTTACAATTCTTTCTATCATTCAAAATCATAAAACCTAATTTTTACTCCACTAAACTCCAAAAACAAGAAATTAATAATAAACGACATTAGAGAAATTAATTGAGCTAAAGAAAAGAGAAAAATACACAATGATTTATACTAGTTCCTCTATTTTGTCTTTAAATGTAGCACTCCCTATTTATAGAATAAGTGTTTCTTCCTTTATTTTCAATTAGAACGTTTACACAATAGGTCGACAATTTTTACAAACTCGTACATCAATCTCTTCTTCCCTAAACGTTCTGAACCATATTTCTTGAAACACCCTTCAAGACAATCAGAACCCAATATCTTCAAGAAGAAGACACCCCCTTCAATTATTTCAAGATAACACCTAGAGATAATCTCTCTAGAACTTGAAGATATCCCCTCTTCAAAACCTCAATGCAACACTAATCAATATAATCAATTGATTGCTTACTTCTGGAATAATCACCCAACAAAACATATCTCATTTTTTGATGTTTTTCACTCTAAGTTTTGATCGCGAACCCGACTTGAATGCATGAACTCTAGGAATAGATGAAAATATTCTTAATGTAAATAAAGATTCATATCATTTTATATAAGAGACATGATTGACTGTCAAATTTTAACTCTCCTAGAAGTTGGCAAGTCAATTTAAAACATGTGTACATTGATTAACAAGGTCTAAAACATAAAACATGAGTTCAAGACCTTGGTAAATCGATTTACATAATTAAATATCACTTAGGAATGATTTTTAATGCATTTCAAAATGTGCAACATTTTCCTATCAAGAAACTAAGTTTATGCTTCATAAAATGTGGATGAAAAATAAATGACCATTAATAAAGGCATACATTCATTTGACTTCGATAAACATAGATTTGACATATATCAAAATATGACGTCTACCTAGAGAACCTTACAATAACATTCTTCCTTTTTTTGATGATGTCAAATCTTGCAAAAATTATGAAGATTTGGTTGATGAACGTCTCAAATTGTTGAAAAATAAAAAGTTGCAACAAGATAGCCTCCAAAATTATGTCGTTAGTGCGAATGCATGACTCGAAATAAGTCTGAAATAGAGCAAAAGAAAAAGAATAAAGCACACAACATAAGTGCAATGGGTTAGGCAAGTCACTAAGATGGTGGTGGAGGAAAGTAGGTGGAAAACCACTTGTAGAGATGCTCCTCCAAAGCAGCCATGAGCAGAGCCATTTTTAACCAAAGACCTTCACTGTCTTTTATGTAACCTATTTTGGTTACGGTAGTTCTGATGAATCCATTTTAACGATTAAGAAGAAAATTTCTACAAAATATTAATAAATTATGTTGCTCTAAGAAAACGAAACCACGGAAAACACGAAGAAAAAACTAAAAATATGTGAAGAATCATTTATTTGGATGAAATGGGAAGAAAAAATAAATTAAAGGGATAATTTTGTGCCAAAAATTGACCATAAACCATCTCTCTTTTAAGAAGAAAAAAAAAACGAAAAAGCTTTTTACAAAGAAGAGATCGTGGCTCAATTGTCCAAATGTTGATATTGTTAGATTGAATGATTTGTCTCGAATTCGAATTACAATCTTGCAATGGAAAGAAAAAATAATTTATAAGGGTAATTTTGTGCAAAAAGTTGATCATAAACTATCTCTCTTTTTAAAAAAGAAATTGTTTACAAAGAGGAGATGGTAGCTCAACATTCTAAATTTCGATATTGTTAGATTGAACACTATATCTCAAATTCAAATTAGAATCTCGCAATTATGTGATGTTATAGTAGTATTTATTCTCTCTTCTAAAAAAAAGTTGTGGTTAAGTTTTTTATTAATTTGATTAAAAAATTATATCATATTTTTAACACTTGTCTGCTTTGCATGACTACACATATGCTCAGTGAATAATTGTGATTAGGTGATGTTTTTTTAAAAAAAAATAAAAAGCAATTTTAGGTGATTTTATTGTAGCAATAAATGAACGGTGTTTATAATAATAATATGATAAAGATGCATTGATTTTTATATATTGTGGACCCATTGACCATAATGTGTGAAGAGACATGGAGACACATAGAGACGAAGAATGAGGGCCTAAAGGCTTGTTTGTTTGCTTCCATATATTTATCATTTTAATTTAAAAATTCCTTTGTTAGTTTCTTAATTCCTTTTCATTCTCCCAAATATTCCATTCTAATAATCTCCCAACAACTTGTCTAATATTTCTTCGTTTTCTTTTGTCATCCTCACATGATCTCCCTCACACCAACATAGATTTTCAATTCAATGGCCCATTACAAATCAAGATTATATAATTCATACTCTCTAACCAAACATATCATATACCAAAATTCAACTCCAAATTAGATACCGACAAGATATATGATTGATGATGCAATGTTTAATTATTAGTGTCGATAAATAAGTAGAAAAAATTAGAGTCAAGAAATTGCTAAATTGAAGAGCTACGACGTACAAGTACTTCTACAATAGTAAAATATGTGTTGTGTCGAATATTTCACCAGTCTTTGTACCTTACTTTGGTGGTATTTTATTTTTCTTCATTGTTTAATTGCAAATGAACTTTTCGATTTTCTTATATATATTAATATAATATTATTTGTCTGTTTAAATTTATTTGTTGTTTATTCGAACATGATTTTTTATTTTTCAAATTTTTATATTATGAATTGAACAATTTAATTCTCTTAATTAAACTATATAAAAAATTTATATTTTTTTATTGACATACTCGTATTTTGATTTTCTTAAAATACCGTATCTCATATCCGTACTAGTACCAAGTAGTGGTATTGTACACACATCATAGTTGAAGTGACATTTACAATAATTTATTTGTAAGGGATAATTTTGAGTATAGAATAGTAGTATTTGTTTTTTAAATTTCAATTTAAATATTATTTAATTTAATGTAATATTTTCTTAAAAAATTGGGAAAGTAGGAAGTTATTATTAATTAAAGAGTTTTATAAGTTTTTAGTACTTATAAAATTTTAAAATTTTATTTTTAATTTCTATAAAACTTCTTAACTTTTAAGTATAAAAAAATTTTCATTTTCATTTTTTGTCCTTATTTTTAAGTTAAATCAAATGCATCGTTCGAATTATTGGATAATTTTTTGTAGTCGTTTTTAGGATATTATTACAAACATCTTACTTACAAAAATTTAGAAGATTTAATAAATTAAATATAAATTTTTAACTTTTGGTGCTTAAAAATTCATATTTAATTTATTAAAAAATTCTAAATTTTCGCAGAGATTATTCTTATAATATTCTAAATATGCCTACGGAAGATCATTTAAAAATTTTCAAGATGTACATGAGTTTGACTTAAAAGCAGGATAAGAAATAAAAACAGAAAATATTTTGGACTAAAAAGAATAACTTTATAATGGTTTAATTACAATTTTAATTCTTCTATTTTTATTGATTCACGAAATTGGTCATCCTGTTTTTAAAGTCAACAATATTGATCCATTTCTCTAATTTTTTTACTAAAAAATTATGTTGTGAAATGTTTTAAATAACGTGAGATATGACACAATGATGTTAAAATATCTTAAATATTGCAATAATTTGCTTGTAAAAAAAATTGTAATAGTTAAAAAGGTAAAATTATATTTCATTTAATTAAAAAGCTATTAACTACCTCAAATTTTAGTTTGAGATAACTCTATGCATAATTGTAATATGTAACAATCCTAATGCAAATGGAAGAAGTCACCGTAAAGGTTTTTAAAGTGTAATTTTGATTATTCGTAAGACTAACTTAACTTAACTTGAATATTATTAAATTATCACCGGTCATTTATTAGAAGACATGCGAGTAATGTAATTGTCGCTTAGCATGAGCCACTATATTAAAAACTAAACATTCAAATTATTATAAATTTTCATATTGTATTGTTTTTTTTTTTAAAAAAAGAAATAAATCGATTTGACAACAAAAAAACAATAAAAGCGATACGTGTTAGAAGAATTAATTTAAAAATAATTTTAAAAGTTCAATTTTAGAATTCTTTATTAATAAATTAGTAAATGTCTTCCAAAATAAAATACATAACTTTTTTTTGAATAAAAACAACTATTTAGTTATTTTGATTTCATCATGTAATTTGGGTAGCATCAAATGACACATATGTCAAATTTCAATTATAACACTTTTAATAATTTTTTACCGCACATCCGTATTACAAAATCTATTGTTATATTGATAGATATTATCATATATATTATGTATATAAAATTTTATTTAAATTTAAAATCAATTTATATATTATTAGTATAATTCAAAATTAATGTCTTTGAACGTTTATCAAATCAAATAACTTTGATATATCTTATTGACATAACAAATGATTTGAGACTAATGTCAAATTTTATATATATGAATTATGTGATATTAGCTTAATTTCAATCTAATTGTGGATTTTGTAATATGAATAGGCATTTGAAAATTATCAAAGATGTCATAATATGAAGTATTCTCTTCGTCCAAAAATAATTGAGTCATATGATTGAAGGTGCAAACACGAGAAGGGGGGGTTGAATTGTGTTTGACTTAACTTGAATACTTTTCCTGTTTTAATACTTTCAAAACAAAACTTGATGTATAATTAAAACAGAGTTAGCAGCGGATAAAAATAAAAATAAAAACTCACAGATTTTATACTGGTTCACCATTAACGAGGCTACGTCCAGTCCCTTCGCCTTGAAGGATTTCACTAATTCAACCTTGAATTACAACCTTGCTACTGACTCTCGAAGTCAGTCTTCTCAAATAGTCTAACAATCCTAGACTTCTTTGAGGAAAAAACAACTCCGGTCTTCAGCCAATCTGACACCCCAGATTGTAAAAGAATTCACAACACTATGAATCTAATTGCTAAGTACCTTACTACCTCCTACTAACTCCCTCAGTTTGTAGACTCTACTTCAACAACTTAGATTTGACACAGTGGAAAGAAAATAACACGAGTACTTGCTTCTAGAAAGTTGAAACTCACAATTGACTTATATGAAAATTTGAGAGTGGTTGCTTTGGAAGTGTATGACTCTTTTGTGGTTTTCGATTCTGAGCATTCTGCCTTGAGCCTCCTTTTATAGATGAAAATTAGGGTTTCTTCCATGATCAAATTCGAGCTGAATCTTGCTGGATTCTCTTCCAAAAATAACTTCACCAATTGGGCTTTATTTAAATAAAAAACATATCTTCAGATTTTCTTTCAAAATAACTGGCCAATCAAATCCTTTCATTGCTTCCCGCCACAGCTCCTGAATTCCATGCTACTCCACTTTATTTTTATAACCAATCTTTCTAACACTTTAATTAAAATAACTTGCAATCTCCATCATTGATCAATTCTGGGCCATCAGAATTTTGAGCGCTAGTCCACATCTGGTCCAAGCCAAATGATATGTTGTGATCCTCTGATTTCGGTCATTCCTGGACCACACTCCCTAACCCTCTGATCTTCTGATTTCGGCCAGCCTGGATGCGCACCTGATATGCTGAATTCTTCTGAACTCGGCCATTTCTGGACGTGCACATCCTGTCCCTCTGATTTCGGCCACCACTGGGCCATGGTCTGATTTTCTGATCTGGACCATCACTGGACTCAAAAAATTATTTATGAACCATTGATCTGGAAGTTTTTACTCTGATCTGGACAGATTCTGGATTTTGGTCTGGAACAAACTGAAATTAACTTGAACAAAAAATATTTCAGTTTGGTCATTTTACCTTTGATTTTGGACCAGGTCTGGATTGATTCTGGAACTCATTTCTTTTGTTCTGGACTTAGTTCCATGCTCTGAATCATGCTATCTTATGGTCTGGGCCAAATCTGGATTGATCCTCTTGTTCTGGACTCATAAACATACCTTCTGGTCAAGTCTGGAACAAGTCTGGGCTGTGTAATTTTTCACTGCCAGGCCATCTTCTGGTCAGAATACCTTCTAGAATAAAATTGATGTTTGATTCCTGTTTGTCTTGATCAACTCTCCTTCTGGAAGGCTTTCCAATGGTATGATCCATGTTTCCTTCTGATTTTTCCTCCTTCTGATATAGGCCTGCAAAGATATCTTCTGGTGATGTTTTGACATTCCTGGAGTATCTTCTGGTCATTCCAGAATTCATTTTTCTGGAATCCTTTGATCACTGCTTCTGATTCCTTCAGTTTCTGGGGCATTTAACTTAACAATTCAAAGTACAAAATAAGTTTACATAGAGTACATTTGTAAGCATCAAAATCCTAAGTACTTAGAACCAACTTGGTTCCAACAATGATTATTTCATACATATTAAGAAAAATGTATAAATAAAATAGAGATAAAACTACATTTATCAAATTATTCTTGTTAGGTATTAGTGCATTATCAATGTCATAAATGCATAGTAAAAAATATTCCATTAAAAATGACGCAAATATTATTAATTAAAGGGTACAATTGAAAAGAAGTGCATTAAAAATTGAAATAATCAATTATTTTGGGATAATTTTTTTTTTTACAAATGAGTTAATTATTTTGGGACTTGAAAACAACACTAAGGACTTAAAATTTCACCAAAATAACATCAATTTATCACCTAAATATACCTTCTCGCACATATTATGAGAGTTATAAACAACAAACAACTCAACATTAAACAAGATTTAGAATAAAATGAAACTAAAATTTCAAATATCTCAAGAGCACAAAACACTAAAATAGAATTAAAGACAAAGATTACCACTTGGTGACAAACTTTGAATACCAAATAATGTGGATTTGAATTGATTCCACTAAGATGGTTGATCCACCAAGTGATTTCTTCAAATAAATGACAAAGAAAGAAACAAATATGGATTAGATTGAAAAGATGAAGAAAACGTCAAACCAAAGATGATTGCTAAGCCAAGGAGGAATCACCACATTGATAAGGAAACCATTCATAAGATTCAAACAAATTATAATCTAAGAACTCAAATAGGAGACTTGACTCACTCACCATTCTCATGAGAAAAATTCTAATTCCTTTCAAATTTGCCTCATATGAGGTTACAAATGTCTATTTATAGCAAGACTATTTTCAAACCTAAATGAATCATAAGTGACAATATTCTCTATGTCCATGTTGGCCTTACATCATATTTTTCTAAAACAAACTAAAAGTAAGGAAACAAAGTATCTTCACTTAAAAATTACATCAACTAAATTTAAATTAAAACTTTTATAATTCTAAATTAAAACAAACTATAAGAACTATTACAAGCAAATTTTAAAAATAAACAAAGTTCATAACAATTTATTAAAATATAATACTTTTCTGGTTCTTATCAATTTCTCCTTCTTGAAGACATTCGACCACAAATTTAAGCTCCATTATATCATACATGAAGAAAGAACCCAAATCAACCACAAGTCCAACATATCCACTAAGGTCAAATGAAAATTTGGAGAAAAGCTGCCAAATTTGATAAGTTGGTGAAATAAATTTTCATCTTGTGCAATTAACATTCGTCCACATTCATATCCAAGATAATGATTTTTAAAATTGAAGGAAAAATTATACTTTTTGGAGTTGATATTCATGACCATATTTACATTTCTCAACATAGACTTGGAGACAAAAGATAAGTTACTTTGTTTTTGCAATCGTTCTATGGCATGTTGTATCACATTGATATTCTTCTCAACACAAAGAGACAATGATCCTTTAACAAGAGTAATCAATTAAAGTAGTATAAGGTTCAAAAGATTCAAATAGACAAATGCTCAAACCAAAAGTTAACTTACAAACATCATTTTGAGAAATTGTTGACCCAACACCTTAATATATATTCAACACTGCATTCGTCTTACTTTTTTGTTTGAAGACACTTTCAATTGTATCCTTGTTTTTCTCTTTGCTCTCAAATTCAATGTGTTATTCATTCCTTCTTTGAAGCAACAACCATATTACTTGTGTTTCAGTTTCCACCAATACTAATTATTATCACCTATCATTTATTAGGAGACAAACCAATAAAAATGGTCGTCTCTTAGCATGAGCCTTTATATTAAAAATTAGCCCATCAAATTACTATTACTCTTCGAATTGCATTGCTTTTTTTTTTATGAAAAGAAAGAAATTGATTTGACCAGAAAAAAAAATAATAAAAGCAATAAGTGTAAGAAGAATTAATTTAAAAATAACTTTAAAAAAAAATAATAAAAGCAATAAGTGTAAAAAGAATTAATTTAAGAATTTGAATTTTAGGCACACCTAGATGATATTGAAAAAATGAAACAATAATAACGAGTTTGAATGTATATTGCATTCCCATTAATTTGTCAAAGATACTATTTGAATGATAGAAATTTTCTCTACTCAATTAAATGTATTGTCATTATTATCATATAAAATACGAACATGTTTAAATACGTGTTGGACCCACCTACTCATTCTATCGCGGCGGATAAATAAGCTAGCTAGGCTTAGACTCTCTAATATCCACATGATTTGATCATTACATTTATTGCCTCAATAGTGCAAAAATTAATAATGCTAGTTTACTTTGAGACATAAGAGTAAGCATGTTCATTCATTAGTCATGGAGGAAAACAGAGAAAGAGTAATAGAGCCCTCAAAACAAGATTCAATTTAGCTTAGTGGGGGATTAGATTTAAATACTTACGATTCATTTATGTTATATTAGTAGTAGTTTATAAGTTATAAGATTTGTATAGTAGCCATTATTTTACTATTAATTTATATTGTGTCTCTTTTTACGTAATACTTTATTGATTAAATCATGAGGATTAAGAAAATTATTTATAGTATTAAATTTATTGATAATTTAGATTGTTTTATTAATTTATTTTTGAAGAAAGATAATTAGTTAATGATTTTATTACAATATTTATTATAGAATGTAAAAAAATATGTAACATAGTTAGAGATAAGATAGTAAAGAAATAATTAATACAGTTAAATGGTGAAAGAAAATTTATATAAAAGGACAAATAAAAATCTCAAAAGGGTTTTATATTTAAGAATAAAGTTAATAACATTTTTTTATAAGGAGAAAGGTCGAAACTGACATGTGTCATAGTCCCCTTAAATTTTATAAGTTCATTTAATTTATAAATAGTTAATTAAGATAAGTCAATTATTACTAAATTTTTACATAAAAATATAATTAAATGTGTATTTTCATAGTGATTTTGGTCTTTAAACGTGTATTTCATTATTAGTTTATTCTTTGAATATATCTTTGATAAGTCAATTTAATTTATAAAATTATTAATTAACGAGGGGTTTGATGGAATTTTCAATTTCAAAACATTCAGGTAACTTTTAAACTTATCACTTATCAGTTTTTATGTCAATTTTACTTTTATTATTTTAACTAAAATATTGTTTTAGCATTTATAATTTATTTATTATAATTTAAAATAATTAACAAGCTATATTAGTAAAGAATTCAAAATTAATAAACTAGCTAAATAAATAATTTAAAATAGTTAAAATAAATAATATTTTAAAATAATTTACTTATAATTTAAAATAAATAAACTAGTTAAATAAATATAAAATATATCAGATTAATAAATTTTAAATTAATAAAAAAAATTTAAATTACTAACTTTAAAATATTTTAAATATTAATTGATATAAAATTTAGTATTAATTAGGAATATCTTTTTATGTAATTTTATATGTTTAAACTAATTGAACCACTAATTTTTTTCAAACACTTCTATTATCTTTTTTGCTATAAATTATATGTCATCAACTTTCAGTTAGTTAATCATCTATCAATTATCAATTAGTTTATTAGCTAAGTTTTACCGAACATGTCCTAAGTCTCTCTTGTTCTCCCTTTGTCAACAAAAATTGATAGTTCTATAACTTAAGTTTTTAGTGTATAAATACATATATTTTTTTAAATTGTGATATGTATTTTGCATAGTTAAAATTTGAGTTAAATAATTTTTTTATCTTTATAAATATATCATATTTTGTTTTTAATTCCTCTAAAAATTTTCTTGAAACAATAGTCCCTCAAATATTTTAATCAACAATTTTGATTCATATTTTAAGTCAATTCATGTGTATAAATTCAAATGATTTTTTTGAAATATGTTTAAAAGATTATAAGAATCTCCTTTAAAAAAATTTAGAATTTTTTAACAAAAGATGAATTAAATATAAAATTTTAAGCGCTAAAAGCTTAAAAAATTATATTTAATTCATCTTTTATTAACATATTCTAAATTATTGTGGGAGATATTTCTATAATATTTTAAACATGCATAAAAAATATTGTCAAAAAATTCAGACGATACATTTAAATTAATTAAAAACACGAACCAAAATTATTGACGAAATTTTTGTAGAGAGAATAAAAAAAAATGATATATTTATGAAGACAAAAAAAAAATTATTTAACCTTTAAACTTTTATACACTCCAAAAATTGGTAGTTATTTTGAGAAATGAAGAAGATTTTTACTTTAATTTTCTATAACTTTTTAATAATGTACCAAATCGCTAAATAATAATAGGGATAAATTTGTATTGACAATGATCCTTATCGAAATTCTAATCGTTTTTTATGACAATGCATGCACCATTTATGCAAGTAGATGGATCACATTTGATGTTCCAATTTCATAATACTTTCGTGAAAGAATAATTCAATCAAATCAAATGTCGAAATATGGAGTGCAATGGATTATTGGATGAATAATGAAATGTTTTGTAAAAATGGGTTTAATGCAATAAAAACATATGACAGAAGAGTTTTCAAACCAAAATATCAATGCAAGAAAAGTGTTTTAAAGTGAAATTAGATGGAATGCAATGAATATTGTGAAAGAATGAAGTTATGATTTTGACAAAAATTCAAGAATCCAAGATTTACAATGCTCGACTTTAATTAAATTAAGCTATTTGTAGTGAAAAATTAACACGTGGAAGATTTTTCTTCTAAATTCTAAATTTGATATTGTACACCTAGTCTACATTGTTAATAAAAGTCCACATATCTTAAACTATTTATTCTTTTTCTGATTATATTCTTCTCGATTATTAAATTTTTACACTCAACAATTAGTGACATTAGCATAAGATTTGTTTTATTAAATTTCTATTATAAGCTGCGGTTGTTTGGCAGATATTAATTTATATTTTGAGATTTCAGAATCAATTTTGAATATAAGTGACATCAAGGCTCGTTTTTATTTTTTTTAATATCATGATTTAGTTATATTTTTAAAAGCTTTCAGGTAGAATAGTGTCACGTAAAATTCACCATAAATTTTATACCAAAAACCTCCACCATAAATTTTTAATATTGTAAACTCAAATAATTTTAATTATATCTAAAGATAAATTAAAAAAAAGTTTTAATTGCATCTTAAATTTCCAAAACACTCATTATTTGATAGCAAAAATAAAATATTAAAAACTTAAAGTTTGATTATAGTTTTCATCTTTTATTTCGTTAGTAGATAACATAAACACATAATTAATATGGTAGTTGTGGCGGTTCGACATTTCCTAACAAATGCTTCACCACACCAATCAAAAAATCCACAACTGCTATTCTCAAAAATAAAAATAAAAATTTAAGACGATTTTAAATAATATGTAACAATCAAAATTTACCACATAATCAATTTCACTAAAATAACTAGGTCATCTAAATCAACAAGATAAAAATTCACTTCTTTAATGCATAAAGAATAGAGGATATCTCATACACTTATTCCTATAATTCATATATTTAAACAAAGATGATATGTTTATCAATTTAGAAGCGAAATTTATGACTCTAATTTCGAGAATTTCTACAAATTAAATTTGGGAATAAACTAAAATCTTAATAAAAGATTTTAATTTTATATTCGAATCGTGAATTTTACAAGTGACAATATAGTCGTATCCTATTTGGCAGCATCATTTACCTCACTTAACTCATATGTTGTTACTTATTTCAAATATGTTGTTGTCCAACTTAGACTAACATTTCAAAAATGAAATGATGAAAATGACTTACTTAAGAATAATAAAAGACGAAATTGAATTAAAAAAAGAAAAGAATTTAAATTTGTATAAAAGATAAATAAAAAAATTAATTAATCCAAAAATCAAATATATAATTTGAGTGAGTACTGCAAAATCATTAATTAAAGCTAACACAATATTGGTGCAATGAACAAGAATAATTTTGTTGTTCATTTTGTGTCACGCAAGTAGTACGGTATTGGAAAGGGGCCACAATTGAAAGATGGTGCAAATTCCAAAGTAATGCAATTGCAAACACACATGAGAGAAGTGTAGTTAGAAATGATTTTGCAATCAATTACTTTACGATTGAAGAGATTATTCAAATATACTTAGTTCATCATAATAATATATTTGTAAAAATAATTTATTTTAAAATAAAATATTTTTTCAATTTGTAATATAAAATTAATTACTTTTTTTAAGCGTATTATTTAATTTATACTATATACATCACTTTAAATTAAATATTTTCACTTTATAATAATTAATATATCAATATTTAATAAAAATGTTTTTGTAAAAATATTATTCAATATTTTATTTATCAATTGAATCATTTATTATATGACAAAATGAGTATTAAAAAAAAAGAAAAAATAGTTATTTTTTCCTGAATCCAAACAACTTTTTGACACATTAAAAACGAAGAGTAGCTAGGGTAGGGCATCAAAACCAATCTTTCAGCTTTTTCATAAAAAAAGTTATGGAGGTTTTGCTTTGTGCCAATCCATCAAAACATTTGCTATTCTAAGTTTTTTTCTTCTTTCTATTTTTCTCTTCTTAACTTTTCATTCCATTTTTCACTTTAAAAATAGTAATTTTATATATGGTCCTTAAAAGAAAAAATTAATTGGCCTCAATAGTTTGCCTAAAAAAATTGCCTGGTTGATAGCTTTAGAGGGTAGGATGGTAAATTCGTAGGAGACAAAAAATAGTCTCAATAGCTTTAGATGCAAAGTGATTGTCACTAGCTTTCACATCTCTTGAATTACTAAGAATGGATGGAGACTTAGCATGCTTTAGTTATTCAATTCACACAGGACGATGCAATCTAAGCAAACCCTAAAATTATTCTTTACTTTTAAAAACTCCCTTTTTGATTTATCATTGATCTAATCATGTCCATTTTAGGTGGTAGATAAGTGAATTTTTGGACTGACTTATGAGTAGATAATCAATTGGTATCTCTTTTTTATATTTCTTTTAACTATTATTTTATCAAACATAATAAGTGGCTCATTTTGGAATTTTTAATCCACAAATATAGAAATTCGCCACCTTAAATCTTTTCTCTAAGTAATAGCTAAGAGAGAGAAAATTAATAAATTTTAAAATAAAAAGTATATTACATTAATCCCACTCAATTAATCCCAACTCACTTAAGTACTTGTTAAAAACAAAAGATTCGGCTTTAATTTAGTCCAAATAGAAAATGAATAAATTTTTTAATCTACGATTTCTATTTATCCTAAAATAATCTAGTACCCTTTCTAAAAAATAAATAAGAGTAGATTAGCAATTTATCAAAGACTACTCTTAGATATAATTGTAAAGAGTGAATTAATTTGAATATGGAAAAGGATCAAGAATTGCCTTTGCAACGACTTGTGAGATAGCTCTTGCACCATATTATAGTCGTAAAGGATTTAAGTCTGCAAACTACTTAGTTAAGAAATGAACTTATCTAGATAAGTCCAAAATAGCTAGATTCTATCATATTAATTTATTGATGTAGTTAGACAAGGCCATTGTATATTTTTCTACTTAAATGGAATGATAAATACTATTTGAAATTGATATACACAACAATGGCAAGATCTCAAATTCAAATTTATAACAAATATCAAGTCAAACAATTTTAATATTTGTCAATTGAACAAAATTTAAATGATTTCTTATCTTCATTATTATTAAAAAAGAAACAATTGTGACTTAAGCTTTATTAGTCTGTTTTCTTGGAGTACGAATATTAATAACCTAGTTCAAATATTATAATAAATAGATTATAATAGTATATTTCTAATGTAATTATGTTGTTCATTTATATAAAAAAAATTAAAGATATTTCAACAGAAAAGCAACAACGAAACAAATATTACATTCTACAAGAGAGTTTGACATACATCTATACTTAAAACTTTAATATATTAGATATATAAATTATCTATTTTAATTATATATCAAATATTTAATTATTTCAACTCAAGACAATAAGTAGATCAAATTATTATAGACTTACTTAATTATACTTTATCTTAAGACTATATATTCTCATGAAAATTGATTGCACTTTGTTATTAATTAATGAGATACATGGCACTATGTAGTGGATATAAGGTTCCAAAAATCAGTCACTCAAACCCCATCATCCTATAGATTATTCTTTTTAATTGAAAACAAGAAGAATTAATTAGCTCAAACTCAAACTCAAACCAAGGATTATACATTAGACATGGACAGTAGTGACTGACTATATTCCTGAAATAACAGGGCATCTTATTAAAGTCAAAAAGAAAAAGCAATGTGTCAATGTTTGATATATCAAATAAAATTAGTAAATGTAAGAAGGAAAGTAGATCATGTCACTCAACCCTTCTGGATCACTAAAAGATCATTCAGCAAACTTTGCATTTGCTTGCAAGAAAATTATATGTGATGCGAATAATAACCTTTGATCAGACTTCAAACTGATCTCACGGATTCTAATATACATTTTACATACACACATGTAGACAAATATGTTTTTTTTTTTTTTTTTTTTATCTTTCAAATATTTTATTTCTAAAGAAAAAAACTTTAATAATTTAAAGTTCGGATGAGAAATAAATAATATCAAAAATTGTTTTTATTAAGATTCAAACTCAAGTTTTTCTCAACGATATATTATTAACCTACAAATATGTTTGTGTGTTGTATGTGTATCAATATGGATATTAAAATTGGCTAAATATATATTTAATCTTGCTAAAATTTGATTTTTAATCTTTATAATAAAAATTTGATTTTTAATTTTTATAATGTTTTTAATCAACAATTTTAATCTCTATAAAATAAAATAAAAATTGATATTTTTAGCAAATGTTTCCAAATTTTATATTTTATTTGTTATGATAGAAGTATGAAGAAAAAAAAATATAATTCAAAATTCAATTTAATTTTAAGTTGTGATTGATGTTGTTTTGGTTTTTTGAGCTTTTGACTTTTAAAAATTGATATTTATTATATCGTTTGTTAATATAGATCTTGATGTTTTTTGTCTTAGAATATATTGTAAATATCATTATAATTAAGTCACACAACTGTAAGGTTCTGAGTTCGAACTCGGGTCATAACGTTCAGTTTAAAGATATCGGCATTTGTCGAGTGAATTACGACTTAAGGACAAAATAGATCTAAATCAATCTAAATTTTTATGGGGACACATCTATAATATTCTGAACATACATGCAAAAAATCATCTAAATACTTGAAAGATACACATAAATTGATTTAATAACATAAACTAAAATTGTTGATATAAAATATTGTGGAGGTCTAAATATTAAAGAGTACAAATATACTTAACCATGTAAGCATAATATTCAAAATAGATAGTTATAATCTTATTTGGTTTAAATAAGTTTTTAGTCTATAAAATTTCAACATTTCAATTTTAATCCATGTCAAATAAAAATACAATTTTTAGTCTCTACAAAATCATCATGCATGCAGTTTTAGTCACTGCTGTTAAGTTAACATAATATTTTTGAATGAATTTTTTTCAAGTATGTTTACAACAACATAAAAAGTTCCTCCATATAAAATGAACTCAAATTCGATTTATAAATTCATATTTTCTTTATTTTTATCTTTTGTTTTTTACATTTAAAAAAATTTATACGTAATTAATTAAAAATTTATAAATTTTTATGGGAATTGATTTTATAATATTATAAACATACATGCGAAAAATCATTTAAAAAATTTAAATTTAAAGGACAATTAATCACATGTATTAAAATTATTTGCTAAATAATTTTATAAAATTTAAAAATTATATTTTTATTTTATAAAAAGTAAAATTAAAAGATTAAAATTTTATAACGACAAAAAAAATATTTAAAACATCTTATTTTTTATGAAAATAAAATATTACTGTGACACTTTTTGTGCACTTGCATACATTACTAACTCACTTTTTATATACAAATCCACACGCAATGCAATAGATCAATTTATGTTCGTTTAATTTTTGTTTATTTTTGTCAACATACTATTTATCTTACAAAAGAAAAATTAATGTCTAAACAAAAAGATGCCTTTCTATTATTAATTAAATTCCTTTGTTTGATGTTATACTACTATAACAGAACAATCTCAAAGTGGGCCCTCTTTGTGATTCTTAGCTGGATATTTGATGAATTTCATTAGAGTTATTATATGACTATATGCTATAAATTTTTCTAAACAAAGATTCTTATTTTTGTGTTGATAGTTTTTTATAGGTAAATTTCAATGAATTAGCAATTATGTTAGTTTTTAGATTTTGAAATTTAGACTTTCTACTTAAAATTTATTTGGTGACTCTTACCTCATTGAGTTACCTCAGCTATTTAGGGGTAATTTATATTGTAAATTATGTGAAATTAAATTGAATTGTTATTAGCTTGTAAGTGAAAGTTGATTTGACTTTTGATATAAGGATAAGTTATATATATTTTTTATTTTAGATATAAACAAAAATATAGTAATATTTTATAGTTCAAAATATAAACAATTTTTAATAATTTTGCCAGCATTAAATATTAATACTCTACATTCAATTTCAATCCCATCATTTAATGGTAGTGGTAGTGCTTATCTATTATCCTTACATAATGATCTTGTATTTGTCATAATCAATATCTTCAATTAGAGAAAACAAATCTTCTAATTAAAGAAACTTCTACTGTTTGGTGTGAAAGACTATATTATTCACACACACATACGTGGTAGATTTTTAGGCCCCATTCGAGTTTGTTTTTATTTTATGTTTTAAAAATTTTAAAAATGAAAATTAATTTTAATTTTTAATTTTTAGTTTCAATTTAAAAAATGAAAATATAAATTTACAAATTTAAGTCAAATTGATTTCTAAATTAAAATAAAGTTATTATACTCCACACATTATAAAATAAATCATAATAATTAGAGGATAAAGAGTAACATAATCATGTATATTGACTTTAAAAACAAGCAATAGATATTTGCTTAAAAAAAAGCATTTTTTTAACTTTTTTTTTTGGTAAATTAAAATGTAATTATCTTTTATCGAAACTGGTACTGGGAGAGATTATATTTTCATTATTAAAAAAAAAAAATTTGGGAGTATAATAAAAGTAGGGGAGTGTTAATAGTAACATTTTATCTTTTGTCCAAATTGGGGAAAACAATGTTCACAAAAGAATGAGACTAAGTTGCAGCCCATACAGCAAGCCTGCCTGAAATTCAGAAATCCATAATACTGCCAAGAAATATAAGTTTATTTTGTAAAAATAATTTCTATTTTAATTTTTTAAAAATTTGTGGTAATTTTTTATTTGTTAATAAATAGGTAAAAAAAATTGAAATAAATTTTTTATAAATAATAAAAATGTCAAAAAAAAAGTTTTTATTATTTCAAAAATCGCATCTTCATTTGCTCTTCATGATGTTAATTTACTTCAAAAGTCTCGAAATATAATAAACATTATTCAAAAAATAAAAATAAACTTCTTTCTTCACTTCATGTTTCTAAAAAAACTATACATGGTTCAGAAATATACTTCTTGACTTTTAAAAAAAAATAAGGTTTGATCACATTCATTTTATCATCTTTTTGCTATGTATATAAAATTTTAACATATCAGTTATAGTTTAAATTGTCATCCTAACATTATGCCTTATACCAATATTCCACCATCTTTCGCAATCCATTTAAATCCACTCAAACATTCTTGTAAAAAATGATTATATCTTGCATGTTTCATATTATACGTTCAATAAAATTATCTATAGATTATTACTCTTTTATGTTTGTTAATTTCTTCCACCAATCACAAACAATTCTCCTTCTCTCATTTTTTGTACATGATTATGAAATTTGTGTTATAGGAAATGTCTTGTAAATCTCAATCAATACATCCCTTCTTCAATGTGAGAGGTGGCATACAAATGTCATGTTCTAAAGATTCAATCTTGTCAAACCATTTTGCCTTCAACTTCATATATTGATCCTATGAAACATTCATAAATATCATAAATTAATCATTCAAACTACAACATATATCCACCATATTTTGCAAGATGATATATGCATTCGAGGGTAAAGAATTGATTGATTTCATAAGCTACGATGCCAAAATTGAATGTGGGAATAATTACCAACATGATGATAGCAATTGATCCAACCTTTCTTCAATCCTTAGAATTGCTATAAAGACATTCCTGATTTCCAAAGGTAACATTTTCTAAACTCTCTTTTACCTACAATTTCATACAAATCCCTTCATTTTCTCTAGGTCAATTTGATTCCAATGATGAAATTGTGCCTTTTATATCAACACAGTAAACTTTTTGTGTGGGTGTGTTTTATCAAGTTCGATCTAATTTTTGGTAGGATTTAGTTCATTTAAATAGAACAACTCACATAAAGTGAGTAATATTAATAATTGATCATCGAATGAATGGTTATTATTTTGTACACATATCTGACAAATCGTAAATGATTATAATAGCAACTATTGATTCATTCACTTCAACAACTTGTCACTTTTGGTATAGAGTATTTTTTTAAAAAAATTACTCTAGTAAAAAAATTGTAATTTGTCATATTATGAGAGACTAAACTCATTCCTTTGGGCCCAACATTCGTTCGCATTAGAGATTTTAGTGAGCGCGGGAGCAACAACAGACCAAATACTCCAAAAATACAAGAGACTTTGATACAACATCTCATATTTTTAGTTGTTGTAGGATTTTAATCATTCACACTTGAACTCAACAATTTGTTTCAATGCTCTAATTTAAATTTAACACACACACACACATATATAGACATGAATCCGTTGTTTTTGAATTTCAAAAATTTGTTTTTAAAAAATAATTTTCAGCCGCCGAAAATATTACGGGGTTAAGTCATATATTAAATCGCTCTTTTTAAGCTGTTTCACGGAATTGGCCAAAATTGTGTAATGCGGACGATCAGTCATGACGTCCCTAGGTTAAAACAACTAAAACCATTCTAGAATTACTCTCTTTCTCTATTTATAGAAAAATTGTGCAATCGAGTGGAGCACAAAATGTGTGCCGAGTTTGACTATTTGTTTATATTTTTTTAGGTACTAAAAGGTAATACACCACTTAGCTCAGGTCCAATAGGACAACGGCGCACACATGGTGGTTGATTTGAGTTTGTTCTCTCCCCTTCACAAAATTGGGTATTTCTTGAGACACACTCCAATTATCATACCTCCACCTTATAAACACTACTAGTGTGTGGTATTCCTCTTATGTGAAACTTTTACATTTTTTTAATTCACACAACACTAGTTCTAAGTTTCAACATCATTTCCAACAAAATCAGTTGACTCTAAAGTAACTATGTGATGAGTCAATCTACTTAATAACTCAATATAGATGTAAATTTTACTAATCCAACCATTGATTATAGTCAATTCACTTAATAACTCAATATAAACGTAAATTTTATTAATACAACCGTTGATTATTGATATAATATATTAATGACCAAATACATAAAGTTTTATATAAATCCAAAATTCACAGATATATAATATATAATGTAGTCACCGATATTTTACACATTAAATTTTACCATCTTGTCATGACATATCACTTAAAACATATTTATGGTGTTACAAGATAAACAAAGATAGTAAGATTTTGCATAAAACTTTTTTGCACAGTAAATATACTTGTTAAACTTATAGCCCCTAATAAGGATAAGAGACACACAATAAGATAATTATCATATTTTAATATATTATTTGGTGAGTTACTATTATAAGATAAGTCAATAATGAGTTTTTGTTGAAAAAATAAGTCAATCATGTATATCAACCATTTCATATCTCTATTAGGATAAATGTTGGATTTGAAAATCATAGCAAGATATAATTAGAAAATTTTCCCTCATCCAATTTTGAAATTTAATATTATAAATAATATAAATACTGAAGCATGTCTATAATAAAAAAGAAATATATCTGAACTTCATTTGAAACTAAGATACTAACACGTCACTCTAAGTTTTTTTTCTTTTTTGAAGAAACAATGAATATAAAAAATATTAAAAATTGAACCATGTGCATACACAGTATAACTGTTCACTTGTCACCAATCCTTTGACATAATTGGTCAGAATTGTTGATCTTATTCAATAATACAACTTAATAATGTCCTAGTAAAATTTATTTTATGTATCCCAAGACAAAGAAAAATACTTTTTATTTTTCTTTTATTTATTTATACTTTTTAATTGGATGTAAGAAACCAATTATGTAGAAATAAAACATTAGAAATGAAGAACATGGTGTAAAGTGTAAACCATATAATTGCATTGAAAAAAGCATCGGAATATTCTATTATATATTCTTTAAATTTTCATTGCCTAAGAATATTCTATATGACATTTAGCATATGCTTCCTAAATAGTAATTCTTAACCAATTCTACTACACCCTTTAATAGCCAATTTTTGTTGGTTTGTTGTTTTTATTTTATTTTTTTGCTTTTGAAACAGAACATATATTCATTCATTATTAACCCATCACCGTTTCTCTTTCTTCTATGACAAAATTCAACCAATTGCAAAAACTGTCATAAATTATTTACCTTATTATTATATCAATTGATTTATAAATTTTGAAAAGGTAACTTATTCATTTCATTGTTGTAAATTGTAATTTGTAATCGCAGTTATATTGTGATACAATAATTTTTTAGGTCCCAATGTAAAAATTGCAATTATGATTATATTTATTTGCATTTTACTGCAATATAAAAATGTGTTGTACAAATGAAACTGCGAGCTTTAGAGACTCTATTTTTTTTTTTACGTTACAATATATTAAGAATATTAAAAAATTTATATAAAGTTTTTACATTATTTCATTTTGTTATTATATGATCATTATTTATATTTATATGTTGTCTTGTTGATTATAGGAGACACAACAAGCAAATTTGAATCAAGTGCTTTCAACATCTACTAGAGCTATGGCATATCTAAGTGGAAATTCAATTTTTGTGTACTTTCTATTTACAATCATTTTTGGTTTGGGAATTATTCATGCATCTGCAGAATTGCAAAAATTTATACACACACCAAAAAGTGATGGTTCTCTTAGTTTCTTGGTTCTTGGTGATTGGGGAAGAAGAGGTGAATACAATCAATCTGAAATTGCTTTCCAGGTTTGAATGATATTTTTTTTTTTTTATCTATGGTTTAATATATGCTATGATTATTCATTAATAAGCACTTTTTTTTTGGTTAAATTTTTTTTATTACAATGTATCATTGATGAATGACAAAATGTATTTGGTTTGGTTATAGATGGGAGAGGTTGGAGAGAAGCTTGACATTGATTTTGTAATTTCAACTGGTGACAATTTCTATGATGATGGCTTAACTAGTGAACATGATCCAAATTTTGAGGAATCATTCTCCAAAATTTACACATCAAAAACCCTACAGAAGCAGTGGTATAGTGGTAATTTCCTAAACTAATTCATGAATGATAATTAATTAAAAATATAGTTTTAAATTGCAGGTGTGGTTAATCAGCGTCAATCTTTGATAGTGAGGTTGAATGTAGAAAATTGTGGCGGCGTAACGTAGATGTCTTTAAAAAAAAAAAATTACGATTTTTGATTTAAACTATTGATAAAAGAGAAATTGAGAAAAGTTAATTGAATTATATTGATAATAAAAATAATGAATTACATCAATAGTTAGATAGAGCTATACAGTTACTTAGATAATAATTAATTAATTAATTAAATTAATTACCCGGTAAGATCTCTAATAATCTTTGTTTTGATGTCCCAATTGAAGACTACAATTTAGAACTATTTCGTTATTGTATTCTTCTCCATAATTTTCATATTTTATAATATGTTTAATTAATGGTTGGTTTGCAGTGTTGGGAAACCATGACTATAGGGGTGATGCAGAGGCTCAATTGAGTCCATTTCTTAGACAAATTGATAGTAGATGGCTTTGTTTAAGGTCTTTTATTGTAGATTCAGGTATTTGCTTACTCTTAGTTAATATTTTCTTTGTTGCATTTTTATCTTATAGTTATTGAAATGTTTAACATTCATGTCCATATTGTTTTTTATAATGTATTTTTTTTTCTTCTTTTGTAGAGTTGGCTGAGATTTTCTTTGTTGACACAACCCCTTTTGTTCAAGAATATTTTACTGAATCAGAAGAACATAATTATGATTGGAAGGAAATTTATCCACCAAACACTTATATTGCCAATTTACTAAAGGTATGAATACATTGCCTTTTCACATTTAATTGTGCAGAAGCCTACTAAGTATAAATATCGGCACGAACACGGACACATTGATACTAATAATAATTTGAAAAAACGATTTTATTGAATGTAATAAATGTATCAAAGTCGGACATTATTGATAGACTAATACTGACAGAGACACCGAACACCGACATGTCAATACTAATAATATTTTGAGAAAAGAAAAGTGAATGAAAATTGTCGATGTTAAACATTGACATGTGTCATAACACCAAGATACATCTTCAATATGAAATAATGATACTACATAATTAGATCATATAGATAACAATATTTTGAATTATGTTTCAGGATCTTGATATGGCATTGAGGGAATCGACAGCAAAGTGGAAGATTGTTGTTGGTCATCATGCAATTAAAAGTATTGGACATCATGGTGATACTCAAGAACTTATAAGCCAGCTTCTACCAATTCTTCAGGTAAAGATAAAACTTTAGGATTAATTAAGATGAATGAATAACATGATCCTATCTTTCTTTGTTCTATTAGCGAACAGTACTGATAAATTTTTACTGTCAAATTTCAGGCAAATAATATTGATTTTTACATGAATGGACATGATCACTGTCTTGAACATATCAATGACACAGAAAGGTAAACATTAAATTAGAGCATAGTAAATATTAATTTATTTTGTGGTTATGTTCTAACTCAAATGACATATGACGATATTATTAAATTGAACTTTTGTTTTGGGTTCAAATCCGAAACCTCGTAGTTGTGTGTGTGAGTCTATAGTAGTATCTCTTTTACAGATAAAAAAAATATTCATTTACTTTTGATGTATTGTCAATATAAAATTATTTACACTGTCAATTAACTGCAAATTAAATCATCTTGTGTATGACTTTTTTAGGTAGTTATGAACAAAATTAAATATTTTTATTAATCTGACAAATTATTAGAGTTGTCAAATAAACTCATCCACCCTGACGCATAGTATATACATGGGTCGATAGTGTCCGACCCATTTTATAATGAATTGCAAATATTTAAGCATGACCTCAGTGGCTCGACATATTGAATCCAATTTATTATGACAGCTCTATAAATTATTATTGATAAGTAAAAAAATTATACAAAAGAGTGCATTCGAATTAAATCTATAAAATATTTACACAAAAAGAATTTATATATTTATCTAATAGAGGAATTGTTTGCAGTCCAATTCAATTCTTGACTAGTGGAGCAGGATCTAAGGCATGGAGAGGAGACATCGAAGAAACAAACAGAAAAGATGTAAATTTCTTCTATGATGGACAAGGTTTCATGTCTGTGCAATTGACTCAAACAGATGCAATCATTATGTTCTATGATGTTTTTGGCAAGGTTTTGCACAGAATCATTTCATCAAAGGAGCTACATTCTTCCATGTAAAGTTTAGAACTAGTACTAGATATAGAGAGAAAGAATTAAATTAACATTTTTTTAGGGACGGGTGGATTGGTTTTCAAATTCTAAGTTACCACCAATTCATGCATGGGTTACTTTAACATGTATACATATTTGTGTTGTATTGTTTAGAATTTTCCTTATTTAAAACGTACTTTGTAGATGGTTGTCTCTGCCTCTTAGACCTCTTGAGTTGGGTTTGAGATGATTCAGGAGCATCACTAAGATTTTCATCGTGTAACAACTCATGATCTTCATTTATTGGAATATTTACCTCATCTCTAAGCTGATGATCATCAACACAATCATTTGGTTAATCATTCTGAACATTACCATCAGCAGTATCCAAATCAGGAACTAGCGACCGAACTGAATCACCATCAGCTAAGATGTTATCTCTCTCAAGTTTAATTTTCTCCACCTTATCAATGTCTTCAATAGTTTGGTCTTCCATGAACACTACATCATGATTTCTGATAACCTTTTTGTCTATTGGATCATACAACTTATAGTCAAATTCATCCTCACCATAACCAATGAAGATACACTGTTTTGACTTTGCATCCAACTTGGATCTTTCATCCTTCGGAACATGCACAAAAATCTTAAAATGCTTTGAGTTTTTCATGGATTTTGATTTTGCATTTTTCATTCTCTATCGTTTACACTGAATTGTTGTTCTAACAAAATACACTGACAAAATCCATCCAAATATAAATTAAAGACCACACTTTATAAGATAATTCACATTGAAAGAAGAAATGGTTATCATTTGCACAATGACCAAAACAAAATAACAATGCAAGATATCTCATGATCTCAAGCAATTTTTGTTTGGTTGCAACTTTTTGTTTATTAACTGAAAGAGTTTAGTAATTCATAATTTAAGAAGTAAAATTTGATCAAAAATAATTTGTTGGAACTTAGAGCAATTATTCCTTTTTAAAAGGAGGCTTCTCTCTAGTAGTATGCATCAATAGTTTGCATACAAATTACCTTTTTTTATATATATATATTTATAGGGAGAATCTCAGAATAAAATATATTCTACAATATGTTATTTAAATTAATAATCATGGTATTTTTTATTCAACATCTAATGCATCCTAAAGTTTTCAACCTCGTCAACTAAACCTGGTGCACCAAGCAATCACACAGCATTATAATTTTATGATATGTTTGATTTGAAAAATAGTAAATACTAGACAACAATACATAATAGAATAGAATGGTATAAGACAAAATTTTGTTCTCCTGTATGTTTCATGGTTGATGAAAAAAAATAATTTTGTACTGCATTTTGTTTAATATATCTATGCATTGTATAAAATAATATAATGTTTATTATAATTCTCTTTATATATATATATATATATATGTGCGCTCATGTGTGTAAATATTAATAAAAGAGATAAATGAAAAAAAATGGATGTAGAGAGAAAGGATAAAGAACGACATAGATAATAGAGAGAAAGGAGAGATAGGGAAAGATAATAGGGAGAGGAAGCACGAGAGAGTATAGAGAGAGGAAAAGAGACATAAAAGAGTAAATAGAGACATAAAAAGAAGAGTTTCTGCGGAAGAGACACATAATAGTAGAGAGAGGGAAGGACGGGAGAGAGATGAGAAAATTGAGATGAATAATAATTTTTTAAGTAGAAAATAAAAGTGTATTTTTGATATTTTGTCCTATAATTTAACGAGGAACAAGAATTTATATTGTTGTTCAATTCTTTGGTTTCTGTTTATCAAATTTCATGACCAATTTTTGAATCAATTAAAGTAAAAAAAATTATATATCTTTTCTTCTATTTTTTTAACAAATCAAATGCACTCTTAATATACTAAATTTTATATAAATAACTACTAAAATTTATGTGCATTTGCACACATGGTACGAACATTGTTTATCATACTAAAGTAGACAATATAAAATCAAAATATTTTGAAATTTAAAGTATTATTAATATTACTACTCTATTGTACACAAATCATTTAAGATGCATGATACAAGACCACTTCTTACCATTAGATAATCAAGTTCCACAAAATCTAATGGTGCACCCTCTACATTAAATCTCCTCTTTCTTTCCCCCATTCCTCCACCCTTCTCTCCCTCCCCCACCCCTTTATTCACTATTCAAGAATATAGAAGATTGCATTTTTTTATTTCTACTTTTGAATTTTTTTTTTCTTTACATTCGATTATTTTTTTCAGACAACAATTTGTCCAAGTTGTATGTCCAAAGATTCATGACTTTTATGTGGCATAAAATTGTGAAAGAGGCCATTATTCTTAACTCTTATGATTTTTTCCAAATATTAACCAAAATCTATGAATAATTTTGTTGAGTTGATGACCAGTAATGGAGGCTTCTCAATGAAGAGGGAAGGTTGTATTGTTGTAGGTTGTATTGATGACCAACGGTATCACTTGTGCAATTAGCCTTAATATATTACTTCAACTATTGAAATGAAATTTTTCCTTTGCATTATCATGTAATCTTTACGTATCTCGTTTAAGTTCCAAACAAAAAATTATCTTTTTATGTTTTGGTTCATTGGACAAAGAACAATAATCTCTCTCTTCTCTTAGTGTGAGTCAATACATTTATATGAATATCATTCTCTAAATAGAAATTTTTTCATTTACATACGCTTTCTCTCAATAAAAAAGTTCGTCAACCGTCAAACCTAATATCGTCATTGAATTATGAGAGAGTTTGAGAGATCACCACTTCTTCACCAACAATTTTAAAATATTGGATATATAGGTCATTACACTTATTACTCAACATTCATTTTATCAATCAATGTGAAACTTTTAACCCACCCAACAATTAAAAAAGAGAAAAAATTGAGAAGTTACCCAAATTAATAATTAATTTCTAAATCAACATTTAATTAGTCAAAACACTATAAAAGCTTATTTGTATCTAGGGTCCGCCCATGTGTAATGTTATTAATGTAATCACTTTAGGCACACAAAAATTTAATTTTTATTTAATAAAAAGACCTTAAAAAAATTTGTACTTAATTAAAAGATCTCATATTCTAATATTTTTAAATTTAAAATTAATAAAATCTTATGTAAAATTATTATTGATTCAATAAATATTAAATTAATTTTCTTAATTTTAACAATTAAATAAAAAATATTATATAAAAATCAATCATATTAATTTAATAAATGATTTTTAATTTTAAAATATCTAAAAAAATAATTTTTCATAAAATTTGAAGTGTTTAAATTTTGTTTTAAACCTCCAATAATTTGGATCGACCTGTATACCACCAAAGTGTTCTACATCTATCTTTTCAGAACTCGATTTAAAATGCTGGCAGAATTGACACTTATATGGTTGTGGTGGTAATCAAATCCTATTTGAGACTCTAAGTAGTGTATAGAACTTCGATTTAAGAAGAATCTTTCCAAATACAAAGAAGCCTATAGATTATAACAGAACACTTTAAAATGGTAATTTGAGCTAATTGCATATTATAAAAATGTGTCACGTCTATTTGTTACTACACCACATCAAACGGTTAGACTTATTACCAATTGATGATAAAAATAATATGACATGACCATAGAAGGACTTTTTCCTACACAATGTTATTGCAATTATGGGAATTATTGTGTTATCTTAGTTGTGAAATTGAGGACAGAGAAGACAAGTCACTAACATAGGTTATGGGTCAACTTTGTGTTTCTCCCTCTTGTCAAATTAGTTGATTATAAATAGGGCCACATAATAATCAATTAAAAAATTGTGTATTGATACACAAGTCGTTAATTACTCGCTTGATTATTTTTTTTTGGTTCGGTCACTATAACTATTAGTTGTTAATTACAAATTAGTTACTCTAATTATAAATTAGTTAAGAGTATTATTATATTCATTTTCTCATTTAATTAATTCAAAAATTATCTGCATTTTTTCTCTCTTTACATGGTTTCGCATCAAGATTTTGTATATTTTATTATGTTTTCTCAATTTAGTATATAAATATATTGAGTTTAATTTTTTTTTTCAAATGACCGACCAAAATGAAAACAAAAAATCATAGAACCATTTCAAACAAAACAAAATATTGTATTTTTTTTTCTTACCCGCCAATTTTTAAGGAAAATGATTTTATTTTATAAAGCTTAAATATTTAAACTATTAAATAACGAAAATAATTAAATCATCCATAAGTTTTGCAATATGTTTACCGGAACTTATTTTATCTCAATATTATGAGATGTATAAAGAAGAGATGTAATTATTTAAGTAATTTTTTTATAGAAGTTATCTTATTTAAGGTCACGTACCAATAGCTCTTAAATATTTCTGATAACATTTTTTGACTTAAAATATTTCTCATATTTGAATGTCTATATAAAATAACTACATTTTCATGCAATGTTATTATATTTTCATATGTAATAATTTAAGCAATTTAGTTTAATTAGTTAACAAATTTTAATTAAGATAAATCGTTTGAAAATATTTAAATTTCTATTTTGACTAAAATAATTTTTATATAATTTTTAATTACTTATCAATCAGGTTCTTATTTATTAACACCTCATTCCCTATAACCTAAAGAGTTAAAAAACCAACACTTATATCAATATTTATAGCATGAAAGTTCTAAAACAATTTTATACAATGAATCAATAATTCAAGAGTCCAATTTAAAAGTTAAAATTCTCTCAATTTATTTAACACTTTCATTTGAAAAGAGATAAACATATAAATAGAATATAACAATATTATTTTATTATTTTACATATTTATTTTTCTCTAAATAAAAATTTATATCAAGTAAAAAATATTCATCTCATCGACTCTATATTTTGAATTTAAAATCCTCTACAATTGATTTTACATGTTTTCTCTTAATTTAAAGATTTACAACCGAGTATATCCTAAAACTAGCAATAAAAAATTCAATCACCCCATTTGAGGTGTGAAAAACCTTCAACCATAGACAAGACAAAACAAGCACATGAGAGAGTCCCCAACCCTAGCTAGCTAGAAGACTAGAACCTACAACTTGTCCTTAAAAAATTGTCAATCAATTCAATCAATCATGATACTTCACTTGCATCATGCATGTCTATAAATCTCCTTCCTCTCCACTAATAAATTTCTCTCGATAAATCTTGTACATTCTATTTCTTTGTGACCATTCTTTAGTTTGGTACATGGTTTCATTAGTACTATTGTAGAAAATCACTTGTCAAGAAGTAAAGATTTCAATTTACAACAAGTAGGTCTTTCTTTTCCTTCTATTAAGGATACGTTGGGATTGGTGATATATAATATAACTAAGTGGAATAGAAATAAAATAAAATAACATTCACTTTAAAAATTTAAATTAGTCTATTTTTTCCAATCTAAACATACTTTTATATTTTAGTACCAATTTCTTTCTTTTATTATATATCTAATGAATATACGAGTTGTCGGTTTAGTTGTAAGAGTTTGATATTATAATGTCAAATAAAAGATTCAAATTCTATATAAAACAGTTGTAAAATAATAATTAATATCTTTGTTATTAATAATAATTTTCTCTTCTCTAATTTTTTTTTTTTTTAAAATATGTCTCATGAGTATATATTTTGTCCAAAGATCATGCAGGGCTTCAAGCTGAGTGATAACAAAATTCTAAGGAAGATTTTAAGCAAAAATTCATCAGAGGCTAAACAGGAAACTGATCCCAGTTTGAATCAAGCATGTGAAAACTCAAGAAGACAATTCTCTCATCAAACCAAAAAGTATGAGACTATATAATTGTATACATATTTTTGAAAGAAAAAAAATTATGTAGCTTTGTCTAATATATTTTTACTGCCACAAAAATAACTCTTATAAATGGTAATTATGTTGAATAAGGATCTTTGTTGGTTCTTGGAATGTTGGAGGCATTGCACCACCTCAGAATTTGGAGATGGAAGATTGGCTTAACACACAAAATGATTCTGCAGATATCTATGTTTTGGGGTAAAATCTTCTTCTATTACATCGTAGGTTTAAATATATGATTTATTGCCAAATACGCATTTATTTTATTTTATTCTCTATAAGATTTTTTTATTTGATTTTTCTCTTCGAAAATATTTTTGTTTTTCTTTTTTGATCCTTGTTATTTTGTTTAGTAAATGCAAAATTGGTTTTTATTTAAATTTGTCAATACAATTCTATTCTCTAATAATTCAAGGACTAAAATCAAATTATATATATATATATATATATATATATATATATATATATATATATATATATTTTGTAGGAATTCATTCTAATAAAAATTAATTTTACATGACTAAAATAAAAAGGCAAGAATAAAAAATAAACAAAAATACATTTACAAAAAGACAAAAATCAAAAAAAAATTTATAGAGACTAAAACATAAAAATCACATTGTATGGATCAATCGTATATTTAAACCTACTTTATATTATGTATAAGAATATATTTCATAAATTTTATAAGATGTAGTTTAGTAGTAAAAGTTTGATATTAAATTTTCAAGAGATAGAGTTCAACACACTCAGCCAATTCTAATAAATCTCAACCTTTAGATTAATCTGACGATTAAGATTTAATTGAAGGGTTGGAGAGGAACAAAGTCCATTCTTTTGGCTACACATTCATTAACTAGTTTAATAGATTTTTGTTTTTCTTAATGCTTTAGTTTCCAGAGAAAAAGACTCTGTAATCCAAAACTTATTTGGTTAATAATTGTTTAGAATTCCATATAATAAACTTTTATGTTTTTACCAGGTTCCAAGAAATTGTACCTCTAAATGCAATAAATGTATTAGGTCCTCAAAACAAAAAAAATTCTATGAAGTGGAACTCACTTATTTGGGAAACCCTTAACAATAAAAGACCAATAAAGATAGTTGAAGAAGATAAAAGAGCAGAACCTCAAAAGATATATCCTTTGAAGGAACAAATTTGTGAAGAAGTTGAAAATGTTGATGATTTCCATTGCATCATAAGTAGGCAAATGGTGGGAATTTTCATTACTATTTGGGCAAGACATGACCTATATCAATCTATCCAACACTTGAATGTCTCATCTGTTGGTTGTGGAATTATGGGTTGCTTGCCAAACAAGGTTAGTTTTTACATAATATTCAGAAAACAATATTTTTAAAATCGAATCGAATTGGACGGTTTAATCGGTTAAATTGTACTTTATCAAACTATCTACTGTGAAATTATTTGAGTGGTTCGATTATGGTTTCAACCTAGTTCGAGCTTACTTAAAATAAATTGTTTATTTGAAAAGTTTGATCACAATTTCATTTTGATTTAAACAGTTTAAAGTTGTTCAACCACGATTAAAAAGTTTATTAGAAAAACTTATTATGATTTTTTAAACTATTTTTTTTAACTAAATAGACATTTGATAACTTAGATTTGAATTTTGAAATTTCAAATGAATTTTTAAATCTTTTATTGATCTAAAAATGCAGGGGTCAATATCAATTAGATTTTTCTTGCATGAAATAAGCTTCTGCTTTATATGTAGCCATTTGGCTTCAGGTGGGAAAGAAAAAGATAAGAGACAGAGAAATTTGAATGCAACTGATATTTTGTCCCAAACAAGCTTCCCTGCAGGTCCTCTGCATGATATGCCCCAAAAAATTATTGACCATGAGTAAGATATTATTCAATTATATGCACAACTTGAATCATGCACCATTGTTATATTGAATTATGCAAAATTTGCATAAATAAAAAATTGAAATTCACTAACTAGAAGACATTTGTTTGATTAACAATAAAAATATAATATTTTTGTTTTTAAGTCCTAACTTAATTGATAAATACCGATATTGTTAGATTGAACGTTTCGTTGTGTTGTTTTTTCTTTCTTTTTTTATAAACTACTTCAAAATTTATTTTTTATAATTTAAAATAAATAATTTATATAATTTTGGTATATTTAAAATAATTTAATTTATTAATAAAAAATTTAAAATAAGTATAATGTATTTCATAGAACTCTATGTGAAATGGGTACAATTGGTAACATGCAGCAGAGTTATTTGGCTAGGAGACTTGAACTACAGGATAGATATGCCACACTCTGCTACACACTCATTGATTCAAACAAGAGAATGGGAAACTTTATTGAAACATGATCAGGTAATTAAAGTTTATAAGATTTTTTTTGTAGTATAGCAATATTTTTAGATGTAATTGTACTTTTATTCCCTCAAATTAGTACAATGAGTGATTTTGTTTTGGCCTCTCAATATTTTAAGAACCAATTAAGTCTTTATTTTCAAAATTAAGTAAATGTGATCCTACATTATATTATTTTCTTTTTAAAACCTTTAAATTCTTATTTTTAATTCAAAATTTATATGTTTATGATGAAATTGGGATGTGAAATTATTTTAAGAGTTGACAGGTTAATGAAGGTTTGATGAAACTTCAATTATTTTTTGTAGAATGTGAGATTAAGATTGGGAAAATAGAAAATTTTGAGATATTTATTATTGTGTTAAATTTGATTTTTTTTTTCCGATGAATTTAGAACATAAGAATGTTTTAAATGATTAATGGATTCTGTTTTGTTTTTTGTTTTTTTAAAAAAAACTGAGACTAAATTTGAGTAGAAAATGAGAATTTGATAATTTTAAATTGTAGAAAAATAATAAAGAGGTTTACTTGTGACAATTAAAATATTTGAGACTAAATTCACTCAAAATATTGGCACACTAAAACTCACAAATTAATTATAGTAGAAGAACTAAACATGTAACTAAATTTGAGTAAATCATCAAGTTGTCCTATGAAATTGTAGGGGTTGGACATTTATCCTCTTCAATTTTAGAAATAGACAAATAATACCTTGAAATTGAAAGACGTCCGACAACATAATCCCTCCATTAATTTGTTTTGTTAATGAGATTGACGTGAAGGTTAATTGCGTACATGGCGAGTCCAGCAATTAGGCAACGCATTGCCATGTAAGAGATAGACTAATTCGTCTGATTTTGGAATCACTTGATGAGCTAGTTTGCCTGGATTTTAAAACTCAATTTAAACTCTTTTTTTTTTAAACTGAAACTTTGTTATTATTGCAACGGTAACATATGCATCTATATAATTAATTCTTGTTCTTCTTCCATGATTTTCATATCTTCTTCTTCTTCTTCCAAGAACCTTCATTTATATATGAAATCTAGTTCATTTGTTCTTGACCCAAACTTAGAAAATGACACTTTGATGGATGGTGGTCCAAGAGCTAGTCCAGTCATCGGTGGTGGTGCTCTCATATTCATGAGTGGTGGTGTAGGTCCCTAGATGAATAGTGGTGCATTCATTAGTGGTGATGTAGGTCCCTTAATGGATGATGGCTTTATACCAAATCCATCAGGGTATATAAATCGTCCTACAAGTCCATATGTTTTAACCTTCATAAATCATAATCAATATACACAAATCAGTATCTAAAATTGTTCACTTACTAGCAATTTGGTCCCTATAGTTATATTCAAAATTACAATACAATCCCTGAATTATCATACTTTTTCTAGTTCCTAATGCATCTCGTTGGACAGGTACCTATTGGGACAAAATTTGATCTTCGTGAGTGGGTTCAGATTGTAACAGTGGTATTTCAGTTTGGCTTTGTCCCTTTTGCGCCTCGGTTTGGAGGAGAAATTTGGAGAAATTAGATAAATCAATTAGCAAACTTTGAGATAACATTAGAAAATATTGGGGAAAAGGGAGAAACAAAATTGGAGAAATTACGTTTGGCAAGGGGCATGAAAAGAATTATCTTCAAAAGTTATTCTTAGTTGCAAAAACTCGAACAACAACTTTTCTTTCACTGAAAATCACCGAGTTCAAGTTTTCACCTATAGGGAAAGAAGAATATTGATTTTGTATTCTTTCATTTTCTATTATTTGAACAACATAAAAGAGGAAGAAGATGAATATTAAAATCATGGAAGAAGAACAAAAATTAATTATATAGATGGATGTTCGTTGCAAGATGACAAAGTTTCAATTTTAAAAAAAAATATTGAGTTTCAATTTTATTTTCAAAATCGATAAAAAATTAGCCCCTCTCTTAAGTGTTTCCAAAATCAGACAAATTAGTCACTCTTTTACGTAGCAATGAATTGACTTACAGCTGAGTTCGCCACATAAGTAGTTAACCTCCATGTCTACCTCATTAACGGAGCAACAGAAGAACTATTATTTGTCTATTTCTAAAATGTCTTTCAACTTCATAATATTATTTGTCTATTTCTAAAATTCAGAGGATAAATGTCTAACCCCTATTTTTTCAAATACAATCCGGTGATTTACTCAATTAAATTTTATTTCATTTAGTTACCACAACTGTGAGTTAAAGATTTTAAACTCTGTCGAAGTTATATTATTATACAGTTGAAGATGGAGCTAAAAGAGGGTCATGTATTCCAAGGTTGGCGTGAAGGAGCTATAGAGTTTCCACCTACATACAAATACCTCCCAAATTCTGATGATTACATAGGTTGTGAAAAGAGACGTTCCCCTGCATGGTAAATAGTCATAGTAACATTTTTCCAATGATTTTTTATTGTTTAATTAAGAATCATAGTAACATATATTTTTTCCCCTAAAAAATGGAATAAACTTCATTTTGTTTGGGACCTATCATTACTTGTTCATTAGAGTCCACCAGGGATTTTGTATTGCTTAAGAATAAATATACTAATTAAAAAAAAAAAAACTTCCTTTTTTGTTGTGACATGTAATTGTGCAAGAGTCTATCATTTTTCTCTTAGAATAGTGTGTTTGAATGAGCTTTCTAAAAACTAATTTAACGAAAAACTTAATGTAAATTTTTAAATCTTGTGTGTGTTTGAATGAGCTTTCTAAAAACTAATTTAAAGAAAAATTTAATGTAAATTTTTTAATCTTCTTTGACTCAATTAGTGATAAGGAGATTGTGGATTCGATCTTCATTTTTAATAAAATACTAACAATATTAATTATTAATATTGATTGTTGTAAAAAATAAACTTTTTAATCTAAGCAAAAGATTTCTTATTAGTTTTAGTCAAATAAAATGTTCAAAAGTAAAATTATTTTGTTAAAGAGAGACCTACTACAAATTGGTCAACCAAATTTGCCAGCGAAATCACATTTTATTAAAATTTATTTTTTATTTATTTATTAAAATCACATTTGATGAGGACAAAATTGAAAGTATACCCTCCATCATGTAATCAAACATAACGAACAAATTCCAACTTCAAATGTTTTCATTTGAACTATTAGCACACAAGGAGATACCTTAATTTTTCCGACATCAACAGTTTTTATTAAAGGCATGTCATATTTCATATCGACACATAATAACATTCAATTAATTTATTTTCTCTAATTATTAACAGCGTCTCGGTTAGTGTCGTACCTCGTGTTTGTGATTCATAGACTCTAACCCGAAGAAAATATTGCAGGTGTGATCGAATAATATGGTTTGGAAAAGGAATGAGACAAATCCAATACAGCAGGAATGAGTCAAAACTTTCTGATCATAGACTAGTACAAGCAAAGTTCATTGCTGACATCAAGGTTGCATCAACAAATTTTTAAATGATTCAAAACTTTACAAAGACATTTCATCAAAGAGATTTTAGTTCACATTGCATATATGGTAGATGAAATATTTGAGAGATGTGATTCTTTGGCCTTTTTAAGGATAAATAATAATATTTTTTCCTGTATTAAATTTAAGATAAAGTTGAATTAATAAATTAGAATTAAATACATTAAGTTTTATTGATATAATTTTATCTTATATGTAGGAGCGACTGAAATATTTGTTTTTTTTCTTCCACTTTTTGTACTATATAAGGAAGGAATAGAAAAAATGTTTATATTTTTTGAGAGGGGTATTATGAAACATTCTACACAAATTGTTACTTGGTGATGCAAAGAAAAGATATGGCATGCATGTGTTTTACTCAAATGTAAGAAGGTTTGGTATATCAAAACATCAGATTCAACATCTCTATGTAATATTCAAATGTAAGAAGTTCTTGTATTAGAACAATAAAATTCAATGTCCCTATGTTTGATTTGATATATGATTGTTAGAATTCATTATAAATATGAGATATGTATTCATTAGCATGAAATTTTCGAATTTGAAAAATTTGCTAGCACATTTAGACAAAAAAAAAAAGGAATTATTTAGGGATAGAACAGCTTTTTATTGTCTAGGGATAGCACAACTTTTTATTTTAAGGAATTATTTTTTTTCTTGTTTGTTATTTCTTTTTCTTAGATTAGATTTATGTCCTCTAATTTTTTTTTCCATAAATTTTAGTTTAAAAAAATACTAAATGAAATTATTTTCTTGTTCAACATAAAAGGAGAAGAAGAAACAAAAGAGAGACTAGTGAGTTAAGTAGTACTCTCAATTGGAAATCTTTCTAGTGAAAAAAAATTAAATTAATAACTTATTTAATTTTAAAATTTGTATATAAAAATTGATACTAAATGGTACAACTTAAATCCAAACAAGCAAAATCCAAACACAATCACTTTTTTTAGTTCAATAAAATCTTTTGTAAAAATATTTTTTATTTTTTAAAATTTGTATCTAATTTCGTTGCTAACAAACAGGTAAGAGATTGTTAAAGTGCTGCAATGTGATATATATTTACATTCAATTTTTGCTTAAAAAAAAAGGTAAAAGACTCATTCTTTCTAGAAATTATTCACTTTAAATTCTTTTTATCAAAATAAAATAAATGCACATTTTAAAAGAAAAAAAAAATCAAACACACACACACATATATATATATATATATATATATATATATATATATATATATATATATATATTTTAGCTTGACTCAAATTGTCGAAATAAAAATTGGATTGGGCCGGGCTGGCCCGGTGCAATTTAAAAGCACAAAAAATTGGGCTGACCCGTTTTTCTATCAAAAACGGCCCAAATTGTTTCTCTTGTGTGAAATCTTTCCATTGCGCCGTTCAGCCTCCAACCCGCGAGCACCACCACCCTTGTTGTGGTTACATTCTTCATCTTCTTCACAAGAACTATCTTAAAAGCAATTTCATAATTCAAAATTCTATTTTATTTATCTTCAATTCGAAAAAGTTATTATTATTAGATGGCAAAGGAATTGTTGAGTCTTGATAATGGCACAACATGTTCATCTTGGAACTACTCTTCCACGAGACTCGCTGCTGGTTCCGTTGATGGCACACTTTCAATCTTCGATTTCCATGATCCTCCTTCTTCTTCCTCTCTTAGCTCTACTTTCAAATCTAAGGTCAATTTCATATTCAATTGCATTTATATATAAATATATATTTTTTTATATATAAAATTGTATTGGTTATACACGCATTGTTGTTGATAGTTAATATTTGATTGCTTATAAGTCTTTATTTTTCACTCTAAGGTATGTTTGGATAAATAGCTTAAATTAAGTGCTTATAACATAAGTCTCAATATGTAGTGATGTGCTTGAGAAGGTGATTCAGGGTTAAAACCTCGGCTACTAACATGACATACTAATGCTAATACTAATAACTAACATTTGTCTATAAAAAGTGCTTATAGCATAAGCATTTAGCTAATGTTTATAGGCATAAACTATTTCTATAACAAAAGATAGAATAGAATCAAACTGATGTAATATTAAGCTATAGGTTGTTTTAATAAGCTTTCAAAGGTAGCTTATGGAAATAAGTTGAAAACAATGTATAAACATGTCATAAGTTGTTTCCATAAACTCTGTGAAGGCCCTGATTGGATAAGCAACTTAATTAAGTACTTATAGCATAAGTTCTCATCATATAAGTGTTTATGCATAAGCTATTTTTGTAACAAAAGATAAAATGTAGTCGAACAGTTTTCATATAAGTTATAAGTTGTTTTAAAAAGCCATTCTAGAGAGAGAGAGAGAGAGAGAGAGAGAGCTTATACAAATGAGTTGAAACTAGCTTATGGACATGTTATAAGTTATTTTCATAAGTTTTCAAACAATATTACAAATACTTAAATTAGCAGATATGATCAAGTAATAAGTCAATCTAAACAAACCCCAAATAGTTTCACAATAGCTAATGCCAATAGATTAATTAAAATAAGCCAATTGAAACACACACTAAGTTTCTCAGTTGATGTGCTTCTCCCGGTGATTTTTACATTTATGTTTTTTTCCCCCTTGAAACTGTGAAGGTTCATGAAGGAAACATTGTGAAGATAGTTTGGGTTCCGCCAGAGTATGGTGATGCAGTTGCGTGTATTTCCGCTGATGGAATTGTTTCATTATTGGAAGAGATTGTCGAAGGTATCATTGATTCGGTTTCTTCATTTTCTTGTCTTGTTTTGTGGCTTGTTTAACATTTTCTTTGTTAACATTTCAGTTTCACATCTTTTCATAGGTTTTATTATTCAGTCAATGCTGAAAGCCTATATTTTCTTCTCTCTGTACATTTATAAATTGTTTATGTAGATTCACAGCCTCTTCAGTGGAAAATTTGCAAAACCTTTGGAAGCAATGCTAGCAAAGTTCTTGATGTTCAATTTGGAATCTCTTCTACTCGTTTAAAAATGGTTAGTTTTAGATGTTTTTGTAAGGAAAACTGAATATCAAGTGGCCATTAGTAATAAAAGATCTTTGATTCATTAACCAACTAGTTGGGGTCAAGTGGTTAATGAATTTCAGCTAAAGTCAAGTCGATTAGGAGTATCCGATTTTGAACCTTGGCTGAAACAATTGGCCAGATTTTACTTAGCTCCTAGCCAAACAAACTTCAAATTACCAAAACCATTTTTTCCCTTGAGAACCAAAGGGTTAAGACTAAAAAATATATATTTGATTAATCTTAACATTTTTCATCTATTTCCTTGACTCCATTTTGAGTACATGTTTTTCACTTGAAATCCTGTAATAAGAATGCTTAAAAGTATATACTATCGATGATTTACACTTATTTGCATTTTTATGAAACACCAAAGGTTGCTGCATATTCAGATGGTCATGTGAGAGTTTTTGAGCTCTTGGATCCTTTGGAACTAAGAAATTGGCAGCTTCAGGTGAAACTAGCTTTTTCTACCTTCTCTGAGTCATGAAATGTGATACTTAATATTCTTCTTACAATAACCCAACATTTTTTATTTTATTTTTATTCTGTTCATTCTGTGTAGGCTGAATTTCAAAATGTTATTGAATCAGTGTCTTCATTTGGAAAGGCTGTGTGCCTCTCTGCGTCCATATCTTTGAATCCGCAAAAGGGTCAGGAATCCAGCTTCATTGTAGGTTTCAATTCAAATACACCAGAGCTTAATTCTTCCAAGGTAACTCTAGTCCAAAGTTTTGTGTCTGTTATTTCATTTTGATTTGACCTGCATTATTTTAAACTTCCATGGTATGGTTATTGTACCTTTCTATTTGTGCAGGTATGGGAGTTTGACCAGGCTCATCAAAGATGGCTTCCCGTTGCAGAATTAGCACTGCCTGAGGACAAGGGGGATCAAGTTTATGCTGTCGCTTGGGCGCCAAATATTGGCAGGTAAAATTTGCATAATTTAAGAAACACATTTCAATCACATGTATTAGCTTTGCTTCCTTAAATAGCGTCTATGCCAGCAACAAAATGCCAGACTGCTGTATCAGCATGATTTCATGTCAGTCAATTAACACAAGGAAGTATGCAGTTATGCACTGCATAACGCTAGCACTATTTTCTTATGTAGTCAAAGAAATGTGTTAGAACAGCAACTTCATTTCAAAAGATAATAGATACAAATAATGCAAACAAAAAACCTACGAGAGATTACAAAGTTCGATCAATTGTACCTATGTTTCTGACTAAAGAGCGGTTGCAGTTCCTTTCTAAAAATTTCAAGCTTAGGATTTACAGTATACAATTTATGTTTAAATATTACGGTCCAGTATACAAGACTATCCATCAACCATACCGCAGAGAGCTTCGCCCCCGCCCCCGCTCTCACCCTCTAGTTGCAGCTCAACTAATGTTTGGGTACCGACCCACTTATCACTAATTATGAATCATACTCAACAAGATGTGATTTGTTACTAACTAGTATGAATTTCTTGTAGACCGTATGAAATCATCGCCGTTGCAACTCACAAGGGACTTTCAATATGGCACCTAGGCTTGAATCCTGATCATAATGGGAGACTTCCAGTAGAAAGAGTTGCACTGTTGTCTGGTCATCAAGGAATGGTATAATTCCGAGTCTATTTTAGTTCATGGCTACTTTTAATGTTGTCTTCTTCCAAACATCATGCAGATGCTTGAATTAAGTTATTTTAAATGTTGTTTAGGTATGGCAAATGGAGTGGGATATGAGTGGAATGACATTGGCTACTACAGGTAATGATGGAATGGTCCGATTATGGCAGTCAAATCTCAACGGCGTTTGGCATCAGCAAGCTGCGTTCGAACCTACTTCCTAGCAATCTGTCGTATGTTGAAGATAAACCTCAAATATTTTGGGTGATAAATCTGCCTCTTTCAATTTCTTGTAAGTAGTATAGTAAGCTAGCATGAATTTTCCCCACCACTAGGATTAATTATTGAATAGAACAGACTTGTATTATGTTGTAGGTTAGATGGACAACATTCTCATGTTACATTAAAGATATTGATGAAGATAACTTTTCAATGATTGTGATTATCTACAATTACAATGATTGTGATTATCTACAATTACAATGATTGTGATTATCAACATTCTCTTCGTCACAGTTTGCACTGGTCGTGCTCTGCCGGGTTGTTTACTGCTGTGATAGCCTTTCTGTCACGTTTATGCGACATCAACTGTGTCATGTTTGCTCCGGTCGTGCTCCGCCTGATTTTCAAATAACCCCTTTTCAAAAAAATTATCTATGTACCTTCTTCTTTTGAAAATTATATATTAATCTACCCTACTTTTAAGATTAGAGGGAGTTTGCCAGTTGCAAATGCAAATTCACGGAGGAGATCTCATTTTGCAATGACAATGGATCTAACTTTGGATCAAGACAATGGATCTGCAATGACAATGGATCTGCAAAATTCACGGAGGAGATCTCATTTTGGCGAGTACCTGCAAAATGGATCTAACTTTGTTGATGAACTACAATCAGAAATTAGGTCAAAAGTCGAAATGATTGATTTTCACCTCGCGTCACTGCATTTCATCTCTTTTCCCCCTCTGTTAAGGGCATTGTTGCTCAAACTTCTTGGACTGAACATCATTGGAGGGTCTTGGGATGCATAGCAGTCACCAGTTAAGAATTGAATCCAGTAAAGTGGCCAGCAGGCAGATAGAGAAAGCTTTAGTGATTTTCTGTCCAAAACCATTAAGTTAAAAAATGGCCTTATTTTGACCATCTTTTGAAATGTAATTTGTCATTATGTCTTTACTTTGGAATTCTGGAGCCGTTAAAATGTAAACTAGAATTCTTTCATCTATTGAATACTAGTAAAAATAGCATCAAAGCTCCAAATAAGGCCAAAATGGCACCATAATTCCTAAGTAAAGAAATAATGGCAAATTACATATCAGAAGATCAAAATAAGGCCATTTTTTCACAGATTTTGATGGGAAATCATCAGAAGTCCCACGTTGTCGTTTACAAAAATCAAGAACCTTTTTATCTAAATAAAAAGATAAAGGACTGGTTTGAAACTTTAAAATAAGTTAAAAGACCTTAGTGCAGTTGTGCCTACTAATTATTTTGAACTCTAAAGTAAGAACCAAATAGTACCTTTCACTGGTAAAAAAGATTTGCATATGCTCCACGGTGCACTAGTACTTTGCCATTGAAAGTCCATTGCTATAAGGTGATATCCATATAGGCCCAACTGGCTGAATAACCAGGCAGTACTTTTACATCATTTACATTGTTGCTTTTCTACAATTGACAAACAGATAATTAGAAATATAAGTCAATATAAAATAATAAGAAATCTTAAAAGAAATGGCGATCTGATAGTATATCGAACCCCTAGTCATGTGTTCACTAACTGACGTCTAGACCTCCTTCGCAGGAGGCTAACTCTTTCGGAAAACATTCATCATTTTAACAAATGGAAGACTTTAACAGTTCATATATAGATGATAAAAAATTATGTTTTCCCTTTGTTCAATCCGTGCTGCGTTCTTCACACCTTTGTCTAGAGCTGGGAAAGTCAACAAAGACAATTTTCTCTCACCATGCAAGGCTTATAGCATGTAGCCTTCACATCATAAAAATCAGTCATTGGATCCTATCAAGAAATGTATAGTATCATTACAAAAGACAAATCAAATACAAAGGAGAGCCTTTTAATTTAAATATGCAACCGATGAAGTTCAGAGTTTCCCTATCAAAATAATTCATTTCAAAAAATGTGTTGCAAGCCTACGGTTACATTACATATGCAGCCAAACATTGTGTACAGAAATGGACCATTCATTTGACATCAACTATAACTGGAATAAATTTATATGCCAGATGTTTGTTAACAACATTTAGTATGTATGGAAAATCTCAATAAGGTATTTAGTATTCCAACTTCATTCAAAGCATCAAACTAACAACATCCTTTAATCAAAAGATGCTTGGAAAATCTTGTGCACTATTTATTCCAACTTCATACAAACAATCAGTAAGTGTAGTTAACTGTATACTCACAATAACAAATTCCTCTGCTAAGAATGTGCCGAAGCAAGGCAATTGTTGTAAATCTGCTCATTTCTGCAAAATGCATCTAGGTAATTGAGAACATTGGGAGGTGGACCACTGTCACGAATCTGATCAACAAGCTGATATGCATAAGAGATTCTCTCTGATTTCAACAAGCCATCAAGAAGAGTAGCATAAGTTGTAATATCAGGAACCAAAATTTTCAAATGCATTTCTTTGAAAAGATTAATGGCTTCGTCTATCCTTCTACACTTGCAATATCCACTAATCATGATGGTATAGCACCAAACGTCAGGTTCCAAATCCCATTTAATCATTTGGTTAAATAACAAAACTGCCTCGTCAAGATATTGGCTTTTGCATAAAGCATCTAACAAGATGCTGTAAGTGATAATATCTGGAGGAGGACCATTTTCATGCATGTCATGAAGAAGCTTCCATGCATCTGATATTCTCCCAGATCTGCACAAGCCATCAATAAGACAAGTGTAAGTTACAATATGAGGAACCAAATTCTTAAGATGCTGCATTTCTTTCAATAGATTCATGGCCTCACCCATCCTTTGATTCTTGCAACACCCATTAATCAAAATGGTATAACTCCAAACATCGGGTTCCAAACCCCTTTCAACAAGTTGATTAAACAACAAAATCGCCTGATCAAGACACTGTCTTTTACACAAAGCATCTAACAAGATACAATAAGTAACATTATCAGGCATCACCCCACTACTCTGCATTGTCTTAATAATCCCCCAAGCACGCGAAACTCCACCACATTTGCAAAAACAATCAATCAGAGAATTGTAAGTAAAAACGCTTGGAACCAAACCCTTGCGACGCATTTCATCAAAAACTTTCACAGCATCATCCAATCTCTTAACCTTACAATATCCATGAATCAATATGTTATAAGTCCAATCATCCGGCGCAAAACCCCACTTACCAACCGAATCAAAAACCTCCCTCGCCTCATCCACATTACCATTCAAACAATACCCACTCATCAAAGCACTAAAAGTAACAACATTAGGTTCAAAACCTCTCTTAACCATTTCATCAAACACCTCGCGAGCTTCAATTAACAAACCCTTTTTACACAACCCATCAATCAAAACAGTAAAAACATAGACATTTACATACAAACCCCTATTAATCATCTCATCCAAAAATCCAAAAGCTTCACCCACCCTCCCCAAACCACACAATCCACGTATCAAAGACCCATAAGTAACCTCATTAGGTAGAACACCATAACCCACCATTTCATTAAACAAATCACAACCCTCATTAACAAACCCATTTTTACACAAAGAATGAATAACAGTACTATACATTACAACATTAACCTTAACATTAAAAAAACACCTTTTTTCATTTATCATTCTCAACATTTGAATAGCTACATCAATTCTTCCATCTTTACACAAGCCATTTATCAAAATCCCATAACTAACCTCATTCAATAAAAACCCTTTAGAAACAAGCTCATCATGAAACTCCAACGCCTTCAAAACATTACCACTAACACAAAAACCTTTTAAAAACGAATTCAATGCAACAGAATCTAATTCAAAACCGCGTTTGATGATTTTGCCCAAAACGGAAAAAGCAAAAGCGAGATGACGCACGTGACAGAAGCACGTGATTAGGATTGTGAGAGTGATGAGACAAGGGGTGATGATTCGATTGAATTCGATTTGGTTGTAAAGTGAAATGGCGGTTAGGTGTTTGTTGGAGTTTGTTAGGGTGGTTAGGAGTTTGTTGATGTGGGCGACGCGCGGGGTGGAGCGCGTGTGGAGGAAGCGGGTGAATGAAGGGGTTGTGGCGGTGGGAATTTGAGGAAGGGAGTGGAGTTTGTTGAAATTGAAAGTGTGACGTAACATTCTCTTCTTCATGTTTTGGTGGCTTCAGACTTCACTAGTTCGGTCTATGGTTTTGTGTACTCAGTATCAGTTACTGTGCAAAATATCCGGTTATGAGGCCCAAACCCATAACCCGGATTTTAAAAAACCCGGATAAAAGGATATGGTTACTAATTCTTCATAAGTGGTTGGATATCCGATTTATCTTTATTTTTCAAGAGTGGTTTTAAACCGGTTGAAATCTATACCCAACACTTGAAATCTAATTCTTCTCTAACAAATACCTAATTGCGCTCAATTTCTACCAAATCGGTAATCTCTTGTGACGTAGATCAGCCCAATCCAACACTTGTTTTAGGCTTAAATCAAATTTTAAAATTTAATTTTGATTGATAAAAAAATTTGAGGTTTTTTTAATACTAACAATATTTTTCTATAATTTTATTTTATTTTTATTTTTTTTAGATGCAGAATAATTTAATTAAATATGTCTTTGATTGTATTTTTTTTATAATTGTAATTGCACTACTTAAATATTTTTATTTTTTTAGACTTAAATATACATAATAAAAAATATTGTTTTTAAGAAGCCTTGTTTAACATTAGTTAGAATTTACTTAATCAATTAAGACTACCACAACTTGATGAATTGGTTCGAATTTTAGTTAAGAGATATCACATTACCTCTTGTGGAGAAAACATTTTTGAAAAAAAAAAATTACTTAATGAATAGCTGTTCGTACTCTTGAGTAGTTACATCTTTATTTAGTGCCATTTTTTCAATCATTACATTCTTGTATTTCTGATTTTGCTGCTAAGAAACAAAGTGAGTTTTTCACATTAGAAAACAAATAAAAACACCTTGGGAAATGTCTTCCAAGTTCCAACAGAGGTAGGTAGGTACAGATGAATAAGAAAAATACAAAAAAAAAGTAGAGAAAGACAATAACATTAAGTAACCACCAAGCAATTGAGAGTCTAGTCTCTCCTAACCAACCAATAATCAAACAACCAAATTTCCTTTCCCCACCTCTTAATCTCCATTTCTGGTTATACAATTATTGTTTCAAGCTCACTTGGATTTATGGACTTCTTCCGAGAATAAGTCCTCATGATTCGAGGTCATTTATTAACATAGTACCAGTTTGTTTTATATTCTTGTCACAATGTAACCCACATTGTAAACATATTCAACAAAAGTAACATGAAGTTACTGAGCATATATTTGTTTGCTCACCAGTTTTATAAGAGTTATGCTATTTAGTACGATAATTTTGACAAACGAAACACGCGAAACCTGATTTGGCAGAATATTAGAAAATGCCACTTCCGGATTTGGTGTCATACACCCGATGTTGGTGAATGTTAAATGGTGAAGATAGCAGCCACATATTTCGTTAACTTTCGTCTCATACAGTATTTCTCGTTTTATAATTCTTATGTTCCAATGCAGTTTATAAGAGAAGCTATAATAATTCATAGGTTTTGCTCAACATTGGGGTAGGAATATCAAGCATACTGCGAAAAAATTGTTTTGTTGATGATTTGAGATAAATCCAATATAAACAAGCACTTAAGAATAACAGTACAAAAAAGGAGATGAATGAAACAAAAAAGAAACCCCATGTAAAGGAAATGTGGAAGAAACAACGGCACTCAATTAATACAATGAAAAAGCCATACAAAAATGAGACCAATAAGTTGAGCAGTCTTTCTCCAACTCATCCACTATCCTGCAAACAAAATAAAAAGGTTCTATGGAAAAGAAAAAAAACTAATGATTCATAGAGATGAACATGAGATTTATGTAAACTAAAATTTTGCGATTTACATTATTTAGTTTACTCTAGAGACACTTGAAAGATCATTTAATTGTGTTGATGTTTTACAGAACATAAATACTAATGTGGTGGTTAATGCTTGTGTTGTCTTGTGTCTCAACAAAGTGAAGGTCAAATGAGAATGGCTACGAAGAAACAGACAAATGAGGAACCTCAAATTATTTTCTTCTATTGAGAGAGAACAATATTTATGAATTTTATACTTTAAGATTACCTTTTATGAGAAAACCATTGACGTGTCATCAACTCAAATGAGCACAGCATTCATATATTGTATGCAATCAAAAGCTTTTGTTTTCAGTCACCTACAAAGAGTTGTGATGTAACAATAAGAGGAGTTCAACTGACATAAACAACCCCCTACCCCCCAAAAAGTAAAAGAAAGAGAATTGCTTTCATTTAACAATCTTCATGTTCACATAAGACAATATATAATTGGAAATATAACCATCACATCGAAATCGGTGTAATTCCGGTTTAAAAAAATGGTAGAATTTGCAAGGAAAATACCCTAAAAAGTATTGATAAGGACAATCACAAAGAAGAGAGTAATCCAATGTAGTTAGAGTTAAATGGAGATTTAAAATGAACTGGTTTATCTTTAAACTTAATACATGCAAGATATTATGGTTTGGGCTGTTTCACATAATGTAACCGACTCCAACTAGTAAAAAAAAAGGCATTTTTTGTTACATCTTTTGTTTGCATCATGTTGCCATAAGTACTAAGACATGGACGAAACATGTTTAAAGTGAAATTCACTGAGTGCTTTACCTCAAAAACAGTTTTAGCCTCATCATTAAATGTTTTGCAAAGAATTTCATAACTCTTCTCCATCTGCATTTGAGAACAAAATATTTAATATGTTTAAAGAATTATATCACTCTTATTTATGATTCCAGGCAGGGGGGTACATACCATTGGATTAACTTTAGAAGGTGACGTGGATGATATGATATATCTGTAACAGAAATATTTCATCATTCAACAATATAGAGACCAAACATAAAAAGGAGGGGAAAAGTAGTACAATAGCAAAATCTAGAAAGCACTTGGAATGATAACACGGGCTAAAAAAAAACCATATAATGTCAACCATAAGAAAGTTTGAGGAAGTTGCAAAGAGAAATAGTTGCAAAACCTGCAAAGATCTTTAACTTTTTTATTAAGACATTGAACAATAACTATAATGATCACATTGTTCTTAATGTTTAGTCACCACATATAACAACTAAGATTATCATTACAAATTTAGAAACTAGAATTAGAACCGTATCAACAATTGACATGTTCAGGATTTGCACAAATAAGCATGTGAGTACAAGAGTAAACGTACCCTAACATAGAAGTAGAAAGAATATATGAGGAGTTTTTTCAATATATGTTCATGCATTACTAGTTACACCTTTCATCAAGATTTGTTGACATAATTTCACCCCTCCAAAACCCCCCTGGATCAGAATGCCAGTTTGCAATAACGCTAGGAAGTATTGTTATTCAAATCACGTTTTTCGTCAGGTATGCCTGCTCAAAAGCAGACAGAAATATTTTTATGGAATGCCTTAAGGTTGAAATTCAATTAATAAGGCTTATAGGACATACTTCTTTCCTTTTTATTCTTATCAAACTTGACATGTACTTTTTATAAGAAATAAAAATTCAATGATGGCATACATTACAGAAAATGTTACCTCAGCTTACTTATATAGAAATTCATAGCTAATAAGTTTGCCTTTTGAACAGTTAGCATGACAGCACCCATGCAGTTCTACAAGAGAAGTTAAAAAAGATGTCAGAAACCGTACTAAATACGTCATTAAACACATAGGCTTTTAAATAAAAAAATCCAGATGAGGGGCTCGACGATTTTCATGAATTGAACAATACAAATCAATCCAAAAAAAATTTGTTGCGAAAAACAAGTCAGCACCTTTTGGGCGATAAGCTCGATTAGTTCCATTAGAAACTTTCCTAATCCTTTCCCCTGGACACGAGGATCAAGCTGTAGTTCATACACATAAAGCACCGGTACCTCTTCTTCCAAAACAAAACGGTAATGTACAAATCCAACCAAGGGGCCACCATTTTCTAGACAACTAGTTGAAGTATCTTCGGTTGTCATGTCATCGGCATTTGAATTGGCAACCTCGTGCACAAATATATAGCGTGCTTCATGATCAACCATTTCCCTGCGCTTCACCTTTTCTTCCTTTTGCCACTCAGATCCATATGGTCCTTCCATGTTAAGCTGCAGATTCAAAAAAGTTAAAACTTTTTTGTTAGCTTACCCATTTCAATGAATAAGCTACCAAAGTTCAATCATGAAAATTTAAAAATAGAGACAGCCTTTCGATTTATGATAGCATAAACAAAGAGCACGGCATCCCAGCATACGATCCACTGGGCGAGATCTGGGGAGCGTAGATGTACGCAGTCTTACCCCAAGCATAGCGACTGATTTTAGGATTTGAATCCGTGATTTTTAGGTTACAGGGCAGCAACATTACCTTTGCGCCAAGGCTCGCCTTCAAGATATACTATAAACAAATGAAAACACAAAATTCAAAGCTTTGATAAACTGATTCTTCTTTCTCTTTAAACGAAGGTGCATTTCTGAAACACAACAAAAACCAAATATATACAATCACGAAAAAAGGGAATATGATATATTTCCCTCTTGATTATAATGTAAATTAATATTTGTCAAATCTTATATATATCTCAGTTAAGTAATCTAGTATTATTTCTTCTACCTTAAGGAGACTCTGAATGTATAGTTTAACAGTAGAGGAAAGTTTATTGCCATGTCCTGACTTCAAACACACTGAAAGACCTAGAAATCATGCGAAAAATTAGGGGCTTAGAAGCAAAAAGAAAAAAAAATCCAAATATAACCTAACAGACACCATAACCAATCTAACTACATTTTAACAAACTCTTAAAACAGTTACCGTTAATTTGAAAGTGACGATAAGAGGAAAAAGATGCGAGGTGATCCTTTTCGGCATATGCTGCTTTGATGAGTCGTTCAAAGGCTTTCTTCTTTGCGAGTACCTGCAAAAATGGAACGGTTTTTGTTCGAATTCAGAAAACACGAGCAAACGTGAAAAGTTATGGGAATTTTATAAGCTTACCTCGCTGCGTTTCAACCTCTTCTCCTTTATGACGGTGTTGTTGTGTGTTGCATTGCCTCGACGACGTCGTTGGAGGGTCTCGGAGTCCATAGCTAGCTGGTGAGTGGAACAAATGGGGCGGGATATACGAGGTTAATAAAAAAATTGTGTATTAAAAAAAGTAACAAAAATTTAATTTACGTTTAAAAGTATTTTAAAACATTAATTAGCGTTTCTCAAAAAATATTCTAAAAAAACATGATTCATATTTTATACAAATATTTTATTATAATATTTTTTAATTGCAATTTTGTTCAATTATTTTTATTAATTTTTAGAATTTATTAATTATTTAATGTGATATATAATATGATAATGTTGAATTATTTAAATGAATTATTGAATTGAAAATAAAAAATTTAAGTTTTTTTTTCTATATCATAAATGTTATTATTCAACTTTACCATATTGATAGCCACGTCATTTTAAAATCAATAAACGATTTGAATAATATGTAAAATAAATGAACAAAACTACCATTTACGTAAATGGATGAAAGCAAGACTAATCCACTTATAACTAAGTTGCAAATATTTAAGACTTGTCCGACCTACAAACTATGTGGACTAATTTGCCGACCGGACTCATTTATTTTTTCATTTTTTGTTTATTTGCACTTTTTATTTTTTTTATGTGACATTGATAGATCAATTTTATTATCTTTATTTATTTGATGAAATATAACCGAATGCATGTTTAATTTCTTTTACATTAATACTAAATTTAGATTAAACTGAAGTTTTAGTCATTTAATTGAATCAAATTAATAATTAAAAATATATAAATTACAAAAAAATTGTATTTATATTAAAATTATTTATTTAAATAAAATAAAATAAAAAGACATAAATGAATAATTATGAAGAAAAAAAAACTCCAAACCACCAATATTGAGTATACGTTAAACTTTAAAATTAATTTTACATTTATGATTTCAGTTTTCTTTTGCTGGTTTGATTAATACAATAGTCAATAGTTTGGTTAACAACCAAGCAAAATTCCTCTTAATAATATACATTTTTATGTGTATTTTAAAATGTATATTACCATTTTATTTAATTAAATAAAAAAAGTTAATTATTATGCACTATTAATATAAAAAAAATTATACTGTCAACACGTCACAATCATTTATAATATTTTAAAGATAATTATGATAAACGTCAAATATTTAATAATTATAATTGATCGACAATAAAAAAACTATTTACACCAACAATATATATTAATTAAATCCTTAAATAAATACATGTGATTTTTATAAAATTTGATTTTTTTAAATTATTTTTTTAATAATATAAACTACTTTTAAGATATAAGTAATGTATTTTTTCTGTACTAAATAATAATAATAATGATGTGTTTTCATATCTCGTTAACAACAAAATAACACACAATTTTTTAGAAGATAAAGAATGAAAATGTTGCATGATTAAAAGTGAATTTTTGTATAAGATTGAAATATATTTAATAGAAATTATACGATAAATGTACAAAATCAATGTGCACGTACGGATATATTTAGTCTTTAATTAAATAAGTTCTTATTTAATAAAATTATTTAATATTATTTAAAAATTATAATAACTTAATAACAGTGAATATTAAATATATTTTTTAAAATATATTAAAAATTAATATAATATTTATAAATAAAGAAATGATATTTTATCTTATATATTGTTGATAAAGATAAGATAGATAGGAACATTTTATTTGTAAAAAAAAAAAAATAGGGAACAATTTACAATAAACATTGAATTCCTTAATGAAGCCATTTTTATGAGAGCGAATAAGGCAGCAAATTTATTTTATTTTTGATTCAAGCAGCAGCAGCAACAAATTTATCTATCCATTAAATCGTTAAGTCTTCGAATTTAATATTTTTTGGTATAAATCTTTGAATTTGTCTACAATTATTAAACCTCAATAGTTTATTAATTATGAAATTCCTAATTTGTTTTCTATTGAATGAGCGAGAGTACCGCGATATTGAAGTTTGGATAAAGCAAAGACATTTTTAATTTTTAATTTTTAATTCATAATTTATTTTCCTTGCTGGAACAAGCAAGCAAACTATCATCAACTCCCTCCCTTTCCTTCTCTCTCTGTGTATATATATAGACCCACACCCACACTTCACCAAACCAACAACTCTTCTTCTTTCTCACTCTCTCGTTCTTCTTTCTCTCTCTTTTCTCACCACTGTTTCATGCAAAACCGTTTTTAGGGTTTTCACTTTTCACCATTTTCTCTTTCACAATTCAACAATAATCTCTCACTGTTCCGACAACTCTTTGCGATGGCAACGGCTAAGAAACTCATCAAAGATCCCAATGGTGCGCACTTCTCACTTCCTTTTCTCATCTATCTCTTTGCTCTGTTCAATTTCTTAGTGTAGGTGAAGTTCATCTTCAAATTTGCATTTCTTTGACGGTTATAGTTGAAATTTGATCTGCTATGAACATTTTTGCTATCGTTCGGTTCAGAATCGTGCTCTGAACATTTTGTTGACTTTAATTTTGACTTATTTTAATAGTTTTGAACTTGAATTGTTTTAGCATTCGTATTTCACTGAATCGTGTTGAACTTGAATTGTTTCGCATTTGTTTTGAACTTGAATTGTTTTAGCATTCGTATCTAACTGAATCGTAATGAACTTGAATTGGTTAGAATTTGTATTCATTGAATCGTATTGAACTTGAATTGTTTTAGTATTCATATTTCGCTGAATTGTATTGAACTTCAAATGACGGAAATCGTTGCTTGTAGTTTATGTTATTTGATGTGATTCACCTGCAATCTGGTCTTCTTTGATAGTTATAGTTGAAAATTGACGTGCTCTGAACATTATTGCAGTCGTTCGGTTCAGAATCTCGCTCTGAACATTTTGTTGACTTTAATTTTTTATTTATTTTAATATTTTCGAACTTCAATTGTTTTAGCATTCGTATTTCACTGAATCGTATTGAACTTAAATTGTTTTAGTATTCGTATTTCATTGAATCGTTTTGAACTTGAGTTGTTTTGGCATTCATATTTCACTGAATTGTATTGAACTTGAATTGTTTTAATAGTCCTATTTCACTGAATTATTGTTTTGACGGTTACAGTTGAAAATTGATGTGCTCTGAACATTTTTGCAGTTGTTCGGTTCAGAATCGTGTTCGAGTCTTGTAACTGATTTTGTATTTGTATTTTCTTCAATTTGTGCTTTGTTTTTAATATCTTCGAACTTGAATTGTTTTAGCATTTGGATTTCATTGAATCATATTGAACTTCAAATCATGGAAATCATTGCTTGTATTTATATTATTTGATGCAATTAATCTGAAATCTGGTGTTCTTTGACAGTTACAGTTGAAAATTGATTTGCTCTGAACATTTTGGACATTGTTCCTTTTGGAATTGTGTTCGTGTCATGTAACTGTTTTGGTTCTCTTCATTTTGTTGACTTTGATTTTTTGGTTTATTTTAATTTGTTCGAACCTAAATTGTTTTAGCATTAATCTCTAACTGAATTATACTGAAAGCTACTTGTATTTGTATTATTAGATTTGATGCAATTGACCTATAAATTAAATTATAATCTCGGTCTACTTTAATTGTTACCATCAAAATTTGCTGTGCTGAGTATTTTGAATCGCAGTTGTTTCATTTGGAATCTATTCTAATCTATGTAGCACCAACACTTGAGATTGAAGGCTTGGCAGTGTCCCACACCAATACATGTGGTTACATTCAATTACTTCCATTTTATCAAAGTATTACTAGGGTCGATGTGTCAGTGTCGTATCTGTGTTAGTGCTTTATGGCTTGTAATTGGTTCAGTTCAGTTCATTTTGTTGACTTCTTTTTCTTTTTTTATTACTATTTGTTTGAACCTAAAAAGCTCTGGCATTCCTCTTTGACTAAACCTTGTTGAGCTTTGACTTACAGAAATCAGTGTTTGCATTCTTAATTTCCGATGTGAAATGCTGTTTTAGTGCGAAGATGAATATTCAATGCGAGAAGATGATGGAAATTGGGTTAGATAGTATTGTATTGAGGACTGTTTCTGTATTTCCTCCTTGCTAGCACAAGAGTGAAGATTCTGTTAATTTTTGTTAACTGCTTTTGTAATATAATACTACTAATTAGACCAACTACAGATAATGATAAATATGAAGGAACCGTTATCTTATTGGAAGTTGAATTTTTTTTTTCCTTTAATCTGATTGCAGATGTTGAGACTGAATTCATTGATGGTCTTATGGAGACATATCCTTCACTGCAGTATTTAAATGGCTATCCTACGGTGTGATTACAAATATATGATAAATGGGATTATCCATGTATGAGAGTTCCTGAAGATTTTAATTTTAGTTTTTTATTGTGCTTGAATGTAGGTGAAGGTTGTGTTTCGTGCGGATGTTTATCCTGGTCCGCCATATGATAAAGTCGCAGTCATATCAGGTGAGTGATCATCCATAGATATTCCCATACTGCTTTCTGTTCTTCCTTAGGAGTTGGATCATTAGGATCCCCAACTAATAACAAGGGAGTGGAAATATGATAGTTAACCAACCATGTAAAGCATATCTTAGGGTAATTTCAAATCTTTAGTTGTTGTATAATCACTTAGGGTAATTTCACATCTTTAGTTGTTCTATAATCACTTGGCTTTACATAAGAGAGTGGTACTTCTGCATTTCATGCTGCAGGAGGCGGAAGTGGCCATGAGCCTGCTCATGCTGGATTTGTGGGAGAAGGAATGCTGACGGCAGCCATATGTGGCGATGTCTTTGCTAGTCCAACTGTTGATGCTATTCTTGCTGTACGATTACTTTTTATTGGAAGAGATATGTATATCATACTTCTAGTTATTATAACAAACCAAGCTCTTTCATGATTCTGATGCACCAATTATTATTGAAATTTAGGGGATACGAGCTGTAACTGGTCCCATGGGATGTCTTCTTATTATAAAGGTATAATTCGTTTTTCCTAGTTTAATACATTAGCACTTTGCCATCCCAAGTACAAGTTTTCACAATAGTACTTCGCTAGTATTTTTGTTAGCGAGGACTACTAGAAAGCAACACACTCTCTAATACGCATTTCACATCACGCTCCATCCTTTGATTGAAATTCAAAAGAGTCCCTCTAAATTATGTGGGTCCCGCATAAATTTGGTATGACCCATATTAATTTCAACCAATAGGGGTGAGTGTGTGTCATAAAGTGTTTTGCCAGCACATTTGTTAGATATCCTATCACTTGAAATTGTTGTCTGCCCTAATGAAGACAATAAGTAGTGAAAATAACTAAGTGTTTTTTATTAAAATAATATTTGACAAGATGATCAATATACAAAAATTGATTTGCATCAAATCAGCTTTGAGCTGTGATTAGATATTGAGTGTGGTTTTTGCACAAGTTAGGTCAGTTTATGAAGAATTATTAGGATTTTGCTTTTGTTTATGGATTCATAGTGTTCAAATTTGGGTGTTGATAGAACTATACTGGTGATCGTTTGAACTTTGGTTTGGCTGCTGAGCAAGCAAAATTTGAAGGTTATAAAGTAGAGGTATGTTGGCAAACGTTTTTGTCTTTCTAATTAAAATAATTAGTTTGTACTTGTGATATTTATTTTTTACTGTGCAGAGTGTTATTGTTGAGGATGATTGTTCTATACATCCACGTCCAGAGATAGTTGGAAGAAGAGGATTGGCAGGGACTATTCTGGTTCATAAGGTTCGTCCACAAAACCACTTCAATTCTTTCGCACTGTGTTTGGTTCTTGTGTACATAAATGCACTTTAAATACTACTTTTCATATTATAATATCAGAGATTTTCTTGAAATTGGCATTTTAAATATCTCTATGTCAACATATTTTAATTTTGCAATAGTGCCAAGTTGTTATACACATTTATAACATTTTTCTTTTGGGTGAGGCAGGTTGCAGGAGCTGCTGCAGCTGCCGGTCTTTCTCTTGCTGATGTTGCTGCGGAAGCAAGATATGCATCTGAAAATGTGGGGACTATGGGTGTTGCTTTAAAAGCGTGCACACTCCCTGGTAGGGTTTTAACGGAACATTTGGGGCCATCTGAAATGGAACTGGGTCTTGGAATTGTAAGTTTCCTTTAGCTAGACACCTCAAGATTAAAAAAATAAACCATAAAACTCCAAAGTTTTTCCGGCAATGCAAAACTTACAGCGTGACCACATCCTTTTTAAAAAGTTCCCTCAGAAAGCTGTCAAATATTTTAACTCCTAAATAAATAAGCAATTTCAAATATGCAATAAGTTTTGTAATCTGAAATAAGTTCTTTCTGTTATTTTTCTTGTGGTTTTCAGCTAACAAGTCATGGCTGTCTACTACCCTATTCAGTTTGCTTAGTACTTCTCTTTCTTAATACATTATTCTTTAAATAAATTATGCAGGAGTTATTTGATATTGATAGGTTGAATTATACTATAAGTACTTGTAGTTTCATTGAATTTTCAATTAGATCCTTTAAGTTTTAAAAGTTTTAATGGAGTCCTCATACTTCTAAATTTTTAAATAGATCCTTAACCACTAAACTCTTATTGGTTTTTATTAAATTATTTTATAAATTTATTTGAAATCTTGGAAGCAATGCATAAACAAATTCAGCAATGTTATTTTTCAGTTGATCATTATATTTTATTATAAAATATGATTTTTTTGGAAATTATGTCATTGGTGTGAAGTATCTATTTAAAAATAGGGGAACTTGGTTGGCCACCTTTAGCGGGTGCTCCCTTCCCAACCACATTTTTTCCATCCAAAAGGCTCGAACCCAAGATCTTGCTTATGGATCTGAGTCCAGTGCTACTCAGACGAGTCAGACCAACATAATGTTGGTATTATATACTCCAAATAGGTCCATATAATTTAACCAAAAGTGAATGATTTATTAATAATGACTTATTTAAAATAATTTACAATTATAAGGATTCCATTAAAAGCATTTAAATTTGAGGGACTTATTTAAAAATTTAATAAACTACAAAGACCTACAGAGTATTTTAACCATATCTATATTCTAATTTTTAAGTGATTGAGGTTTGTTTTCACTGCTTTTATTTCTCATCCAAATTTCAATTTATGGTGATAACAATAAATGCTACCTTTTTACAGCATGGGGAACCCGGTGGAAAGGTGACTGAAATACAGCCTGTAGATGAGGTGGTTTCCCATCTTCTGAAACAAATATTGTCCAAGGTATGCCACAATATTGTATGGGAAGCCCTTAACATAGGATTAATAGATTAAAATAACAGAAAAACTAACTAATCCTAACTACCTAAACAGAAAACAAACACCAACATAACAACAACTAATTTGTATTATTATCCCTTTTCCTACATTAAACCAGCAGAGGTTTAGATTGGTTTCTAACAGTATCTCCCAATGCAGTGCAATTATTGTTCTTGTGAGTGAGCTGCAATATTTTTCTTTTGCAAACATTTGCAGGAAACAAACTATCTTCCAATAACTCGAGGTGGTAGTGTGGTCCTCATGGTCAATGGGTAGGTTCGCAAATTTTTCTTGAGAACTTAAAGTATATTTAAAGCTTTGTACAGTTTAATATGTGTATTATTATTATATTATTTGGACATGTGCACTGACTCACTAAAACATTCATGTCTGTATATTTTGAGACTCCTAGTGCAGTGAGTTGGATAGATATTCTCATAACAGAACATTGGTTAAAGATAGCCTCATACTTGTCAGCAACAAGAGAGTTTCATTAAAAATATTGTCTGCAGTCATTATCTAATATATTATTGAAAATTTATTGGCCTTTTCAGATTGCTGTTGGATTCTTGAAGTTTTTTTAATCTCCCTTCTTTAAACTTCTCGAATGGGTTGTAAATTCATTTTTAAATTTAAAAAATGTATTTTTTAGCGTATATGTTAACTTTAAAGAAGAGATTTTCCAAACTCAATGAACTGTCATTATTTGAAATTTCAAATATTAGATCGGAAAATGCTATATTTTATTTTATTGATGTTCGGGATTGCTTTTGATCATAAAAGTTGTGTTGAAGGAGATGGTTTATTTGTCTACATGATTCTTCAAATGCAGGTTAGGTGGCACTCCTTTAATGGAACTAATGATTGCAGCAGGAAAAGCAGTTCCCCAATTGATGTTGGAGCATGGATTGGCTGTTGATAGAGTATATACAGGGTCATTCATGACTTCTCTCGATATGGAAGGTTTGTTGCTATAGATAATGTCAAGGCAGTCAACTTTTCTTTGTGTTTCATTTAGCAGTTCTGATTATCATGTCATTTTCCCTCAGGTTTATCAATTTCTATCATGAGGTCTGACCCGTCTATTCTTCAACGATTGGATGCTGAAACCAAAGCTCCTTATTGGCCTGTTGGAGTTAGTGGTCAGTAATTTATTGTAACTGTTGTCATCAATCAATTTTGTTACATCAGGATTTCACTATCTCTTGATTTATTAATCCGTATTGTTCTTTGTCTATGAGGTGTCAGTTCAGTGGTAAAAGTTTGACATTATAATTTGGAGAGATGAGATTCAAATCGCCTCTGAGACAATTGTAAATGATCATTGGTGCCACTTTAATTAATGACAATTTTCTCCTTCCCTGATTTGTTTTTTTAAGAAAAAACTGTCATGTTCTTAACAACATGCCTTATTACCAAATATAATTCAACTATTATATTAATGAAAGCAAAATAATTAATTGTTCACTCGTTGAACTGTTGAAGTTGTTCTTTCTTTCAAGGTGATCGTCCGCCTGCAAAGATTCCTGCTCCAATTCCACCATCTCCATCAGCAAATATTGTTGAGGTATATCCATGGAAATTGTGTCATTTCTCTTCTATGACATGTATCGATTGTAATATAAGAATCTGGTTAAGGACAAATCATGTTTAATAACAACCCTTTGAAGATGTTCACTTGGATTCTTAATCAAATTATGTGGGCATTATTTGACTGGGTTATCCAGTGGTTTTTCTGTTTTAGTTGTTCACATCTGCTGACTAGCATTTGATTTGTTTTATGTTGGAGACTAAGCTTTGTTATCTCTCTGTAGTTGGCTTCAATTTGGCATCTTTGTTGGTTTAATACTTTATTTCACTAGAAATTTACACATACCTTGCAATAGCCCCATGTGTATACTATAGAAGTTAAATTTACATAATTGGATATTTCTAGCTCAAACATTTGAAGAATTAAGAGGGTAATCATATTTCATGTGTTTAATATCATAATTATGTCCAACAATTCTTATTTCCAGTTACCTTGAGGCAGCACTTGGTTAACAGATAATAGTGTTTTTAACAAATTTGAACTTCAGCTTTTCTTGATATTTGATGCAACAGTTTAACTTCAACCATTTAAAGTCAATTCCCTCATACCACCAATTTATGTACGTTGCTAGAAGGCCACATCTAAAAGGAAATAGATCCTTTTCTGTTAGCAGCCCCCTCCCCCTCCCTTTCTCTTATTATGTATTAAAAATACTAATATAATTTGTGAAATCTGGTTCTATATTTGCTTTATGTAAGCCACAGAGTCAGCCTCTAAAACTAACTGAGCGAGGCCGACTTCTTGAGCTAGCCATTGTAGCTGCTGCAAATGCACTTATACATCTCACGGACACTCTAAATGAATGGGATGGTAAAGTTGGTGATGGTGACTGTGGGTCAACTGTGAGTCCTATCCTCAAAATTGTCTGCTTATTTATTTTATAATTTATTATGTAATTATTGATGTATCATACACATTACTTGTATCTGGTTTTTTTTTTTTATAGATGCTTAAAGGTGCAAAGCAAATTCTTGAGGACATCAAATAGTAAGTTTGTTCTATATTCTGCTTAGCCGTAAGATATAATCTTGGGATTCTTGCTTCATATAACCATAACTGATTAATGCTATTATGTCAAGTTCATGCACGACCAGTTATTTGCTCATGTATTGGATTATGGGTTATATTAGTATTAGGTTTTTTTAAGGCTTTATAAATAACTCTGTGCCTTTAAGAAACTGCTAAGGTGGTTGCTGCAGTAACATTGTTAATTTGAATTTGTCATAGCAGTCTGACCTGAAGAACTGTTGTTTTTACAGTTACCCTCTGAATAATGCTGCAGAAACTGTCGGTGAAATTGGATCAACAATTGGAAAATCAATGGGAGGAACAAGTGGGATCATGTATTATTCCTCTGCCTTTTTTAAAGTTAAATTATTTATGCTGTCTGATTATTGTCAAATTCTCACTACTTTTTTCTTTTCTTTCAGATACTCAATTTTATGTAAGGCAGCATGTCTACAGCTGAAAACAAGCACTGATCCTGTTGTTACATCAAAACAATGTAAAATACTCTCCAAATCCAGCGACATCCAATTAAAAATTTTACATTTATTTTTCCTTTCTTTTATCTCGTTTTGTTTGGACTGTCTATCCCTTATGAGTCTTTTGATTCAGGGGCTGAAGCACTTGCGGCAGCCATTGCTGCTGTCAGTAAATATGGGGGAGCTAGTGCTGGTGATAGAACATTGCTAGATGCCCTCATCCCAGCATTGTCATCGCTTGAAGAGGTGCTGACAATAGCTGTTCATTTGCTTCATTAATCCCATGACCTAATTTGCTGTTACTTATTATGTTTTGGTTTTACAGAGACTAAATTCTGGCGATGATCCTGCCACTGCATTTTTAGTCTCATCCCAAGCTGCATTAGATGGAGCTGAGTCAACCAAGAAAATGCGGGCAAAGGTGACATTTATTTTTGTTTCTATGTTAAGTAAGGTGACAGTCTGACAGACGACGTTAGAAATTAGAATGATCAATGTTTGGCAACTAATTGATGACCGAAGGATAAATGCATAATTGAAAGGATTTTTTATTGACTAATAAGTGCTAAACTATGACCAATTTCTATTTAATTATGTAGGTCAGGAGAGACGTGTGGTAATTTGTTGTGACAAAATGAAACAATAAATACTTGAGAATTGAGATAGCCTTCTTCCTAGCGAACCAAATCTTATCCTATTCTAGATATGTTTAGTTGATGATTTGCTCAAGTGAGCCTGATTTAATGGTTATTATGATGTGCGATCATTCTAGTGTCCTATATTTTAGACATTTCGTCGTGTACGTGTTTCATAGCATTTGGATCCCTATCAAAAGCTCATTTTTGAATAGTAACCATTAAACCAAAGCAGTTTTAAAACAATGCTAACTAACAAATCATGATATTATATGAGAAATGCAACAGTTATTCCATAAGACATTATTAGTGGATCTGATAACGAAGCTTATGCAGGCTGGGCGTACACTTTACGTGTCTCAAGAGTTTCAGTCATCAGTTCCTGATCCAGGTGCTTATGCCACAGCGGCATGGTACAGAGCTGCTGCCATAGCCATCAAGGATAAATACAAGAGTATATAGTCGTCAAGGAAAAATACAAGAGTTAAGCAACATACATAGCTGTTAATGCAATCTCCTGTTTGTGCGGATTTTGCCAAGTTTTGTTCCCCATTTTGTATTCTGTAACCATTGGGCTCTCCGCATATGTCTTTTCTGTCTGCATAATGCTGAGAGAGCGATTGCTAATCACTGTTGTATACACCAATTTTAAACTGGATTGATTGGATGTAAATTTGATAACTCAATTACTACAATTGACAATATACCCTTCTCAATGTGAGCTTATGATTTGTTTCTTGATTTTTGTCCTGATACTCAACTTTATTCCTGCATTTTCCTTGTGGTTTTGCTTTCATGTGTATAAGGAATTAAGGAAATAAGGAAATTTCGTTTTATATTAGATCATATATCTAACTATACGTACAGGTTGATGGAAGGTTAGAATATAGTAGAACTAAATTATGAAATGAAAGAAACTTAAAAATGAGGATTTGGATTTAAAAGGAAGTGAAATTTGTATTATTGCTACTCAAGAAAGCTTTTAAAGCATGACAAATTAAATGGTTGCGATTGTCATCCATGTAGATTTAGAAAAATATTCATTGAAGAATGAAGTTTTTTAAGTAAAATCGCCGGGAAGGCTCCAATGCCATGTTAGAGTTGCCAATAAAGGTCCAATTCAGAGGATTATTGTACAGATTAAAACTACACGCGGTTTCAATTGCAGATACTCTACTAAAAGGCGGTTGCTCACCAAAAAGAGATTTTAGTCGTTTTGATGGGATATGAACTCGACTCATAAGAAGGTAAAGTGTGAATCCTTAATCACTTGTGCCAATCTTTGTTAACATTTTATGGTTTTTTACTAAAGAAGGTTCATTGCTTACCATTAATAATCAATTGGGAGATACATCAGGTATTCTTTAAAAGTGATGAGTTAGGTCACCTTACATAATCAAAGAGACATTCTAGCCTAAAAAATTTTAAAATGTGTTGGCTTGATTTGTTTCTCTTTGGTCGGTAGAAGGAGGGGCAAAAACCACTTAAAATTTATAAATATAACTATGAAGTTTTGATTTTAAATTTGAATTTGACCAAATAAAAGAATAAAAAAGTTGGGTAGTAAAGAGTTGATAAGAACATTATGATTCTGAATATTGACGATAGAACTTTGTCTAATACCAAGACAACTAGTTTTGGTGGTTTGGTTTAGAATCATGAAGGCGGGTTTTAATTTGGCTTTTATGGAAATCTCGGTCGGTCGAATGTGCTTCATGTAGATATCCAACCACTTTTGGCATGCATAAAGTTATGCTGGCAAATCAAGTTAAGAATGATTGTTTGAATATCATATTCCCTCTACGTATTTCATTTAGTTACCAAGGGCAATAAGTGTTTCCATCGTTATGCTAACATGTTGGAAATTATTAAGGATTATGTATTTTTTACCATAGGCTCCAAGATGTGAATGTTTGAGCAAATATTTTACGAATTGAGAGTTAATTGTTCGGACTCTTTGATTATGGTCACGAGTCTTATTTAGTTTGTGAGATCAATCCTATTAATTGATATTTTAGGTGTGTTTAAGTACATAACTTATCCTTTTATTTGTGAATAAAATTTAGAGTAAAGGAATGATGTATGAATTCAAAATAAGAAAGACTTTACGGTTTATTGAGTATTTTTTTTTCTTTTTTTTTTCATTTGCCTTTATTTTCCCTTTTTTCATTTAATAAAAAAAAAAACTTTGGTCAAAAAGTGCAATAGAAAATGTAAGACTTTTAGTAAAAAATCTAATAAAAAGATACCCTCTTTTTAGAAAACTCCATTAGAAAGAGATCAATGTGGAGCAGTACCACCACAACTTGCTTATACATAAAAAAGTGGTCTATACCCTCTCAACATCTTGTGGTTGGGAATTGGGTTACAATGTGCGAATGCATGTGCTGTCTTTTCCTTTGTCCTTAACAACAAACACCTCACTGTTGGCAACATGCCAGGTTTTACCACAACCGTGGTTTTGTCTCTTGAGGTTCCATTCCATCCAATGTTTCAATTTCATAATTTTCATGAGTGCCTTTGCATTTTTTAATAATTCTTTTGCTTATAAAACTATGTTTCAATTGCATAATTGAGTTTAATGTATTCTTTTATTTTTAATTTGATTTTACTTTCTACAAAAAAATGTTCATTTTTAATCTCTAAATTAAACAAAAATCTGATAAAAAAATCTCTGTAGGAAGTATAATTATAAATGCCAAAATATATTTCCCATCACAATTTCATCGATGATTTGCTTGATTTCCTTTTACAGACACTTGAACTAAAGCAATACAAAAACAAGTATTCCAACATGTTAGTGAGAGAAAAAAATTCAGAGACAACATGTTAGTGTCCGTATTTTTTTATTTTTAAAAAGTGTAATTGTTCTACTCTTATATTTAAACAGATGTTTTTGTAATTTCTTCTATAATAGTAAAAATTCTTTACTTTTATCTTATCTCGCAGTTGTTTATTTTTATTTGATGAAATTTTTTTTACATAATTTTGTGAATTCAGTTTCTCTTTCTCATCTTTATTTTAACTGCGTAATATTATTTTATTATTCTAATACCCAAAGTACTTAAAAAATGTGGTTGGAGTTCGGAATATTTTGGCGTTATTTAACCCCTTAATATTAATTGTGGCTACTTTTTTAGTAAAAAAAAAATGTAAATGTGTTTTACAAAAAGTTGGAGCCATTATTAACCTCTGTAATTTTAACTTTATTTCTTGTGGATGAAGGGACATGAATATCCCTTTGAATTGTTTTTTGGATTTTCTTGCGTATAAAGTAAGGAAAAAAAAATTGAATCCATAAGCATTGGATAAGTGGTCCAGACACATTTAAATCCCACGAGATCACTTAATTAATGAGAACGAGAGATTCCAATGATTGGGTCCAAAGGGCCTCCAAATTATATCAGATGTTGTGGCAAGACAAATAATGGATATCATGTGTTTTAATTAAGGTAACATTGCATTAGTTGTGCATAAATTTTTGGCTAAATAGCATATGTGGTCTCTTAACTTAATTTCAATTAACGTTTTAATCTTTTATCTTTTTTTTTTTCTCGATTTGGTCATTTATTTTAATTTTAAGTGACAATTTAATCCTTTATGTTTTAAAATGTTAACAATATTATCCTTTTTTTATATAAAAATTCATCAAAATTTTCAATCAAAACCCATAAAATTAATTACATTTTTTAATATAATACAAATTTTATCAAATTCGTAACTCAAATCTTCAAATAAACTCATATTTTCATTTTTTTATTTGAAGTTGTTAGAGATGAAATTTTAAAAATCAAATAAAGAATAAAAATATGAGTTTATTTGAATATTTGAGTTACGAATTTGATAAAATTTGTATTATATTAAAGAATATAATTACTTTTATGGGTTTTGGTTGAAAATTTTGATGAATTTTTTGAATTTTTGTAAAAAAAAGGATAATATTGTTAACATTTTAAAACATAAAGGATTAAATTGTCACTTAAAATTAAAATAAAGGACCAAATCGGGAAAAAA